>JAXDDW010000001.1:12372500-12972500 GCA_034670385.1 Hoplostethus mediterraneus | reverse complement strand
CAAATACACGCTAGACTTTGCTGGAAATCTGTGGAGAGCTAAGTGAGTGATGTGTAGTGAGTTTAATCTTCCAATTCCCCCTCTGTGCAGCACATATTATCACTCTGTGCCTATTCTATGTCGCGCTAAGTAGTAATTGAACTCCAGACGATGATCCACAACCAGAAACCATACTGCTGCACACCACCAGGCCTGACCGCAGGAAGAGATGAACACTGAATGATATTAAAAGATGCAGTCTCTCTCTCTCTCTCACTCACACACACACACACACACACACACACACACACACACACACACACACACACACACACACATTTACTATCTCTATTTCAAACAATGCAAACTAGCAATGGGGCCGAGTGTCACTCACGCGGGTCAAGAACCAACCGTGGACAGAGCCTACAGAACATGTATGATAAATGATGTAGGCCCTGCAGTAAAATGATCGAACACTCCAACAACTCATTTTCAGCATTACAAACAGAGACTGTATTAAAGCTGTGTGTGTATGACAGGTGGAGTCAAAACAAAGGGAATCATTGGCACACATTGACATAATATGGGTTCAAACTTCAGAAACGATGTGTGTAAACATCAGCTAAGTAGCTCGTTGTGGGAAATCTCTATGATTCAGGAATTCATTTGTTTTAGCAGCAGCGCATAAAAAAAACACACACACAGAAAAAAGCATTTCACTCATTCACATTTTGGTGAGTAAAGTTGGTTCCGCTTTTTTAACTTATTATAATGTCAATGTAAAGGGCTAAGACATATTTGCATGCACGTTTGGAGACACCCAGATTGTACACACACACACACACACACACACACACACACACACACACACACACACACACACACACACACACACACACACACACACACACACACACACACACACACCATTGTGAATGGTGGGGATAGACATCAGCATGAATGAAAGCTGATTTCCCCAGTCGCTCTGAGCCTTATTGAGGATGTGCGTATGAATGTGCAGGCAGAGGCTGAAACTCTGGCCAGCCACATCTGAGGGGTCTACTCTTGCACCAAAATGCCACACAGATGAAGGGGTCCATCCACAGTGACTCATCTTCAACAAACGGAAGTGAATCAACAGAGAGAGGAAAAAAGTCTGAATGCTGGTCAAACAGATGGAGGTTGACATATGCATCGACAGGAGGTCCCGTTGCCCGAACATGAGAGCCAAGGGACAGTGCCACGGAGCAGACAGAGCCTTGACTGCACTGGGAGCAAGTGCATCTGCTGTTTCCATCCTCTCAACACACGGGCCGTTCACATTCCTGTCACAGCCACCTCCGAGTACCAGCAATCGATCAGACCAATGCTGAGAAAGTTCACGGGTGCATTCCTCTGTCCATCTCTGTTTTTCTTACTTCCTCTTGCTCACATACAAACCTGTGCAGATGCAAAGACTGGCATTTACCTGCTTAATCCTGAAATGTCATAATCTCGTCTCTCTAACTTTGAGTCGCGAGTGACCACACACACACACACACACACACGCCCCCACACACACATCCACACACGTACACTCACCCACACTCGCACTCACACACATATGTAAATTTGAAGACACACACACACACACACACTCTCTCTTCCATCAATCTGTGACAGGTTTCGTCACTCACCCTGGCTGGCGGGTCCCCCCTCTCCCACCTCACAGTCCGTCATGTTGTTTAGCATCCTCTCTCCTCCCGCGGGCTGTGGAGAGTAAAACAACTCTGGAGCGTGTTGCTTACAACAAGCTCTCTGTGGGCTGGAGCCAAGGCAGAACAAGCACCACCAAAGACAAGATGCACTTTATTTCTGCATCTCACCGTCTCTCCTGTCTCTTGCCTCTGTAGCTCAGCAAAAAAGCAGAGAGGAGAGAGGAGAGTCTCTGCCTTAACAGATTTTTTTCCCTCTCTCCTACTTGTCGTATTCTCTCTGGCGTGTTGCGTGATTCTCTCTCTCTCTCTCTCTCTCTCTCTCTCTCTCTCTCTCTCTGTCTGAGGATAGTGAGAGGGAGAGAGGCTGCAGGGTAGAGTTGATGGTGGTGTGCCTGTAAGTCACACACTCAATCACATGCACGCTCTTGGTCTCTGTGTGCTACTCGGCCCCCAGTCAGTTTAAGCCTGATGACTGCATTCATCATGCATTCAGAAGGCATTATCTCTCTCTCTTCCTCCTTCCCTCCCTCCCTCCCTCTCTCTCTTTCTCTCTCTCTCTCTCTCTCTCTCACGCACGCTCATCATCATCATCCACCATCTCATCATGAGAAAGGGATGGATGGAGAGGGATTGAGAGACAGAGGGGACGCACATCGGATGACAAAGTGCTGCCTTCTGAGATTAAGCATCTCCTTTGATGTTCTTTTCAGATGGAAGACAAGATTCCATTTCATTACGGCTTATTCATCCCTCTTTTGTTATTTTACCCCGTGCTTCTCTCTTTTATATTTTCCTGCATGGTTATGGTCCATTATGTACAGAAAGGCTGCAGGCTCTACTTGTATAACTCTGTGAACCTATTGGTTAGAAATGTAAGTCTCTCAGAGTTACTACACACTGGTTGTGCTGTCCTTGGAACATTTGACTTGTTGGATAAATGGATGGGTAAATGGATGGCTGATTCCTCATTTTTTACATTTTTACTTTCTCTTTTTAAATCTTGATTTCTGTCTCCAAGAGGGGAAAATAGACGTTTTATTGAAAAGAGAACTCTTCATAATGAAACAAGCAATTTACAAAAATAATTTTGAGTTGTGGTGTCCTGTGTTGTAAATGTTTAATCTCTGAATTTCATGGGTTCTGAGGTGAACTTTACATTAAAAGGTCATGTCAGCGATCCCTCACTGGAACTTTTACTAGAACATTTATGTCAATTTCAGAGGTCTCTGCTCAGACCACAGTGGTATACCAAGACATAGATCAGCAGAGACTTTGATCAATAAATTAAACATTGTTGGGTGGGTTATCGAAAGGACCTGAGCTCTGCTAAAAATGTAAACTCTGTGGGGGAGGTAGCATCACTGAGAAGAGATGGCAATGGGAGAGATGGCCTGAGAAGAAAGGGTAGATAGAGGCAGTAGAAGAGGATGAGCGGAAAAAGACTTGGAATTGGGGGCAGAGGGACAAAATGAGGAAAAAGAATGGGGGAAAGAGACTGGGGGGCTAAGAGAAAGGTGAGCCAACAGCTAGATGGATTTACCATGCCATGGACAACAAATCCAAAATACAATAAAAACAAAAATAAAAGCTCTGGGCCAAATAAACACTCACTTAATGGACATATATCAATATGGCAAGCTGAATACAGAGAGACAGATATTGCTTAATTTCTGCCTCTCACAGTATCTAGTCTAGAACTGGATAATCCCACGAGTAGGGAAGTGTAATTACTGCGAGATACATGACAAAGGCAGCCCTCTGACATCTGACTGACGGGAAGAGCAAGGAGGAGAAGGGGATGCTGTTGTAAGGAAAGAGAGTTGGGCTGTAGAGGTCAGTAAATGGGTAAAGGATTACATAGTGAGTCACAAGAGGGAAGGAGACAAAAAAATAAGAAGATGGTGCATTTAAGAATTTAAGAACAGATATACAACAGTGAATATGTTTAGAGGACGGGCTGGATACAACAGTGGGGAGATTCTGGAGGTGGATAATGGAGAGGAACTGCTTAGTGAACACCTCAAAGTTCTTAACTCACTTTCCCCCAATGCTTCAAATCACACTTCATTATATTCTCAGTAGTTATGTCTTTATTTTTAGATGATCTTCCAAACTCAAACCTTTAAACTCGTTGGAGACAGAGGATTTAACAGTGTTTTCAAGTCATCATACACATTTTTTTCCCCAAGGAATTAGACCTACTTACATAAGAACACACATCACACTACAAACTCTTGTATCCCATAATAAATCTAGTAATCTTATTACCTCCATCATTTCTCTCCCTCTCTATTCAACTGCTGGTAACCTTTATGCCACTTCAGTTTAGCAGAGTTTTTTGTAGTCATTGTTTGTGGAAAAATGATTTTAAATGTAATGTCTTGTGTGTACTATTAATTCATTGTTACAAATTAATCATAACTATCAGAGTGTATTCATTAATGGTATTAGAGGAACAGAGAAACTAGAGAATTTACTACTTTACCTAATAGAGTATGTCTCTTATCGTCATATTATTGAAATATAACTCCTGGTAACAAATAAAGGAGAGACCAGGAGAGACCAGGAGAGACCAACGTTATACTATACTATGTTATCCACATGACAAAGATTCAGAGATGTCATAATTCATAGTGATTGTATGGAGGTAGGGGTCACAGAGTGATAATGTTATGGCTTGAGAGCCACAGCATTGTGGGTGTGGCCTAACTCACTGTGCGTCCTGCTCTGTCAGTGAGAGTGGGTTGTTGGCTGAGTCTTGATTGGCAGACGGCCTGAGAGCCATCTTCATCTGGGCCAAGCGGCTTTAGTTCTTAACCCATGGGCACCTCCCTTCCTCCCAGCCTGTCTGCCTGCTGATGCTGTACATGTGGCTCTGGATACAACTGCTCACATACCCATGCATGTATACAAAAGCATGCAAGCACACTTAACACACACGCAAATTACCTACATACAAAGCTGTGTACACACACAAAAACACGCCTGCACGCACGCAGAAACAAACACCATACAACACCAGAGTGAACTTTCTGATGCCCTAATCCCTCAGATTAAGGCCATGGAGCGCTGGGATGAAATCTACTTTTTATTTTTCCTGATCAGGCACAGGGCATGTTCTACTGCTCTAAAATGGTGTTCTTTATTTGGCTACTCTGGCAGCCCAACACTGTACTGACATCTAACCCTCACACCTATCCAACTGAGAAACATGTTCATTTCCACCAGCTGTTGACACCAGGAACCAAAATTAGACCAGTTTCATTAAATGTCAAGACATCAGTGACTCCAAAATGGTCCACAGTCAGTCTAAAGTAGGTTATACACACATATCACACAATGTGGCCTTGGTTCATAGGGTTTCTTCCACACTCATAAACCTGGAAGCCTGTCTTTCTCTATGCCTTTCTCAAGGAGCCTATCTGGCTTGTTACTATACTGTCAGTGCTCTGTAAATACAAGAACACATTCTTGCCCAAGTGCTAAATAAAGAAATGATGCTCCACAGTTCATGCCATATAACAAATTGTGAACCATACACTGCAAAAAATAAAATCTTTTAACTAATATTAATTAAGATGGATATCTCTTTGCAGGTAGCATAAAATTCATGATTCATGATGATGCCATGATGCAATGCGCATCGTGGTGCAGGTCTTGAAGTTGACAGAGTGCAACATGCTAAATTCCATTAAACCTACAGGGCTGGCTTTGTCATTATTGGCAATGCAGTCCTGCAGTCCTGGGAGGCTTGAGATTTATGACTGATATGGGACTCTGAGAGGGCTTAGGAGGAGGGATAAGAGATGGAGCTGTTCTGAATTTGTCCCTTGGGCTCTTCAAGGGCATCCAAAGGCAGAAGTGATGGTCTCTGGGCGTGTCTTCCCAACCATCTGTCTGTCATCTCCAGCATTTCACACACACACACACACACACACACACACACACACACACACACACACACACACACACACACACACACACACACACACACACACACACTTAAACTAGTCATTTTTAATAATGTGTGCAGTGTATTGTAAGGTAGGTTTCTCAGTAAAAACAGAAGCAGAAGCAAGCAATGAGCTAATGAAGTGGCTGAAAGCACTGTGGTCACACGTACAATCAGAGGATGATTCACCCTCGACCTTCATTTTAGGCCAAACTGCATAACAAACAGCCATAATTCAATATGACCTTGTTCCTTGTTTGATTTACAATGTCACTGTTTTAATCAATCCTTTGGATTTTTCTTGTTAGATACATTTTGTTGGTTTGTGTGAATTCCAATATCACGTTACACCATAAGGATTTCATGCACACCTGATGTATCACAGGGCACCTGCATTGCTGTAATCACTTCTCTGAAATATTTTTAAGTACCAAGATGATTTAATCTTTAATCCCTTGATTGCAAAAAATAAAAATAAAATCAATAAATAAAAAAAATGTAAAAACTTGGATTTCCTGCAACTACTGATGAAGATGAAACACAGGTGAGGTTCTACTGCTATTTCTGTTAAGCTCTCTTTGCAACAGCAGGTCTTATTGTTCAAAGATAAAAGCAGTGATTCATCTGCATCATTCTCTCTCTGTACTTTTCTTCTCTACCAACCGTATCAGTTGCATGTCTATTCAATTTATGGACGAAAGAGTGATTTTCTTGGTTAAACAAACCGTCTTGTTACTAAAATGGCTAAGACCTCTTTGCCAGTCAAAATCCAAAATATATACAGTATGATCGTATATCATATGTTTCTATAACATCTACTTCTGTAAATAGAAGATCTAGTAATATAATTGACATTATATAGGTATATAAAATATCCCTTTTGGTTAACTTTCTATCCAGCGCTGACTCCTCTCCAGGCGATCTCTGATGACAACCGCTCTCTCCCTTTCTGTTTCTCTCTTTAATACGCTTCATTTCTTTTTCGCCGTTCACTTTCCATTCTACAATATGAGTATGAGACTTTGTACAGAGAATATCCGTGTGGAGTTATTATTATCTCCCATCAACAATGTGGCGTAGTAATGAGCTGAGCTTGACCTAATGAAAGAGACGCAGAGAGAGGGGAATGAACCCAAAGACCTCAGAGATGGCATACATCATTGAGGCCATAGAGGACATTGCAGTTAAGAATAAATTGAAGGATGGATTGAATTCACTGCTCAAGTTGAATTGAATTTTTCAAGTTGAAGTTGAAATATTCACGCATTCTCTGAACCCCGAGATATTCCACTTGATATTCAGTAGGAGTCCTAGGTGGTATTTGTCTCTCGTTGTAGAGTTGGTTAACCTAATGACTGCTAACACATTAATAATGGTATAAGTACTGAATACAAATGATGAATTTTAAGATGTACTAAGTTAAATGCATGCCAACAGACACCAGACTTGAGAGAAAAAACATCAAACTCCACTACAATGTTTCTTCCTGCTCCGTCAACCGCAGTCTGCTTTCACACAACCTGCAGAGTATATGAGATATTATAGTCTGCCTCGTTAGCGTGATGATCACTGACAGCTTCCTCTCTTCAGGAATGCCACACTTGCCTCCCTTATTCTATAGTATACAGTTGTGGCCAAAATTGTTAGAACACCTGACAGATCTGAAAATATTGACCTTTTCTTGCCTCCAAAACATGATTTCATTTCATAATGTTCATGAAACATGCAGATGGTTGCTCTGAGCACAACAAATCAGATGAAGTGAGTCCTACTGTTTTTATCCACTTTTAACTTTAATATTTGGTATGTCCACCTTTTGCAGCAATTCAAAAGAATCACACAGCTGTGTCCTAAGACTCTTGCATCACCATCAATTTAACCACGATCACACCTGACAATGATTACACAAGTAATTTGGCTTCTTCTGTGAAGGAACATGATTGTGTGACATTGACAGTGAAATAGGCCTAGTTTGTTTTTTGTAAGGAAAATGACATAAATCTCCTTATGATGGCTCTATTCTATGGTTTATAGAGCATAATGATGACTTTGTATATATTTCATTCGTTTTATGGGTATTTTAATGGCCAATTGAACAAAAACAACTGAAACCTCTTAAATGTATGCCAAGTGTTCTAATAATTTTGGCCACCACTGTATATACTACATATACTATATATACTATAGGGGGGAAGCCTTTAAAAATAAACAGAAGGCTGTAAATTAATTAAGAAAAAAAGTTGATCAGGCTGATAATTATGTCCCTACCTCACTTACAGTATCAGTCTAATTGCATGTGAGGGAGACATATGGATGGTGATGACCATACAGAGTGAAGATAGAACCGGTCCTGAATCTGCTGGTTATGGTAACAGCATCCACTGACCTGGAGCGGAATAGATGTAATGTCAGTTATCATATATTTTTTAACTTTTCTGTGTATCTACATTTTAAAATAGCCACAGTTACTAGGTTTTTATTTTGTTGTCCCCTGAATGACCTCACTTTGATCTTTGCCATGGCAATTCTATAAGATTTACCTGAGGTTCAGGGGTCACTGTATTGATCGGTATGGATTTCACATAGAAGTATAAAGTAGGTTGTAAAAAAAGGTGCCGCAAAATCCCTTTACAAGAAATGTAATTGGGCTCTTGTGTATGCAAAGACAATGTGTTGAGGTGTACAGACGGCACAGACCAAGATGGAGGTATCAGATGAAATGTGGTAAAGGGAATGAAGAGAGAAGAAAACGCTGAAAATGAAAATGTACATAATTCACCTGTCACCATAATCATGGCTCGATAAAGCATTACATGCATCCCAGCAGCAGCTAACATTGGCCTGAGGCACATCTACAGGAATGGATGCTCTGAGATATATAGAGACAAGCGCACATACACACACACACACACACACACACACACACACACACACACACACACACACAATCTTAATAATGACTCTGTTTCTTTTTCTACAGTAAACAGTGGAAAGACACCCTGGAAGGAGTGTGCTCACAGCTGGCACTGGACGTCTTTATGAAGGTGAACCCCATTCATCATCAGCAACTGTTGAACCGGTGGGGGGTGGGCGGGGGGCGGGCGGGGGGGGTGGGAGAAAGAGAGAACTGTGATAAGACAAACGTGTATGTAATGCAAAAAAAAAAAAAGATTTCAATAACACAGAGTGGGTTATTTAGAAAAATTATCCTAAGAATGATAGTGATTACAGTAGGGTTTAAAGGGTTAAATAGCTGGTGAAATCCCAATTAAACGTAACAGTGGTTTTTGCTGAACATTACGTTTAGACTTGACGCTAGGAATTGTGTGTGTGTGTGTGTGTGTGTGTGAGAGAGAGAGAGAGAGCGAGAGAGCGATAGAGAGAAAAAGAGACTACTTCTTTTCTGTTATTTTGCCTTAGTCTCATCCCAGGTTTCTATCTGTGAACACAAACTTTGTGAACAAGCCTTTAGGGGACTATTGTACACAGTGTGTTGTAGTAATCATAGTGCATGCTTTTAATACATTTCCTTCATCTGCATCTCTCTCTCCTCAAATGCTCTTCATCCATCTGTGATTCAACCACATCAATCCCAGGAGAACATGATCGGCCCCCAAAAAAACATTCTGATCTGATCTGCTTTCGTCATAAATCAAAGTGGTTAAGCAGTTTTGGACAGGAAAAAATGTCAAATGGTGTGTAATCCTTTTTAGCAGTGCAATCCTCTCAGCATGATGACGTAGGCTGTTCAATGGATCAGTGACATCTCTTGAGTTCAGTCTATATCTCCCAAAACATGGAGGACCCAAGCTGCAATGTAATGTAATGTTATTCCACCAACCACCACAAAACCACTTGTTTTATCGATCCCATAAATCTTTGGAGTGGTGTTTTTGTCTCCTTAAAACTAATTTGAATCAGGAAATAGCCTCACTGGATGACTGGATGCTTAAATACATGACTAAATTAACAGGTGATATTGTTTGAGTCCCATGGTCCTCTGAGACCTTTTCATCACTATGTTGTGGGAATGGGAGCTGACATAGTCAATCAATATAGTAATAGATACAACTAATGCACTGCACCTCTGAAGGACCTGTCAGTGCTGAGAGCAGATGAATTTATCACCAAAGTGGCATAGCAAAGAGACCCAGATTTGACTAACCAAAAATTTTATTTCTCCAACAACATCCAAATAATTTTATTTTTGGCCTTGTCATCCTCCTACACCCTCTAGGCTGTAGTTGGACAGGCAGCCATGCGTGACGCTCTCACTGATCCTGACATAACCACAGAGGAAGAATGGCCACACACTGGTTATACAATCTGTAAGTCTTTCTTATCTAAATTGAAAGTGATGCAAGCAAAAACACGATTGAAAATATAAATAGCAACAACCAAAATACTTTTTTGTGTAACGACTATTCAAAACATAAAATGATCAGCTTCACTCATTTAAAACACTGATGGCAATAATTCCCTTTGTAGTTTTTAAAAGGTGGTGAGTAGACTACTTTTAAAACATTTACAACATTTATAGAGGTGATTTGAAGAATAAGGTAAAAAGATAAAACCAAACGATAACAAAAGATTGATGATGATCGAATAATCTGATTAAATTCAAAATGTAACTGGTTTTATAGCTTTTAAAAGGCATTGCTGACGTTGCTGTGCACCCATGACATGAAGTATACCGTATTAAAGAAATTGTTTTATTTAACAGTTACAATACTGATACTGTGAACTTAAAAATACAGTATTAATGTTTCTAATTTACAGTTAAAACACTATTACCATAGCAAAAAACAGTACTTGGAAATTACTGTTTTATTTTACAGTTAAAACACTGTGATTTTTTTAACAGTAAGTTGCTTGTCAATTGCTGCCAGTTAATTACTGTGAATTTCACGGTAAGTTTCTTACAGTGAATAGGAAACAATGTAGGAAAGGTCAAACAGAGATAATCTGTTAACAGAATGACACCACAACCACCAACATCATTTACTGACAGGGAGATGGGTGCCAAATACAGATTTCAGAAATGTTTAATAACATCTTTCCTAATGACAGGCTTACAGCTTACAGCCTTATGTAACATCTTCACATCGCAGTAATCACAGTTACATTTTTGTATGGTGTTACCAGCATTACATCAATAGACGCATACCCATATCTAATCCATGGGTGGCTAGGGAGGAGCAGGGGCCCCTGCTGCAGGCAGAGCTATAGAGACCCAATCCCTGTGGTAAACCTGGGTAGAGGCCAGTGTATGTGTGAAGCGTTAGATGACCCTAGATGTAGCCAGAGGCATGAAATCCTCTGCAGATGGTTCATCTCACCATTCAGAATGCTGATCATGGAATCCTGGTTTCCCTGGCAACAGGGTGCCACATCTCATATAGCAACCAGCACATGTCAGAAGATGTTTTTCCTCTTTTCCTCCAACCCTTGTCTTTTCAATCAGACACATACCTTTGCTACCAATCACTCATTTGCTATCAACATCCTTCAAAAGGAAGGAAAATATCAGTCCATTTGTTTTTTTGGTGCAGTGCCACATTGTCTATGCTGGCTATATAACAATGTGTGCACTGGAAAACATCTTCCTTGTTGGATATATTCACTAAGAATGCCCTCAGAGTGCCATCTGTTGGCTAGCTTTATTCAGTGCAAAAAAAACTCTGCCTCTGATTAGACCTGTGGACTATTTATTTAATTAGCTTACAAGCTAACATCAGTGCCTAGCATTATACTTTGTTATCCATTAACCAATTTTACATCTGAGATTAGATCAATGAATGCGGGAAATGCTGTTTGGGAAATGTGCCGTCTAGTGCCACAGCAGCCTTTTTTTTGATGAGACCCTTGGACCCTGTCAGTGCATCATGGACAAGGGTCATACATTGAAAGCTGTCCTATGTAACCTCACACCAGAGAACACGTAAATGTCTCGTTCTACACTAAAATCTCAGTAAATGCCAACTTTATGTACTTTCCTTGGCATAGACCATCAAGTTTGTTAAGACTCCAGATGTTAAAACAATTGTTCATCTGTCCTCCATGCTGTGCACGGCCCTGAGAACGCCTGTAATCAGGTCAGAGCTCTATGCTAAAAGTTTTATCCTTTCAAAGATTCACTGCCCATTCTCTCTCTCGATGCTATGAAATGATTCCTTCTTCTAACACCTTCTTCCATTACTCATGAGCTGTCTCCTCTCCTGCACTAGTGGTTGAATTTCTTGCCATTTGGTTTTGGGATAGAATTCTCTTTTTTTCATAAACTCAAACTCTTTCTACTCCATAGTTATTGAAGAGATCCCACATTTCATTTTTTCAAGTTTATTCTAAGCTGTTCCTTATAGATTCCTGTTGGGCAAAACACACATGTATAAATTCACTTTAATGATTAACAGTCAACACAATATAAGGCTGTTGACACACGGTCATGGTTTGTGTGTTGAGATGAGCAAGTATGGGGTGGGAGTGACCAATGTGAGTATACTGATGAGAGCGTGATGGTGAGAGGCGAAGGCTTCCACAGTGCAGGTTATGGGACCGTCTACGGCGCATGATGATATGAGCCCTCAGGAGCACTGGATGGTGACCTTGCAAGAGGTTTTCTACCCTGTTCTAGCTGCTGTGGGCATCCCCTGTGAGTACCTCAAATCTCAATTTAGAATTGTCGCTTGATTTCATATTAAATCATATTAAAACCATGCCATAAATGTACAGGATGTGCTGTAACACTACTAGATCTTCACATGAAAGAACAGTATTTGTGTCACATGACTGAATAATAAATATATTCTCCAGCCAACATCATCACTTTTCTAATCATCTGGAGGAGGAACTGCATGCTCTCCAAGTCCAGCACCTTCTATTTGATGGCCATCTCTGTGGCTGACAGCCTAGTGCTGGTCTTCATTGTTGTTCTTGAGCTTACTGTCAAGTACCACCAACAGGAGCCATTTTGGAGTCACGAGCCATGGTGCAGCCTGAGGGATGTTTTCAACTATGGAGCCTACAACGCCTCAACGTGGCTGGTGGTAGTGTTTACAGTGGAACGTTTCATTGCCATCCACACCTGGAAAATGAAGAGCAGAATCTGCACCCGAAGATGTGCAGCATGGACTATTGCTGCCATCTTCCTCCTTAGTCATTTATCTGCCATTCCTCACTACTGGTCTAATGTCTCTGTCTACAAGAACAACCAAACCAGATGTATCTACCAACAGGAGGCTCCATCTCAATTTGTTCATGCGCTAGTGTGGATTCAGACACTGCAAGCCTACATTTTGCCCTTCCTCGTCATCCTCACACTTAACGGGCTAACTCTGCGCCACATTTCCCTCAGTAATCGGGTTCACGTCTCTACAGATGTGACCTCCAGGGTCTACAGGGTCACACCGCTGCTGCGTTCCAGGAAGAGGAAATCTGTGGTGCTTTTGGTGACTGTGTCCATGAGTTTCGTGCTGCTGTCTGTCACCCGTGCCATTACCCAGATTATTCTCCGCACCACAGACTTGTACAGTAAGGATCGAAATGATTACAGCCTCCATATCAATGTAGCAGCTGACACTGGCACCATGCTGAGCCTGAGCAATGCAGCAGCTAACATGTACCTGTATGTCTGCACCCAATCCAAGTTTCGCCGGGAGTTCTTAGCCTGTGTCAGGCAGGTGTGCTTCCACTGCAAGGCAAACACCTAGGAAAAATAATGTACAGGCATTATGGAGGAAGTTTGTATATATGCACTTGCCCGGCGTTGTGGAGCAGTGGAAAACCTCCTGGGAGAGTCATAACTGCTTTATGGCTTTATTTCTCTCAGCAAACATCAATGCCTTTAATTGAACTGTGCCTCCATAAAACACAATTTAATTTTCTCTACTGTGGTGTTTGTGTATTTTACTTATTTGTCTGTTCTATTAAATAAGGGTGACAGCTTCTCCTCCACATTAGCAATCCGGACACACATCTGCAATGTTTGACATGGTAGTTTGAATTTCAGAATTAATTTCCTACAATTGGTTTCCAAACACAAAGCAAACAGGGGGATGCCTCACTAAGAGCCATGTTTACTGGCTCTACAAAATGGCAAGACCATACAACAGCATCAGCTGTTAAACAACAGCATCATATCTATAATATGTCTAGCTGATCAAGATGATGTTAAGCATATGAATAAAGGTACTATATTTCTTGAAGTTTCAGAGCAACAGAACACCACTGACTCCAATCATCAACCCTCACAAGATGAAGGTTAAGTAAACTTTATTGCATGAGTGGTGAACATGTTTTTAGCATGTTTTTAGCTGTTTTTAGCATGTTTTTAGCATGTTTTTAGCTGTACAGACAGCAGGTATGGTGGAATGCTGCTACTTCTTCTTGCCACCCTTGGGAGCTTTGTCTAGTCCTTGGATGTACTTCCGAGGAATTTGATAATGATCTGAAAATGAAACAAGAAATTTTACAAACTCCAATTATCTGTACAAATACTTTGAGAGAAAGTGCAAGACATTTAAAATAATGAGTTTAATAATGTTTCCAAACCTAGCAGCAAATTGCCAACTTGTTGAATCTGATTGCCTTGGATCTGGACCAGGACTTTGTCCTTGGCCCCAGGGAGGAGATGCAAGACTGAGCTGGCCTGGACTCTGTGTTGCAGGGCAACGGACACGGCTGTGGGATCCAAACCATATACTTCCAGGTTCTTTATTAAAGTCACCTACACAGAGAATATGTGAAGGATTTCAAAGTGAGCTCATATGCCATTGATCAATGGATGGCAATCTAAGATACTGTAACCGATACATATGGAAACATTGTTTATATTTACAGAAATGCTGCTTATGTAATCGGAGTTGTGATGATCACCTTCTTGTTGGAGCCTCTAGAAGCCACAGAGATGTCTATGGGCTCAATGTGGCCCTTCTTTTTAATGGGGGCTTGGCCAGGGAACACAAGCTGATAACACTCTTGCATTCTTCCTAGCGTCCTGTGAACACAAGGTGGCACTGTTTAGCCTATACCAAAATATAGAAGAACTACAATAGAGCCAAAGTGTAGCTCTTTCTCAAATAGGACCTTTTTCAGAAGTCGCACACTTGAGTTGAAGCTGAGGACGCAATAAAGAAAATAAAATTATACTGTCTGTTTACTGTTTCATTTCAATAAGCTAAACCATCTGATGCTAGTTTGCTCACCGCTCCATGTAAAGTGAAAGCAGGTGCTACACTTTCTCTAACCGACTCCGATAAACATCTAATCAAAAATTATTATTGCATTATGTACAATGTAAGTGTATTCACAACAAGAAAAACAGCTGTAATAAATAATTCTGACATCAAAGGCAACACTAGCCCATTCTGCCTCCAATTAAACTAGCTCTAAAACAGACATCTGGCTGAAATGTAATTAATGAACTAAAGATTTACTATTTACTACTATTTTTCTGCAAGGCATACACTTAAACCCTTCAGTTATTTTAAGCAGCTAATGAACACATAACTTCTCATTTACATCAGAAGTCATGTTGATCACATGTTGTTACAATTAAGATGGTTCACATCCTTTCTCTGTGGAATTTAATGTCAGGATGTGGGCGATTATAGTCTTTACCTGCTGAAGAGGTCATCCCACTTAAGAACATCTACCTCCTGGTACTCAGATTTCTCCAACAGGCAGTCACATAGAGTAGGGTTTATGATGATAAAACTGCCAGGGGGAAAAAAACATATGTATGAAAATTAGCAGCACCGACGAAAAGCATAGCATAAGAATAACAACAGTTTAAGTTATTTGTGGTGTAGAAAAGTGCATTCTAAATCATGGTTTAAAGACCATCTGCTTACTTTTTATTATTTTCATGGACCAGTTCATTCTTCTTGACATACTCTGTGATAATATTTCTCACTTCAGTAGGCTGGAGTATTGTTCCTTTCCTGTGGGTAAGCCAAGACACACATCAGTACAACTGAAGCAGCAAAGAGTAAATTTACAGTAGTCAAGCGTTAGAATAGAATGATAGATGTAGGGAAATTCTCTTTTCACTAGAGGTCAGCTACAGAACAGCACCTCTGGAGCGTCAGTGTCTTGCTCAAGTGCACTTCAGCAGGGTGGATGCTTGCTGACACAGGGGCTTTACTATGCCACCCTGCTACCAGAATTATGAGGTTCATGCAAACACATGCACACACCTCTTGTTTGCATCCAGAAACAGAGGTTCCAGCCGAGCTGACACAGAGTACAGGGTTGTGATCTCGGGGGGATGGTATGGCTTTTCTCCTTCCCCTTCAACCTGCACTGGAGCCTCTTCACCGCCCTCAGGAACATGGAAGGAACGCAGTCTATAAATGGTTCATACAATAAAAATCATAAGATCAGAGCCAGTCAGTCTGGGTAGGGCTTCTTGCGAATCTGAAGCTCAACCGGGAAAAGACTGAGGCAGGGAGTGACTCACTCTGGGTTTTTCCAGTCCACCTCCACAATGCTCTCCACTCCCTTGCTCAGTTCTTTCACCCGCACGAGGTTATGTTGCTGCTGCATGGTCTGTAGGAACTTGGACAGCTGTCGACAAAAACATGAAGTATATGCTCACTGATGAGGGCTAAAGTTAAAAACGTTGTCCATTTGTATACCTAGGATGTCCCATTTCTGGACATCTAATGTACCTTTTTATAACTCGATTTCTTGATGTCAAGTTGCTTCCCGCTTGGGCTGCAAAAATACAAAATGTTGTGAGTGCTCAGTTTAACTCCTCTTCACTACCTTTTAAAAGATGAACTGTACTGTACCAGCAGGAGAACATGTGGTTGCGAAGAAATGTACTGGTCAGCAGGGGGAGCTCTGACTTCTTCACCTTGCTCTTAAGCGCATGGAGAAAACACTGCAGCAGCAGGGCATCCATCATCTCTGTGGAGTCAGGATATGTTCTAGGGCAAATCAATTTCTCTCTAAAAATGCTCCCATTTTGCCTCATCACAAAATCTCCTTGTCAACTATACCACACTATATGAAACCCAAAACCAAACCAACAATTGTAATAGTCTATATTTCTTCTGTGAAGTTACATTGAAATAAGTAAACACTTCTCACTAACATATGACACAAGTAAACCAATATGGTGGGAAATGTGACCAAAATCTACAGCCAGGTTAGTCACCTTGTGCCGTTTTCTGATCATTTGGGTTTTCGTCCTCTTCCTCATTGCCTTGCTGCCCTTTCTCTTCCTCCTGCTCAGCCAGACTCAGTTCCTCAATTCCAGGACAGGTTTGGTCTGTGACCTGGTCAGTAGTCACACAGGGAGACTGCTCCTCTTCCATACCCTTCTCAACCTCCTCCTCTTCATCCTCTACATCATATTCCTCTCCATTCACCCCTATCCCTTCACTGTCTGCATCCAGAAAAGAAGGAGGAACAGACTTATCTCCAAATGCCCTAAAAAGAGAAAATTAAAAAAACAAGTACTTAGATAATGCTTACTGCATTATCATTTCTGCTTGTAAATATGGTTGTGTGCTGCTTTATTTTGAAATACTCTGTCAAGCTTGTTATTTTTTCAAAAGAGGTTGATGCAGGTTGATGGAATCCACTCACCACAGATTATCCATGTATGTGTGGAGGACGGACACCCCTCTCCCTTTCATTCCCACATCGTGCATCTCTGCACTGGACATTGCAGTGATGCCGACTGCCACGGGAGCTCTGGAATCAAACAGGGGAACACTGTGAGACTTAGGCGTTTTTGCACCCCAAAACGGAGCCCTTCAAAAACGCTCTCCCAAGTGGATAAATTTGAAAACGCTGACGCCCTGTTGTAGGGCTGCAGCTATCGATTATTTTAGTAATCGAGTATTCTACCGATTATTCCATCGATTAATCGAGTAATCGGATAAGAAATACTTTTGCTTTATTAAAGAGCAATAGTAAATATACAAAAGAGAAAATAAGACGGGTCTCTTAAAATGAACAACTAATTGGTTTCCTTTTTAGAAAAAGCAACATTCTTATTGCTTAAATTGCATACAATAATATTATCTGTCAAAACTAAACCCAGTTAGTGCATTTAAGTGCCATATTACATTCTGAGTTTGGAAGAAAACTCAGAAAATTTTCTGAAATGCAAAAACAAATTAACATTTTTTTTTCAAATTAGTTTTAATTACTTTATTTGTAGAAGGCAAAAACGAGTAGACAGGATGGTTTGAACAAGAGTCCACGCATACAATTTTATCACACGTTTTTCTTCTGAGTGCTTTTACAAAGCCAACATGCAATGAAAGTTATTCATGAGAATACACCTCCTTAAATGTCTCTACATACTGGTGTGTGTGTGTGTGTGTGTGTGTGTGTGTGTGTGTGTGTGTGTGTGACTATCATAATAACATGAATGTACCTCAGGCTTTCACCAACTGACTGCAGCATTTTATTTTCTGTGGTTATTTTCTTGAGCAAAACTAACTTAGGGACATCATAACTAGCCACCATATTGATTTACATTCTTAACTAGCCATTACATATAGCCATAATTAACGTACATTCTTTACTAGCCTTCATCTCAACTAGCAATCATTGATTTACGTTAAATGCTAACGTTAACGTTACTTGTGTTGTAGACTGGATGCTTTCTGCTGAGATGCTGAAGCATTGACGTCGTGCTATTGTGGTAGGCTAGTTCGATTTTACAATAGACACACTGTACAGAGTTTTCGTTTTGTTTCAGCTTGAAATGATCCCAAACTTTGGACACTTTCTGTCGTTTTCTCTGGCCGGTCTCTTCTCGCTATTTTCTCTCTCTTCCTGCATTTTGTAATCCGCGCGATCAAATCACGTCTTCTTCATGTGTCCACAGTGTAAGCACGTTGTGCGACAGTAATAATCATCCGTGCGAAACACAGTGCGCTGTATATAGTTATATGGATTAAACGAAGAATTTGCATCGATGATTTTTAGTAATCGAGTTACTCGAGTTTCTCGAGGAATCGTTTCAGCCCTACCCCGTTGTAGTGTGGACGGTGAAAACAGAGACTTTCGAAAACACTAGACCATTCATATCAGTGCGTGCATTACATTACACTCACTTCAGGAAATAATCCCTCAAAAACATGTCGTCTTACTAACTTTAGTGTCACATCCATGTTTTATTATCTGGGGTGTCTTTGTTAGCCAGGACAGCAGTTCATTTCAAGCAGTTAATTTAACACCATAAAGTCCATATTTTAAAAAACAACAAAAAACAAGTAAATGTTACAAAATCTAATTACATACAGCATGCATTGTTAAATGACTGGGGAAATGTAAATTAGATGTAGCCAGCAGTAAATGAACTATAACTAAATTACATTCTCCTTTGAGTCTGTGACAATTATGGGCAGCAATCCCAGAATAACTTACCTACTGCTCACCACTTTAACAGCACAATAGTCCCCCTTTTTCACTTCTGGGAGACCACCTGAAGGCACCACCACTCCTGGCAGCATGAGATCTTTGGGGAAGAATAGATGTGTTTCTTAATCAATGTTAGTTCTTATAGCAATCAATGCTAATAGCTTATCAATGTGTTATATATCCAAGTTTGTCTTAATCTTGAAAAAAGAAACTTACCTGCCCCTCCAATCAACTTCTGTAGCACGGGAGGCCATGTTGTAAATGCTGGCAGGACATCAGGGTAGCGCCAAAGCATATAAACTGAAAATATGACAATGTGCAATGAATATAACTTACTCATGCTAGCTCCACTATTTCATCCATTCAATCCTACCAGTGCAACTCAATAGCTAGCTATTTACCTGTGGGATAAAGCCGTTTCTCCAGTTCAAAGAACAGTGGATTTTTATGAAGAACATAAAGTGTAATGGCATCTCCCTTGTGTGCATAAATCTTAACTACATTCAATTCCTCTTTGTTTGGGACCAACTCTGACAACTCCTCTGCAGACAGTGAAGGAAAGGCTGTGGCTATGTCAGCTTTGAGCTTTCTCCTAGAGTGGATGACAAGAAGAACAAATATTACATGTGGCAGATTACGCAGTACATTCAGAGAAAGTGGGTTACCTAGCAGCCAATCTATATCACCTATGGCTGTGTTGGCTGATGTAGATGATAACTGTAATAAAATATGTTTTCAAGGATAAAATCATACATTGTAATTAGGTAAAAAAGTACTATTATAGGTCATTACAGTGTTTGAATGTATATTTCTGTAATATTTGAACTAATTTGTTTACCCATGTTTACCCAAACGTTTTCTAACCATGGACCTCAAGAGTTGTAATGTAAAGTGGTTTGTGTAAGGGCTGCTTATGACAGAAATAATGTTGATCAAAAAATGATATTGTCATCTGTGTACTTTGTCTCAGACAGGTGAATGGATAGGACAGCTGACCCCAAACACACTCCTACAGGAGAAACTGTGTCAACTCCTGGTCAGTGACTCAAGAGAGTCAAAATGCAAGTGGGTCGACTCTACACAATTTAAACATTTTATGGTAACCAATGACTGACCTAACCACAATAACTGATTGTGAAACTAGTTCACCGTTTGAAAAGGTTAGAGAGCCTTCAAATGCAGTCTATGATGGACTGATTTCTTAGTAGTTTTCATTAAAAACACCAGAGTTTTGCTGCAGGCGAGGGAAACTGTAGATAAGAACATGTGAAAATGGAAAAGGAAAATAGGACGAGGTGATTTTGACATAAACCAAAAACACCCTGTGTTGTACCAAAGAGCTGGTACACAGCTAGCTGTACCGACTCACCTGTCTGATCCTTTGATGACGGTGTTGGATTTGACACGAAACGCCTTCGCAAACATTTTCTTGGAGAACAAATATCTACTACCACCAATGTAGCATGTCAGTTTCTCGTATATGTTAACCGATCATACGAGCGGCATATATTTTAAAAACAACGCCTTTCAATATTCAGCGGTACCTCGCTTGGTGTTGTGGTTCGACACTTAATACTTTCCGATGGGAAAATGTAACACACGACACGCTTGTGTTCCGCAAGCCGAACATAGCAAGTGCACGGTTGTAGTCTGGGTTCCAAACCCATCTTTACAAAATCTTCCCTGGTAACTCAATAATAGAGAACGATAGTCCTAGCGCAAGGTGTGGTTAAGAAACCCATCCATATACGCTATTTAGTCAAATGTCCGATGAGGTGAAAGTTAAATCTAAATCTCCGTGGGGGAGATAGCTATCATTGCATAAAATTGTATTTTTCCCAACAGCATCGCCTAATGTGTCTTGAACCATGACTGTTTTTCATGTACATCGTTTCATAGATTCAGTTACCATAACTAGGGTTGAGTCAGTGTCCTCCAGAGAGAGATTGTGTATAGGCCTAAATTATATTGGCTAATATCTGTTACGTTATATTCATGCATTTAAAAGTCCACAAGTTTATAGTGTGGGGCTAAAGCTCGTCTTAATACAACTGGATCTTAATTTGGTTTTTGACACCTGTAACGACCAAAACTACGACTTTTTACCAGAGAGGTAAGATACTATTTCCTTGCCGAACAGATAACAAGGAGGTACTTTGACTCTATGAGCAGACTGAGAAGAGACAGTAATAAAGAGCTCTCACTCTGCACCTATTTCCGGGTACCACAAACGGGATCGGGAAAATCCCAGGATCTTTCATCATATCGGGGTTTTTTTTTTTTACCTCTCCCAAAGGGTCCTGTCCTGCCTTATTAACTTTTCCCCCTACGAAAGTCGGCGAGGTCCATAATGAAAAAAACTATGTTGAATTTCACTTACCCAAACAGATGTCCGTAATCCTTCACGTCTACTTTCACTGCGGTGGCACACGGTGTCTCCTATAAATAAACTTTTAGACTTTGTTATATACCAAATTTCCAATGTAATGAAATCAAAGATGGCTAACAGGATGCCACAAATTCTTTGTCAGATACTCTGCTTACAAGTAGTCTAGTCTAGGGGTCTAGGCTAGGTCAGCTATAGCTGTTCTTCCCACAACAGTCCTCCAAAAGAATCGACTCTATTGGGTGGTTGTCGAGGAAGTCCAATTTCTAATTGTGATTCTTGACAGATAGCTGAGTTATCGGCATGACCTGGTAATCAGGAATTCAAAAGATTGTTACAGCAAAACAACATTGGCTAAAGTTTGTTTGTATGACTTGAAAACAAACTACTGCCATTACTAAGGTTCAATTTAATTTCATCCTAGGCAAGTGAAGGATTACGGACATCTGTTTGGGTAAATGTTATTCAACGTAGTTTTTTCATTATAGAGCTCACCGACCACCGACCTCACCCTTTGGCAGTGGTAAAAACCCATATGATGAAAGATTCCCAAAGGGTCCTGTATCAGGGCTAGGGAAAGGGATCTTCCATTAAAAAAGCACCTTAGGATCATTTGGATCAAATTACACACAATTCGAAAACATTGTTAACACCCAGAAGTGAAATTTATGTTTTTGTGATGAGCAGTTTTTGACAAAAACAACTAGTCAAAACCTGTTAACTTCAGGGTTGTACTAAATCGGTTGCTATGGAAATAGCTGTCTCGTTGCTTGTCACATGCTGGAGGAGAGCGCATGCGTGAGTGATTACGCTTCTCAAACATAGACGATCTTTGGCGCAGGTACCATAAAGCTGAAATGAAGTTCAACCTTAGTATTGTCAGTAGTTTGTTTTCGAGTCATACAAACAAACTTTAGCCGATGTTGTTTTGCTGTAACATTTTCTGTAACATTTTTTTAAATTCCTGACTACTAGGTCGAGTCGATAACTTAGCTATCTGTCAAGAAACGCAATAGAAATTGGACTTCCTCGAAAACCACCCAGTAGAGACGATTCTTTTGGAGGACTTGAGTGGGAAGAACAGCTATAGCTCGCCTAGCTACCTGCCCATGCTAGCAGTAGGCTAGCAAGCAACAGCATGCAAGGACAACATGAGTTTTGCTTTTCCAGCTAGCTAGTTAACTAGCTACTACTTGCAAAAGGCGAAGAACGGAACTACTGGAGTTTCTTCAACCATTTATTCCAGCTATTAGGCACAAAAATAAATAAGCATGTTCTCCAACGCACCGAACCAGAACCAACCGGCTCTCCCGAACCAACAGCAGCCAAATCTGAACTCTGCTCCTTTCCCACCGTTTTTCGCGAAACCCTACAATCCTCTTCAAATTAAAAAGAATGCCATTACTGACGATTACAAAGTCACAAGTCAGGTCCTCGGCATGGGGATAAATGGCAAAGTGTTGGAAATATTCCAAAAAGAGAGCGGAGAAAAATTTGCACTGAAGGTAAACATCTTCTCTTCTTGTTAGCCTATACCTCAATGTACATTCCTGGAAATGTCTTTATCAATTATTACATGAACCTCATATCTTCTCTCACGTTTCTTCTTGCTATTGGATGCAATACGCTCATGCAGTTTATTGGAGGAGTTTTAAATCACAGCTTGGAACAATCTAACCATTTGTTATTTGGTTGGATGGATAGTAGTACACTTTTAATCTGTAAAGTGACAGAGTAAATTGTCTTGATTTGATACACTCACTATGACATTGCAGATTAGGCCTAGGTCTAGTTTAATTGAAAGCATTTGATATCGGTTCCTCTTATGTCTAAATTAACCAACTCTCGGTTTTCGTCTGAGCTGTGGTTGACTCTCAGATGTGCTAGAGCCTGGTGAGCACAGGTGTGAACTAACGCTTGAACTGGTCAGGTCATTTGTTGCATGATTGACTTTTGGTTAGGTTAAATGATGACATAATCACCTTTCTGTCTCCAAAGTCTCGCAGAAGTGCCACAACATACAAGCATAGGCTTTATGGCTAATAGTAAATCTGTCTATCAATTGCTAGTGCTCTTTGATTTTAGTCCCTGTTCATATGATTCAATCCATAGCTGTAATGACCACAGTTTCTTTTGAGAATGGTTTGAAATGGGCTAATACGTTGTTGATTCTTAAACTACAGTGTCAACATTGCTTTCAGCCAGCGTTTTCCTTTACTGGGATTGGATGGTAGTGAGTGTTGTAATACCGCAGCTGTCATTCTGATCCCCAAATAGCTTTTGCCTGTACAGTCTCCCATGGATCAGAGATGGACCTGACAAAAGACACCCTGCTGCTGTTTTCTAATTTGCTTAAATGAAAACTTGTTACATAGTTACATACCTACAAACATATTTTCAAATTGCAATTGAAGACATTTCTATGTCAGTCTTATATTCTTTCAGTGTATTTGTGAGAGGGAGAGAGAGCATATGTACATGGAGGGGGGTGTTAATCTGGCTACTTTTAGTTTCAAGGTCATTCTTAAGTGAAATCAGCAATTGGGTCCATTTCATAGGTTTAGCAGATCAGACTATTGTCCAAGGCCCCAACCTTGCATGAACAAAACAGGATTGTGTCTTAGGTTGATTGCGTACACACACGGTGGGGGGTTGAGCCAAGCATTTCAATTAGGAAATAAAAGCCACATTTCCATGTTAGGGGAAATCTTTTCTTTGGAAATCTTATAATCTAGGGTGATTCTTAATGTGTGTGAGGTAGACATGTCCACAGGCTTGCTATGCCAATCTTGCCTTTACTGTAACAGGTATAGATGAGTCACAACCTTTTGAAGTTGTCTGCCTGCTGTCACTTGATGCCACGAGGCTTAACCCAAAACCTATCAAGTTGAGTATTTGAGTTGAAAGTGAACAGATGTTGGTCTCTCATTCTGTTGATTTAAAAGTAATAATAAAACAAACAAAAAAATGCTTCCCATACGCTCTCCCTCTTCTCCTCATCAGGATAATATTATGTCCTCTGCCAAGTCTCAGTTTCAGCCACTGGGAAGAGATAATTGAATAGGGATCGTGTCCTGATATTACCTCAGTGCACTCCTCTGGGATCCATTAGTCACCCCTGAGGCACGTGTGATGCGCCTCCCCTACAGACCACCTGCTCTTATTGGTGCATTTGGAGTAGCAGGCAGCATTTAGAGTCAGAGCTGAGTGCGGCCTGATGTTGCACTTAAGATGAGGTTGGGGACACTGTTGGCTTCAGATCTTTGTTATTGAGTGCCTTCCTGGCAACTTGTATTATAGTGGTATCTAGAAGTTAATGATATCACATGTTTTTTAATAAGTAGCCACAAGTCATGCCAACAGTTTTTATTCTAGTATGGATCATTTGGGGAAAAAATGATTTTCAGTGAGATGATTTGGAAAAAACATTTAAATCTTATAACTGTCCCAGTTTTCGGAAATGACGTAATGTCCAGTAGCTCAGGTAGACCTACCACCTCTTCATGTCTGTTTTGAAAGAGGAGTGTTGACTTTTCCTCTGCTGTCCTATCCAAATGCTGTTAGCTAGAAAGAGAGAGGGGGGCATGCCTGTGTCTAAAAGTAGCCTCATGCGAGAGGCCAGGGATGACTGAGAGATTATTAGGTCTGGATGAGTACAGCAGCACAAGGTGTCCTGCAGATAGCACATTCTTCAGCTTTTATTAGGCAGTGAAAGTGGTTTGAGATGGGTAAACAAATTTGAAACAGCAAATGACCCTTGTTCTTTCATGGCCTTTGTTATCTGCAAGCAAAGGGGATTGTCGGGTTGTCTGTTCCTTGGGCTGTTCTGCAGGGCCTGAATGAATGGGCTGTTTGTGTAGCTTGGAACTCTTACTCTTCTTGATGGGAAAACAACCCTCCATTTCCCTGGGTGCTCGCCCGTAGTGTTGCTGAAGTTGTTGTATGACTTCCCCTTGCTGTCTGTCCATGAAGCTAGCTGCAGTAGCCCAATCTCTAACTGAAATTGTATCACTGGATAGGGTACAGAGCAGGTTCTGTAGTCGTGTTGGATTGGATTTGGATAGCGAAGTGAGGGTGGAGAGATAATATCATTCAGGATACATGGCAGTACCAGCCAGTGTGTAGGCCCCTCCCATGAAGACTGTATGACGACACAGGTTGACCCTTTGCTTGTTGTTGATGTTCAGGCCAAAATATTCTCAGACTATTCACACAGTAGTAGAGTGGGTTCGTTTTCTGGACATAGATGAAGTGCCACGAGTTCAGGAGTTTCCACAGAGCAAATATTCGGTTCTGTTGATTCAGTAATAAACCATACATCTTTCTCTCACACACTTTTGGACCTGAAATGCTTCAGTGTGCTATTCTATCTTGAATTCGCCCACTCCTTTTTAAGATGCATCATGTCTTGCTCTCTGTAGATGTGTCTCAAGGAAGTTGAGGGGAATTATGTTATGACGATATATCTGAGGTAGACCTTATAACCCTTAAATGGAAAGGTCAAGGAAGTGACTGCATCTGAAAGTACAGTAGTATCTCACAATCTTTTTCTTTTTGAAACATTCAGATAACAAAGAAGGGCCACGGGATTGAGTCTCAACTCTTTTTATATTGGGAGCCGAACTTTGCATCCTTGAAGTCGCCACAAAATGTATGACGTGAAAAGATATTATAGAGAAATACTACTGAAATTCAGCATTGAGTTCTGTTTTTCTTGTGCCTAAAGATAATCCATGTACTATTAGTAGTGTCTGTCTACACCCAACAGTAGAGATTTCATTTCACATCATGTACAGCTTCAGTGAGTTTGCGCCAGAAGAGGTGAGAATAAGATTGCCTATCTTAACTTTGGGTGAGAATTGTTAGTAATAATTTAATATAAAATTCATTTGGATGTAAAGGCTCAAACAAAACATAATTTACTAAATTATCTGACTCATGTTTTCGTAAGTATTTTTTTATTATTATTTTTACAACTAAAGAAGCGATAGCCCAATGATCTTCTTCACATCTAACATTAGAATGTGTCTTAATTTGTCCTTGGGAACTTCTAGATGTTGCATCTTGAAGTGACTACTTCCAAAACTGAAAACGGGTGACACTTTCTAATTTGTTCATTCTTCTGCTGTCATGTTTTTGATCACTGTGTGTGTCAGATGCTGCAGGACTGCCCAAAGGCCAGACGAGAGGTGGAGCTCCACTGGAGGGCGTCACCTTGCGCCCACATTGTACGTATCACAGATGTTTACGAGAATCTCTACCAGGGCAGGAAGTGCCTGCTCATCGTCATGGAGTGGTGAGTGTATACACACACACAAACACAAACACAAACACACACACACACACACACACACACACACACACACACACACACACACACAGAGAGATTGTGTGCATTAAATCAGAGGCTAGCTCGACAAGCACATACAATGAGCAAGACAATCCCAACCAGTCAAACCAGCCAGCAGCTATTCACAGGATAGATGTGTGTCCACATGTGCAATCACTTAAGACCACATGTACACTGGGGTCTAAAAGTTCTCAAAGGTCTAACACTTTTGATTTGTAAAAGTTCTCAATGTATTCTTGAATAGTATCAACTCAATCATTTTTTTTAAATTTTTGATAAATTATGAAGACAAACAGTTCTTGATAGTGGACTTTTGAACCCAACTGTACATGTGGTCTTAAAAGTGGTTGCACATGTGGACACACATTGTTCATCTTTCCTGTGACTAGGTCCTGGCGGGTTTGATTGGTTGGGATTGTCTTGCTCACTGCATGTGCTTGTCAAGCCAGCACACAATCTCAGGTTTGAGTGACTGCCAGAAAAGCTTTAGGGCATGGGGCTTTATAGGAAGCCATAAAAAGCTGTAGAGTTTGGCTTGTACAGAATATACAAGGCAGGCGTCTACCTGATGTCCCACACTACCACAAACACATTTATTACAAAGAATCCTTTTTTTTTGTTGTTCAAAGCTATTAAGACTTCATAATGTTCTTCTATCTATAAAAGGGACTATTGAAGAGGGACGAGATAAATATAGCCTTAACTGATTTTGACAGTTTGCTGTGCTAAGGAATAATATGTTCACTTTTAACCATAGCCAAGTGAAAAGAAAAACAAAATTGCTACATTTTCCTTCTACGCAAAATATTGAGAATTGCAGTATTATTGCATTGTGGCCAAGTAGTTGTGATAATATTGTATTGGAAGTCTGGTCATTGCCAGCCGTAATGACATTAAGAAAATTATTTGTGACTCATCTCACTCATACAAAACTATTAATAACAAGCCCTTGGACACCCTTGTGCTGCTCTATGCTGCCACATTGATTACCACCTTGGCACTTTTCGGGGCCAGGAAAAACCCTGAAAGTTGTGCGTTGAGGGGAAAACAAACTTCTGTTTCAACATGCCCTTATGCGTGCACTCAAATCTGACCAAATACCCCATAATCAAATAACCATTCTACTATTGTCTTCAGCATGGATGGAGGCGAGCTGTTCAGTCATATCCAAGACAGAGGGAATCATGCATTTACAGAGAGAGGTAAAGAGATTTAGAATTTGCAAAATTAAGTTCAGTGTTTATTATGAAATCCTCTGCTGATTTTTATGAGTTCATCTGTGTTTTCCTATTATATAAACCCCATCTTTTCCCTCATCTTGTCTTTGTCCTTTTGTCTGCCCTTTTAATCCAGAGGCCTCTGACATCATGAAAAGTATAGGAGAAGCCATACATTTCCTGCATGCCATCAACATCGCTCATAGAGACATTAAGGTAACTGTATGTACTTCAGAAAAGCCCATAGTGCTTAGGGAAATGGCTGGGAAATATAGGTGGGAGCTGACTTCATATATACAAAAGAAATGACCACATACATTAATGTACACATGCCATTCATTATAATTCTACTCCTGTTATTAAGGTGATATATGCCAGTTGAGTGGACTCACCACAGTGAGAGAACTTTTCTGTTGTTAACACCCCTTCAAAAACCACATGGAGCCCTGAAGATTTACAAGCTGATTTACAAGCTGATTTCCATGATGGGCTTCTGTAAGCCTATCATGGAAATTCAAGACAAAGCAGCCACCAACTATTTTGATTTTAAAAACGGAGTGATTGGGAGTGATTGGGCATCTTTATAAAATAGGCAGCACTTACTTTGTCCCTTTTCCCTTGCCTGGGTTAATTGTTTTAAACAAACATTTGACATTAGCTTTTCTTGCAGTTGATGAATGACCAATTATCTGTATTCTGCTGTGCACTATTATCGCCTCTTTCAGCCAGAGAACCTCCTGTATACCTCCAAAAGGCCAGATGCCCTGCTCAAGCTGACTGATTTTGGGTTTGCCAAAGAAATCACCACACTAAACTCTCTGGCAACTCCATGCTACACCCCCTACTATGTCGGTAAGAGCACATGGTGGAGTTCTGTGAATGAATAATATACTGGGGACACACATTATTGGACTGATTTACACCAGATATACCCATCCTGACAGTCGGAGAGGAAATCCCCATTGGTTGGGACTGATGGTCAGCAATGTTTAGTGTGAGTGATTTACAGATTCAATTTTAACCACCTTGACTGATCTGAGCCATCTCGATATCAAAGGTGGGGATCAGATTCATTTCAAGAGCAGACACTGCCAGTAGCCAATTAGAGCCACGTTTACAGTGATGTGAGGTGGATTGATGACACAATTTCCTGTGAGGAAGTCATGGCCTCAGTGATGTCGGTTTAACCATTTAGTGTCAGCACATTACGAATGAGGGACAAGAAGTGTGTGTGTGTGTGTGTGTGTGTGTGTGTGATGCAATGCGTTTTCAAAATTTTGAAAAAGCTCCTAGTGTGTCTCCAGCCTCGTCCTGCAACTGCTTACTATCCATACACAAAATACTGTGTTGCATAATGGATACATGAGAAGTTGGGACTACTTGTATGTTTTTTCACAAAAGTTACCTTCCAAATATGGCATCACCATTGTCACTATATTACAAGCAAATAACTATATTAAGAATGAGCACATTGACGCCATATGCTTGCTCAGGAGTTAACTCTGTCTGTGTTTCCTTGAGGGGATTTCACAGACTGTTATATAGGCTACTTCCTGTTGAAGCCATTGGTACTGGCTAGACTTATGCGATTTATGAGAAGTCACATCCTGTTGGAAATCACATGTACAGTTAATTGACCCTGTCTTTTTGCATTCTTTTAATTATTTTTAATCATGAAAGTTCATGTATTACAAAAGTGAATTTCTCTGATCCATTTTACTCTGATAATTTCTCTTGACACTTTGGCAGCCCCAGAGGTTCTTGGTCCCGAGAAGTATGACAAATCCTGTGACATGTGGTCTCTGGGCGTCATCATGTACATTCTGTAAGTCAAACAGTTACAGTAGACCAAAGTGCTTGCTGTGTTTTTAATGATTTCACAAATTTGAGTTCACATGATCAGATCAACCCGTTTTATCACACAGTTTTGTTTTTGTGTCTTATACCCAAGGCTTTGTGGATATCCTCCCTTTTACTCCAACCATGGCCTGGCAATATCCCCAGGGATGAAAAGACGGATCCGCAATGGACAATATGAGTTCCCCAACCCAGAGTGGTCCGACGTGTCTGAGGAAGGTGAGAGAGAAACATGTTGGTAGTTTGGTGATAATAACAGAGGCTATATGATTGGTGCTAGTGGGAGACCTGTGAATTTTGACTGTTTTAGTATGATGCTTTCCTGTTTTTAGCCAAGCAGCTGATCCGCCATCTACTGAAAACTGAGCCCAGCCACAGAATAAGCATCCCAGAGTTCATGAACCATCCCTGGATCAATGTAAGCATATCCCCACAGACTGTCTTAGCATCCACTGGTTCAGATAGCTGCTTGTGAACACTCATCTGTATTCTCTTATGGTTCGCAGCAGTCAATGGAGGTCCCACAAACACCTCTTCACACCAGCCGCGTCCTGCAGGAGGAACACGATGTTTGGGAAGAGGTCAAGGTAAGTGGAGTTGCGATTGTATTGGTCACTCGGTAAACAATTCAGGAAAAGTCTGCTCAACTTATTTCTTGCTCCTGCAGCAGGAACATAAGTGCTTAATAAGTGAAATAGATGTTACTAAGCCATAGGACAACAAAAACTCTGTACTGGATTCCTTTTGTGTTGGGTGACAGTTGTGGTATAGCATAGTTCATTGTTTTTGATTCTGATATTTTTTATGTTGTGCCAGTGCATTTATGCAGCTGTCATTCAACAATGAAATCCATAGCATGTTACTTAAAACAGGGTGCAATGATTGTGTATCTGTATCTTTATCTTGGTTGTGTTTGACAAGAGCGATTGATTGTTATTATCAGGAGGAAATGACGAGCGCCCTGGCAACGATGAGAGTGGACTATGAGCAAATCAAAATCAAAACTGTCGAAGACTCAACTAATCCCCTGCTCTTGAAGAGAAGGAAGAAAGCAAAAAATACAACCACACAACCACCGGGCCTGTGAAACAAAGACTCTTGAAGAAACTTTCCCTCACAGTTTCTCTCTCCTCAGAAACGTTGCTAGTCTACTTATATGCACTGTCTCTCTTGCTCTTCTTCTCACACGAACCTATACAGAATCAAACAGGAAAAAGAAGCTCTCAAGAAGGGCTTTAGGGAAACTAGAGATTGTCTATTGGTTCAAAAGTAATGTTTTTATTTTGTTCTGTTAACCTTTAGACGATTTTATCTCTGGAGATACAAGGAAGAAATTGTGAAATATATCTGTTGGTTAACTTGTATCACTATAGAGTTGAGGTGTTTATCATCAGACCGTTACCATGATGCAACTTTTTTACAGCTGCTGACACCACTGTACCTTATCTAATGTCAATCTGCTCTGGTTTTATTGTCATGGCTGGCCACATGTTTAATGTCATGTTGGCGGCTCTGCTTTAAGGACTTTGGAAACCTTTTCTATGCACTGGAAAATATTCTGTATGTGCACTGATGCTTATTCATAACTATCTGTGTATATTAGTATGTTTTTTTTTTCATATTTCTGCTGTACATAGTCACACCTCACATCAACAGTATTAATTTTTCTATGTATCGAGTTTACTGTCATAAACTCTTTTAGATTGTTTTTAGGTTGTTTTAATGACTGCTGTTGAATGTGTTTAATTGTTAGCTGGGTTGTATGTTGTTTTTTTCTGCCAACATGCCTGTAGCCAGAGTTGTATCACTCACTTTCAAATATGACAGACTTGTCAAGAAGGCTTTGCCAGCATCATATGTATTGAATTGAATTGTAGGGCATGATTAACACAAACTTCTGTTTTGTATGCTGATGTCCTGAATTATTCCTGCTTTCGTCAACACAGGAATGTTCTTGGCACATTGTGGTCGTCCAGTATCTAAAACACCCCCTTGAATGGCGTTAATCTTGCTTGCTGTGCCAATGAGGCAGATGGTAATTGCATTTGTTTGAAAGACAAACACTTGTTGCTAGCTGGAACCATACATGCTTCAGTAGCATTCAGTTTCTATGCAGCAGAAATGGAGAAGCAGTGCTATGAAGTTCCTGTTGTGGGAAAGAAAAGGGAAGAACAGTGGAGGGCAGGGAGTCATTTTACATCAAGGAAGTACTGAAAAGATGTACTGTACAATATGTTGCAATTTACTAATACCCTGTCTTGACTTTTACTCTGGATTAAATCTCTTGAAATCCTCTATTGTTTTGTGTGCTGTTTGATCACTTGGCCAGACATTGGTGGCTATGCTAGCTTGCTTTCCCCAAGGATTGCCTAACTACCCCATAACAAAATATGGCATCCTGTTTGCGAAGTCAAATAAATGGCTGCCTGGGTTAATTGTTTTAAACAAACAAAAGGTATTTTTTGGTGCATGTTGCAAACACATTGCAAGTCCCACCCACTTCGGCAGTGGAAAGAAAGTGAAACGTGAAGGTGTGATTGGTAAAAGGAAAGATGTGCATACATGTCCTAAAGAAACACCTGTTTCTGATGTTCCCCATTTTTAAGCATTTCCACACAAGAAAGACTTGCAGTCTGTTTGAAAATGGCATCATTCTCTTCAGGACAGTCCATCCCATCTAATATCTAGTTAAATCCATTTACAAGGGAATGGTCTAGGCTCTACAACAATAAAACTCTTTATGAACAACTAGATGGTTATGGTGTGTTTTATTCTAATAATTGAGACGTGTAATTGCATTGTGGTTGTATTCAGATGAATAAAAGACACCCACATAGGGTTAGGGGTAGGATAACAACAGTAACAATAACATGTACATGCTGGTTTTGACATCTCTTGGTACACACGGTATGCATCTCTTCCTTTTGTCTCTTCTGTCTGGTTCTGGCCCATGTATGTCTCTCTCTCAGTGCTTTGGTCACTGTACTGCCACATAATGAATGGTGAGCAAGGCCCTATGGAAGCTTTATTTACCTGAGCTGCCAGAAAGTTTCTGTATATTATTGAAACAATGTTATAGTATTTTGTCTGAAAGGTTCCCATGGGGGAAAGAGTCTATTGGGGAAAGGTTCATGTCAGATCAAGAGTCTAAAGGTTCCGGGTTACCAGGGAAACCCAAGAAGGGGGGTGAGGTCTGTGTGTGTGTGTGTGTGTGTGTGTGTGTGTGTGTGTGTGTGTATATATGCACATGCACATGCATACATGGCAGTGTGTCCATCTGATGGATGGACTGCATATCACTTGAAATAAATGTGATCATTGAAACACTACCTCCTATTCATCCTACTCTAGGACAGGAATGATTTGTAGACAGTCTGCAGGATGATAACAGTGGTCCTCTCTGAATGGGCTCCAGCACAAGCATTTGCTAACACTTTATTCTCTTGAAGATAAACACTGTATTTACAAAAAGTGGTGAGGGCCCACAAAAAAAAGTAGAACATGCTGAAGGATACTGATTATGGATAGATAACAGAGTTTATGTTAGATATGTTTAAACATATAGAATGGATTTATTGTCATATTGTCATATAACATATAACAGCTAGCTAGTTTTAGAAATAGAATTGAACTGCATTGTTGCCATCCATTCTATGCAAAGCTGAGTGAAGCAGTTAAATCCTCCTTACCTCTACCCCCCCTCGCCTCTATAGCCTACACATCATAACCAGACACAGCAGGGCAGACTTCAGCGTGGCAGTGCTAATGATAAGGCACAACACAGAGAGGGAAAACAAGGTTGTTAAATAGCAGATGTCAGCACCGTTCCCCAGATGGGATTGATGTCGACATGGCTGGAGGTGATATGTTGTAGTGTAAACTCGACATGCCAGTGGAAAATGTATGGGTCCTTTTGAGACTGAGTGGCTGGGGCTGCAGCTGGGGAGAGAGGAGGATATTTACTCTATACCAACCCCATATCTCACTCAGTCTGAGAGAGACACAGACGAAGACGGTGGAGGGATTGCCTCTGAACAACCAGCTGTTAGGTATACACATTTAATGAGTGGACAACTAAGTGCATTGCAGCTTTTAATCTTTACTTTAAGTATTTTCCTCCAGCGATCATGCGGGCGGTGGTGCTGCTTCTCATGGTGGGATTAATGGATCTGAGCTTTGGCCAGCATTTCAGCCAGTTCCAGTGGCTGTCCCATCTGCGAGGTCGTCGACACCACCCCGCAGGCCACCTGGCTGAGGGTGTGGACTGCCCCCTGGAGTGTGACTGCCCCTCCACCTTCCCCGTGGCTATGTACTGTCACAGCCGTCAGCTTCAGCATGTCCCCTACGTCCCCTCACATATAAAGTACGTCTACCTACAGCGTAACCAGATCACAGGCATCCAGGATGGGGTGTTCGACAATGCTACTGACTTGGTCTGGGTCGTGCTGTTCCAGAACCAGCTCAACTCAGACAAGATTGGCAAGAACGTCTTCAGCAAGCTCAAGAACCTGGATCGGCTCTACTTGGACCACAATGAGCTTACTCGTGTGCCTCCAAACCTGCCCAAGTCTATCAAGGACCTACGACTTGGCCACAACAAGATCTCAAAAATTCTTTCCAACTCATTTGAGGGGATGACCAATCTCACCAACCTTCAGCTCCATGCAAATGTCATAGAAGACGTTGGAGGTGCGTTCAAGGGACTGAAGTCTCTGACCATGCTGGACATGAGGAAAAACAAGCTGCGGAAGATCCCTGACATCCTCCCTGAGAGGTTGCATCAGTTATACCTGGGGTTTAATAGCATAGAGAGCGTACCGGCGGACTTTCTCACCATGAATCCCAAACTGCAGTTTGTCAGATTGGCCCATAACAAGCTGACAGATAAAGGGATTCCTTCCAACGTCTTCAATGTCAGCACGGTGGTCGAGCTTGACCTTTCCCACAACAAACTGGTGCGGATCCCCATTGTCAGTAGGAGCCTAGAAAACCTTTATTTACAGGCCAATCGGATCAAAGGTATGACATCTCAACTCTCCATCTCTTGATACTCACATATTTTATAATGGCTTCAACAGGGATTTGTCTTATTTTCATCTGTAACAAAATAAAGGATACTATACAAATACCACAGCAAAAGGCCACTATAGGAAGATTACAGAAATATTAAAGTGATATCATAGGGAAATAAAAATACCATTAAGTACTGTAAGGTCATCATAAACTCACTATTGAGTAGGGGAGATCAAAGCTTGTGGCCACACCTTTTACTCTCTTATGAGTCAGTGTATCTCACGATTCATCTCAGCTAGGGTTTGGCTGATATGAGTTTTTTATGAACAATATCTAATATATCTAATATTATAAATATGACCGTTTTCATGCCATAAAATGACAAGTATTCAGTGTTTCCCTGAGAATTTCATTCTTGGCAGGATGGGAAGCCTCTGAAAAAACAATTAGACCATCATGTGACACTAAAAGTCACCAATGAGGCCCACACTATTGAAATTATTTTAGTTGGGTTGGCAGTGCCTTAATCCAGGGTGACGTACCTATTTAGTGGTAGGGAAATTCTTTAAAAGAAGGCCTAATGAAAAAAGAACATAATATAAACAATTGAATGAATAAATACAATTTCATTGAAGGGTGTACAGTGTTTATGTAACTTTTGTCAGGGACAAACCTCTATGATTATTGCATCAAATATTTATTAACTATCAAATACACATCCTCCTATAATTTTAAACAGGTTAGACAAATATTTGTTTATTTTATATTTGTAACATTTTTGTTTTTTACACTAGAGACACCAAACCAGTCTTAAAATGTGAAAAAGAAATGTCTCCAAACCAATCAGATCTGCCATGTACACTTATTCTGCTTTGAGGGATTTTCAAACTGTGTCGAGTTTGTAGACATAATGGGCTAATCTTCTACATTGAAGTGTTTTGTTGAAACCCATAACATGACGTCTGACAGTGTATTGACTCTGTCCATTTGTGACCTTAAATTGAAGCAGTCCTTCCTGCCTTTTCAACTGAAATAATTGTGTATGGATATACACAACATACACACTTTTGTTAAAGAGTATCCCGTACTGCTAATCTGAACACCTTTTGATAAACTTTCATTGCTTGCTGTTTTACATGACAAGCAATTCACATGATTACACAATCTGGGAAGAATAAATCTGCAGCCTTCCCTCATATTCCTCTCATCCTCTCCTCTTCCTTCTTTCAGAGTTCTCCCTGAGCAGTTTCTGCAGTGTGATAGACATGACAAACTACTCCAAGTTGAGAGTTCTGCGTTTGGATGCCAATGAGATCAGTGCAAAGGACATTCCTGCTGAAGTTGCCTACTGTCTGCGCCTTGCCACCCTCATCAATGTGTAGCACCTCCTAATCTGTGTCATCAATGTGTCTCAACTTCTTCATCTGTAGTCCCTTTACCTCTTATCATATATCGCTCTAAAACCCCTTGAAAACCCCTCGCTTCTTCTACTTCATACTGTATGTGATCCTCTCAATCCAACATTTTTTGGCGTGTGTGTAGTTGTTGTCTTTACATAGTCTGACATATTTTCTGGACGATAAACTGAAATGAGAAATCACCTGGTGGCTGACGATTTATCCATACTATATATTATATATAATTATATTATCAGTTACATTTTTCTGCCGATATTTTACTGTAACTATTGAAATAACTGACGACGACAAGCTGTGCCTGTGTTGTCCAGCGAGGGGCAAAACCCCAGTCACATCAGTGTGAGATTCAACTTGGACCTTTGCTTCCACCAAGTGGCAGAAAGTGACATGACAGCAGGAGGAGCAGGAACACATGATTCTCATTAGATTCTGCAATGTGAGACTGGTGTTATGTGTATTCAGCGTTGGCAAGGTTACTTTTGCAGTAGATTACATACACACAGCAAAGTAATCCTATTGGCTTTAGATTGTGTTTCCTCCCAAATCTGGTAAAATGGACAGTTTATTCCAGTTTGCAGACTGTATCACACAATTACGTTACAGCAATATACAAAGAAGTTGTGTGCAGTTGTGTTTGTGTCTCTAATTTGACAAATATAACTGAATAATCAAAAAAAACAAAACTGTGTTCAGTAATTTACAGTTAACCATTTTTTGTTATGTGTTTAGTGTAGCCTCGAGATACATGTATATTGTATCTCCCTGAGAGATTTGTATTTTACAGATGAACAGTCAGTAAACTCAAGTCAGGATTTCAAATAATCTAATTGACTAACTAAATTAATTCATATCCACTTAGCCAGCAATTTACGGGTTATGCAAAACATTTTTATGTATAGACTGATTCTTTTAACTAAGAACTGTCCACTCACTAGCACTACCTTCAAATTATATGTGGTAAAATCCAGTTATTTCCTCAGTTGTGTCTCTGTGGAAACAACTGTGGAAACTGTGTTTCTCTATTTTCAATACCAAATGTTCTGTTTCCTCTAACATGAAAGAGAGAGAGAGCGAAGTGGGGGGGCAGGAGGAAGGCATCCCTCCTGACAGTTCTTAACACGTCTTGGTCAATTTCCACATATTTTAAATAAATCTGTTTGAAGACAAAGGCTTGCTTTTCCATCGTGCACAGCTGTCTTTAATCCTCAGCAGAAAGGCACTAAATTGAATTATCGAAATACTTCCCTTCTGTTGTAATAGAACAACTTCTTGGGATGAAGAATTGCTTACCACCATGTTGACAACGGTTTCCACACTGATCGATAGTAGTCTGGGAAAATACATTCAAATGTATTATGGACCATATTGTTGGCTGTACAAGGCTGTGCAGAAGCCAGGGGTGGGGATGGAGTTGTTTTTTCTTGCTTCTAATGTAGATTCGTCAAAAATAGAAACAAACGCCAGCACACATGCACAACATCCAATGTGGGATTGTAATCTTGCCAAAAGAATTATTGATGTGATCCTCTCAGACATATTACCGTCTTTTCTCACTTTGTAGGAAATTGTCCAGTCCTTTTCAAACACAGACTCTAAGCAGTGTTTACCTCATCAGTTAGACAGCATTTAACTCTTCTATCGGTGAGTTCTATGGGTGAAAGCCAAGATAACATGAGGAAATCGAGCACTCCCTACATTCTCTCTCAGTATTGTTGTCCTATTATTTGTCTAGTACTAGGCAGTAATGAAATATGTTACCTATGTGTAAGAGTAGAGTAAGTAGAGATTTACCCACCACCACTCATTGCTCTTACATTCAATGAAGACATTTTCTTTTCAAGCTGTTGCAGTGGTGGTTGGTGTTCAGCTATCAGGATTGCTTGGCCTAGGAAAACCGTCTCCTGACTGCTTATATTATTTTGGAACCGAATAGGAAATTCTGGATAATTGATGCTGTGATTCAGCAGTGCAGTTTGATAATGAGGAGAACTAAAATGCTTTCTAAACCACTGTGCAAGGAAATATTAAGTAAATGCTTGTATGCCTCATAAAGTGGTGAGTAAAACAAAATATAGGCTATAAAGACACCTCAGTTCTTTAATGGGGTCATTACCTGAGCTGGTAATGTGGTTAAAAGGTAATGTGGTTTCACCACATTAATCATGTTCATACACTTTTCCCATGTAATGAAAGCACTGGCAAACATTTTGTTGTGGATTACAAACATTGATAGTTTAGTTTCATGTGGACATGATTATTGTAAAAATAAAACTTCTTTAGAGAGCTTGAAAAGATATCTGCAATGGGTATAGCATAAATATAATATACATTATCCCAAATAATATGATCATCTTTGCCCTCACTCAAAGCCAAGCTTCAGATGAGATACGTGAGCACTTATACATTACACATATATTGATATGAAAACTCATTTATGATAGATAATGTCCAGCTTCACATATGATCCATCTACTGCTGCAGTGATGTGTCTTTATTGCCTTTGAGGAGAGAAAGAAAAAAAAGAAAACTTAACACAACGAATTGACAAATGAGCACCGCTTATATCTATCTATCTATCTATCTATCTATCTATCTATCTATCTATCTATCTATCTATCTATCTATCTATCTATCTATCTATCTATCTATCTATCTATCTATCTATCTATCTATCTATCTATCTATCTATCTATCTATCTATCTATCTACAGATGTATGGGACCCAAATACTCACATTATTGTGCCTCCATCTCAATGCTCTGCAGGTCTCTGCTCAATCCAGATGACAAAGGTATATATTAGGAGAAATTATAACGAACAGGACAAAATTGCCATTTACATTTTTTTTTACAATGTGTTCTTACCTTGAGCTCATATATGAACTTGATCTGTGAGGCATATGGGTTTTCTGTTTTGGGAAGAAAAGTCTTTCTCAAACCAGTCAGTTTTTCACAACTGAGATCAATCAACAAATCAACAAAGACATCTGCAATAAGTAACTAGATGGGTAAAGCATGTTCCTGCATGACACTTTTAGTCTAGACTGATAGCTAACATACCAGAATTGCTTTAAATATGCTGACTAGGCACTAGTTATTTAGTTATTTAGTTATTTAGTTATTATACTAGTTATTTCTGCTGCCCCCACAACTCCAGCCTCTACCAGGTTCAGTTGTGCTCAGTACATGCGCAGGGTGGGTTGGTGCTCCTGCATGAGGAAGCACCCTTGGGATCCAGCCAGGGGCCTACTTTATTGCCAGGCCAAGGCCAAACTAAGGGTGTGTATCATTCTTGACTTAACAAAACATAAGTGCTGGTACCTTTTGTGTGATGAGACCATAGAGAGTAAATATGAACAGCAGTCCTCCGCAGATGGAAGTGATTATGAAGCCAAGCTTGTAGAGGTCTCCTTCTGGACTACTCTGAGAGGATTTCACAGAGTTCAACACATCTCTGTCTGTGGAGGAGACATGAGAGCCATGAACACAGTAGCTCCACACTGATTACAATTAATAACATTCACTTTCCACATGAATAAGACTTGTAGTACCTGTAGTTAAGTGTTCTGTGGGTGTGTTTGTGAATAGCTCTGTGGTGGAACCAACTGTGTATTCCCCCTGGCATCGCCAGTCCACTGGTGTGTCACTAGTAGTCACCAGGTCCCAGTACAAAGACAGCACCTCTAAAGCATTGTGCAGCGCCTCTGAAGGGGACCCTTTGAAGGACATCTCAAAACTCTCCGGCTTGTCCTGAGGGAGGTTCCGGGAAACATTTTATCACAACTTATATTTTAATGTATTACCACTGAAATTATAGTTTTTTCCCTGATTTATGTCTTTGTTTTAGCCGGTTATTTGAAAAACTGTATTTCTCTTTGGTGCTTTGTAGTACAAGCACAGTAAATTCCTCAATACTCTTGAACAGAGTGAAATAAGTGAAACCCACACTCACCTCTACCTCCTCGTTAATCTGCGGCACACATCTCTGAGAGTAGATGTTGAGGATGAGAGCCCTCAGTGACTGAACGTAGCCATCATTGACTGAACCCCTAGAATATTTGAAGTGTGTGGTGAGGAGCTCCAGGATCCAGGGTAAAGCAGCTTTTACAAAGCAACATTTGCTCTGTGCGAGATCAAGACAAAAAAGGTCATAAAAATTACACCCTGATACAGTCATGGAAAGTTTGATTTTAGAGTCAAAGCAGAGGCTTCATGTGGAGACAGTCACATAAAGTAAAAGTACCTTACCAAACCTTTCCGTTCTATGAATGTGTAGGTTATTGAACACCCGCTCCTCAACTGGTTATCCATCTGAAACAACAGGAAGATTTCAACCTTGAATATGTGGAATGATTTGGCCGCATTCTCCTTATTGCGGCAGTCAAAGGTGCTTGTTACCCTCAGCAGTGTTGTTAAGGGAGTAAATTTCCCATTGAGGGATTTGACCACTTACCAGGTGCTTGACTGTCAGTAGGTGCTCCCTAGTGATGGAGTGTCTGCATGGACCAGGGACCTCACCCATAGTAAGAGGGAAGCTCAGGAACATAAGCACACTCAGACACTTTACCTGCAACTGACGCAACCATCCATTATCTTTACATCCCTCAAACATAAGTTCAGTCAAGCGGCTCATTTATTGAAAATGAATATTTTTATTGAGGATAAATGTAAATGCAGATTTTTTTGTTTCGTATCATTCCCTGCAAAGCATACTTTCAGGCCAGCCAAAAGCAAGAGCAGAGAGAGATCAATAACAACCCTCCAGTGGAGAGTCATGAAGAAACAGAGCCCACATGTGGATGCTGGGTGGTGGTGGGGTGTGCGATGCACAGGCAGAAGCAGCAGCAGGATAAGCCGCAGAGGATGAGCGAGTGACTTTGACAGCTTAGATAGACCAATAGACTGTCCAGTTGACAATGGCAACACGCAGGCTGACACATCCGGGCTGTAGTGCCACTGCCTCTGCCTGAACTAGCTTTCCAGGCTTCGCTTGATTAAACTACATCTGAATTGCTGCTGTGCTTTATCTCGATGCATTGACAGGCTGAATCAGACACAGATTTTTTTCTCACTAAATATTAAGGAACCAGAGGATGTAAGACCTGCTTGGACCTCCTGGAAATTTCCTTGTCACAAAGCTTTCCAAAGAGGAACATCTGGTGTTTTCAAGTAACTTAAATGGGAATTCGGGTATTTTTAAACCTGGGCTCAATTTGTACACATTCGTCATTTATACCGCAAAATAGGTTAACAAGGCTGCTACGGCTACAATGTAAACCGCAGGGACAACTGTGCTGATCAAAGTACATCCATTAAAAGTGCTTGACCTTTTTTTAACCAGAAACAGAAGTCTCGCTCAAGGAGAAGTCTCACTCTGAAATCTGAAAGATGAGGTGAGTTGTTGCAGGAAGAGGTTTCAGAGAAACAAAGGCTTCTGAGGTTCTGTTTCAGACAATTTCAATAACAATCTGAGCCTGTCAGTGGCAAAAACAAGCACTTTTAGTGGATGTACTTTGATCAGCACAGTTGCTCCTGCGGATTATGTTGCAGCCATTGCCCGTGCAGCCCGTTTCGCGACTGCCTACTGAAGCAATCTACTGGAGCAATTACAAAACTTTTTGTACCTATTTTGCGGTATAAATGATGAAAATTGTACAAATAGAGCCCAAGTTTAAAAATGCCGGAATTCCCCTTTAAGTGGCTCAATTCAAGTCACTTTTAAAGTTATCTCAGTGTGTGTGTGTGTGTCAGCACACTTTGACAGTTTAAAGGCTGTGCATCAGTAAGATTTGCACTGTGCCTATTTGTGTCTAATAGTGATAAACTACGTGCACTGCTGTCCTATGCTCAAGTGTGTAAATCCTTAGAGGTAAGTGGTCCTAAAGGTGCAATGTGCACATAAATTACTTAGTAGACATGCCCTTGTCCCCCAGCTTGGTAGTCTGGAGAGTTAGTTAAAAGAGTAAAAATCTTTAGGTACGGAGTCCTTCAGATGGTTGTTGATGCCTGGTACCAAGCACCTTCTGGCAGCTTTAACAGCCAAATGGGCTCCAGATGGGCTTTGCCCTTCACTGTATCTAGCCCACACAGGCTATAATGCAGATGATAGGCAAGTACGTATTCTCAACCATATGTCTGTATTGATGTAGCACCAACTACTGTGAAGTTGTTACCACACAAGATTGTTGATTTATTGCATGGTGGATATCTTAAGACACAAAAGGCAATGTTTATGGTTTAAGTATTTGTGCCTGCACATACTGTTTTTCTACCGTGGTTTATAGAATGAACCTTGACAGTTAACTCTTTCTTTAATGTAATTTAACCCGGAATTCAGTTGCCTTCAAAATAATCTCATCATCAATCATATCTGCAAGTGTAAATGTAAGTTGCGTGTGCATGCAATTCTTTCTTTGTATATTTTCCCTTTTGTTTGTTGAATATTTCATGATGTGTATATATTGTTGTATTTGTTTTTCATGCTTGTCAGGGACCACACTGGAATAAATATAATAAGATAAATAATATAAACCAAAAAACACATCAGAATGAAAACAATTTTTTTTACTTGAAAGCAAAGCATGATTCTAAGTGCTTTATATGCCAAAAGAAAAAAAAAAAAACACTCACACTATTACAGGGAATCACTTAATGATGGATCATGATACATGATTAAATTCAAAGTAATCTAATCGAACTTCCAATGCATCTGCAACGTGGTAAATGAAAAGAAGCACGTGTCCCATATGTGTCCCATATGATGTTTTTGTTTTCTCCATGCTATTCATGAGGTCTGTATGTAGGTCAGAAACGGCACGATGAAGCATAATGAAGTAGCAAACCTGGACTTTATACACAGACAAACACACCCAAAAATGTTCTATACGCCACTTCTACAAGTATTTCATTGTAATGAGAAATTATTTATTGTTGCATTGATTGAAGAGAGGTGTCACCTACCTTAACTTTGCTCTGAATCAGCGTTGGCACAAGGATGGTCATCTGGTACACGTTTGACAGTGGAAAAGACCAAACTCCTCTGTTACACACATTGAAGCAGATAGATCCTTTTTCTGCATTCAGTTCCACTCCATGGAAATAGATTTACTGTTAAGTAGATTTAATACTTCTACATGTGGTGCTGCTTCTCCTTGCATCGGCTGATGTGCTCCTCCTGCACAAACTGACTTCCAACAGAGACTGGCTGCTTTAGCTGCTTTAGTCTTTCTAAAGACCTCCTACCTCTCTCATGTGCTCAACAAGTTTCAATGTCTTCTCCTGGGCTCTGCAGATATGTACTGTACAAATTGGTTCATGGGTTTTAGAAACAATGTGTGAAATATATGTTTGGGAATTGTATGAATTGGAATACTGGAAAAAATGTGGGAGCTTGCAGTGAGCACTATAACATCTGTTCGTAGATGGGTCTATCCCTTAAAGTAGGTGAAGATGTTAAAGTAGGTGAAGATGTTAAAGTAGGTGGAGATGTCAAAGTAGGTGAAGATGTTAAAGTAGGTGGAGATGTCAAAGTAGGTGAAGATGTTAAAGTAGGTGAAGATGTTAAAGTAGGTGGAGATGTCAAAGTAGGTGAAGATGTTAAAGTAGGTGAAGATGTTAAAGTAGGTGAAGATGTTTAAGTAGGTGGAGATGTCAAAGTAGGTGAAGATGTTTAAGTAGGCGAAGATGTTTAAGTAGGCGGAGATGTTAAAGTAGGTGGAGATGTCAAAGTAGGTGAAGATGTTTAAATAGGTGGAGATGTCAAAGTAGGCGAAGATGTTTAAGTAGGCGAAGATGTTTAAGTAGGCGAAGATGTTTAAGTAGGCGGAGATGTTAAGGTAGGTGAAGATGTTAAAGTAGGTGGAGATGTTTAAGTAGGTGGAGATGTTTAAGTAGGTGAAGATGTTATAGTAGGTGGAGATGTTAAAGTAGGCGAAGATGTTAAAGTAGGCGAAGATGTTTAATGCAGCTCATGGAATTATGAACTTTTGACTTTTTAGGACTGTCATGTAGCACCTAATAAAGTAATGTGTTTAATTTAGTGGGGTTGGGGTTTGAAACTTGCTACAGATTCAGGCCAGGCGATGGACAGACTTACACACACCCACCCACCCACCCACCCACACACACACACACACACACACACACACACACACACACACACACACACAGACACACACAGTCAACTGTTTTGTGAGATATTTTTGATGGCCAAATTCTTCTCATAAGAGATCAATTGACTCCAACAGAGCAACAAAATTGCTCTGGGACATATTAGCTGGAAGGAAATTCCTAAACTTCACATTATAAACACATGTACTGTTTTTGAGTCATGCAATACTGAATAGTCATGCAGTTGTGAAATGATTGCTTTCTTAGCTTAGCTTTTTACTCATTTGTGTAACTAACTATCTTTTTTTCCACAACAGCTTGGCTTACAGGGTTGTTTATTCCAATTTTAAGTGATCACTTGTCATGTACTTTGAAATGGGCTACACTGATTTTCTTGGGGACTCTAAAATTGCCCGTAGGTATGAATGTGAGTGTGAACGGTTGTTTGTCTCTATGTGTTGGCCCTGTGATGGACTGGCGACCTGTCCAGGGTGTACCCCGCCTTTCGCCCAATGTCGGCTGGGATAGGCTCCAGCCCCCCCGCGACCCTGAACAGGATAAGCGGTGATAGATGATGATGACTATAAAATTGTTACTGTATGAAAACAATAAAACTATCAGTCTTTCTTCAATGACTATTATTTCTACAATCCCACATCAGATCCACATGTGTAAATGGTAAATACAGCTTCAAGTGGTCAGTCATTTAATGATGTAATGCATAACTTTTTTACTGTCCCATAGCATGGAATGACCATAATATATCTGTGGGTAGTGTTATTGATCAATACCAATGACTCTATAGGCGTCACAAGACATTTCATTCTCAAGCCAAAAAAAGCAAATGACAATGCAGTATTATTACTACAGTAGTTTGCATTGCGATATATTACCCCTTTACTAGACATTTCTTTTGCATCACCTCTAATGAGTCAGCTCAGTCATCTCTATTGTGAATGTGTGACTTTATTATTTCTGTCAATTACATGTTGTAATTCCTGTAAACTATATGGTTATCAACTCACTGTAGGCCTGGCATTTGGCACCCAGTGGCATCAAAGAGAAATAAGCCTGCCAATGAATGTAAAATGTCATTTTTAAGCGCTATGACAGGTCAGTCATTCTCCTATGACTACAGACCTTAGAGAAGAGATTGGCTTCCCCCCTAATCTGTGATGAAATCTGCAATAAAGGTCAAGGTTATACAACAATATGACAGTATAGATTGGAGTCTTGTTAATCAAGAATGGGGAAATGTCCAAGAGCATGATAATATCATCCCTATTGTTAAAAGTAGAGTGTTGTTTTGTGAATTGAGTGGTATTCATTGTCTAATGTGTTCAAGATGATCATAATATATCTTAAGAGTATTGTGTGTATCTACAGTATACTGTCATTTTCTCTGCAACCCCTGTGGTTACAGTCCTGTAGTCCAGAAAATGTATGACATTACATAGAGAATAGTCAGACTTAGTTATTTATTCTTTGTGGTATTTTTTCCCCACAGGAAAGCAATATCTAAGAAAAGATGTATACCTTTTATTTCTCCTAGACACAGATGACCTCTTTTTAACAGAAAAATGAGTCTAACAGCATTTTCTCCTATTTCTCAAATTCAGCTCAGGAGAAACAATCACATCTAAGCTCATATTTATTGCACTCTGATCAAATTTATCTCATAAAGTCTCAAGAGTTTATTCCCTCTGTCTCCTCCTTGTTCCTAGCAGACACATTTCAGATGTAGGTGATCACAAAAAGATACAAAATTCCTTCCCTAGTTGACTGCGCAAATGATTTTTCCTACGGGTTACAAGGAGTTTGGCAATATAATCTTTACCAGAAATAGTGTGGGTTTTATCTTCAGAGATGTCTTCCTCTGTCTTAGGGACATTTCAAAGTTGCTAGGGCAGGGTTTCAGTCTGAAATGTTTCGTTGACTCATACAGAGTGGCATGTTTTCATAACAGTTTAAATAAAATGCCTGTAAATCCATCTTCCCCCTCACCTCAATGCACGCTGTCATCAGATAAAATTTAAACCAGACAATTCGTGGATGTGAGGCAAGGAAGCGGCTGGATATCCTTAGGACATTTAGACACCCTCAATGTCACTTCATCGTAGCATGGAGGGACATTCCTGAGTAAATTAGAAAACCAAAGATAAAACATATGACAACAGCATCTGATAAATATGAGTGCTTTTATTGTTTTGTTATCTCATTGTGTATCTTCTACCTGCTAAATAAGCAGAAATGACAGCCCTTGTCAAGTCAATCTTACAATTATTCTGAAGAGGCATGTTTTATCTCAACAGGGGTTTTTTTTTAGATAGGGATTTACCCCAATACTAAGAATTGGAGGATTGGAGGATCTCAAACCAAAGGAATGCGTCTCATTTACACTGTAATATACCTAGTCCTCTGTCAGGGAGTTGTCAGGGATCACACGCTAGATTGCACAAAAATGCACATAAAAAAATCCATTTGACATTTTAATGGGGATATTTACCCTCAGTTAACTGATAGCTCATACATTGCCATGGTAACACAATACTGTGCAAGACAATTGATTGCCAGATGTGGGACAGCAACTGTGTATCAGATGGTTTTATTCTTCTTTTACCTGGAAATAAAAATTTCAGGGACAATCATTTGTAAAGACTCACAGATCTGTTTACCAAATCTGCCATGGAGGGCAAGCTGTTTTCTATTTAGTCTTGACATTCAAAGGCATTACTGCAATCAGATAAAAACCATGGGAATCCCATTAAACAAGTTTATTCTTGTTACGTCAGTACGATACAGACATGAATCTGACTACAACTGTGACAAAGTGATTGCTTAACAACTGTGCTGTATGATATTATCAGCAGGACTGTGCACAGAGAAAATCTGCAATATACAATTTTTTAAAAAGTTCAAAAAGTAGTCAGTACAAGTGGTAGAAAATGTCTTTGCAAGAAATGGGAAGGCGATACTTCTAAATCCTTTTTCTATACTACACACCTATGTACTCTTCCCTACCTATTTAGAGAAATAGGCTCTGTTGTGTGTGTTCATAAAGGCCAGTGCACACTGAAGGGCAAAGTGTAGAGGGCTGTAGGAAGGAAATGGCAAGACATAGAGAGGCCAGTGGCGAGGATCAAGAGCGAGACGAAAAGTGAGTTATGTAAGAGAGAGAAAGACAAAAGGCAAAGGCAAAATAAAGGCTGCTGAGCTCCCTTTCAGACGGCTGTAGCAAACCCTATCCGGTTATTGTGACGGTCAAACTCTGTGTAGTAGCGGGCGATGAAGTTGGCTCCCAAAATCCACATGGGACCTGTAGGGGGAGGCACGTCCAAGCCCCGGAAGGAGACAGTGCAGACATCCCCTTCAAATTGGGATTGCTGGAGAGACACAAGTTCAGTTTAATCTTAAATCAATATAATATAATATTAAGACATTAATATTAAAGCTATTCTGCACACTCAGTCTCATCCTGCTTACCCATAAGATATAGTCCTCCTGAGTGAGTGCATACTCCTGGCCGCCCAGGTGAAAGGTGACACTAGGCAAAGTCTTCACAATGTCACAGTTTACTTTGTACTACAGAAAGAGTATAAAGTAATGGGGTTTCAGTGATTTCCAGTATTTAATACAGTGGATTTGGATTTTTTTTTACAGACAAACATCTTGAAAGAAAATATGTTGCATGTGTAAGACTTACTCCACTCTCATCCAGTTGGGCTCCAATGGTTTTCATGAGCACAGACACAGAAGAGGCGGGGCCTGTTATATAGGAGGAGCCTGTGTCAATCACAGCAGTGCAGCCCTCTTCACAAAACATCATCTCTTCCCCCACGGAAACGCTGGAAGAGTGGAAGAAGAACAAAGAACAAAAGGAAGTGAAAGAGATGCAGTCAGTGAATCTATGTGTACATGTGCTGTACAGGTTTAGAAGCAAAAAATCTCACCCTTTCATGGTAACTTCCCATTTGCCTGTCTCTCTGGTGTCCATATAGTTGAAGTTTCCAGTGTAGTAGTTTGGGTCTGTGCCTCCAAGCACCAACTCTCCACCGGGAGAGTGCTTTGGGTCCCTGAAAACAAGGAACTACTCTTCAAGGCTCTTTAACACTGTACTGTATATATGCGGTATATACTGTATATTGTGTTTTAATGTAATTCCCAGAGCAGGTTAGTTGGCAGTTCAACCCACCTGCTGTAGTAGACAGAGAACACCTGCTCCTTGAGGACGTGCTGAGACATGATGCGGTCAAACACTGGAGTGATTCCATCGATGGCCACATTGGGGTAACCCATGCCCAGGACTCCGTCAAACTTGGCAAAGATGAAGGGCATGGCAGACAGAGAGGTGGCTTCAGCAAACACCTGAACCACAGGGATACCACCAACCTAGAGGAAGAAAACAAGTTGAAGGTTGGAAATGCAGCCTGAGATTGTCAAGTCGAAGTGGAAAATTATACTATTTAGCTGTTGCATGATTTGAAACTCACCACAACCACGTCCTCGCTCAGGAACCCCCTGACATTTCCAGATGCATACTGGATGGAAAATCCTGTTCCGTTCTCAACATGAGTTCGAGATTTGGAGGCATCATACCTGCTGTGAGTAACTGTGAGTTCAAAATGTATTGAGTCATAAAACCATAGTCCATCTGGGAAGCCATTTTGAGAAATGTTTCTCTTTATAAAGAATCATTCCTCATCCCTTCCATTTTCCACTTTTGTAACAACAACAAAATGCAATGCATGCTGTGTGTCTGTATCTGTGTGTGCGGGTGTGTGCGGGTGCGTGCACGCGCACACTCACAACAGGCAGTGGAGAAAGGTGAGCAGCTGTGGGAGGGCACCCAGAGGTTGGCTGAGCCTGTGTCAAACACTACGTTGAACATCTGGGCAGGAGATCCGATGCTGATTTCCCCATAATACTGTGTCTGAATAAATAAGAAAAAAAAAAGTTATTTCACAATATAAATTCTTTCATATGCCAATGCATCCCATGCCAGTTGTTTGAGTAGCTGTTTGAAACCTTTTCCCTTCTGCAATAAAGCAAGAATGTGATTGAAATGTTCTCAGAATCTATCCACTTTTTAAGATATTCTAGATGAAAGTGAAATATTGTCTCACATCCAGGTAGTTGGTTAAGGGCGTGGGAACAGTCCCGTTGCTGGGGTCATCTGTGCTCTTCTGGGCCAGCTCAGCAAACACCTGGGCTGGTGAAACACCCATCTCCTTCAGTGTCTCTCTGACAGATGGCATCTTCTTTAGTGTGACTCTGGAAATAGAACAGATAAGTGAGCTAATCCAGCCTCACGATGAAATGCAAATGGATCAGGATGTTGATAGCTGAAGATATAGGAGAGGTCAGTAAAGGCATCTGGCACATGCTTCTAATCTTCATCCTAGTATATCATGCATCATACATCATACATCATACCATGAACTTTTATTGACCGCTTTGTTTTCAGTGCCTAACCAAAAAACCCACATTTTTAGCAAAAACGTTTACTAAAAGTATTTTATTATGAACCAAAAACGCATATTTGACATATTTGTTTTCCTGTCCTTGTTTGTTGTCGCCATTTTTCTCTGTATTTGCACATGCTCACTTCATCTATACAGTCACTCTCAAGTTAAGATTTTAACGATTTTGTCTCTTATTTTATCAAGCACATTGGTTTTTATATCACTATATGAATAGCAGGCATACAGACACGTAGAGAAAGAGATACTTACCGTCGCAAAGCATGGCTAGTGGTCATTATCAATGATAGTACAACCACACACACCCAGCAGTTCATCAATAGCGCCATGGTGAATTCTTTGTAGACAGGCCAATGATAGAAGCAGGTTATAGAAATACAAAGTTGGTTTTCTCAGCTGGTTTTAGTGTCTGAGTTGGCGAAATCGGACACTCTCTCTCTCCTGCTAGAATGCTCCCTCTACTCTTTTTATATGATCCCCCTTCACTGTGCTCTGACCCATGGGCCACTGGCTCTGGCTGGAAGCTTTCCTAGAAGTGATTTCTCGGTCTCACAACCCCTCCCCTGATAAACAGGTCCCAGTGAGAGGTTTGAACTTTGACCTTTGACAGAAAGCAGGGAGTTCTTGAGAGGGCTGCTTGGTTATGCTGGTCACCGTCTCTGCAGGGCTGTGTGAGGCTTCATGCGGATAGAGGGGTGCTCCGTGACTCAGAGTGAGCAAGTTGTCAGGGCAGATTGTGAACTATTGATGACTAGGATGTTACTTACCATGCAGTCCACTCATTCACCAACAATTTTGATTCACTTGCTATTTATTTGACCATTGCATACTAACTCTGTTGAACAAACAAGTGTAAGGCATCGTTTCATGAATCTGTCAAACGTGTTCATTTCATTAGGTCTGGTCTGATAAGATGACTGATTTGATTCATAAGAATGTTTTCAATCAATATGACTTTAAAATGTTGATTGGCAGTTATTGCTATAGTTGATAACGGTTTAACTGCCTTCTTTTGTCTTGTCTGTTTTTCCCACAGTCATCCATTCCTTATCTGTGGAGGAGACAGCCTTCACACCTCTCTGTTTACACTCTACAGGGCCTCTCCTCATGTAAAGTCAACTGCAGCTCCTCCACAGATGTAATATTGATTCTCCTGTAAACACTCTAGCTATGGGGAAAATACAATCCATGTCTCTAAATACAATTCAAGGTCTCAGATAGAAATACTTGCCAGGAGATGAACGGCCATGTTGAGAATTTTATGGGGAGTGGGGGATTGGCAGTATTGCAGGTTTCCATAGCTTTCACCGGGATGCACAAGCTCAACTTACACCTAATCACTCCCTGGTGAGTCTCATTTTGCTGGGCTCGGGGTGGATTCCCACAGTATCTGGCCTGTCAGGGTGGAGTCGTACGTTGGTACTGTACTGACCACCCAGTTGAGCGAAGAGATATGGGGGTCCATGTCAGGCACAGACAGCTAGACAGACATAGTAGAGGTCAGAGGTCAGAGGTCAGCCCCTAAACTATTCCCAGTGGGCCAAACTGCCACAAAATTGATAGCATGGTCAGACACAGCTTATAGGGGCCGCGATGACTTCCTACAACACTGTATTGCAGCCTGGGTTGACCGATGCTGTGCGGTCATGATGATTTCATGAGGAATGGCAATGACGCTTGTTTACTTGTGTGTGAAACATCTGTCAGTGTTAAAATGGGGAACAGATGATTATGGAAGGCCAGGTAGGAGGCACTGGCATAGCAGCTCTTCCATCTGGGAGATAATTAAGATGGCCTTGATTACATTAACCTATTAGATGTCTTAAAAATAAAAATAGCCTTTTTCCTCAGTCATTTAATTTCCTTTCACTGAGGTCAGCATACCTGTCCAGACCGTTCTGCAAATACATATTACAGAGATGTTTTGGCAGGAAACTTTGGGGTCCCTCTCAGAGACATCTGACCTCCATTACAAAATGGATGCCCATAAGTCTCTTTCCCACACTGCCTAGAGAGACCCATGCATCACTGCCTGGCCTCCAACCTCTCCAACGGGTATGGGTCCCACTGGTGGACATGGGAAATGTAAAATCCTTTCCTGCAAGACTATTTACTTTAGATTCATATATTATGAAGTTTCTCTCATATTTGCCTGAGGGCCTCTTTTTCCATTCAAAGATAGCATAAATGAGATCTATGGTGTTATGAACTATGGTGTTATGAACTATGGTGTTAACCTTCCAGTCAGGTATCACAAAACCATCGCAAAAGACTTTTCTGTGACTGTGGTTCTGTGGTTATAGAAAACAAGGTTGTTGGGAGAGGTGCCGTTGGTTATCCATCATGATAAGGAAGATAAGAGGCAGAGTAGTTGTTGGCAGGAAATGAGAATAGAGGGAAGTAATCACTAGGACGAACAGTTTGATCTTTGCTGCATCTTAAATTTAAATGTACAAATACCAGATACCTAATAATACAAATACCTTTTTATTCTCAATTCCTTTTTCAACTATGAGGCTGGCAGGCTAAGAGTTGAAGAGATTGTGCTTCTATCTAATGGTATTACATGTCTTTACCATAAAAGAGAGAGACTCACAGTCAGAGGCAGAGAAAAGTAAAACATAATAATAATAATAATAATAATAATAATAATAATAATAATAATAATATGGAAGCCGAGAACGGCCGTGCTTGCAATTATTTTTTTTAATGCCGTTATCTCGAGATCACAAGTTAATTATTTCGTTATCTCGAGATAACAAAGCTCATTTTCTTGTGTGAACCGGTTAATTTATCGCTATCTTGAGAAAACAAAAGGCCGATTTCTCGAGATAACGAGATAAATTAACTCGTAACCCTAGTGATTTGATATGAGGGTATTTACATTATGGCTAATTATTGTAAGGGATAGGCTTACATACAGTGGTCAACTTAAAGCAGATGTGTTACTGTCCAGTTGGCATAGGGGAACTGGAAAAGAAACTACCCACATTGGTGGGTGTTTGAATGGTATAATAAAGTAATTATTTATATATTAACTGGCACGTTGCATGTCATTCCTCCATGCATCGTCCATTATGTTGAACCAATGCTACATCTATAATAGTGCACTCATAATAGTTATTACAAAATTTTGAAGAAGTTTGAAGAGATATGCTCTCAGCGGTTGATTATCTCGTTTCAAACAAGGTTACAACACATAATATAATATCCATACAAAACCTCATGTTGAGTGAGTATGCAACCACTGTGAGTATGAAATGACAAATGTATTCTTTAAATTCATATTTATGTAGTCTGATACAATGTGTTAAATAAAATGTTTTACAGATGGTTCCTTCTCTTTGTACCTTGTCTGGAGTAAACCTGCGGTATATTTTTTGACCAAAAGGGAGTAGCATTGGACCTACAAACCCACCAGTGTTTCCTCCACACCACACACCTCACCTGAAGCTGTCCATGAGGGAGTCAACCTTAATTACTTACTTAATTAATTACGGGTTATTGCATGAGACCTCCATAAAATCCCAAAATTATTCAATGCTTGTGTCTTCAAATTCTATGCAGCCCGAATCTGATAACAGTCAGGGTTTCCACACTTCAGAGAGCCAGGAAACAGAGCATCCCAACACTACAGGCGTCTCCCATGTTTGGGGTCAATCCTGCCTGACAAGTGACATAGTTTCAATAAATACAAAACAAAACAATCCAAGATCAGATATTTGGTTAAATAGGATGAACTCTTGAGGATTTGTGAAAAGCTTCTCTGATCCATACCTGGTGCTAAGCTAGTGCATCAATCCTACTGTATGTGTATCTATTAGTCAGCGTCCATTAAGCAACATGAGTATGTTTGTAATCTGTGGCCTACCTGGTGAAGAGCACACATGAAAATAGCAGGTTTGTGTCCAGTGAAGATGAGCCACTCCATTAACAAGAACTCCATTAGGGAAACAGAGCAGATGCTCTATAACGACAGAGGGAGAACATCTGGTGAACACACAGGAAGCCATGGCAACTAATCTTGTTTTTCTATTTAGAAGTGCGACACAACAAAGTGTCTCAGTCCAGCTCCTGGGCCCATGAATATTTCATAACAGCAGGCCCACGGTTGCACAGCAGTGCTGTGTCCATGGCCTGGTTAAACCTGTGGACAGGCTTATTATTATTAAGTAGTTCTGATGGGTATTCGTTAGCCTAATACATCTTGTTGACAAGCCAAGTCATTTCCTATTCATTTATACAGTCCCCCAGTGCAATGCATACATCTGTATCTACACACTAAGCTGTGGTTCTGGCCCCATAGAGAGACTAGTGTAGTGGTGATCCATTATTATAAACACAGAGTTGAACAGAGCTAATGAAATTTGCGTGTGTGCGTATGTGTGCCTCTGTGTGTGTACGTTCCTCAGTGTATGTTTCAAATGGGCAGTGAGCAAGTGTGAGTGTGTGTGGCTGTTAATGGCTCGGTGCACAGCATCACAAGATGATGATATCTACAGCAGCCAGCTGATATAAAACACACAGCAGTGACATTGGGACAAAAACCATAATAAATGAGAGAGCAAAGCCCTTGAACAAAGCTCTGTGAGGCCAAGTGTTTTTCACTTCTTGTTAATATCAAAATGGGGCCAGTCAGGCTACCAGCAGTGTGAACCCATTCTATGGCTTATAGAAAGATCCAGCAATTAAAAGCTTGTTGCTTCGTTGAATAGAGACATCCTTACAAATGGGCATAATATACTGAAACATGCCAAATGCCTACATCCAGCGTCTTGATACCTTGCTCTCTGTAGCTGATATTACTGAAGCAGGCATATTGCTAAAGAATGAGATGACAGCATACGTTTCAGAAACTTTCTCCCAGAACTGACCTGGGAGTCTATATCTTTTACATAACATTTCATTTTGCATTGTCAGTGCCCTCTGTAGGCCAGTGCTAGTATGCTCCGAATGTGTCCAGCTGAGTCCAGCCAATGAATAGAGGCTCATTGCAGATTCTGCAGAATTCAGTTAGATAGCCGCTGCCTCATTCTCGTGGTCTGTCATCGGTTCATAACATTAATTGAGAGCTTTTAAACAATGAGAGCACACCATTTGTAGGGAAGACATCTCATATTTTGAGAGATGTCTTCATGTGGAAGGACTTTGCAGGTCCTCATTTGGGGATACGTCCATTCACATGTCTTCCTCTATGTCTTCCTCCTTCCTCCTGTTGAAATAAATGCATTCAAACCAGTAGAGATGAATCTACCCTGCCTATCTATGTGTCAGTGCACAACAAAGGTAATATCTGTCAACACCATTGTATCTTGTATCAAGGCTGTTGTGGTTACCTTGGTCACATGACAGGATTGTGTGCACAGGATATCCCCATGTAAAAAATGCACGCTCTTCTAATTGCTTGGCTATGTGACTTCCTGGACAACAAGCTTCCATATCCTCTCATCCACCAAACATCCTTTCTATAGGGCTCACACCAATGGGCTGACTCATCCCTGAAGGGAGATAATGGGAATGTCTCACACTATCATGATATCACGTCTGTTATCACCCCGTGTCCTCTAAGAGACCATGTGTTCTTAAAAGGAAAGAGATGGAGAGTAGAACATCACAGTTCACTCAATGAGCATGAATGAGAAGCACAAAGTAGAAGAAGGCACTACAGTGAGGGTCGTAAAACAAAGATATTGTGCTCTTCGGGAAGAAAATCGTAAAATAAAAAATAAAAAGTTCCATGTTATCTCTTCCAGATGAAAAGAGGAGTTTAGATAATGGACCATTCAGAAAGAGATTCATATTTTTCCTCTTGGTGCTGTTCTTCATTCAGATGCTCTTTAAAGTGTCAGAATGATTGTATACTAAATTCTTTAGTACCTGAGTATGTATGCATTATAGTGGATATGTGATGTTAATGTGATGTTTTTATAGTGTGTAGAGTTGTAACTGCACCTCAGGACAGATGAAATACCTTACATCTGTGATTCATATTGTGAAAGCTCTATGAATAAAGCAATCTCAGAGGAGGATTTTCACAATTTTTCAGCCACGATGCAGCTAGAATCACGCCTTGTTGAAAGGACAAAACTGACGGAGTGTCCAGGAGTTTGCAGTTGCAGAGGTTTGAAGTCTTGGAAGTCGACAGGTGTTAGAAATCCCACACGTGGAGGTGGAGCTCCACGGCAATTACACCACGCCCTTGTAATTAAGGGAAAGCTGGCACACCTGAGGGGTGAGTGGACAGAACAGCGTCTGTTGTCTCTTGCTGCACTGTTTTGTGCCTGAGTTTGGACTGCGTGAATACATGTGAGTTATTGCTTTAGTCTTATATGTTTCCTTTGCATTGTAAGTGTGATTGTTATATTCATGTTAGAGACTACATCCTGCATTTACATTGCTTAACAGTTAGTTTGTCAAACGCAGTCTATGATGTGAGGGTTTTCTCTATGTGTGTGTGTATGTTAACTATTTTGGGAACTATTTTTTTATTTTCCTATACTGCTGTATTGAATCTGAGTTGTTCGCATTTCATTTACTCCTAGACAAACCAGTCCCCCCCCTCCCATCTGTAAACCTGAGCTAAAATAAATGACTGGATTGAAGCTTCTCTTGTTGCCCTTGCGTTCTGACCGACACCCCGTTGGGTTCCTCACCATACCCTGGAACCAGAACAGATAAGAACACACAGCCCCTTCACCTGCTAGCAATATTTTTTAGTAGGGTTATCTCTCTCAAGTCCAAAGGTGCAGCAGTGGAGCGGTAGTGGAGTGACATGTTATAGTGGTTGTAGTTCGAATATATCAGGAAATTGGCCTGTGAAATAAAATAACTTTGGAATATGTTTCTGAGGCTCTAGGCACTCTACGCTTCTTAGAGGGGAGCGTGTCAAATTCATTAAAAGGGGATGTGAAGGATCAGCTGAGATTTGGTGAGTTGTTTCCTTCTTCCAGAGCACATATATCTCAGACAGTTGTCTCTGTGGTTTACCTAGGATGCCTTAAGGCATAAACGTCCCTCATTTCTCATTCACACGCCATGGGATTTCATAGATAAGAGATGAAAAACTCAATTGTGGGAGTGTGGTTCATTACTGTATCATTATTGTACACCGCTGCTTATTAGTATGCTGCAGAATTCAGGGTCGGGGTGACCTTTAATCCCAAAAGAGCTCTCAGGGTGTTGAAGACAGAACAACCACCTGCAAAGAATCCCAAACACAAAATCAAAATCCGAACACACCCACATAGACAAAGTGGGGAAAAATAGAAGCATTTTTATCGAGGAGCTCAGGTCAGCGTAATTCTGAGATGCTTTTACAACTTATTTTGTTAGGGAGGTAAGGAAAATGTGTTTAAAATGGGTAGTCAGGTGGGTTGTGTGGCATTCAACAGTGGGATTTCAGCTGTCAGATCTGTGAATGTGTAATCCATGAAACATCAAGCTTTGTTGTGAGTGTTGAATAAGTTCACATCAAGCACCCTCCAGCCTCCTAAAGAGGACACTGGTAATGTGTGGGGAGACTGTGCGTGTCCACTTCACTGGGTGAATGGGACTGTCTTCATTCGGGTGATGTGAGCATCGTGGCTGGTAAGAAAATACATCAGAGTGGTGCTTGCTTGCATGTGCAGGCTCACACGCATATGAGCCACACAAAAGATTTTCTAAAATGAACAAAAAAATGCACCTGCAGTTGCTACAATCATATGAATTATCTTCAGTAGCCTTTTGGAAACTAGCTTGGCTCTCCAGGCCGTTATCAACAGAACATTTTTCCTTCCATTGCTGCGATGTTCTCTGTCCCTGAATAATTCAATATTGCTCACTATCTGCTCCTCTTGTGTGCTGCATGGTTGTGAACCAGTGATGGGGAAGGCTCAATGCATGGGAACAGGCCTCGTTTTCTACGCCCGCAGCCAAGCGTGTGTCTTATATAAGGCAGGGGGTTGGAGGACCAGTGTACAACATCCACCGCATGAAAACTCCTGTCGCTTTGTCATCATGTGTCTCCTCCTCCCCACACTCACTTCCTGTCTCTTACAAGCTTACTAATGCCCTCATTTTTAATCAGCGTTCAGAATCATCGTTTGAGCTGTCTGACAGTATCTCTGTTTCTGTTGCCTTTCTTTGTTTCAATCGCTACCTTTTATCTGTTCTCTCTCTCTCTATCACTCTCTCTGTCACTCTCTCCCTCTCCCCACCCTACCCTCTTATTGGTCGTCTCTTAACAAGCAGACATTTTATCAGGATAATCAGAATAATCATTTTAAACTCTTTAAGGGGGATTTTATTTTAATAATTTCTATTTTTTTTTAATCATTTATAAAACTTGCCCACAATGTTTTGTTTATATGAGCAATTCACATTTCTGTGTACATCAAAAGTGAAGATTGTCCTCATTAAAATGCAACCACTGCATCTATTACAGGTTTCTCTAAAAGAGCAGATTTGAACCTCGTATCCTGCGAGACATCTGGAATGTGAGAATTCAGCTGGTAACTTCTGCATTATTTAACAACCCTCTAGCCATCTGATTTCTCACAGGTGTATATGTTTCTGTTCCTCATACCCCTCAGATGTTTCTCTGAATTACAAATGGGCATTGAATTCATCTTTGTGTTAAATGAACACACTTCGATTTGCTTCAGCCATTGGTTATAAACCAATACAAAATATTTCATGACGTAAAGGATCACCCAGCCTATGTACTGCTAAATGCAATTGTGATTGATAACACAAGCAGCGTTCAATGTGCAGTTTGGCCATGTTGTGTTTGTTTTTTTTCCACAAATAAATCTTGCAAAACACCACTGACCAGCTGTTCAACTGCATCACACTAATCTCTCTCACATGCACCAGAAGGAGGCTGACCTAACCGACACCATGTCCGGCTCACGCTGCAGGCCTACTGTACTTTACAGTGTCAAGTCAGGAAGGTCTGATGCTTTGTGCTCAGATTTATAAAGCATCAAATAAATACATAGTGTATCAAATGACTATACAAGTAAGAACAGAGATGCCTACTGTGCTACAGATGTGATTTAATGAAGCACCTTAAGTGATCCCAGTGTGGTCTCTCTGTTACTCTGTTGTCACCGGAGAGATCTTTGATGCAGTAGTCCTTTATTCCCTGGCTGCAACTACAGATCGATATAATGTTTGACTCTGTGGTTAATATTTAATTACTCTGCATTGATTGTGGATGCATGGTATTCTAAAGATTTGGACACCCAATTACTGTCACTTAGAAAACTAAACACAGTCTTACACAGTATTGGAGGCTCTGCATTCATCAATTTCACCAGTCTTTGCTGCAGGATGGCCTCTGGTAGTATCCAAAGTCATGCTTGTTGTTAACAAAACATGTTACTGTTTACATTCTATTCTTCATTCTTAATCTTATTTAAAGCCAAATTGCTTAATCTTGTTAAAGGCCAAATTGCTTTCTTGTTTTAAGTCAAGTCGTTTTAAGAGTTCTCCATTTCCAGGCAGCAATGCATCCTGAGTAGAGCCTCACGGTAGTTGTTCTTGATCTCTGTCAGAAGAGAATGTCTGTCTGTTTGACCACAAAGACAACACTCATCCATTTAAATGTTGCCATTACAGATAAATCCTGTCAATAGAGTTGAGTTCAGATTGAGCCTGAATTTTGCAGATGGAGATCTGATTCATTGCAGATTCACTGATTCAGTGTGTAGGAAACAGTGTTCACCTTATGTGTAATGTGTAGTGGCTAGCAGCAGTTAGCAGCAAACTTTCCCCCCTCAGAAATCATGTGCCATGTGCCTGGCAGAACAGAGCAACAGAAAGAGGAGGTAACAATGTGTTGTGTGATCTTCAATGCATTCTGAACATCATGTATGTTGTCGTGTTCAGATATGGCTGCATGCATGCCCGCGTACGCATACAAGATATTTTACAAAGAGATGCATCTGGGGGTTTTTTTATGCACCAACGTCACCAAGTCAAATGTATGTGCGAATATACTTGGCCAATAAATTTGATTCTGATCTTAATCAAATGATGAATGCAGATCATACTTGTGAGAGTCACAAGTGAGGACAAATGGGAGAGATAAAAGTAAATTCCCATAGTTGAGTCACCATGCACTCAACACTGAGATGAAATGGGATGGAAAGCTGCCTTTCATGCAACGCTATCCAGGCCACTGCCCTCACAGCCTGTGGTAGAGTACCAGTTACTGTACTTCTGAACAATCAGGGAACACAAGTTTGTTTTTTTACACAGTGGCATGTTTCCCTCCTGATCTATCCTCACTCATATGAAACACTGCACTCCCCAAATATGAGCAATACTGTAGGCATTTATCAGCAATTAAAGATTAATTTCTCTTATGGCAAATCTGTTTTTTGTTTTAAAGGGATATATCATTTCTCATGTTTGATGTTTTCACTATTGTTGCGCATATTGTGCAAATCTTTAAAAAATGCAGGTCAGGGCATTCACTTTGAGTTTTTTAATCTAGTTATAATACCAAAGAATGAATTTTAATGTTAGGTTGCTCCCTTCCCTTCCTATTATGAGAAGAAAAAAAGGAGCAGGAGTAGAATAAAAATGTCATTGGTCAAGTTAATTACCTAGAGATGACCACTGACCATGTCTAATGGCTGCAGAGCATGGAAACAACAAGCCTGTTTAGGTTCACTTTTCAACAAATGGCATAGGAATGTACATATCCCTCCTGTGGAGTAGAGCCAAAAGGTCTGTGGGAGGGTTGTGTGTGTGTGTGTGTGTGTGTGTCCCTAATGCTCTGTGGGAGTGAGGATGGGATGTCAGAGGGCATGACTTGCCCTCTGAGTTGCTCCCTCAGATTAATCAGGTACTAGGTGACATGTGGCCCGGAGTCTGCTTCATCCTGCTCAGTTCACGCTGGCACATGACAAAGTGTCGCAGCAGGGAGTTTACAGTGAGGGGCTGAAAGTGATACTGGTGTTCCTGTGTGAGTTTAAAAGTTTAAAAACTATACTTTTCATTTGAATGCATCCAGGGAAAACGGACCTAGCACATATACTCTTTTACAGCAACTTCACTCACAGTTACAAACATTCACACCAGGGAACTGTGCAGTACAACCACTAAGTGCTTTACTCTAATCCACTTTAGTAATAATTGTTGAGAAAGGGGGAGGGTTCCTCGTCTCCTCCTCTCCCTTCCATGTTTTACCTGCCCGTCCCTGGCGTGCTTCCCTAACCATGCCATCCCATGGCCGCTTAGATGCTTCCTGCATTCAACTTTGCCATTACAGATCATGGGCGGCGCTTTATCTCCGCGTGGCAACGGCCGCGTCCCTTTGGTGCTGTTCCATTATTTATGAATAAAGAGTAAATCTCTTGAGGGGGATTAGATCTGGAGATGGCTGTAATCCGGTTGGAAACGCGTGTGGGCAGCCAGGCAAAGTGGAGCTTTAGGACCCAGTAGGTGCAGGGTAGAGTTGGATTTCCCTCGTAGAGTAGCAGCCGGACGTATGCGTCCCCTGTACTATTTCTCCACTCCCAGCGCAGGAAGAAATAGGATGAACCTGTCATTTACCTGCTTAAAGGCGCCGCTGGGTGTGTGAAGAGTCAGCCTACTTACTGGATAGGTAAAGGTAACACTTTTCCTCATACAAAGTTGAAAGGAGAGACCCGGTAGGAGAGTAAAACCAACGGGATTAAAGAGAAGGAGAGCCGGGTTCTTTTGCTCTGGTGAAAGTAAAGCGGGCAATCAGGGATCGGATTAGATCCTCTGAGAAATCAGATAGCGCGCGTGGTATTAAAGATGTGGAACAAACAACAGAAACAACAACATTCGGGGTTTTGATCCAATGGGATATTTACATCTGCGGCAGCGGGAAAGTATGCCTTGGTTTAGAAGAAGGGTGAAAATGTTCCAATTTGGAGTGATGTCCAAGCAACCTGAAGTTTTCTGTGTTCCGGGACCAACTATGTGCTGCGCGTTGACTGTTTCTTATCCCGTCCCACGGAACTAACGGGTCTGAGTCATCATGTCAAAAGTCATTCAGAAAAAGAACCACTGGATCACCAAAGTGAACGTGTGCGCAATTTCCCGTGACGACCGTGGGGAGCTGAACGTGGAGCTGTGCGGTGGAGCTGAGAATGGAGAGTTTCCGTACATTGGACGAGTTAGAGAGGATGCTGTGGTTTACCAGAACGGGAAACTCTATGAAAGGGAATTACTCTTGCAAGTTGAGGGGCTGTCCGTGTCTGGATTGCCCCTCTATGATATACTGACTGTGATTAAGAATTGCAAGGGTCCCATCCTGTTGAAAACTGTCCGTCAAGGTAAGTGATCTCTGATCTCAGTGAAATATGGATCAAGGTACTAATGAAAGAAAATAAAAGTCATACACACACACAGGCACGCAAAAGGAGAGGAGAAAGCCCAGAGGAAGTTATTTTAGAAGTGGCACAACATCATAAACACCCAAAACAAAGCATGTAAAGTGGAGTAGGGAGATGTGGCTCTCACTGGTCATCTTTTTTCCAGGAGCTTGGGATCACAGCTTTGACATGAAGCTGCCCTGACAGTCATCCTGCCCCTGTTCGTCTCAGGTTGCCAAAGTGAGCCAAAGCCACACCGGGGCCACACCTGCAGAGTCAGAGATTAGGCCACTTAGACCACAGCGCCATTCACGGGATGCACTGAGCACTGAGACAGCCACCACACATGACTGGAGCAAAATCCCAAACTTTTGATACTTGGTCCTCTTCCTGAGACTCGCAGGACAGTCACCTCCATGAGTATTGTTAACTTTTCACTGCCGATAGAATCACAAATGGTGATGCTGTGACCATGTCATTGTGTAATTGATGTTTTGTTTTTGCTAAACCCTCAACAAAGTGAGAGAGACACACCACTCGTGGACAGCTGGGGTTATTTCTGGAAGAGCTCACTGCGTGTTAGATGAGCTTGACCCACTGCCCACGGTCTACTGCCCATCTGTCTGAGAGACCGTTAGAGGCAGAGGGATGGAGCCACTGATCACTACAAATACCAGAAGCAACATTCTGTCTGTCACCAGTTTGTCAAACACATTATTGCCTTTCTGATGTGTCCACTAGTAGCTCCAGAGTGAATGCTTGGCCTCTCAATCTGCTCACACTGAGACAAGCGCTCAGGACTAACCTTGCCTCGTGTTTGCAGAACAGGCGTTTGGTCGCCCTTCATTCGCCCTTCATTCGACCATATGAGCAGCCTGTATTACTGTAATGGCACCATGAGTAATTGTTAATATTTCAAAATAAATTTTAAACTATTTTGAACTCTTATGAAAACACTTGATGCTTCTCAACACTGCTGCACAATGCATGCTTACACGTGAAGGCAAGGGACGATCCAAGACGAAGAGAGGATCAAAACAGTTTGTCAGACTGTAAGCATGAAGAATTTTCTGAGCCCTGTTGCTGCCTTTGCCATCAGTCTTTCGTATGAGTCAGCAGATTGCTCATGACTCTAATTAGAGAGGGGCATATTCTCTGGCTACCTGAGTCGCTCGCTAGCTCACAAGCCCTCCATTGTGCTTCAAACTGTTGAGCTCCCATGCAGAACCAGCAGCGGCACAGCGCGGCCCCCGGGGGAGGGCGATCCAGCCAGTGTTCTCAGTCCCAGACCAGGTGACAGGCTGCCGGGGCAGATCAGGTCTCTCTTCTTTCCTCTCCAAATGGCTGAGGGTCTGATTACAGGGCCCAGATCACCTCGGTAAGGGGAAACTCTATCAGTGTGCGCTGGTAGACGGGTCATTGCTGTGGTATACTAAGGCCCCACAGGTGTGTTTCTTTCACTCTGGAATGCAGTGACAAGCCTGCAAATTCCTGTGGAGGAGGTGGAATATTACCCAGAGATTTGTGGTATTGACTCAGAAACCGGTGTGTGTGTGTACTTGACTCGAGTTTGTGTTATTGGGTTAACTTGCACAGGGCTTTTTGTTAAACTCTGTGCAAACAACACTTCACATTGGACAGGAATGAAAGAGATGTGAGAATGTATTGGGTTCAGTGGTTTCCATAAACATCAAATATTGCAATATTGATGGATTCTGCCAGATCAGCGCTATAGAATAGAGAATAATATGCTTGTTACTCAGTAAACATAATTCACATTACACATTTACACATCTAATGTCCACTGATACAACTAGAATGTTTACAGCCACTTTGTTTTAATTGAGGTGTACAATATGTGAATAGCTCAATAGTTATGTTATTCACACCAAAATACATATTCACACAAAGTACACAAAGGCAAATATACTCAGTGACTGCGCAACATTATCCTCGTTTTTCCTCTCCAATGGGCTATGGTTACTCCATATTTAATAACATACATCATGCTTTGTTCCATAGACCCAGGGGAATGACAAATATATTTATTGTATGCCATAATGTTCAGGTTAAAGTACACACGTGTTTATTATTCTGCTGAAAAAGGGATATAAGGACTTTGACCCACTGGCACATTGCCTAACGTCAGTTGAAGCCATCTCACAGGTGAAAGGTTTTTATCTTGTCCTGCCATAGAGCACTTTATAGTAGTGGCAAGCCTGTAGTCAGTAAACCAGGGTTGTGCATGAAGACATATAATGTCAAGCCTGACATTTAATCTGTCCTAATAAGAGCCTTTTAGACTGAATTACTTTGCACACGAAAATCAAGAAACGGGTTAGACTATTACAGTGTTTGTGTGCAATTTTGAAATTCCTCTTGACAGTTGAGTACCCTGCCCTTTAACTGAACAACCACCCCTCAGGGGCTGATCCTGCTGGGTGGTTGGTTTTTCTTCAGCCAGGTGTCCCTCTGCTTTCAAGGGCTATTGGGCCCTGGACACCTAGAGCTCAGTCTCCACTTGAACACAGCCAGGGGGAATCAAGACTGCCTGCTGGTGGATGCCAGGCATTCCTGAGAAGTTGGGCCAGGAGGCTACTGGTACGAGGGTACTGGTACGCCCCACTGAATCCTCCCTTAACCCAAAAACTCTCCATGTTGTTCTTGCCGCACCCCTCCTGTCCAAGTCCTCCTCACCTTCTGGTTTTCTCCTGTCACCCCACTTATCAGGTCGGGCAGCAGAGTGATTAGGGCGACCATCTTAAAAGCCTGGGTTCAAACCCCAGTGACAGTAAGCAGCTACCCTGCTGAAGTGTCCTTGAGCAAGACACTGAGTCCCGACCTGCTCCAGGGATGCTGTTCTGTAGCTGACCCTGCAGTTTGACCTCACTGTGGAGAGACAAAAGCAGAATTTGTCCTTCAGGGAACCAATACACTATCACGGCCTCCAGACATGGAAATTCTTCTTGAATCACATTGATTCACGTTTTCTTAACTTTTGGAACAATATTTGATTGTACACATTAAAGCTGATTCAGTTACTTAAAGATAGAACCTACTTCTGTCACTGGAAACATGTCTCTCATTGTAGTGCTTGGTTGAGAAGGCTTACACCAATCCAGGGGATGTGAGAGCGTTTCAGGCATAGATGTTTTCTATGATGTGCTGCTCTAGGAATGCAAGTAAAGTCCCACTTATATTTTCTTAACTATGAAGACTTTGTCAGTCCTGATTAAGTGCAACCGGCTGTATGAGTGTATCCCTGAAAGGCTTGTCAAAGGCTTGTGACATGAATCCCACAGCTCTCCCTCCTCCTCCTCCTCTCTGCACCCCGTGCTTTTTTCCATCCCTTCCTCAACCACCATCCTCTTCTCTGTCAGTCAGCCAACCGGGCCTCTTGGAAGTCCCTCATGTTCAGCCTATATAAGCCTGTTCTTATCCGCTAACAATAGAACGTCACCGACTCAGAGTTTGACAGACCCAGTGTGTGAAACTCTAAAAAGTAGGAGGACTTTAAAAAAAAAAAAAGGACATCTTCAAAGCAATCGTCAGAATAGCTGTGTGTGCCTGTGTGTGCATGTGTACGTGTGCTTCGCGGCTTGTATATTATATTGAGTTTCTTTTTGGCCTCGGTGAAATACGGGTTGACGTCCTAGCTCTTTGCTCTTAGCTGTGGCAGCACAGTAGCGAGAGGAGGGCAGCACTACCAGACACAAGCAGCTTGTGTTATTTAAGCTTGAACAACGGGCCGTGTAATTCAGAGATTTCCCCCCAGGTGTGATAAGAAAGAGCTGGGAATGGAACGGAGGCTGGAGGGGCAATAGTGAGTGTCAGACTTCGGCTTTAGTTCTAGAAATAAGGTCATTTAGAGATGTGCGGGAATTTTCGTTTCATTTAGAAATTTCAACCTTAATCCAAAAGCCAAATATGTATCAGAGGCCAAGTTATGTATCAGAAATGTCTTTTTACGATCATTGGTGAAAGCTGTTTTAAGTGATTTAAGTGACAACTGATGGTCACCTATGTTACTCTTTTATATTTTATGCTGTGTTTGCATGTCCTTTTGTAAGTCAAGCGATTCAATACTTGAGGTTTCCTGTATATTTTCCAACAAAGCATTACACAGCCATCTAAAAAAAAGTGTGTTAACGGTGTAATGCCTCTCCACCTTTGGAAGATGAATGGGGAGGTATGTTGTTTCAGCAGTGCAGAAAACAGGTGTTACCCCACAGGGAGCCAGGAAGTCTTGTCTGGCCCTGCGTGTTAACACACACACACACACACACACACACACACACACACACACACACACACACACACACACACACACACACACACACACACACACACACACAGAGCTGCTGGGTTAGGAAGTGAATAATTTTGCTGTGGTCAGAATGCAGAGTAGGTATTTCTCATTGATACCTTCATGTAAAGAAGTGACAGCATGAAAGGAATGCACCCAACGATAAAGGAGAGTAGATCCACGCCTTCACAGTGAACAGATACAGTTCCACACCATGTCCATTATATTATCAGTAACAACCATGAAGGCTGCTGAAGTCTCTTGTGTAGTTTGCATGCATCATGTTTACTAGCAGATGCATGTTTGCCTGTTTATCTACTAACCACGAGTGGCAGAGTTGCCTACGTCATCTCATACCCTGCATAGCAGTTCATGTTAATCCCACCGTTTTCCTCACCCATATGTCTTTTTCTGCGTATTTGCTTTTACTTAAATTTACTCAAACCACAATGGCAGTACAGTAAAATTGTCTTTGGGAAAGGAAACACTAAATTACATTACATTACAGTCATTTAGCAGACTTACAAGTAACAGTTGACACTACATGGGGATCAAACCCACGACCCTGAGAGGCTCATGCTCTACCGACTGAGCCAGACAAACGTATATCTTGTGAACTGTATATAAAAGAGAAGAGAATTTTCTTTGGAGGGGATGTCAATATGAGTTTGAATCCAGCTCATGCTATTTGGTTCCTTCTAATCTTTGTCGGTCTTAACTTTTCTATCTGACTACCCACTTTCGTACCTACTTTCGCTTTGTTTATTGGCTGTACAGCACAAACATAAGTGTTATTTGTGCGACACATTTTAGCCAGTGACCTCACGGGAAAGGATTTGCTACACCACCTCAGTGTTGAAAGACATCATTTAAAGGACAATATATGCTGCTCTGTGGGTTTTTCTCACTGGTGAATTATAAGTAATTATAATTGTTTAATCTCTGGTATTAGGATGACTGCCCATGTGTGGCAAGAAATAAATAGAGACATAGAAACTGGTGAATGAAGCCCATTATAATTGTTCCCAGCTGTCTGCTTTTATTTGTTTATGCTTACAGTATGTGAGCAGTATAGCGTGGTTGGATTCTGTCTCTATGTGCCATTCAGGTGTAGCATTTGCATTGCTAACAGTAAATAACATATGCATGCATGCAGTATGGAAGTGATGCATGGAGCACATTAAATATTTCACCCACGTACTGAGCATAATGCCACATGGTCATGCTTTAATTCCCAATTTTCCACATTGATTGACAGTTTAGTGCATAATGAATCACAGTTGTCCAATTAATGTGTGAAAAGTTGACATTCTATACTATATATGCCTACAGTGATATCCATTACAACAACCATGACCTCTGAATGATCCCATAGAAATGTCTGATTTGCATTATGAAATCAGGAAATTATTGAATTATTGAAACGATTAAGAGACACACTCTCTACCTGGTTCTCTCTGTTATTGCTGTGTTTTCTTTTTTCCCTGGTGTTGCTCATCAAGATGCTTCGTTGTAGTTTTTGTTGAAAAAATATAAATAAAGAAAGACTTTCCTTTGAGGTTCCAAGCAAGATCTGCCATATCTGTGCTCTACTCAATGCATGCACATCCTCTGAGACTCTTGTGTGGTACAGTACAACGTCCAAAAGGCAAAAGGTATAGCACACACCCAGGTCTTCAGTAGAAAATAGACAGAAATCTATTGTCATGTCAAACAAACACGCTAAAAGCTGAAGCCTAGTGGACTTCATCAGAGCATGCGTGAAAATGGGAGCCATGTCATTCTGAGAAACATTCAAAACTTCAGGGGAACAGAGGTCATTAGCCCTGTACCACTTGTGCAATAGGAACCTGAGGGCCCTTATCACGGCATGAAAAAAATCTCTGCCATAGTCAGTGGGGTTCCGAATGGTAGCGGCTGACTTCGATCGCTGCTGAGGTACCTTGAAATTAGGCGTTCCCAACGTGCACATGCCATGGTTACTTCGGAGGAAGTGGGGGGCTAAAACATTGCTGATAAGACTATAAATATATAAATATAAACAGATATTCCTGTTTGCCAAAAACGATGCCATGGCAGAGTCAGCTGGCGGCCTCATCTGCAAGGAATAGTGCTTTGGCTTGACCCCTTCGGATGGAACGTAGCCACGGTGTTTAGTCTCAAGATCCCGGACTTCTCTCTCTGAGCGGCTATGTTGCCCCCTCTAACTAGGGAGAGTTACTTTCTCCAGGCCTACCAAATGCAGAAGCCGGTGAGCCGTGGTTTGCCTCATGATAATGCTTGGCTATAGCATGTTCCATATTCCCTGTGCAGACTGTTTTGTGCTCAGCGTTGTTTTAGTGAGTGCTTAGCTTGTCCTACATATGCCTTGCCACAAGGGCACGTGAGCACGTACGCTACTGAAAGTACTGCTCCAGTTAATGAACTGCTGGAAATTTCTTGGCAGTGTGTGGATGGCAGAAATGCTTAGTGTTTGCTGTATTGTTTCAGTGACTGCATCTTTCACATCTGTAGCTGCTGCCTTTCATCCTGAGACCTCAGGATTGTTGGGGAAAATGGTAAATGTATACATGCTTGTCAAATGTGGTGGTGACCGGACTCCAGTTTGTGGTGGGCATAAATGATCATGGCCTTGTAACGAAAGATTTGTTGGAGGTTTCACTGGGCACATTTGGTTTCTGTTAAGAGGAGAAAAAATGTTTTAGCAGTAGCTGCCTCGTGATGTGTTTTGATGTGTCCACTTTTAAGCTGAGGACAATGACTTGGTTTGTTCTGTTCCACCTCTTACAGGTGAGTAGCCCTTACTGGGAGACAGAGCAGAGTCTCAGGGCTTGGATGAGGAGGAATACATCGGCCGTATACTATAACTGTTTTGAGGACAGTTCTGTGGTATGAAAGGTTCAGTGTTTTGATTATCTTCTCCTGCTGGCTTTAAATAGCCAGACACTCAAGAGAAACACTGTCAGTCTCCACCCAGCCCACTGGAATAGCCTGATGATAGGAATCAGGTGCTTCAGAAAGAAAACTATATTGGGACACAGTTAAACCCATAACTCTCTCTCTCTCTCTCTCTCTCTCTCTCTCTCTCTCTCTCTCTCTCTCTCTCTCTCTCTCTCTCTCTCTCTCTCTCTCTCTCTCTCTCTCTCTCTCTCTCTCTCTCTCTCTCTCTCTGTGTATCTCTCTCTCTCTCTCGCACAAACATGCATGTGCACAAAGTCCTAAAAAGTCACACTACCAAAGAGACAGGCACACACAGTCCAAGGGGTCCTGTGTAGTGAAAATAAATTGACATTTAAGCTGTGCTACTCCTGGATTCACACATCTGGAAAGGATTATGCACCATTACAGGCTTGGTTTTATGCACATGAATCATAGTTCTACTTTTGGTCTCCTTCTGTTTTGTTGTGGTTTTCAGCAGAGTAATTATACCTTTTCTCAGATGCAAATAGAATATGGTGTGAGAAACGCTTTAATTTTCCCCGAGGTCCTCTATCATCAAACGTACTATTGCAGGCTGCAGCAGGACCTTGGAAATGGCAATATCTGTAAAACAAAATGTTACAATTGTGATGTTATTCTTTATCAACTTTGATCTATTTTCTCTCTCTGCATGTCCTGTTTTTTCCTGTCAGTCGGGGTGAAAGGTTTTCACATGATCCTTAGAGGATTTCTCTTCCTGCTCATCTCTCTATCCCTCCCGTCCTCCTACTTGGTCAATCTCTAGAGATTCAGGTTACTCATAAGCTCTTGAGAGGCTGACCTGACCCCGGTCAGTTTACCAGTGTAGAAACGTTATGCGCAATCATCCGATATCCTGACACAAATGTTCACACTGCCGGTTAATCTGAAAGCGTTCTCATGTACTCATAAAATGTATCAAGTGATTACCCTGCAACTCAACGTGGGCTATTAATCATCATGGTTAAAGCAGCACAAAAGCCAATACTAAAATAATCAATACAGCTTATGAGCAACGTCACCTCAGCTGACCTCTGTTGGTCTGTAATTAATTTACACTGTGTCAACTCCTGTAGAGCTTCAGTCAGAAGGATGTGTGGTTGTTGGGTGGAGGCTTTCCGTGGGTGGGACACTGCTGGTTACCGTCGAATGAGTTACAGTGGTGCTGATCTGATGTTGTAGGAGGCTAACAGGACCAGGTCGGACTTTCTCTCCGTCTCTCTATTAGCTTTCATCACAGGCAGCGGTGGTCCTGGCGTTGTTATCCCGTGGGTTACGATCTATAATCTTGACATACTGACATGAGAGTGAGAAGGAGGATGGAAAATACTCTTAAATGAAGTTAACTACTGCAGCTGAACAACGAAGCTATTAGGCTATTAATCACTCATGAAATAGCCGCAAGTCAAGATGAAAAAAAGGTCCAGATGCTGTACAGTCCCACAGTGCCTAGCTAGGTGTGCAGCATCAACTGTTGCTGTAGTTTAAGTTACTACAGTAATCAGCATAACCACATCATTCACCCGATGTATTGTCAAGAAGAATAGATCTACTCTGGCGCCTGCAGTCTCCTAGTACTCCTGTCCCGGTTCACAATAATTAAACTGTTACTTTATGGAGTAGATACGACTCCGTAAACCAAAGAAACCAAAACATACCATTATCATAAGTACTGTGATTCAATTTGCTGGTGCAGTGGCATATAGGGGTTTGGTGACTGACTGACCTGAATGTGGTTGCATGTGTTTTTTTAAGAGAAATTACAGCTGACTGGTAGGCAGGCTTCTAACATTGAACTACTAGCTAACTAGCAATCTCTATTGTAGCTACGCATTCATCTGGATTTTACAAGAAAAAACATTACATAACAATACAAATGTTTGTGATGACAGATACCTCTGTCTTTAGTCTCCTCTTGTTCATTGTTTTTTAAACTGGGCTCCTGATGACTTTGACCTCTTCATCATACCGTGAAGGCAATATAGTCTGCCTTCCTTGGATGTGTTTTACACTCAACAAGGGTCATGTCCCACGACTTATTCTTAAATTGATAATCATAGGGAAGAATATTGGTGTTATATCAGATTTGCTGTCAATTTGTGGCTGTATCACCTGTGTGTGTGTGTGTGTGTGTGTGTGTGTGTGTGTGTGTGTGTGATCACAGGTATTTGGTAGGAGATTAAACGGTCTAAATTTATCAATGAATGACATCCACAAAAAGGTTATTTATTTATTATCCAGGTATTGGTATTAGTCTTATGAAGTAACATAGTTGGGCCTGTTCAACAGGTGAAGCCCTTGTCAATACAGTTGTAATCACGTCCCCAGACCCCACTCTCTAAATGGACACTGGTACTAGGTATAGTCAATGGAACCAGAGATTGCTTTGATCTTTGAGACGTTTAGAGGGCCCACCATGGCTTTCCCATCATCTGGTTCCCAGACTTCTCAGCCTGGTGTCTCCAGAAAAAGGTTTCTCACACTAGAGGACTGATGGCTTCAAACAGGTGGACAACAGTCTGTCTACCCCCAAGGTTCAACCACCTTTATGAGCTTTGTGTGTGTGTGTGTATCAGCATTATCTTCTCCGATGCCAATCATATATCTGTGTCCTGTGGCAGGTGGAAAGACTCCTTATCTAAACCGAAGCAGCCATGCAGGAACTGGCTTCCTCCCTCTGATATTCCCATTAGTGTCAAGCAGCTTGACGACTGTTCCGGTGTCTGTGGTTTGAGTTAGTCACAGTGTTAGGGAAGTAGGCTATAGCAATGAAGATGATTACTGCTGTGAGGGAGCCTCTCTGCTCCCATGTGTGGACTAAGAGAAGCCTGCCACTGTGCAGACTTTGTTCAGTTCATAATGTATTTGATGCACTGATACTGGGTGTGTGTTTAGTGTAACCCTGCAGGTCCTCCAAGGTGCATGAATCAAAATGAACCATTCATTAATTTTCTTTACCCACGTATTCCTATTGAGGCTCATGGGGGACAGTCACACTCACATTCACACCTAGAGCCTCCAATCTGCATGACAGTAGATGAAGACGTTCATCTACTGGTGATCTACTAACAATTGACAAGGCCTTAAAATTAACAACCAACACGTTTCAGCTGCAGTGGCCTTCACGCGGCATGCATAGACAACAATAAATATATTCAATGACTTCCAACATGGCCACCTCAGAGCCCATGTGTTTAGAAGCTGCACACTATGATTGATGTGTTGTATGTAAGCAGATGTGTGTGTGTGTGTGTGTGTGTGTGTGTGGCTGGAACCGCTCACAACACATCACTCTTGTCCTTCTGCTGATCAACACAACTGGCTCAGTCTCTCTGCCAGTGTTCATTATTTTCTCGCTCTTGTTTTCTATCCTTAAGTCTCTGTAGCCTCTTCCTCTCTTCCCGCTTTACAGTGGCTGTACATTACTCATATTTCAACATCATACGGTCACACTGCTTACTTGACAGAAAAACCCTCACATACCGATAGGGAAATAGTTTGCTCATAACATGAAACGCCTTGCTTGTATTTATGCTTTGAGGAAATTATTGCTGCGCTTCGTTGAATCATGTTTGCGTCTCTGTGCTGCAGTTTAAGTTGATCTCAAATGACAACATGAAAACGGCTTATCCGTTGTCCTCAAAGGAAAACAATCATTTGTTCACTCTTCACAGAATATATTTTGTGTGCGTCTCTTCTGTGATCAGAGGAACAGACAAACCACAATTTTGGCAAGTGCCTCAGGTCCAAAGCATATTTTACATCAAAACAAGCTCTGTCTACAGGAGCTGTGAGCTCCAAACTGCTCTTTAGAGACAACCCTCTGCTCCCCTGCCAGGTATCTCTACACACCAGGAAGTTGTGTATTTTATTGCCTCAGGAAGGTACTAAGGCTCTGGTTTGGATGGTATACCGATACTGGCGCTCAGGATAAACTATTTGAATTTCGTCCCATATCCCATTAGCTGAGTGTGTTTGATGTGAGTGTTTGAAAGAAACAAAGCTGTGTACATTCATGCTTTGTGCTGTTGTTTTGTCTTCTAAGAGATGCCTTACAGCTATGAATCTTCTGGAGTTGTTACTTTGGCCTTTTCTATATCCTGTCTATAGGGTTTATGTATTCTACCTGCAGTAAGTTTCAATATGTATCAACGGAAAGACACGGGGCAGAGGTTTGACGTTTTGGGCCATCTGTCGCTGTGTTTCTGTCGAGCTGTCTTGATTAATTAAGATAAATGTGTATATGATGTACTGTGATTGTCACTCACAAATTGTTTCTGCTTGAAAGCCCACACACGTCCTCCTCCAGAATTTCATCAATTTCTATTTCCTCCCTTCAAATTCATACAGATTTCCAGGCCTGTGCTTCTAGTTGCTTGGTGACCTTGCTGCCCTGCTATGCAGAAGTTCAGTCCAACTTTGTGATCATGCCCCATATGTAAACATATCAAATGAGCCACCCGAAGGCCGTTATTTCCCTTCAATCCTCTGGCCTGATTGTAAGAAACAAATCTACCATAATGTGACATATGCCTCTGCCATTCAAATCAGTTTATGTTTTTCTTGCAGCCCTGGCTCTGAATCATCCTTTTTACAGAGTAAATGTAGAGTCTTGATGGAGTGAGATCACTGTGGAAACATTTTTCTTGAGCTCTCGGTGTCAGCTAAACTCACTTTGAACACTTAACTTGTAACTCTCTTTCCATCTTGTGTTATTCTGCCTTTATAAACCTGACCTGAAACTGCTGCGTTTGTTCTTTTCTGATTGGCTTTGTTCTCAATATAGCTTCAGTGTGAGGTTATATATGGTAGCTAAATTCACTGGATCAGAAACCGTCATCGCAACTATCATGATCTGACCAAAATGTCTTCAGACAACTGTTTTAATAAGAAGAGCAGAGACAGAGCTATATTTTTAAAACCACCAGCTGGCTCAAATTTAAGAAGATAAGAGGTGAATTTCTGTTCCTGGCACTCAAAGATAAAAAAACCCAAATACATACAGTATATATATATATATATATATATATATATATATATATACAGTATGCTATGCTCCCACACAAACACTGTGGAGGTGTATTCTTTGTTAGCAGGTCTGGGACTGTGTGTATGTGTGTGTGTGTGTGTCTGTCTGTCCTGGCATCTCACACCAACAGGGCGAGGGAAGGAGTGACCTTGGTTTTGCAGCTGTTCTTCAGAAGATGGCAGCATCTGGCTGTGCTGACGGGGTGAGGTGGGGTGGACGGAGCGCTGGGCACACAGAAATGAGAAATACTTTCCGCTGAGCAGGTGAGGTAGGGTCAGATAGAGGACGCGATTGTAATTTGGCTGTGTTGTAGGGTGACGATGGGTGACAGTTTGACACTGAGGAAGGGTGAGACTGTTAAGAGGATAATTAAGATTGGCAGAGCTAATGACCGGGCTGAGTCAGAGAAACAGAGATGCTGTACTATAGTTGGACTTTGCCTGAGGCGAGGTGGGAGAGAGTTTAAACTTGGTGAAGTTCAGAAGTTCAGGTCAGACCGAGGGAGGACCCGCACTGTGCCAGCACACTTTTTTTTTGTTGTGCTCGTGTAGAGACGCAGACAGCTATACACACACAGATACACAGACACAGTGAGTGGTCTTCATTAGTGTCGGTGCAAAAGAAACAACTGTACTCGCTAGTAGACAGACACACACAAACACTGAACCCTTACACTGTGATAATACCCATACTGTCTACGTGCACTGTTTTTTAGGCGTGTGAGACTGACTCGAGGCAGTATCCCTTTGAAGTGAAAGTTATTGATAGCTCTCTCTTTGATAGTTTTACTCATGTGCACTACTTATGTGTAGAACATTTTAAAAGCCATTCATTCAGCGAATCAGCTGGAGTGTGTCATCAGACTTTTGGTCCACATCTGTGCTTGTGAAGTTCCTTCTGTTGCTGCTGACCCTCCTGGAACACAGGTCACACACCCTGACCACACTGAAGACATTACAAAGACTGTCATGCTGTGATTTAAGGCTGCTGCTAATTGGTACTGTGTGTGTGGGGGTGTGTGTGTGTGTGTGTGTGTGTGTGTGCGCGCGCAAGCATATATGTGAGTGTATTTGTAGGGCTCTGTAGGAGTGTGTATGTGTGTCTTCTAGTAATGTAGGGCCTTGCTCATCATAGTTTTAAAGTTTGTTGTTCTGCATGTGTGTTATTCAAGCAGCTGCTATAGTCCATTAGGTTGAAGTAGTTAGGCAGAGTTGTTATCAAGATGTCTCCTCCCAGCAGCATGTCTCTCCTCCAATCAGAGTACTTCCTCTCCCCAAGGAAAAGCTTAGCAGTCTTAGTAGGGATGCACAACAGTAATGAAGGGTTTCCATAATTGTCAGGATGAGCACAGTAGAAGCACTTGGCCACACTATTCTGAGTGCATCTCCATGACCAAGGCTCCGCCTCATTTTACAGATACTACAAAAATCAACCCTGAGCTTCATCAGATGACAACCCAGAAATAAGAACAAGCCAGAAATAAGAACCATCCCCCCAGCCGGGGACACAAACGGGATAATTTGTGACATTTTTGAAAGAGTCGGCTATTACATTTCATCAGAAGAACTTCCACCATGTAAATGTGAGCTGGTTCTGTAACACGTTGACTGAAAAACAATCTCTTCTTTCCTGTCTATATTTATACCCTGATAAGACTGATCTGAATACTGTTATGATCTTTATATATCTTCCTGAGTGTCAATCATTTTCATGTTCATGCAATGTCATACATACATACTGGAAGTTCTCTTCTCAGAGTTGATTGTCACACATTACTTCTGTTCAGTGTTGCGTCTCATCATTAAGAGACCAGCTGTCTAAACAAAACATCTGTTATGTTTGATTTTATATATATGTACAGTGGTGGCCAAAATTATTAGAACACTTGGCATACATTGTTTTTGTTCAATTGGCCATTAAAATACCCATAAAACGAATGAAATATATACAAAGTCATCATTATCCTCCATAAACCATAGAATAGAGCCATCATAAGGAGATTTACGTCATTTTCCTTACAAAAAACAAACTAGGCCTATTTCACTGTCAATGTCACACAATCATGTTCCTTCACAGAAGAAGCCAAATTACTTGTGTAATCATTGTCAGGTGTGATCGTGGTTAAATTGATGGTGATGCAAGAGTCTTAGGACACAGCTGTGTGATTCTTTTGAATTGCTGCAAAAGGTGGACATACCAAATATTAAAGTTAAAAGTGGATAAAAACAGTAGGACTCACTTCATCTGATTTGTTGTGCTCAGAGCAACCATCTGCATGTTTCATGAACATTATGAAATGAAATCATGTTTTGGAGGCAAGAAAAGGTCAATATTTTCAGATCTGTCAGGTGTTCTAACAATTTTGGCCACCACTGTATATATATACACAACCTCAGTGTGTCTGGGTAGACAGTGGAGATTTTCCAATCCTAGTGCCATCACCTATCTAGTTCTGGTGGATTTCTGATCAGGGAAAGGGGAAGGAAGAATGTATATACAATGGATTATTACTTAGGTGTTGTGCAGCCTTGAATGTAGTAAAGACACCACACAGGTCAGAGGGGGAGGGAAATACGAATCACCTCCTAGATGTGAAAATGGCCCCATTTAAAAAAACAAACAAAAAAAACAACAACTATTCAGCACCATAATGAAGAGCCAGTAGCAAGCTGTGCACATTCATTTACTTTTTTTTTTCTGGTATTTTTTTTCTGTTTTATGCTGTGCCGGTGGATCCTTTCATAAATCTTCCTAATAGTTGTGTCTGATGTGCTCTAACCCGATGTACGGATGTCCATTATGGGAAACAACAGGAGCTCATTAAGGGAGAGCTCAGAGGACAAGGACTTGAGATATTATGTCACATCAAACACAATGAATCAACGCCCCATTAAGGCACTCAGCAGCCGCAATTAAACACTGCAGAGAGGCACTTGTAGCGAGCGATGCCCGAGTGCAGTAGGCCAGCAGCGTTGTCAGACTCAGTGTAGTGATGTGATATGACATGATGAATGAATAGTCATTTTATTGTATTGATTTTTAAACTCTGATCATTTCCGTCCCTCTCAACCTTCTGATCTACATCAAGTGTCCCCAAACGGTTTTCATGTCAAATTTTGTGTGAGGGCTCCCCATCGGAGAAGATTTTTGCTGTTTCATATGATTAGGCACAGAAATGTAGACAACTGTAGATGGGGAGTGGAGAACCTGATCAAAATAGACATTCCTATATCATTCTCTCACTGTCCTAACTTAAAATAGATGAAGTAAAAGTGAATTGTGCCCTGGAACCGCCCCAAGGACCTCTGGGGATTTCACTTGGACGTTATGCTCTACATCAACAGAATTACCACTGCCCTTCTTTCTCTCTCATTTCTTCTCCGTCACCTGTTGGTTATCTCCCTCCAAACCTCTCGCACTCATCTATCTGTTGCATGCGTATTCATCTGCCGCCACCATTGCCAAGCGCTGTGAAGGTGAGCCTGATGTTTCCTACAGGGGGAGGTCAGTGGCTCAGATGCTTCATGGCGTGACAGCGAACAGTAGATGTAGGATGCACAATGCGTGACCGCGATCTAATATCGTGCACAGAGACCTATTCGGTTCTCATCTGGAGCGGTCCATTTGAGGCCGAGATGGGCCATGTCATCAGTTTAATGAAGAGCTCTGGTGCTTAACATAATTACACCTAAATCTCACCACTTCACCGAGCACTACGGGGCGATCATAGACACTTGACAAGGTTTGTGTCGCGGTGCAAAATGCCTTTTTAATGGCACAATTAACATTTGTAGCTGAAGCGTCAGATGTCGTCATCTATCAGTCAAAGTCGAGCATTGTGACGTGGTTACGTTTTCATGGTTTGCTGCATCTTCATCATTGCCGATTGGTTATAGGTCCATCGGCGCCCCTTTTGGTTACAGTTGATTCATTTTGAATTGTGTTTTGCACGCAGCCCTCCAGAAAGGCTCAGACTCTGGTGTTCTGTAGACCATCTGTTATGTTGTCACCCATGGGGATGCTTGGTAGATCCACTCCACCGATCAATCATGTTTCATCAGCGAGAGCGAGAAACAGTGTCCCAGCCTGATTTTAGGGAAGGATAAGGAGCAGTGGCTCATGTCCTGAGGCTGAGGTAACAACAGCAGTAGCACAGGCAGTGATGGGCTGTTGACCGCTGACACAATGCTTTATCGTTTGATTGATTGGTGCAATGTTGCAGTATTCTCAGTTTATAGACTCATCTGATCACAACTCTTCTCATATGACAGTGTTGGATAGAAACAAGATGTTTTCACTCCATAATTAAAAGTGTGAATCATTTTCATTTATTTTCACGTCTCTTCCTTCACTCTCTCTTTCTTTGTCTCTGCCTCGGTTTAAAAGGAAGAGGAATTTGTGCCTGCGGTGTGCAGATATAGTTTGATGATGATGAGTTTTTTAGAAGCAGCACTGAGCTCTCACGGTGATGTAGAACGGCGGCTGTATAACAACAAGGCCAGCAGCTGAGATCCAAGGCCTCTCAGCACAGAGCAGACTATAATCTCATCTCTTCCGTGATCACTAGCTGTCAGTCTGCTGTATGACTGCATCTAGTCATGGCTATTACGCTGTCTTTGCTTTCAGACACTTTAGTTAGAGATTTGACTGATAAAGAGACGTGTGAACCGTCGTCTATCACGTCGTGTTTCTGCCATCTGTTTGAAAATGAGTTATCTTGAACCAGAAATTAAAACTAGAGTGTTGAACAATATTGCTCCAGTTGCTGGTGAAGAACACTTTTTAGCACAGTCGCTAAATCCACTGAAGAATATGCCACGCTGGCATTTCTGAAATAGTGCTGCCCCTCAGCAGAAAGTTCTAGTGGCAGCATCCATTGGGTAGCGAACTGAGGAAATTCACATGACAGATTAATTTAATGAATCCTCCTTTGGGGCCTGCTGTCTGTCAGCCATCTCCATACACAGAGATGGGTAGTCAGACTGCTCTTGTAAACGTGCTTCATATATGTTAAGTGATATTGGGTTAAACACTAGAGGACCCAGAAATAGGTCAGTACATGTGTCATCTCTTGGTCTCTCCTTCAAGTGAATCCCATTGATTTGTTTGCTAAAGCAATATGAGAAGCTCCTTCAATTACAGCCCTCACGTTACAAATTATTGGTTCTTGTATCCAATAGAAAAGCCGTTCTTTTCCAGACTGCCCTTCAATCCAAATGCATCCAAACTAAAATTCAAGCCTGATGTGGCCGTTTCTTGTCTTGCGTTTCATCATATCTGCTGGCTGGTGATGACACACGTCCCTGTGGTGTGATGTGTTCCAGTCTGCTGGTGCAGCTGAGGGAGGGTTGGGATGTCTATCTCTTCTCTGTCTCATCGCCCAGGGTCATCGGCTCCTGTGGAAGAGGGGACTTTAATGACAGAGGAGCCGTTTGTGCGACAGCCAGGCAGGCAATGACATTTACCAGAGGCAGCCAGTTAGAACTGATGGCATGCTCACATACCGACTGATGCTTTACATCAGCGACAGGGAGGATTCACTCTTAGCTTTAGTGGTTTTTTTTTTTGCACATGTAGCCCGAGGGGGGAAAAAAGATATAGTGGACAGATTAAAATAGCGGCTACATGTGCTTTTTCTGCAATATATGAGCCATGGCACGTTGTAGTGAGCTTAAAATGCTGGCAGTGTGGCAGTCCTGATGAATCACAGTGTTAACGAAGATGAAGTTTCTTTTTTTTTGTTGTTGTTTTTTTTAAATTTATAAATTGACCCAATGGGGTATGAATAGAGATCCCACCATCTGGGTTATATTGAGTTTGTTATTCTACTATTTGACAGGAATAGCTGTCCATGTTCAGTCTGTGTTAGAACGGTGTATTTGGGTGCAGGCAGAGTTTATAAGCAGTATCTGTGTTTATCTGGGACAGTGCCCACGTCGACCAAGACTTACCCTCCCCTCCCCATCCTCTCCCCGAGGCTCTCTCTCTCTCTCTCTCTCTCTCTCTCTCTCTCTCTCTCTCTCTCTCTCTCTCTCTCTCTCTCTCTCTCTCTCTTTCAGCCTATACGTTTACGTTATCCTTTCTCTCCCTCTACTCTCTCCTTTTCTCTCCCTCCATCCTGTGGCCTACTCAGCTAGTAACACAGCGCAATGGGAGCAGTAGGCCTGGGCTCTTCTGGCTATATTTAGCCGTGCACACATGCAGTGCATTGAAGCGGAACACTCTGCCTCTGCTTGCCTCTGTGCGTGTTCATATATGTGTGTGTGTGTGTGTGTGTGTGTGTGTGTGTGTGTGTGTGTGTGTGTGTGTGTGTGTGTGTGTGTGTGTGTGTGTGTGTGTGTGTGTGTGTGTGTGTGTGTGTGTGTGTGTGTGTGTGTGTGTTTGTCTTTGTCAGTGACTCTTCCTTTGTACCAGCTTTCCCATCATGCACTGCTGACTCTGACTCAGCAGCACAGCATTGGCGAACTGGGTCAGCCTAGCCCTCATGCCCTCAACTGCTGACCAGTTTACACAAACCATCCATACCATTCTGCTTACCCAGTAGAGTGGACCAGAGGGTCCAATGTACCTGGATGTTTGAGGTGGTATTCTCTACCCTGTTCAGAGAGCTGGGTCAACATTGGCTTGTAACTAATCTTGGCAGAATGTGGTTCGATTCACTCTAGAGGAAGATGGGTCACATTTAACGTAATGACAATGCAACCTCTTAAGTTAAAACAGTGCACTGATGTTAAATCAGACCCAAAAAGACAAGACAAATGATCTGATTTATATTGAAACAATTGCATAGTTCTGCTAGTTAAAAATAGACCAATTAGGCCCAAAACTTTTAGTTGCTTTTAATCAACTTTTGCTTAAAACGATTCCTGCTTCCTCTCTGGTGGCTTCTCCGTGGGCTCCCCAGGCCGACTGAACAAAGGCTTGGAGTGGGCATACATGAAAGCGGCCCTGGGGTGTGGCTGGTTATGGGGGTAATTATAGTAGGAGCAGGAAGACGGCCAGTCCGGAGCTTTACGGCGGACCTCTCTGTGATTGTTGTTTTTTCCCTCTCCATCCCTGCCACACTGATTGCAGGGCTCGTGGAGGGCAGCAGTAGATCGTGGCTGTAAGTGGCTTGGTGATGAACATGTGTGTTTGGCAGAGGAAGCTATACATACTACTCCCATTTCTGTGGCTTGTGTGCGTGTGCATGTGCGCTTAATTGACACGAGAACAAAGCAACTCAGTTTCATGTTTAACATCATTATTATCATCTCTGCCATATCAGCTGTAGAGACCTTCCTGACTCTATCAGACAGGGTAATGGCTACGTGGCTACATAGCTGTAGATTGCAGCTACTTTATCACACCAAGGCAGCCAAGTGAATCCCGTCACTGAGAGCAGCAGTATTTGATTAGCCTGTTTTGTCTGTTGTGTCCATCCCAATTTTCACCTCTCTCAGACAGCTCTTCCCTTTAGTGCTGGATAATGTAAGAGTTAAATGCTCTCATGTGTAACTGGAGAGTCCAGTGTTGACTGACGGGATGTCCTGAGACCCACAGGAAGCTGCTGGAACAATGGATTTTAGTGTTTAAGAACCAGCATTTCCAGTTCCTACTCGGTGGCTATTATTTGTGGAATTGCGGAGAGGAAATACAACATTATTTGTCCCCTTGAGGAAATGCCATCTCTTTGTGCTCCGTTTGAGCTCTGTCTCATCAGCCTGAGATGAGACGACTTGAGAAATGCATCAATTATGTGATATTTCTAATGGCACGATAAACCAAATGGGTCGGACAATCCCCATGATGTGTTTGAGTGTCTGTTGCTCCCATTGTTGCCAGAGTGCTACAGCCCCAGACCAGATAGAGGGATACAGACAGTGTGGAGCCTCCTTAATCAAAATGTGATAACAGACAAGCTTGTGAAATCCTCCACAGGCCACTGCTTTTGAGAACCCGTCTTTATTGTTTTACAGCAGCGCTATCATTTTTATTGTTGGACACACCTGGCCGTGATTCCTGTATTGTCTGCTGTCTAGTCCCGAAGCATTAGGTGCCATCTGTATGAATGCTGTCCGTGTCGTGAAGAGGGACGGTAGCGCTAACCTCACAGCGTACCTGGCTTCTTCACGGCCCAAGACCTAGACAGGGTCACCTCCATAATCAGCTGAACACCCGCTGGTGGACACCCAGCTCGGGAGGGCGTCTTGTCTTGCACCATAAGCCTCTCTGTCATCACTACAGGTGGTGTTTCATTAGGTAGACCAGTGTGTGTGAGTGTGTGTGTGCGTGTCTTCCAATTACCACAGGGCTCTCTCTGTTCTCCCCTAGTGTTTAGGGCAGCCTGGCTGTCATTTATCACCTAATCTGTGCCAGCGACACCCTCCAGGGAGAGAGAAATACACAAAGCCAAGCCTGGTACACAAGACGAGTGATCCGACACTTCTGATCCACTCGACTCTACACATACATCCTCACACCTTCCCATTCAGGTGAAACCTTGGCGTGCATGTTTGTGGTCACGTCCCACTGTTTTCCCTCTCTTTGCGCCTTACCCTGGAGAGTTACAAAGATTGTCTCTAATTGGTGATATCTGTGTTCTGTGTTTTAGTGCCGATAAAGAGACAGTTTTGAGGGAATGTTACCGTCTTCACTACACCGTGTTGTTGTTATGTACGTTGCTTACAGTAATTAGTCAGCTCCCAATTGCAGAGTATTACCAGGATGGCGTTCTCCCAAAGAATAGCTGTAATTTAGGGATTCTGTTGATCTGGTTGGTAGAAATCTACACCTGCCTAGCTGCATGTGTGGTCCATTTCACGAGGGAGAACTTTTGTGTTTGTGAAATTCCAGCAAGCCTATCAAGTATTTGTTATAACTTAGCCCCAAACTGTTTGTGCTTACGAGCCAACTGATGTTGACTGCCAACATGTGTGGGGAAAAAAAGAGTCAGTAGGCCATAGTGAAGTGCAGCAGAAACACACAGGCACCCTGGTTATGTCTGCTGTGTATTTTACTCTCCTGACCCTTGGTGGTGTGATGCTGAAGAAATCCGGCTCACTGTTCGATTTAATTTGGTGGACTGGGTGATCTGAGAGTAGATGATGTTGCAGGTTATTCTGTATCGTTAAATTTGTTCCTTTCAATGTCAGAAGTAGTATGTAGAAAAGGGATTCTGCATTATATCTTATACGTTGGTTTGTGTCAGAGAATCAACATTGACCACTAGGGGGCAGCAGCCCATAGTTACCACACAGCTCACCTCATTCGCCGGTTGGCCCTGGGTTGCTGTGGTAACGGGTCTGCGTGAAGCAGACTTGGTGGTGAGGCTTGGAGACACAGAGGGCAGTGTTGAGCTGGAGGACAGGAGATGAATGCCAATCAGCAGCTGAACAGCGCCACACACACACACACACACTCAACACACTAACATGGACGCTCCCTCAAATGAATACGTTCACTCTGTCTAAATCATTTCTACATTTGATTTCTCTGTAATTGTATATCTAAAACATGAAGATATCCCCATCCACTGCTGGTGTTCGGAAGACGAGCAGCCTTTGTAAATGCTAATCACCTAGCATTTCATTTCCCCAAGCATGATTGACACAGAATAGCAGAGAGTTGTAGCGATGACAGCTGTTGTGAGGAACTAGGCTGCAGTTGTTTCGCTCCGTCTTCAGCTGAGGTTATGGGTAGTCACTACCATATGTTTTTGTCCTCTTGCTATCTGACTGGCGTACTGTACCATAGAGCTGTGGTTTAAATGGCAGCTCTCACACACTGTGCTGTGAGAGATGCTTTTTTCAACGGAGCAGTTTTGAATAAGATAATATCTCCAATAACGACTCACAGGGTGTGTGTGTGTGTGTGTGTGTGTGTGTGTGTGTGTGTGTGTGTGTGTGTGTGTGTGTGTGTGTGTGTGTGTGTGTGTGTGTGTGTGTGTGTGTGTGTGTGTGTGTGTGTGTGTGTATATACAGATGTGTGTGCAAAACTGTTTGTGAGAATGTGTTAAAGCAAGTGCTGGAGTGTGAATCATTATCTCCTCAGATGTTTGAGACCATACACCCCCCGCTCCCCTAAATGAGACGGGGATGCATAACTAGATTTAAGGTTATGTAATGGTGACTGGAGGCATGGAGGATGTGTGTAATCCACTCTTATTTGGGTTAAACCCGTCTCTCGATCTATCTGTGTGTGAGGGCAGAGGCCTCACATCCTAATGTCTCTCTTACTGTTGCTTAGCTTTCCACAAATGTGAAAAGCACCGGCCTCTGTCACACACAGTCTCCCACCAGCCACCTCTAGGAACATCTCCGCTCCCAGGAGCCATCCTTCAGCTCTCTAACTTCACTGCGTTCTCAGATTTGCCCCGACAGAATGATTTCATTGTTACGAGGACGAGGATCTCCTCTCCGAGCTTTCAAATGGCCCGTTTTATTATCTGGCACCATGCTGATTGTCAGTCATTTTCATTGCCAGTATAACATGGCATTTTATTGACTATGACAGTGTTGTTGGTATAAAGATGACCTTTTTTAACCTTTATTTATCCAGGGAATCCAACCTATTCAAACCTGTGCCTGTAACAAAAGGTGTAATACATTAATATCAGACATTTTTTGTAACATGACAGAACATAACAAAGACGTCACTTTCCAGGCTCTATTTGGGAGACAGAGTAGAGGAGTGTGTGTGTGTGTGTGTGTGTCTGTGTGTTGCTGGCTCTTCCTGTTAGAGAATCGTTGCATCTAGATATCAGTATCAGTTTATAGGCAGAAGATTTTTTTCAGGTTGATATGAAGAATACCTAGTCAAATGAGTGGCCAGAATACCAAGTCGTTTGTTTAGAGAGACAGAAAATATGATATGACACTAAGCAGCATAGGTACTGTAGACATGCAGACCCACCACCGTGTGGTTGTAATCTCAGCTTCACATGGGTTTGATCCTCATAAGTATTGAATATTTGATGACTTCCTCATTGATGGAGCATGACACCTGTGCCGCCGCCTTCTGCTAGCTCTACCCACCCACAGGAGGGGGTTGTTCACGGGGGGTTGTTCATGTCCTTACCATGGGGAAAACATCTAAGCCAACCACACTGATATGTACAGCACTGGATGGTGCTCTACATGTAAACAGTTTTGATGTTGTTGGTGTTGTTAATATAATTCAAATCACCATTAACATGGAAAAAGGGTAGCCGAGGTTGCAGTGAGTGTGTGTGTGTGTGTGCGTGTGCGTGCGTGTGTGCGTGTGTGTGTGTGTGTGCGTGCGTGTGTGCGTGCGTGCGTGTGTGCGTGCGTGTGTGTGTGTGTGCGCGCGCTGTTGTATCTGTATTTTTTTTACAATCTGACTGCTGCTTGCCTAGCAGGGACCATAATGATGGTTGTCAGCACTGGCTGGTTGCTAGGTAACAATTACCTGACTGTGCTTTGCTTGCACTGAATTACACAGAGGGGTGTGTGTGTGTGTGTGTGTGTGTGTGTGTGTGTGTGTGTGTGTGTGTGTGTGTGTGTGTGTGTGTGTGTGTGTGTGTGTGTGTGTGTGTGTGTGTGTGTGTGTGTGTGTGTGTGTGTGTGTGTGTGTGTGTGTGTGTGTGTGTGTGTGTGTGTGTGTGTATGAACGGAAAAATACAGCAAAGTAGACTGCCAACCAGTGTTTCCACTACTGGGCAAAAATGCCTCACACCAGAATCAGATTCATTGTTACGTTAGCTACACTGGATGTGTTTCTGAGTGTGTACATTCTGCCCTGCTATTTCTTTCATTGTCGTGGGACTGTATTGGTAGATTCATCAAATCTAGTTTTTAGCTCTATTGTGGTTTTATTTGAACAAATCTACCAACTACAGATGTTGATTTCCTGGTTGCTCTTATTCGAGGTTGACCTCTGTTAGATGTCGGTGTATGGTTATATATTGGGACAGTATTACGCAGTGCTACAGTGTTATCAGTCTTACATCATGGGACGTATGTACATGCAGCATTTGTCGTAGTGTTTGTACATGTCCATGGGAAGAGGAAGAGGAGGTGAAGCAGGACCATGGGCTGGTATGTGAGGTGGTGATGTCACGGTCTGGCTGCACCACAGGGCCACACCTAAGGGCAGACGACAGAGAAGCACAACGCTCCTCTGCTCCTCACCTTCTCAGCTCCTAGACTGATCTGTCTGTCCTATATTCTTCAGATTGAAAAAGAGCAAGACAATATTAAAAAGCTTCAACTTGATCATTAATCAAGATCTCAAACCGCTTGTAATTCCCATCAATTCCAATGTGAACTATAGTTGTTCAGTAGCAGACTACCCTTGCTCTTCCAAAGCACAGAGCCAAAGAAAATCTTCCATTGTGATCAGAGTCCGTCAGGAGACCATGGCAGCTCCCCCAAGAATAGCCTGCCAGCTCCCCGGACATGGATGATATATTTGGAGATCGTTAAATGGTCCTAAATGAGACCCTGGTGTGAGAGCGAGCTCTGACCATCTGGCCCCATTGTGACTGCCGGGGCTCCGTTCAAACTCAGCCAGCAGCATCAGCAGCTCTGATTGGATAGCTGCTGACTAAGCCTGTGAGCTCGAGCCAATCAGAAAGCCTTTTAATCAATTACCCTAACCCGCCTCCATCTCTGCATATCTCTCTACATTGAGCATGTTGTCATGTACTGCATCCCTATCCCCTTAACTGAATTATTCAAACTTTATTGATATGGCACGTTTCATATACAGAACAATACATGGTGCTTAACATTAACAGGAAATAGAAAGAATAAAGAAAGAAACATTCAGTCTTTGTCTCTCTTGCTTGATTGAATCAATTCATATTCCAAACTAACAGCTGCTTTGTTTAATTTTTATATCACATATAGAGACAATGGTATAATCAGATTTATTTACATTCTTGAACTATATCAAATTTATGTGCAAACCCAATCCAAACTGCTAAAGAAGTTCTATAGCTGTGTCCTTTTTCAATTGAACTAAGAAAGCCAATTGACGATCTCTGTTTAGATTGTTAGATCTTTCTCATGATATTTTTGTATCCATGGAGATTTCAACAATAGAAATGTCATGTCATTCAGCATTTCAATAGTGAAGAGATGACTAGGTTTGACTGTGTGGTTTATATACTTCAGCTGTTTTTGTCTGTCTGCTGTCTCCAGGTCACAAGCTGAACAAGGACCTGAAGCATTACCTGAGCTTGAGGTTTCAGAAGTCCTCCCCGGACCATGAGCTGCAGCAGACCATCCGAGCCAATCTGTATCGCCATGCTGTGCCTTGTGAGTAATAATAATAATGATACTAATGTGCTTCTTTATTATTGCTTGTAGGGAAATTCTCCTTTTGCTTGCCCCGTTGCACAGGGTGGTCAGCATTCGGGGTCTATTTTCGCAATGACGCTTTATATACCATTTTCATGGCTTTACCAAGCGATGCACTAATGAGCAGATCCCATTCAAAAGCTTACCAAACCTTTTTGGCCAATTTGACTTATATAAATACATAATATAAATATATATGACAAATTGATATAGATATATATATATATATATATATATATATATATATATATATATATAAATCCCTCAAGCAGAAAAAAAGATTTTTCATTCTAACTATATACACATGTGGATGTGGTGTGAATGATCGTCATCCATCATAGGGCTGTCAGTATGTGCCACGGGCATGGAGAACAACGTTAAAGGGAATTTCAGCTCCATGAATGTTTTTTCTTCATATAAGACTTGCTGATTGGTTAACTAGGCCGGGTCAAATATTTAGGCTAGAAAGCCAGTGGACATTTTAATTTGTAATATCAATGTCAAAGTATCATAATTGGTGCATGATATTAGATAAAGATTAGATAATAAGCAATTTACTATTTTTCACTTGATACGCCAACCTCTATCCCCCCAAAACGATCCCCACTTTCAGTGGGGATTGTGGAGGTGGTTGCATCCTCTACAGATGTCAGGGACTGGTTGGTGGATGCCACCATCCTGTAGCCAAACTGTTCCTGCGATAAATTGACCGCCAACTTTTGTTTGGCTCTTCGCTTAATATTATTGAACCGTTTTTTACACTGGGCAACGGTTCTCCTTGGACCAGAGCAACATTTTCACCAAATCGGTTATCTCCTTCCAAGCTAATTTAACATAATCTGCTTATTTAAGGTATATTCGCTTGTGTCGGGAGATCTGACCGAAGAATGGCCTCTTTAATCACTGTTTACTATCATTGTCCACTATCTTTACTTTTTCTCATCTGTTAATATTTTAGTTTAAACTCATCCAGCCCTGTCATTCATCCATTCATTCTCCTTCCTTTATTTACCATTTGCCATCTTTGCTTGTAACAAGTTAAAAGAGGAACAAACGTACATTAAGTGTATCAAAACAACATAACTAGTTTTTGCTGTGTATTACACGCTGCGCTGGAGCACCCTTACAGCTGTTTCACTTAGATACGAAATGTGTGTCTGGAGCGAGCCAAACATCCAGCACCATGCCAGACTCGACAACTGGGATTGGTTATGTCGGAAACAGTTGGGTCTGTGGTTGGATGATGCAGTCCAGCGCTATTCAATTCATTTCTGTACTGGACTAATGTCATACTTCTGTTTTAAAAACACTTTGCTTGAAACACAATGGCCATGTGGCCTTTCAGCGAAGCACTGCAGTGCGTCTTCTTGAGGATCTGACAGGAGTGAGTGAGTGAGTGAGTGAGTGAGTGAGTGAGTGAGTGAGTGAGTGAGTGAGTGAGTGAGTGAGTGAGTGAGTGAGTGAGTGAGTGAGTGAGTGAGTGAGTGAGTGAGTGAGTGAGTGAGTGAGTGAGTGAGTGAGTGAGTGAGTGAGTGAGTTTAAGTGTTTATTATTCCAGTTTCCCATGAGGAATTGTTTTGATTATCACACGTATGCATAGACATGATTTAATCAGTGAAGATCAGCATTCCCACAACACACCACAGGGGTTTGGATATTTGTGTGTGTGTGTGTGTGTTTATGTGTTTGCATGTGTTTGAATGCAGCTTTGCATGGCGGTGTTCCCAAATGCGGTTTCTAGGCTAGATTACTTTTTTTTTTTCTCCCCCTTTTTTTTCTTTCCCCATTCTCTCTTGTTCTTTCCTTTTTCATTCTCACTCTCAAATCTCTGGCTGTCTGTCCTTCTCTCGCTCTCAGCCATGTGACTGGTAAATCCTTCTCTCTGAGCCTCCCCCGGTGGCCTGCCTGGGATTATGATGTTCTGATATATTGAAAATAGATTCCTGCCTGATTATATGATGAACACGTTGGGCTCTTGCAGAGATCACAGGCCACTGGGCAGACCGCTGAGCCCAGAGCACAACCAGCTCTGAGATTCAAATTGAGATTCAATAGGGGACAGAAGAAAAAAAAGATGTTAACCCAGTGACATTTTGCTGATTTAGATATTACTATTTAAAAAAAAGACTCCGGGAACCCTGGAATTCACTCGTCTCTTACAATAACAGGATGATCCTTTAGATTTGTAGCCAATAGCACATCTGCTTCTTCCACTAATTTGAGAGGATAACCATTCCTAACAGTGCCTGTATTAAAGTGTGGGAGCCTTGTCTTAGTGGAGATTGGTGGAGGCCATTAGAAAGGAAGCGCGAGACAGAACCCGCTGCTTAGTCAGACAGTCGCATCCATGCTGGAGGATTAGCCCCCGCTAAATCAGTAATTGGAAGTAGTTGGACCGGCTGAAGAATGCATTCTGTCGGTGGTGAATCAGTGAGGATGTATGTCTGAGGCTGACGTTTCCCAGTAATGATGCAAACTTTGTTACGTGTTTGTTTTGGCGTTTGAAAGCCAAGATGTGGTCGACCCGGTCAACACTGTAGGACGTTTGTAAAGAACGACCAGAGGCTTGAAGGGACACGTCTCTCAGACTGGGAGAGGTTTGATTTGACTGTACCACCATATATACCTCTTCCTGTCTCCCCCCCCCCCCGCCCCCTCTCTCTCCCTCTCTCTCCCTCTCTCTGTGACCTAGTATCACTGCCACCTCCCATTAATTGTCTTCTCACACACACACACACACACACACACACACACATGCAAATAGTTTCTTGGCATGACAAGGCAGAATGACAAAAGCAAGGCAAAATAAAAGCCACACTTCTCATCCCTCTCTTTCCTTTGTCTCTGTGTCTCTCATGTCTCCTCCCCCTCTCCCACCACATGTGTTGCCCTCCCCCCTCCCTCCCCCTCCCCCCCCCCCCCCCCTCCTGCCTGTCTCCCCATGCTTGACTCGAACAGGTGCCTTTCCCTCCACCAGTAGCCGGGGTCTTGTTTTTGTGTTTTCGTAGGAAGAGGACACTCACCATGTGAACTCCCCTCCCTCCTCTTTGCCCTCCTCCCTCCTTCATAGCCCCGTTGCTACAGATGGCCATTGTTACTATGTGCTGCAAATGTCACACTTGATAGAGAAGTCACTCTCTTGTGGGATTCATTTCCCTCTCACGTCTACAGCTGCTACACGGGGATGAGGGTTATCTCGGCGTTATCCCAACGTTTGAGCCACCGAGCAAACCAATCCTCCCTCCCCCACCTGATCTCTCCCTCTACCCCCCCCTCTCTCTCTCTCTCTCTCTCTCTCTCTCTTCGCTCCCTGCTCTCTCATTCTCCTCTCTTTCACTTCAAATCCTCCAGTGAGTGTCGGCGTCCCCGTGGCTCAGCGGTGGCTGCTGCCTTCCTCTTTCTTTCTGTCACACTCTCGCTGCTCCCACTGGCTCTCTGTCTCTGCTGCTCTCCCTCTCTCTAGCTCCTTCCCTCTCTCCCTCCCTCCTCACTGTCCTTCACTCTCTCTCTCTCTCTCTCTCTCTCTCTCGCTTCCTTGTTTTCCACTCCACTGCCGATCTTGGGGAATCATTGTTGGAGACAATTTTTTTCTGTTTGCTGCTCGCACAAAGAAAGGATTACGGCTTGATTCGCTGGCTCCGGCTCCCTCTGCATCCAGGCAAGTGGCAGCTCCTTATTCTCTCCTCCTTCCCTCCCTTCTTCTTCACTCCCTCACCAGCCGCCATCCATTTGGTGAGGCTTGTGATGTATGCAGGCAGGGGAGCGGGGAAGATGCATGGCAGAGAGTGAATGTGGTTGATGGTGTGTGTGTGTGTGTATATAGGCTAAAGGACTCAGTGAAGGTGGGGGTGGGGGTGGGAATTATGTGAGGGAAGAGGGGGGGCCGGCACACTCGGGGCAGGCATGTCCAACCCAGAGGGACAGATGGCCAGTAGCCCTGGTGCTTTTTCCTCTTTGGTTTTCTAATTCACCCTGCAGGCTTTGTGTAAGGCCCACTAGTACACAGACCTTCTTTTCAAGAAGCAAGAGACGGCTGCACTCCTTAGCTAAAAGAGGGAGGGGGGGGCAGTGTGTGTGTGTGTGTGTGTGTGTGTGTGTGTGTGTGTGTGTGAAGAGTGGACGGGGAAGGGGTGGGGGGGGAGTTGCTGTAGCGGCAGAGCAGGTTTTTAAGGGGTGGAGAGGAGAGGAGGAATATAGGGAGGAGAGAGGGGGGGTCATCAGCCTCGAATGCATGGAGGTCAGGTCCAGATGCTGCTCTAACAAAAGGGCTTTTCTGGGGGAACGGCAGGGGGAAGCGTGGCACTCGCCATTGTGTGTGTCGCTGCATTGCAGGGTGCTGCTGGGGAGCCTCATGCTAATGATGGGCCATTCAGCCCAGTAACGGATGAGTGGGCCCCAGCTTCTGTTTGCCTGCTTTCACACACACACACACACACACACACACACGGTTCATATTTTGTTCATGTAGCCAAATATCTACTGTGCTAACTGTAATTTACTATAAGAAAAAAATAAATATGATGGCTTTCAAGCTCATTGAGGAAGCTGGGAAAATCTGTTTTTGCGTAGCAATGATGTATGATGACAGGAGCAGACTTGGTGCTTGTATACGTGTGTGTGTGTGTGTGTGTGTGTGTGTGTGTGTGTCCGTTGTGTGTGTTTATTGCATGTTACACATATAGTCACATCATTTGCAACCATAACACTAAATAGTACGGCCATCACAGGCCAGAAAGACTGCAGCTCTTCCTCCTGGTTTTATTTCCAGGGTGATTGGCAAGTCAACAGTAAGGGTGGGTGGAAGGGGGCACTGGGGGTTGTGGTCTCGGACGTTGTTTTTGTTGTTGTTTGTAGATTTCCTCCGAAACCATTTCAAAGATATCTCATGTTGCCAAGCTTAACACGGTATCTGATTCTGCTTCTCGTCAGGAGGATAGGTTGCATTCTTAGCTTAACCTCAGATACATTAACTTGATCAATCTTGACGTGGAACCGTCCACCGTCATCATACTGCGTGTGACTGATATGCCGTGTTGCTCACACTACAATATTTGCTACTCAATCATTTCAATCAGGTTTCCTTGCTAAACTCATATAAAACATTTGTCCTTTCATCCTGTTACTACCCATTAATACTTATTGCTTGCAATGTAAAGCCTGAGGGATGTGAAAGGTGTTGACAGGTTCACTCCAGGATCATTCAGGTCAGTTTAAAGTCATCAGTCCTTGATCAATAAGCCCAGTATCTTGTCCCACAACTGCAGAAATGCTTCCTGTGGTTCTCTCTGTATTGCTGGGGCTGACTGCAGTCCCTGCCTGCTCAGACAGTTACTCTACAGCCACATCAGGAGCCTCGTCCACCCAGGGAACATAGAGGATGAGATTGCTGAATAAAGCAGGTCTAATTTCTCCCCACTATTTACCGAGTAAGGAACTATGACATTCTTTATAGAAAGCTAGCTATATCATTTCTTTGTTGTCAGTGGTTTGTAATGATGTTAGCCCTGCCTTTGAGGTCATGGAAATGAACTACAGTAATTCACTGAGTGAACAAAGATCCTCTGTTATCATCGCATAATCTTTTGCAGGACTGCTGAGTGTGAGTGTCTTGTGATGGCTTGGATGTGGAGCGAGCTAGCTAGCTAGCCGGCCTGCATAGTTCCCAAATGTTTGCTGGCCTTGATGCCTCCAGGCAGTGAATGTGATAACTCTAAAATAAGATCTAAAATAAGAAGTGCTCCTGTGGCCATCTAAATTTCCTCACTAAACAATCAAAGGATCAGAGGGTGAGAAATGATTCATCATCCGACACTATAAATAGAAGCCACTCTTCCTCTTTCTCGGCTTTGGGATGTCTCACACTTTGTTGTGTTCATCTGGCTGCTCATCGGGTCTCTTTCACTCCTCTTCACTTGTGTGGAGGAGCAGATTCTTCATATTCTAGGAGCTCATTTGGTGTCCGTCCATAATCAGACGATGTTGCGTCCTGAATTAAACACAAATCCGAGCTGCACCAGGGCAGTCTCATCTCCGCTGGCTTTGTTACCTCCTTTGTATTCATGACAGTAATTGTTTTTTGATTGATTCTATATTTAGAGTATTGCAGGTTTTAACATCTCCTATATAATCAGTTCAGGTTATTTGGCTATCTGTGGTAGAACATTTGGCTATTTGACGGCCATTTTGCAAACTGTGAATGACAGATGTTACACATGAGTGAGGGTTTGACGTGCCCACACACCATAGCACTGCCATTTTGTCATCTCATGGTATCCTAAAAATAAAGAAAATGCTGCAGTGTGACTTTACTCAGGGTAACCTATAGAACAGTTGCACACCAGATACCAAACACTGCATTCTCGATGAATTTCAGGACTGCTATTAAGGCTAATATTTTTGATGAAAGCTGCGATAGAATGAGGTCATGTGGCTGAGTTTGGCCATGTGAATCCATACAGAAAGCTGCTGTCCTCTTTCCCCCAGGGCAGGTCAGGTTGGGCGCAGCGGTCCATGTCCATGCAGGTACAGGCCTGTCTCGCCAGGTACAAGCTTTCCTTTGGTCAAGCATCGGGCTCTTAATCTCCCGAGGTCCCAATCGAGTCCAAGCTCTGTACTTTAGCCCGACTGCAGCCCGCATCCAACTCTGCGCTGCCTCATCCGCTTCTATAATCCCAACTCACGTGATCACCTGCCATCATGTTCACACACCACTTTCCATGCCATATCCATATGTTTAAATCATACCCTTTAACACATCTTTTACTGTACCCCTCCCCTACCTCCATCCTTGTGCTCTATCCTTCCCACCCTGCCTTAACCCAGCATTCACCCCTGGAGTGCTGCTTGTCTCAGTCACGAGACCTGCATGAGGCCGACGAGGCTGCCTGTTTATCAGAAGAGACCATGTGTTGGGTAATGTCAAGAGACAGTATTTATAGCTAAGATCGTGAAAGAAGGGGTAACAGTGGTGGAAGGGAAGGAGAGAGAGAGAGAGAGAGCGAGGGAGGGAGGGAGGGAGGGAGGGAGGGGAGCGGTGGGCGGGAGTATGCGGGGGGCTGTGGGGCTGCAGCCATTGGCCTCAGACAGGAGCTGGAGTGTGAATAGCTCACATTGGCTTAGCCTCTAAGCTGGGCTGGACCTCTAATTTGCTCTGCTTGTGGAGCTTTGAAGAAAAAAGGCAGCTGCCTACTAGCCGCCTGCCTGAATGAGCTAGCAAGCTGGGAGCTAGCACTCGCTCACTGACGACTGGATGATCCTTGGATGGTTTGGATGGAGCAGAGAGAACAGAATTCAGCCTGTTTGGATTTATCTTCTGAATAGTCCCGTGGAATAAAGCACACAGATTGGAAAGGAGCAGCAGCAGCGGTGCAGAGGTAATTCTGTGACATTTACCTCTCCTCCTGCGAGTGATGCCCTGGCTTCCGGGATAGATAGATAGGAGGGGGTGTGGGTGGGGAGAATCGACGCAAACGTAGAGAGACAGAAATATAGAAGCAGATAGAGAGGCAGATGATTTTTTTTTGTGCACTAAGCTGAGAGGCTGTGGGAATCGGTGCCTATGCAGATCTGTGTGTGATATTGATGAGCTGTGATGATGGCGGAGCTCTCTGTGTATGTGAGCGTGTGTGCTTGTGTGTGTTCTTGTGTGTGTGTGTACACACATGCGTACGCTTGTCTGTCTGAGATGGTGTTTGGTTAGCGGTGGAGCTGAATTTAAACACTGATCTGTTGACACGCTCGCCTATTGTTAGAGGACATTATCCCCCACGCCTGCCCAGAGGCTCACGGAGGCACGTCTGCTGTCTCATCTTTTATGTGTGTCTTTCCATCTTTCCTTCATTTTTATCTCCTTGAGTCACCCCACCTCGTGCACTGGCTCTCTCCTCTCAGCCTCTTCCCATCTTACTCTTTAAACAGAAGGTTTAAAGCTCCTTTCGTCTGTCTTTCCTACGGTGCTCAGAGAAAGAAACAGAAACAGAAACATCTTTTGTGTCATTTTGCGAGGTTTCTGCTTAATTAAGCTTCAGATTGTAATATTCCTTCCTGCTATTCACATGCAGCCCCCCCTCCTTCATTCCTCCCCCATGTTGAAAGGGGAGAGGTGGAGAGGGAGAGAGGGAACAGCAGGAGAATAGCGGCTGGGACTCAGCTGTGAGGAGTGTTGTGGCGCGAGCTGAAAGAATGGCCTGTTGTGCTGGGCAGCAGCAGTATTGTGTGTCTGGCCTCTCTCTCTCTCTCTCCTCTCTCCCCCCCCCCCCCCCCCCCCTCTTTCTCCTCTTCTACAGTTCACTCCATCATGCCTTCATCCAGACAAGCACAGCCAGGAACCTGCATTTCTCATAAGAAGAGGCTCTTTGATAAAGACAGCTACTCTCTACCGTTACTCTTTGTTATAATGCTGCAGATAGAAAAAAAAAGAGAGAGAGAGAGACATATTTCTATCACTTCTTACAGGAGCTCGTTGTGTTTCATCAGTAGGGATTTTTGAAGATGTTTGACTTCAGAGAGGCTGTACGTATTTGAATGTGTTGTGTGTGTGTGTGTGTGTGTGTGTGTGTGGGCTGTGTAGGGCTGGGGGGGGGGTTCGAGGTATAGGAGGCGTTATAGATCTTTACAGTTGAATCCTCCCCAGCCCATGTTGGTTAATTGAACCTACTATAGCATGGCGTGCTCTTACTGGCACCTTGGCCCCTGATAGGATCTGGAGTGGGGCCGCTATTTGCCTCATCATTAATCTGTGGGCCTCCGCTACATTGATTACCTCTCCGTTCTCCTTCATAAATCATTATGGACTAGCAATCCCTTTAATGGGGGATGGAAGTGCTGACAGAACACAGCCATGGCGGTAGGGACATAACACTCACCTTGGCCCCCAGGTCAGCCTATCAGTACTGGAGAAACAGGTCCAATACCTGTGCATGGCAGTACTCAACCTTCTCACCTCTGACAGGGAAGACGTCTTGCGAGTATCGAACAATACCTCTCAAATCTGTTAAGCTCTTAAAAACATGCATGTACTGTAAACACAAACATGTAGGCCTGCTAGCATCTCTGAAACGATTTGTCCCACTGACAACATAATGGGTGTAAATGGTCATCTAGCCATAGTTTGTGGTTGAGATGCTCCCATGCTCTGACCAGTGTATTAAGGGACTACTTGTGTAGATGAGGCCTTAAAGTGCTGCCTCAATCAATGCCGCTGTGGTAATTGGCTTAGCGGCCCAAGAGAGTACCCTGCTAACCCCCCGTGTGACTGTTTGCTGTTGCCATACCCTGCTCTGCTCTGTCTGAGGGACACGCCTTCTCACGTCATCTCTCTCTGCCTCTGTTTTCACAACACACACTTCCCCATCAGCGTCTAGCATGTGTTTACCCTGGAAACACACTCCCAATTGATGCTGTAAGCTTTGGCTTTTCATGTTGCGAAAGGGGAGATTTCACAAGTCCTCGTAATAATAGTTTATAGAATATAGATAATAGTTTTGTTTAAAATGCTGCCTGCTTCAAGAAGGTAAAAGATTGTACCAAGCTTGGTGTACACTTTTATTTTCACATTCATGTGAGCCAAGGTACTATTTTCATCCTGTATTTCCAAAGGCGTAAATCTGTTTCTGTGCCTACATAGTTTGTGGTCCCTCCATAAGGACAGTCTCAGGTCAGTTGTAAGTTGCTCAGCCTCATGTTTTCTCCCCCTGCTGTGTCCACACTTCCAAGCAGCAGGGGTTAAAAATGGCAGATGTTTGGCTGAACCGGTGTGTGTGTGTGTGTGTGTGTGTGTGTGTGTGTTTCTCTGTGTGTGTCCACGAGTGTGTGTGTCTGTATAAGACAATGAGTGGAAGCTCCCCAGACCATCAACAGCAGGAAGGCGATTGAGGGTATCAGATGTCACCAGAGTGCTCTCAGCCCACCGCCTATTGTTAACACACAAACTGAAGAGTGCATTTTTTTTCACCTGGGTGTGTGTGCGTGTGTGTGTGTGTGGGGGCATGGTCAGTTTTGTGGACATAATCAATTCACAATTCATGATCTACCCACCATTGGTTGAGGAGGAAAGACTGTGGAGAGTCAGACAGGGACTAGGTGGTGGTGTCGGTGTGGAGGGAGAGGTATCTAGTTGTCTTGGTAACAGTGAACCCATGCTGAGCCAGAGTTCACAGCAGGTCAGTAGGACGGAGGCTTAGTCTGGGAAAGGTTTTAGAGATAGACATCCCCCTTAACCTTAACCTCCGTTGATTTTAACTTGGCAGCCTCCTTCCTAACCTGAACCATCAAGAACAAGACCGTGTTGGATTTCTGAAGCATGCTCCAAAATGCAGACAGCGTTATTAGGAATTAGTTTTCTTCACATGTCAGGGAACCGAACGCCTCAGGAGCAGCTAGCTAGCTTTCAACAGGGATGGGCACGATTGTTTTGTGGGTGAAATATTTGGTTTGTTTCCTTCCTCATTTGTCTTAATATACATCCAGTCTTTAACTTCCAAACTAGTAGTCGCAGTAACCCGAGAGCCTGAGATCTTATTGGGATCATCTAATGTGAAGCTGAATGAAATGTAATGTCAGATGTACTCTGAATCTGTTGTAAAGTACACTTCTTTTTTCCCTGTCCATTTTGTAGAGACTCGGCGCAGTACCATCTCACTAGATCTATTTTAGCTCAGTATTTGTGATGATGAAATGCTAAGTGATGCGCAGCAATATGTAGGAAAATGTGAATTTGTGCCTGTCAAACAGTGAAAGTTGAGCCTCGTGCTTTGTAAAAGATTCAGTAGCCAGATGGCCTTAGAATCTGCTTTTCTCTGAAGCCAGACAAAATGGCCTCTAATTGTTTTGCCCCTAATATTCGAGCTGTGGTGTTTGCAGCATAGCAGAAGCTTTCAAACACAACTGGAAAAGTTCTCCTGGATTCTGTCCCAATCCAGGTGTGCTGAGGTGGAGGAAGTCAAACATGCTCTGTATTTATGAACTGTACAGTATGTTGTGGTCAGATGCTACAACTGGATGTACATGATCTGGTTAAATCACATGGAAGCGAAGTGAAATAGTCAAAAACCTCTTTGTTTCTATATCATTTCATAACAAAAATGGAACAGAGAGGTTATGTAAAATAATAAGCCATTCCTTTAGTGTTTTGACGTGTGATGGTTGAGTAGACAGGGGTAGTGTTGCTGTCCTGTCCAGCTCCTTCATTACAAGCTGCTGTTTGCTTGTCCCGAGGCTCGGTGATAAGGGCCGTCTCAGTCTTATCAGTCCGGAGTCACAACAGGGCTGCTGCGTTACGTGCCACCTCACTGAGAGATGATGATGCTGTAGCTGCTGCTACTACATCTCCTGTTGGTGTCTACCAGTGATATTAATCTTCTGAATCCTGAGTATTCTCCACAACCAAGGCGTCTTCATGTCCTGTAGTTGACTGTAACAGAGGTGTATATAATAGAATGGATTTTCAGAGATGACAGATTAAGATTGCAGCTGACCGTTGCGATGTCGATGATGATTTGAGTGCCTTAAGTACCGAGATCTTCATCGACAGTTCTCTAAGGTCTGCAACTTGTAATTAATGGGTGACGACAGCTCTGTTGCTCCTGCAGTTTATGCTGTGTTCTGTAGGAGTGAGGTTTCAGAGTGGCCCAGTATCGGGAGGCAGGATGTGGGTCATAGCATGCACTCAAACAGGCCACTTCAGGGACACATGTCCCCTGCTCTGGAGCTTTTTATGAACTGCCAGTGAGGACAGAACCTGGCTTCCACTACTAGTTATTTATAGTTCACACTCTGAACACAGTATATGTGTTTACACACACACACACTCTCACTCTCTCTCTCTCTCTCTCTCTCTCTCTCTCTCTCTCTCTCTCTCTCTCTCTCTCTCTCTCTCTCTCTCTCTCTCTCTCTCTCTCTCTCTCTCTCTCTCTCTCTCTCTCTCTCTCTCTCTCTCTCTCTCTCTCTCTCTCTCTCTCTCTCTCTCTCTCTCGGGCATGCACCTGTGTTTACAGTAAATTTGCATGCTCTGTATGAAGCTGTCGCAAAATAATAGGGCATAGTACAGTGAGGACTAAGGGTAAGTGGACATGTAGCATTGCTGTTATGCTTACACTAATTTGATTCTTGCTCGGGCTTTTATTCTTGTATGCTCTGTGTTCGGTGGAGGGAGGGCTTTAGGTGATGCAGCAGTACAGTGACACGGTATAGACAATGTTGATGACGTGACAGAAGCGAGGACAGGCTTGCCTGAGCTCTCTTATCCTTTTAGCAGTGTTAGGATCAATACCTCTCTCTCTCGCTCTCTCTTTCACACGCACACACACATGCACACGCGCGCACACACACACACACACCTTCAGCTTGAGAGAGAGAGAGATGCTACTCACTCAATAACAAGATGCCCAGACAAGATGAAAGTGAAGATGTGAAGAGACCCAGCGCTGGGAGTGGAACAGAGAATGTTGCCGGGCCAGAGTTGCCGTCTTTTGGCTGGTTGGTGGTTGTTTGTTGAAGTGAGGAGCAAGAAGTGAGGATCAGGGAGATAGTGGGAGTTGTTTGTTGTGAGGGGGATTTCACATGCCCATTAGGTGATTGTTTTTCCTGTTGTCTGTGATCCTTGCTGTCATGTCTCTGCCCTCATTCTAACTCACTCCCTCCATCTTTTCCCTCTGCCCTTCCACCATTTGGTAGACGCCCCCTGTAACAGCAGCCCTTTACCTCCCCTCCTCTTTCCCTGGTAGAGTGGACTAGAGCTGCTGATTGACGTTGTTGGGAGAGGGATTGATGCTGATTGGACAATGAGTGTTCCGTTTCCCAGCCTTCCCCAGTAGCAGGGACACGTCAGCAGTGCGCTGGGCACCTCATCACACCTAGTGGCATCTGCTGCACCCGCCCACCTGCTAACACCTACTAATATTTGAGGAGTAGGAAGTCGGGAATAGAGAAATTGAAATCTATGTAGAGAGAAAAGAGGATGAAAGGGTAGGAGTGGTGAAGCATTAACTCGTGCACAATTAGCAAGAAAGAGAAGGGGGTATAAACCAGGGATCAGAAGAGAAAATGGGAGACAGTAGATCATAAACTATGCTGAAGGAAGGGGCAATGAAAATTATATTTATTCATTATACAATGAAAATGTGAAGGGCAATGATGGAGGCGAGCAGAAACTACAGGGATCCGTGTGCCATGACGCTGGCAATTTTAGTCACAGCTTTTGAAAGTCATGTAGTAATGGATAAACTAACACAGCTATATCTGATGAATGCACATGCTGGTACCACACCCTAATACACCCTACAGCAATGACATCAGCTGTCAGCGATTGCTTGAAAATAGCATAATGCTTTTGTCACTTTGTTTAAGAGGACAAAGGAACTAAGGCTGGTAGTGTTGTAAACAGTCATTGTGAGCTAAGGAGCTACTGGCAAGTCAAACACAAGCACAGTTGTTTATGTGTAGCACTGCATTACTTTATCGACGCATTCACCTCAATAGACGTGGCACATTGTACTGCACCACAGGAGGAATAATCTAAATTACATAACAGGTAGGCTGTGCCATCTTATTGGTTAAAGACACGTTAACTCCCAAAAAGTACCGCTAGTGGTGCTTTATTGGTTGCTGTACCAACCAGAAGGTAACCAGAAGGCTAGTTAGTGATCTTCTAGTGATCTCTTTTTTTTATGCTTGTATAAGTATACGTCTTTGAATTTATTTTCTGTGATCATTTGGTGACGTCAGTGGTACTTGTGGATGTGCTTTGTACCTATTGCATCACCATTTAACCCATAATCACAGTAACAAACAAAGATACAATTGCTATGTTAAATGTACAATTCATGGTGTTCAGTGCTGGGCTCTACTAACAATCCATGACAAACCCCTAATCTATTTGTGACCTATTGCACTGGTGTTGTGTGTCTCTGTCACACTCAAAAAAAATACATAAACCTCCTATTTGGTTGTCCTTAGCAACAGCAGAGGATATCTGACTGAGGTCATACATCTTGTGCAGCATGCTATTTGGAATGCTTCTTTATGTATCAGCCTACACTTTGCAGTCAGGTTTTTCAAAATATTATCCCCACTCAGGTCTTGCCATATTTTGGTTATGTAAGGCGTAATGTGCAGCTAGCCAGCCTGTTGTTATCGCAAAATACGCCCTGACAGGGTGAATCAAGATCCTGATGTGGAGCTTAAACTGCTACTTACCCAATTACAAAAAGCAGTTTTACCCACTCTCTTCTAGCAAAGTAGCGATTGGCTGCTCAAAAATGAACTTAGAAGTTTTCATATGATGTCATGTGCTATTTTGCGTAGGTCTGTATTTGCTACAGCACCCCACTCTTAGTGGAGGAAGGGGGCTACGCTACATAAATAGTGCCAACATACGTGCTTTGGCACCAGCTGTACTGATTTGTCGCCATATGCTTTGGGAAGACCTTAACATTGTTCCCCATTGACCAAAAAAGTTGCTAGATTTGTTGCTAACTGCTTTTAAGAAATAATGGCAGGGGGCATAGAAACGTGTGTAGTTCGCATCCATACCTACACTGTAGCAAAACTGCAACCATAGCAAGGTAAACAAATCTGGTAATGTTACTGTTCAGCCTCTAATCAGCAATGAAAGGTTTTGTGCTCTCCGAATGAATAAAAAGTAATACTGGTAAAATTGTCCATGTTTCTAACCGCGTTTAGCTTAGGTTGAGTGTCTGCACAAGGTGTTGCTCGTTAATTTGATTAGAAATTCATTCAGCAACAACTTATTAGTTGCCTTATTATAGTATTCTCTATTGTACAAAATAATATGCATTCAACTCCCTTAAACCTTGATAGTCAATAAATATGATTAATCTCAGGGAATGAAATGACTTCTAAGCTACTAAACAATCAGCAGAGTGAATATGACTATGCAAGATTTCAGTCCAGCAATCAGGATTTACCATAGTATTACTAGTGTCAGCAATGGATATAAAAATGGCTATCATGACGAATGCTCTAAAAAGCACAAGACACATTCTCAACTTTGAAGCACTGTGTCTAGTGGTTTTGGCATCCTCAACCTCGGCAAGGTCACTATGTCGGAGCTGCTGTGGAAGCAGTTGCTGTAAAATATACAAGTTTTTGCACTGTCTGTACCTTGTAACCTCAGTTTTCCACCTCTCTTCACGGGCACAATACACACATTACCTTGGCGGTATAAGATTGAGTCATTTACCGTAACACTATGATGCGTGACCCACTTTATTATCCCTCACTCCAGCATGAAAGCCCCAACATCAAGGCATTCAACAGGTTAGCATGAATACAGAACGAATACATCTTTGAACTACATAAATAGTTTGCCAGCAAAATCTGTCATGCTTGAAGGATAATAATGACACAGACACATAGGCAAGCTGGTCACTGTTTCTTACAGCCAAAGAAAACTGCTCACTGTGCAAAATGCCACTGAGGATGCACCTGCAAGTCATGAAGGCTAGGGTGAGGGTGTGGTAAAATATCCTGCCTGCCAAAAAGGCCCACTTTTTCCAAGACGTCACATGCCATCTGTACTGTGCAGCATTATTGTGAATTGAAGCTATGGAAGTAAAGCACTACCTGACACCGTCCACTAGAGGAAATGGGATCATATCTGTCCATGTATGCATAAAATCCAATGTGCAAAGGTTGGTTTTCAAGAGCACAATTGTGATACATCTAGAAGTAGGCCCATTGATTGTAGAGCACACATGTCTTAGCCCACCCCTGATCCAAAGTATCAGTATCACAAAAATTCATTTTTAGAATGGATTTAGCATTTAGAGATTTGATAGAAGCCGGTCCCAAGTGGTTCCACACATTCAGTCAGTCTGAAGATCTTTCATTAAGACTTAAACATCATACTCTGGTAAATGCTTTTAAGGAATTGAGATGAACTATTTCAAGAAATCTGAAGTAAAGGCTTTACCAGGCTGGGTCCACTGGCACTGGAGTCTTAAAACACTGGACTGCAGACTGCAGGACAAAGTGTATCCAGGCTTTATGAAAGCTCTGTAGTAAACATGAAGGAAAAACCCTTCCCCTCCCTTCCTGGAGTAAAACAAAGTTCATAATTTCTACAGAAACATTTTAAGGTTGTCTTGTATGCTTTCTGGGGTGAATACAAAGATTACTCTCTGTTCGACTGGTGGCATTTCAGGACTGTAGACGTTTGAAATGTGCTTGTGTTACATTTTTCCATGCAAGCACTCACTGGCTTCTCACGCCCAAATAAAGAATGAGCCCATTGATGACGGTCAGTGGAAGTTAGTTCATCAGAGCCAGGGTCAGGGCATGATTGTGGCCCAGTCATTGCTCCTCCAGCCAGAGAAAATAGAGAGGATCCATAGTGATGGTAAGGAGACGAGTTACTGTCTTCCACTGAGAACATTGAGACTCAGTTTGGTGTGAGTCCATCTGAAGCCAAGCTGTTGGGTTTTGAACAGGATCTAGTGCTCGGATATGACAAGGTGTCCTTTTCTAAAAGCAGGAAAGAGGCTCTTCAGTAATAGTAGTTTAGTAGTAGTCTAGTAGGAGGCTCTGATGGTTGTGGAGTATGTGTCATTTCTGCTACCTGTGCTTTGAAGTTGTTTAGGTTCAAGCTACTGTGGGACCCAAGCAATTCAGTAATGTTCAACAATAGTTGAGCAGATGATCTGGTGATCCTCACATTTTCTTACCTTCTTCAAAAAGCAGAGGTGCTAATTTGTTGTGTAGACTCGTTGGAGTTTAAAAGGTAAAAAGACTTTGAGATGATTGCTTTTTTGTGTGCGACCGGCCTGCCAATGACGTAACACTTAACAGAAGCTCAAGGATTTGTGTTAATGAGGCAGTGTTCGGTCCTCAACAAAATATGAGCACACCAGAATTAGTCATCCTATCAGAGCCCTCCACTGTGGGGAATAGCCTGGAATAACAACTCCCTGCTCAGTAGACGGCGTCATTAGAGCACACTGAACCATCTCCCACCATGGGACCACCCAATCCTGTGACTCAAACTCCCAGACAACTTTACTTTCGTCTGCAGCTCCCTTTACTGAGATGAATACAAAGCGGCACTATGCGGTATGCTGGTGCTACATATGGTCAATTACATGATTAATCACATGTCGTTTTTCAAGGGAGGGATTTTCTCCGCTCTGTATCTTCTTGTGTAAATCACCTCTCCTTATCAATTCATCAAATGTCATTTCTAAAAAGGTAGGAAGAAAAGATGATGATGAAGACTATCGCTTTTCCCGCTGTGTTGCAGTAAAGGTGTAAGCAGTGCACAGTAAAGATTTGCTTATTATCAAGGGCTGGATCTACCCTGAGGGATCAAGTGTGCCCGAATTGAATGTTCCTAAGAAAGAGCCTTGTGTTGAACATGAGCTTTCTCACCTGTCTACAATATTATATTATGATGTAACAACTCAACAAGAGATTTATTCTTGAAGAAAACAGTATAGTACCAATCGTATAGTCTCTTTATCGTCACAGTAAAGAGCATTTACAAGAGATGTGGAAACTGGATAAGTGCTTGGCCTACATTGATTCACACGGCTGCATGTGTTACAGTAGCGTCTAGCTCCCTTGGGAGGGGCGTGTGTGGATTGCGTTCATGTGTGTGTGTGTGTGTGTATACATGCAAGGCGTCTTCCTGTCCTGATCACAGATGGGTTACAACTTCCGTTAACCATCTGGCTGGTGCGTGATGGTCTCTGTCATCTCATCTCCTCATCTCCGTGAAGAGAGAGACACACACAAAAGCCCCCGTCTCCATTGTCTGGTGTCAGCTCCCTCCTGTTCTAATGATCCCCGGGTTCCTACTACAAAGTAAAACGCCGCAGCCCAGTCGTCAGTAACTCCAATGGGGGGGGGGATCAGGCTCTGGATAGTTAACCTAGCAATTAACATTTTGAAGTGGGCCCACCTTTCAACAGAAGATGATGCCACATGGATGATTCAGAGCAGTAAGCGTCCTGTATTTTATTGTCTCTGTTTCAACAGCACAAAGGAATTAGTCCAAATATTATTGTCTGACACTGAAAAGACCTTTATTGTGGTGCAATTTAACCTAACAACACCTAAGAATGAAGTAAGTGTAGTCATTAAACAATACAGTAATAACCGTAACAACATGGCTATAACAAACACTAACACAGTTATCCTAACACTATCACTGATAGAGTTAGCATTGTATTGTGTTAATAAATCTTACTAGACACAAAGAAGATAAAGATGTCCTTTATTTTGAAGGCAGCAGTTTCCCATCAGGTGGTGAGCCAGATAGGGGTGTGAGACTCTAATTTCCTCACATCATGTTCACAACCACTTGCCGTTCACTGCACTTTCAATCACAGCGATGAACGACAATCACACTCTGTTGATTTCAGATCCCACTCATTTCCTGTTTTGGCAGCCATTCCCTTTGACTGGTCATCATCTCAAAAGCTGAATGAACGGTGGGATGTTGACTGTATTTGAACACTCAAGATAGGCCTGTAATGAAATATGAGCATAGCTGCGAGAAGCGCGTATTGAAAACGGAGCCTGTTTATGTTGATGCCCCTGCCTTCCCCGCTGCTGTGGTGCCACGACAAAACCAAAGATCAGATTTGAGTTCAACCACCAACCAACCCTGATTTTTTTTTCTTCTTTTTTTTTCTCTCTTTAGGTACGACCCGCCCTCCTCGTGACGGTGAGGTCCCTGGGGTGGATTACAACTTCCTCTCTGTGGCAGATTTCCTAGAGCTTGAGGAGACTGGCACACTACTGGAAATAGGAACATATGAAGGTGAGGATGATGATGATGATAATGATCGGAATTGGCACACCATGCAATGCAAACTAGGTCCCAATTCTCTACAGATACAACATTTATTTTTACTACATGCAGGCAGACCATCAGACTGTGCACGCGGTTGATTCCGATTAGACGTTGTATGATGGGGAGAGATGCATCCAGGAGACAGCAGGTCACTCCACATCTGCCCCTCTCACTCTGATTAGACAGTGTTGAGCAGTGCTAAGTCTCATACTGACACAAACCTGTGTGTGTGTGTGTGTGTGTGTGTGTGTGGATGTAAGCGTGGGTGGATGTGTGTTTGCCACATTTGTGCGTTGTGTATTTGTTTGCAAGGCTGTTAAGCAGTGCTAAGTCTCATACTATGTGGGTGTGTGTGAGTGTGTGATTGTGTGTGTGATTGTGTGCACGGGGCAGGGAGAGAATGTTACAACGTTAATCTGCTTGGCACCGACTCGACTGTGTGTTGGCACGTTTCTCCTTATCCCGCAGGCAATGTCAAATACCTGTCCACAGGAGTCTGTGGCCAGCCCAGACACCAGTATGAAGACTGGGTTATTGATACATCACCAAAGCTTGATATTTGTGTTTTATTATATATATCTTTGATCATATAACTCCTCCTGCGTGCATGGATACATATGGGTTTTGCACCATACCAGTAAATACTTGATAAGTTATTTGTTAACAGATCAGAAGATGTTTAGACAAGTAATCTTTAAGCGGTTTGTGTTTTGTAATGGTCCATTGTATTTGCTCTGTATGCTGCCTGTGGCCAGACAATACACGTCTACCCCCCCCAGCCCATAACATGGACTGGAACCGTTCTGCTTTCCCACCAGCTGCTTCTTTCCACCATTTTTGTGCACATTACGCTCCAGCTTTATTTCTTTTCCTCTCAGCGTAAGATTGGGAGATTTCATAGATCCTCTTCCTGCTATCCTTCTGTCCCTCACCCTGTTTTTATTCCGTCTTCCGCTTTCTGTCTTGGTTATCTCCCCTTCCCTCCTTCTCTCTCTCTCTCTCTCTCTCTCTCTCTCTCTCTCTCTCTCTCTCTCTCTCTCTCTCTCTCTCTCAAGCATGCTAATGTCCTTCTTGTTGCCTAGGTAACTATTATGGGACCCCCAAGCCGCCGAGGCAGCCCATCATTGGGACAGTGATTCTCAGTGATGCTGGCTCCCAGCAGTCCACCCCCAAGCGCACCAAGTCCTACAATGACATGCAAAACGCCCGAGTAGTGCCTGCTGACGACAACGATGACGACCAGGCCACGGAAATGAACAACAGTTTTACAGGTGAGGGAGTTGCACCTTCAACACAACCGCTGTGTGTGTGTGTGTGTGTGTGTGTGTGTGTGTGTGTGTGTGTGTGTGTGTGTGTGTGTGTGTGTGTGTGTGTGTGTGTGTGTGTGTGTGTGTGTGTGTGTGTGTGTGTGTGTGTGTGTGTGTGTGTGTGTGTGTGTGTGTGTGTACAGTATGTATCTGTATTGTGTTGCTACTGAATGGATGTGTTTGTTTAAGGGTGTCTGCGTGTTCGCATAAGTGTGTGCATGTGTGTGTGTGTCCAAGAGGGGGGGTGTGTGTGTGTATGCTCCTCTCCTCTCTTCTGTTCTACATTGCTGGGTGTCTGGCGGTTACATCATGTCTTTGTGATGCTGATTTCTTTTTTGAGACTCCAAACACCGCCATCTGCCTGTGAGGAGGGGTGCAGTGGGGGGAGAAGTAAATTAGAAACTCAGGATTCGTTCTCTTTCCGTGCTTCAATTCCTTTCACGCACATTTTTCACACACATCACATTTTTCTTTTAAAGTCTCATGGTTTTCTCTTTATATTCTCTCTAATGTGTGTATATATAACTGGACACATATTACCACAATTGTAAATCCATGCAAGAAAAACAAAAGAAAAGCAAATATATGACAATATTATATTTTTACGTTGAAAGATTAGTTTATTTCTGTTCCCATCTCTCTCTCCCTCCTTCGAGATCTGTCCTGTCAGTTGCTAGATGGCGTTTTCTTTTTCTTAATGGTGAGAATCTATGCCCTCTCTGTGTCCCCCTGCCAGGCTGCCAGAGTGTTGAATTAGCATTTGATCAACCCTGAAAGGCCTACGGAAGTGGTGGAGGACAGTGGGCCAGAGCTGCCCCCCCCCCCCCAGCTGGGGGGATGGGGGTTGGGGGTTGGGGTAATAGTTGGTTTTAGGAGAAAGAGGCTTGAGGGTGGGTGGAGAGGTAAAGGAGGGTGGGGGTCAGGGGTAGGAGAGAGTTTGGGAAAGACTGTTGCTGAAGGAATTAGCATTTTCCTGGGCCCCATTCAACGCACAAGAATTGGGTGGGAGCCACACTAGGATGGGGGGAAGGGATGTGGGCATAGTTTTAGTTTGCATGCTACGTACCATAGACCAAGCATAAACACATGACACAACCACTGCATGTCTGCTTCTTTCATTTGTTCCTTCGTTGCATGCATGAGGTATAAACCTTGTCTGTTCTTTCTTGTTTCTTGTGTTGTGCTTGTTATGTTACCCAGGATCCTTAGTGCGTAGTCTCTTCCCCTCTCCCTTGTTGTGCACAGGTAACCCTAGTGACCAGGACGAGAGCCGCGGCGGCATCCTCCGGCCATACCCCGCACGCGACAATGCTCCATCCTATGGTCTGAACAATGCGGCCACCTCCACCGCAGACAGTGGTCAGCAGACCCTCGCCGAGCCCCAGGCGTCTCCAGAGGACCCCCTGGGACCAATGCCCGAAAACTGGGAGATGGCCTACACTGAGAATGGAGAACTCTACTTCATAGAGTACGCACCCTAAATTTACACTCGCTGAGTTTGTTCTACTACATACAATACTATGATGGCATGAACAAGCATTGCTGAGCCTAACCCATAGCACAATTATCAGGGAATTGTCTCCCTGTGTTGGCCCTCCCCCTCCCCCTCCTCCCCCGACCTGCCCAGCCCTCTCGGTTCGGCTGCTCTCCAGGGCAGCCTGTTAATCCCTCCATGCCCTGATCTCAGGAGATCACAGCCTGATCACCTGACTACCTCCAGCTCTCTGTCCTCACTACCGCAGCAAAGACACACTACCAGGATATGGCTGTGTATTTTGAGAATTTGTATGTTTATTTATGCGGTTATTGAATTATGTTCTTGACTGAATTCAGGGAATTTGTTATTGTCAACATCCTGCCTGCAATGCTCTGTTATTCTCAATATATTCTTTGTATAGCAGATGCCTTCTATCCTCTGTACGCAAACTTGCTGAAATGGTTTATTTCCTAATTCAGATTTTTGTTGCATTCATGAGCCCCTGCTGTGCTTTGGTTTGATGTAGGTTTGATCGTGAATCGTTCTGTTAACTTGTTGTTTTCTCTCAGCCACAACACAAAGACCACATCATGGTTGGATCCTCGATGTGGAGACAAAGCCTCCAAACCTCTGGAAGAGTGTGATGATGATGGTAAGCTGCACTTACGACCTAACTGGAGGCTATCTACTACTGTACATCCACACCTAGTGTCTGGTGATTTACCAATCAGTAGGTGGTGCACTTGAGCTCTCATAAAGTTAGTTTTGTGTACTGACTGGCCATTGTTGATCATACCATGTAGCCCTTAATCTCTTAATAGCATGTTCAGAATGTAAAACCCAAATTAAATCTGTTTTCGCCAAACTTTTATTTTGGTTTTGGTTAAAAGTGCTGATCTGGTCTGTTTCACCAAAAGGAACTCAAAATAGCCTCCTAATGTGTGATCTCTGTTGTTAATAGAGGATGTTGTGTTCTGTCAGAACACATAATTATACAAAGAAATGAAAACATCTCAAAATACATTTCCAAACAGTAGATGAGTAGTTCAAAACAAGTCAGAACATAGATTACAAAATTGCACCATCAAGTGGTGATGTTGAAAATGGAGCATCTCACTTACATTGCTCAACTTTCTTCAGATCATGGATATTGTTGCTTCTGATTTGTATCAGTTTTGAGACTAAGGGATTTCTGTTTCCCTTTTTACCTTTCTCTGGACTGTCACCTTATTCTTCATTTACTTTTGATTCCTTCATCCATCACCCACTTGTCTCTTACTATCCATCCCTTTTCTCTTCATTTTGTTTTCTTTGTTTCATCCTGCTTTCTTCACCTTGGAGAAGAAGGGATACATACAGAAGATCTGGAGAGTGATCTAGGTTGGTGCCTTTATAATAATAATGTCTTTTTTTAAATTGTTTTATATTTGTATTTGGAACTAAGGTTACACTGAGGCTCATAAAGATTTAACTGGAGGCCAAACCTATTCATACTTTAAAAATGATCATCAAAATCTTAATTAAATAACCTACCCTAACCTACCCTAAAACGAAAGGGTAATAAGTGAAGTAATGCCAGAATCAGGGTGAAGTCATTCTCTTAGTGCTAGTTAAAATCATTCCTGCTTACATCATGTATAACCTGGCAGCATAGAAGGTACGTTTGATGAAGGCAGGAGTGAGGTAATCTAGACAAAAGGAAATAAAAGTGTGATTGATTTTCTGCAGTTCGCTGAACAATACAAATGGTTTAAATTTAGAGATGGTTCTCAATTGAACAAAAACAGGACTCGGGACTGCACAACTCTCTTTACCCGAACATCAAAATTTAGGTCAGTATCAAAGATAACTCCTGAGTTTCTTTGGCAGTTTGGCAGCTGACTTTATGCAGCTCTCTTGCCCCACTCTCTCTTTGTCTCTCCCTAGCGTCTTAGTCTTTCAGTGTAGATCATATTGTTACATATTAATGGGTGGTATGGTGATTTTTAAAAAATCTATCAGCTATTTCAATGTTGTTTTTTACAAAGAATATGTTGCTGGCCATAGCACTGCCTTTATTTCTAACATCCATTACAAGGCCACATCACAACCATGTGCATTTGGGATTTTCAGACCATTCAACTGAGTGTATGATTAAGCAGTATAATGATACATGATACAATGCCAAACAAAATGTGACAAAATGTAAAAAATAGTCCCAAGCAATGACCAAAGTTAATCTCCAACCTACATAGAAAGTTGCATTTGTTTTGTTTTTTTCACCATTAGGCCGATATTTACAGTATGGATTGGTATGGAATGCTTGCCATACTAAGCATGGTATATAGGATATATACCACAGCTATCGACCAATCAGTGGGCTTGAGTCAACCTACCCATTTTATTACAGGGGTTATTTGTCTCTTATGCACAAGAGGAATGTGGAATGTGTTTGGCTCATGACGCAGGTTGATATATGTACTTGGAGTTGCTTCACAGACTAGAAAATGGCTCTGCTGGTGATTCTCATCCCATTTGCAGGTGGCACAAACAGCCCTGAAATTGAATGAAATCAGGCTTATACAAGGCCTTGAAAGTCTGGCCATGATCCCCTATTACATCTGGCTGATCAGATGGAGACAGTTTGTGATTATCGATTGTGAAATACGGCCTGCTGCAGAAGTGTTTACTGGACGTGGTAGAAGCCCACAGTAACACAAGGAGCTAATCTCTTTGTCTGAAATCAAATACAGTGAGGAGGAAAACTGAGATGCCAACATCTTAATGGGAATGTGTCAGCTTAATAGGCCTGTCAGCTGATTCCCTATAGTATGGCTAGGTGTGTCTGTGTCTGCGTCTGCGTCTGCATCTGTGTCTGTATCTGTATCTCTTCCACAGTGAGGTAATCTGACTTCAACACATGGCCATAGGCTGCTGCTAGATGTACGGTGCTGTACTGGAGATTCATGCAGGCAATACAGATGTTAGCTCTATAACTTTAAAACATCCAGACCAATGGGTGGTTCTTTATAGCACCAACATTTTGACCTGTTTAGTATCTTTGCCCTTGTTGAGTGTTTCAATCTTAATAATAAGAAGAAGAAGAAATGTGGTAGTATGCAGCAGGAATTGGGTCCAGGTTGTAATTTAGTTGTGAACACTCCCTGACAGCTCCCTGTGTCTGACTTGGTTACACCCTGACATTGGATTGGTAACATTTTCATAAAACATCTATGCTACTGGCAACACTGAAATTAAAGAGGAAATGGAACCTAAAACCTGAAGAAAAATAAAGAAAAAAATGGTTCAGCTGATCCTGTACTTTGTGAGGTGCATTTCTTGGCATTTGGCAATGACATGAAATGAGAAATGGCGCCCTGAATCTGAAACAGCATCTGAGACTGTATTTTTCATCACCGTCATAAAGATGGTGAACCACACCAGATAATGGCCCAGGAAACAGAACAGATCCAACGTCTTTATGCATACCTGTTGAAAAATAATAAAACTAAAATAATGTAGACATTATTATTGCCTCTACATATTCAGAAGACCATGTTGGGAGTCACCAGGCCACTAACTCAACTCTACTAAAGATGGAGGAGAAGGTGCTGTAAAATATTTTGATACTATTTGTATCGCTTATGTGCCCTCTTTCTTTCAGAACTGCCTCCAGGATGGGAGAGGATAGATGACCCAGTGTACGGGGTGTATTATGTAGAGTAAGTTGAACATACTGACTCACTTCACTACTAAAACACAGAAACACACTTTCATACAAACGTTTTCAGGCTTTATAGACACTTATTATTGCCTATTATTGCCTTAGCATTGCCACAACATTTAACCACCTGACTGTGAAGGTTGCACCTCCGCATTTGCTATGCATTAGTATACCTGTCAGTCCCATTTGAATTACGTTGAACAAAGCTGGTTCAGCAGTGACTGGCATCCATTTTGTGTCTGCTGTGTCTGAGGTGTGGGCCTGCATCGCTGTCACTGGGAGTCTGTGGTACATGCTGTCAAACACCATGTGCCACTATTTATCACTCTGACAATGAATGTTCCACTCATCTTCTTGCCCTTCTTTACCCCCTTTATCGTGTTTTCTCTCTCTCTCTCTCTCTCTCTCTCTCTCTCTCCCTCTATATACCCCCTATCTATCTCAGTCATATAAATAGGAAGACCCAGTATGAGAACCCTGTGATCGAGGCTAGGCGTAGGAAACAGCTTGAGCAGCAGCAGCCGCAGCCTCCTGAAGGTGAGCGGTACATTCGAGGTTCGTTTCCTGCCCTTGCGCGGCACCATTTCTTTCTTTCTTCATGTCTGTGAGTGTCATGTCCCACATAGGTTGTCCAGTTTTGTGTTGTCCTGGGTTTGGGCCAGATCTGTCCAGCCTGGACATGATTGGAAAATCTTGTCGAGACATGGAAACATTATCATTTCCTCAATGTGACTTTTGATTCATGTACTGACTAGACCGAAGTGAAGTGGAGCTGGCCCAAGCTTTGTGTCTTGCTTGGTGTTTAGGTTCTTGTTTATTTGATTAAAATTCATAAACGCTATCTGTCATTTTCCATTCTTTTTTTGAGACATGGGCCACCATAGTATTAGCAGACTCTTACTTCAGCGTGTGCTACCATCCTTATATTCAGATCATGTGATTACGCTTGCTGCATGTTGTCATCACTGAGATGCAATATTATGATTTTGTTTTGTTCAACATTTCCAACAATATTTTACATTCAAATTCAAGTTGCAACAAAGAATGATGTAAATGAGTACTTGATGACTATGGAGATTAATTTATTGGATTTATACTAGATGCCACACTTTTTTTTTTTTTCTTTAAAGTATGTACAGTACTGTGCAAAAGGCACCCTAGATATTTTAATATAAATGTGGTCTTAGATGTGTATTTGTTTTCTGCATTAGTATTTTACATTACTGCTCTTTCTAGTACATTTTGTGATATTTAGAAACTTTTCATTTCATTTTTTCTGAAAGCATCTTCACTTTACAGAATTGTTTTACATGTGCCGAAGACCTTTGCACAGTACTGCATGTACTCTAAGGATGTGCGCTGTATGTCTGTATGAATGTCTGAGTGTTGATATGTGTGCAAGTGTGTGGCATATACCTATTTGTTTGTGTTGGGGATTAACATTGCTGTTGTCTGTGTACAGAGTGGATAGAGGAGCACTCCTCAGCAGGGGCTCCCCTGGCCAACTATGCTCCCAACCACCTGGAGACCTACAGGGACCCCCAGGTCCCACCTCCTCTACCTCCTGGCCCTGGAGGACCCAAACGTAAATCTTTTCTCTTAACACTGTACACACACATACAGTGGTAGCCATTAGGAAAGTCCCCCAGCCCTGCATCTATCCTGCATTACTACTACTATGATTTTTGAAACATGTTCTCTTGCCAGTGGCATAACAGTGCAGCATGTAAATTAGGTGAAAATAGGATAAAGAAATTATATTATTTTAAACAGGGGCAGTTGTTGTTCTATATAATGTTTCTCTTTTCCGAGCAGAAAACAGAGTTCATTGTTGCTGTTTTTTACAGACTTTTTTTGTGACCTTTATCAAGGGTGCCAGTGATTCTCGAGGCTACTATACATGGAGGGGACAAGCATGTGTGTAGAGACCAAATGTTGTTAGACACATGTCAAGTTGTCCAAGCTGCCCATGCATCAGCACACAACACTTTTAATAACCAGACAGATAAATCAACAGATGATCATCAGTTATAAGCAGTGTTATTGATGCTGAGACCTCCAACATTTGAGGAATCAGTTGCTATAAGGTTATAATCCTCCCTTCCTCTCAGCCATTCTACCAGCAGAATGACCTGCTCTGTGTGTGTGTGTGTGTGTGTGTGTGTGTGTGTGTGTGTGTGTGTGTGTGTGTGTGTGTGTGTGTGTGTGTGTTTTAAGTATCCAGTCCACAGTGATTTATGAGGGCAGGTAAATAAGCTAGCATGAGACCTAAGTAGCTCGACTGGCACCCACAGGTAGAAATATATACCCACAGCTAAATAATAATACATAGGAAATTCATCATCTAGCCTGATGGCTTAGCCCACCCCCAAAAATAACTATTTCTATTGCAATTGCAGCCCAGATGTCCACATACACCTACTAGAATCGATCCTAGAATGGGCTCAGGAGCAATCCTGGGTCTCTGAAACAATATTGCACCCCCATATCTTCAAAAACAAAAACCCACTGAGACATTGTCAATAGGATATGAGGTGGAAAAACAAGTCTAAGAGGTTTTTCTCTTGCTCTCGAGGAGGGAAGCCCTTCTTCACAAGAAACCCAGCAGAGCTGAAAGGAACCTTCATCAACACCAAGCTGAAGAAGAGTCGCCGCGGCTTTGGCTTCACCGTGGTCGGGGGTGACGAACCAGATGAATTTCTACAGATCAAGAGTCTGGTTCTGGACGGGCCTGCAGCTGTAGATGGCAAGATGGAGACAGGTGCAGTGCATAACCACAATCCACAGGGGGCACTGTTTTCCTTTAACGAGATAGAAGTGTTGTTACTTCATTACAGGACGTAATGTATGAAAACTGCATCCAATGACATCCAATGCAAAATGTGTGATTGTATTAGTAACAGTATGTTCTCCTTTGCTGCAGGTGATGTGATAGTCAGTGTGAATGACACCATTGTGCTGGGCTATACCCACGCTCAGGTGGTGAAGATCTTCCAATCCATCCCCATCGGCTCCATGGTAGACCTGGCCCTATGCCGTGGTTACCCCTTGCCCTTTGACCCCGATGACCCCAACACCAGCCTGGTGACTTCAGTGGCTATCCTGGACAAGGAGCCTATCATTGTCAATGGACAGGAGACATATGACTCACCATCCAGCCATGGCAGCCAGACTGGGCCTGTTAACGGCATGAGGGAGCCACGGCCCCACAGCCCCTCAGCTGAGGTGGCGTCTAATGGGTCACACGGCTACTCCGCCGACGTGGTCAACCTGGCTTCATCCATCGCCACCCAGCCCGAGCTGATCACTGTCCACATGGAAAAGGGAGACAAAGGCTTCGGCTTCACCATCGCTGACAGCCTGACGGGAGGAGGCCAGAGAGTCAAGCAGATAGTGGACTACCCACGCTGCCGTGGTCTTAAGGAGTCGGACATTCTGATGGAGGTCAACAAGAGAAATGTGCAGGACATGAGCCACAACCAGGTGGTGGACCTGCTCAGCAAGTGTCCCCGAGGCAGTGAGGTCACCATGCTGGTGCAGAGAGGTATGTACTCTTAGGTTAATAGGAGATTAATATGAAGTTTGCATGTGTGTTGAAGTCCACAAAAGAATGTGTGACTGAAGCCAGATAAACGGATAACAGCTTGAATAGTCGGCACTGAAAGAGCCACACGATGAGCAAATGAGAGAAAGATTGAGGAAGAGAGTGGGTGGCAGGGTGAAGCGCTTGGACTGCATGAGTTGAGCTGAACGGAGGTAAAGAGGAGGATGAGCTGAGTTAGCAAGGGAGTGGGTGAGCAGATGAGTGTGGGAAGGAGTGGGCGTTTGGGTAAAGAGGAGAGATGGATGAATGGGAGGGGGAGGGGAGGAGGAGCACATAAGGTCAGGGGCTCTTATCCATTATGAATATGGATGCAGCTAAATTGGTCCTCAGAGACTTTGTTAGTCTCTGTGTGTGCTATTATCTCTCTCTCTCTCTCTCTCTCTCTCTCTCTCTCTCTCTCTCTCTCTCTCTCTCTCTCTCTCTCTCTCTCTCTCTCTCTCTCTCTCTCTCTCTCTCTCTCTCTCTCTCTCTCTCTCTCTCTCTCTCTCTCTCTCTCTCTCTCTCTTTGTGGTGTGAGGGTTGAGTAAAAGACAACTGTCCACTTGAAATGTGCCTAATTTTGAAATGACCTTTGAGTGAGAGTGATGATGTGTTATAACCTCAAAGGGAGAGAAGTGGTGGAACGGAGAGATCTTTCATTGATTTTGATTATAATCGTAAGTATCCGGGAGGGTTTGCCAGGCCCATATTCGTGGTACTTAGTCTGGACAACTCAGTCCATACCGCTGAACTAGTGCACCATACATTACACATTTGGCCTGGAATGACAGAGCGATAAATGTTGTAAAACAAACAAGAGTATTAACTATCCACATATACGTTGCATGACATTGTAGGTCTCTCGTCTATTCCCAGCCTTCATTGTTGTTAAATTACCATCCATGCCAAGTGACCCAGATCTCTATTAGTGGCAGGTCTGGATATGCACCCCGCATCAATTTGCCCTCTAATGAGCTGACCTTGTGCACTGCTGCTGGAACAACACTGTGTATTGTGTTTAAATGCCAGCATCATTATGGGCTTGTGTGTGTGTGGGTGTGCTACAGATCCAAGGCTATCCCTGCTACCGGGACAGTCAGGGGGAGACGGGGAGAGTGAGAGTGCGACAGAGAGAAACCGAGGGGAAAGATAAGTGTTAAGGAGGGCTTATCCAGTCATTGGGGCAGACAGGGTGACAGACGGCAGCATAGATCATCTCCCTTAGCTTTGGCACCAGGCTGTCATCACTGTGGACCTAGGTCAGTGGCCAGGTGATGAGGGGCAGAAACAAACACACAGACACAGAGGCAGCCATGGGGTCGTGATTTAGATGAATAGAGCTATCTGTCTGTATAAACTAACCACCTTGTCAAACTACAGATTCATGGGCAGAGATTGTTGAAAGGGTGCGGAGGCAAAATAGGCAAGGAGCCTGATTCAAGGGGCTTTATAATGAGGATTCAGTCTGAGAATGATGCAGTGACCTTTCAAGTGATTGCTGGCAGTAGCGCCTAATCGTTCACAAACAACAATTATGGGAACTAAAAGAGGAAAGGTAAGGCAGATAAGAGGAGAGAGTAGAGGAGGAGGAATAGCAGTGAGGTGGAAGATTAGAGGAGAGTGTGAGATTTGCAGAAAGGCGCACAAAGTTCAGCGATGAGGGGGTTGGCTTAGAGAAATGTGGGCGGAGGAGAGGAGGAACAAGGTGGACCTCAGCTAGAGGAGAAGAAGCCTTAATCTGTGAATCTGTGACTCATCAATCTGGGCTGTCTGACTCCGAGCCAGCAGAGGCCTCTTTTAAGAGGGGACACAAAGCCCAAGGTGACTCGAACATCATCACGCCACGGCAATGGGTTTTCTACCAGCGTTTGTATTCCTAGAAATGGCAATGTTGTGAAATGATTGCGAACATTCAAATTATATTTCTGTATTTAAGTCTGTCCGTAAATCTGTCAAAGGTATCAGTGGATGACTTTCTGCAGTAGTTTGAGTTGTGTCAAGTTTGGACCTGGAATGGAAACATCTGTGTAAAACATCTTGTGTTGAATTGAAAAATATTTCCTTAATTCCTTTACAAAACTGGAGCTGACACAGCCTAACTGTTCTCTCCAAGAGTCATATGAAGTTGCATTAGCAGATACAGTATATACAGGCATGAACTGGGAAAAAAAGACCTTTTGTAATGATACAACAGTTCAACAGTTTTCCCTATCGCCCGAGGAGGCAGGATTGCTCTGAATTGAACAATGCAAAAGTAGTGCTTGTGGTGAAGATACAATTTACATTTGCTGGCTGTGCAGTAAAAATTCAAAAGACTGTATTTTGTCACACAGTATTTATGGAAGGCTGTAATGCATTTGGTCATTACCTCAATGTGCTCTGCAGAACAATGTGTCTGAAATTTTGGATAGCCACAATAGCTCTCCCAGTTTCAATACTGTGCTCGTTGAACACCCAGAGGACGGGACAATTTGGAGATGACAATTTACATTACTACTTACTTACTACTCGCTATTTCTGTGGTTTTATATCCATTTTAATTTCAAAATATGGTGTGAGGATAACATCAAATGTTTTCACATCCAGCTCCTCCCCTCTAAAGGAGGCCAGCTATGACTCTCCTCCATCTTGCCTTCCTACCGTTGTTGCCATGACAATCCTGCACAGCACTTCTGTAGGGCCTGTCCCCTGAGAGAGACGGAAAGAAAGAGGAGAGGAAAAGAGAAAGCGAGAGGAGAGAAATGTAGGGAAAATGAAATAGAGAGAGAGAAAACAATATGTGGAGCAGAAGAAGAGAGAAGAGCTGTGTGTGTTTGGCTAAACAAAAGGGTGATGCTGTACATTCTGTAACATGGAAGGGACATTCACTCGCTGTGTGGGCACTGCATAGACCCACCAAGGCCATCGCTTCAACAGAGCATTGAAATGCTAGGCCATTCACCTCAGTGTGGAGTCATTTTGAAAAGCTTATTCAAGCTTATTCACCACTCTTAGTCTGAGATAAAAGAATAACCTGCCCCCACACACTTGCACCCACACACCTATGTCTGTACACACATCCACCCCCTGTTATTCCCACATTTTACTCATCTAGTGATCTGCTGCTATGCATGTGTGATTCTGAAATCTAAATTCTTCTATGTTTATTTGCCATGGAGAGAGAGCACCCACCCACTCACACACACACACACACACACACACACACACACACACACACACACACGCACACATACAAAGAAATTGTAATGTTTATGTGACAGATGGCAAGAACATCTTTTTCCAAGGCCAGGCGAGATGCATGCCCGCCCCACCCCCTTATCACTTACACTTGCTTGCACACACATAAATAATGCAGACTTCTTAAGCACAATATTATCACATGCCAGTATAAGCACATCCCTGCATGCGTCTACACACCCTCTCTTTAGTGCAGCTCAATAATCTCCTTATTAACTGCGTTCTCTGTAATTGGGCTGGATGTTGCTTCAATGAGCGGTCCCTTTCTGAGCTAAAGAGGCCGAAGAGGCAGGCTCCTCCACCGTGATGCTGAGAGCCTGGATCACCAAACAACTTTCACTTCCAATTTGTTTACTTCCCTTCTCATTTGAATGATAATGGCCGCCGTCTCTTAGTCCTTCTGTAGTGCCGGTCCGCTCAGTATTCATAAAACTAGGCCTTTTTAAGCCCATGTTGCATCCTTAGTGATCAATTCAGAGCCTTTTAAATGGAATGACGGGGAAACGGATTAATTGTCCTGTTTTGGGGTATTGAGCAGAGCTTTGTTATCATTCGGCAGCTTCAGCAGAGGAGAGAAAGCAGGAATGCAAACCCAATGCATAATTTACATTTCGAGTGTGTGTGTGTGTGTGTGTGTGTTCTCTGTGAAAGGACGCTCATATTCTTGCAGGTCTGCCTGCGTTGGAATAATGTATGTACGGTATGCATGCATCCACAGTATTGCATGTGTGAATGGGAGTGTATGTGCTGGGTATAAAGGGTGTATTTGGTAAGATTTGATTCACTGATTCTGAATTACACGTATACATCAACATCACAGTGGCAGTGAGTTTCTTTCTCAGACTGAAACGCTGCACCGCGCATGAAGATTCATTCACATTGCATAGCTGGTAAATCATCTGTTTCAGCTGACACAAGCTATAATAGATAAATGTTCGACTACTTCTGTCTTCCTTTAGTTCCGTCCTCCAATTTATTAGCCATATGGTCACTGGTAATTTCCATTGGTACATGTCTGATGCAAATCCTATTTGACCGCATTGCTGGTGCTAAAAGTGTTCAGAGGTTGTTTCAAAGTGAAACGTTTCTATTGGTCTCCCACAGTGGTGTAATTCAGGGCTCCGGGATCACATAACCCACTGTTGTAATGGGGAACACTATTATTGACATCTGACCTTCTGATGTTCATCCTTCCACGGACAGACACACACACACACACACACACACACACACACAGAAACATCAGTTCAGAAACAGCAGTTGAGATACTCAGTCATAGGCAGTCCCATGATCTAAGAGAATGAGAGAAACAGGGAAAATAGGGAGGATAAATTATGAATTGTGTAGAGAGAGGGGCTTTGCAGCAACAGAAAGTTTTAACATTTAATGATTTTTGCAGCAGAATGACTAAAGAAAGAGCCTAAGATAGATGCTCGCATGCAGTTGCATGTGTTGATGTTGCTGGAACATTCCATTATTATTTGGAGTAGCTTTTCCTTGTTTTATATTGGGTAGCAGGTGTTGTAGGGAAGGGTGGCTTTATTGGTTTCATCTATAGCAGCGATGAAGGAGATTGCAGCTCTATAGAAGATGCCTCGTGTCCCAAAGTGGAAGATTACAATTAATGTAGCTGGAGTATTCTGCTGCTTCCTCCTCATATTTAACAAGGTAGACTGCTGCCCCTGTATAGAACTACATGATTGCACTGGCAACAGCGACTCTGTGTCCCAATCCTACTCCATGTCATTTATGAATTCATTTCATCACGCTGTATGTGCTGTAGTGGCACAGGTATATTGAAGTGGCTGCTTCAAGTGAAGAAAAAAACGGATTGTATTAGAAAAGAGCGCAACGCTGTATTCCATCTGTCTAATGGAACAAGTGGAGTATGTATATTATTCCCCACCCGGGTATACTTTGACTCTCCTCCCCTGACAATTGACTCCAAGTGTTAATATTTCATTAGCAGGTGTTAGATTGATCAGAGAGAGAGAGAGAGAGAGAGAGAGAGAGAGAGAGAGAGAGAGAGAGAGAGAGAGAGAGAGAGAGAGAGAGAGAGAGAGAGAGAGAGAGAGAGAGAGAGAGAGAGAGAGAGAGAGAGAGAGAGAGAGAGAGAGAGAGAGAGAGAGAGAGAGAGAGAGAGAGAGAGAGAGAGAGAGAGAGAGAGAGAGAGAGAGAGAGAGAGAGAGAGAGAAGGGGGAGGGCACGGCACAGCTCAGATCAGCTTCTCAAGTAAAGCCTTGAGCAAAGTAGAGGAGAGGAGAGAAACAGTACTGAAGCCTCTCAGCCACTCAGAAGATGTGCATAGTAAGGGGGAAGCTCAGGCTTGCCTTTGAGATAATGCTCAAACTGCTGAGCTGCTTCTCGATGGGTAACAGTTGAGATTGTGCTTGAGTGCGCACCACTGTGGTGGAGACAGCTGGCGAGCGGATTGTGGGATCTGTGGCTGGCTGTGGGGACCTGTGGCTGGGACCGGCCCTACAGGGCTGCTGCAGCATCAGCACCCGTCAGCCCCGTCTAATGCAGATAGATCAGTAGCTCCTCTCCTAATAGCGGAGCGGCACGGGTGAGAGTGCCGAGTGGAGCGGGGTACAGCGCAAGGGGGGAGGAGGAGGAGGAGGAGGAGGAGGAGGAGATCACTTAGGCTAGCGAGCAGCCTAGCGCAGCGTTTGCTCAGAGAGAGGAAGAGGAGAGAGCTGGGCCAGCTGCGCTCAGCTCTGCAGCGGGAACCGTCCGTCCGTCCTGGGGAGTCGTTTTTTTTTTGCTCAAGAGGGGACAAGGGAAGAGAACCACCGGTCATTAATGCTCTCTCTGTCTCTCTGTCGCTGCTTTGCAGGAGTGGTGCCGGCCAAGCGGAGTCCAAAGCTGGTGGTGAGTAACAGACATCTCTTCAACTCTTTTGTGTGTGTGTGTGTGTGTGAACTGAATGGAATGAGGGCTATTTAAAGAACAAAAGAGACAGACAGAAGATGTTCAAGTCTCTTGCTCTTCTGCTCTATATCCAGAGCTCTATAAATCTTCCTAGCTCTCTTTCTGTCCTCATCCCTCTTTACCCTACTCTCATTCACTCTCTGCCACTTTGCCTCTCGCTACTTGTGCTTCTTTCCATTCTTCTTCATTTTTCTTCCCTTTCTATTGTTGTCTCCGTTCTTGTTTTTTTTTTTACACCCTTCTCTTTCTCTCTCTGTCCCTCTCTTCATCCCTCCGTTTCTCCCATGCTGTCTTAATGTGACTGATTAAGCGTAGCCGGGGCATAATAGTGTAACAGTGGCCAGTTGTTGTTGTTGTTGTTGTTGTCGGGGAGGGCAGGCGGCAACAGCTGAGGGACGACGGGGGAAAGAGGTATGAAGCAAAGATAGGAGAGAGGGATGAGAAAAGAGGGGTGTAGAGGAGGCCTGTCCTACAGAGGTGAATCACTGATAGCCCGCGGCTACAGAGGACACACTGAGGCTAACAGAGTGGGAGAAGAGGTCAATGACGATGGAGTGAGGTGGAGGAGAGGGAGAGGGGGAAGTTAGAGGAGAGACTGCAACAGTTCCCCAACGTGTTTTGTGTAGCAATGCAACGACATGTTGATGGATATGTGTAGCTGCATGTATGTTACCTTCATTGCTGCTACTGTTACTGTGTTAGTTTATTACTGTGACCTTTGGACGGACCGTTGCAGCCTGGTGGGGGGGCTGGGCTGGGTGGTGGGTTAGATTGGAAGGGTGGGTGGGTGAGACCAGGGGGTTGGGAGAGGAAAGGGTGGTTTTGTATTTTGTATAGCATGTGGTGGTTCTGTAATATGTATGCCACTACCTTTGGAAAAAAAAACTCAATAGAGAGATGTTTAACAAAAAAGAAATGACAGGTGAAGAGGGCACAGCGAGGCAGACGGAGCAGATCTCCCGGGGGAGGGTTTCTCCGGGGACACTGCAATTATGCTGGAGTTTAAAGAGCAAACGCCCCCCTCGTTTTTACGACTCATCTCGACCTGATGAAAAATCAATACAGACTCAGAAGTGATGCCAGCGCAGCTTTAAATTACGGTCAACCCAATTCACCCCTGGAGAACCGGAGTGAGGGCAGGAGGACATTTCTTCCAGACGGGCTCATCCAAGGTCAGCGGTGGGTTCAGTTGCACACCTCTTGAGTTGGAACGTAACCCGAGCCCAGGTCTCTTGATCAGAGCGCGGATCGACGCTAAAAAAAACCCTCCCCTCAGCAGGCAGGATATTAGGATTAGGATTAGTGTGAAACGGCATCAGTCAAAGCTGTGGGTGTCACCTATTCGGGTCACGTGACACGGACGGGGGAGGGGTGGGTGCTGTAAGGGGTCGAGCCGGGACCAACAGCGCCCTTGCTTGACTGTCACTGTCAATTAGTTTTTCTCTGCGGAAAAGCCGTTTTTCCCCCCCGTGTGTGTTATGTCAGGGGAAATGTCAGCCTGCATGCAACTCCACGCCGGCCTCTAAGACCCATTTTGCCTCCAGTTCAGACTCTAAATAGATGCTCACAGGAAACTCCCATATGCACAGGATTTTGCTCCGTCTCTACTCGTTAAGCAAGTCTCTGGTGATCAAATGAGACGTCAGCTTTGTTTCCCTCATTAAGAAGCACTACCACAATATTTGACCTTTCAACCTGCAGAGTGGGAGAGAGGAAGGCTGTGTTATTACTTCTCCGCCATTAAATATAATGGTTTATTATTCACATCAGATTAAAAAAAAAAATGATACATCGAGTCTCAGTTTTCAAATCTGTGATATCAGTAACAGTGGTCTCTCAGTCAGGCTCATTTTTAATAAAGCTGAAAATCATTGTAATAATCAATCATACACTGTGTATAAATGATAATAGTATGGCGGAATAAGCACTCCGGTTTTCTGGTTGTGGGATACAGATGACAGAAAATCATAAGGGGCCTTGCAGAAACATTTAAAAAAGAATCACTATTCAGTTATTTGACTAAGTGTCAAGGTTAGAGATTAACTGAATTCTTCAGTTAAGTGAATAGCAGGGGAAATAGTCACCCTACCTATCAGCGAGCTAGCAGGATTCCTCACTGAAGTTGAGATTTCATGTCGTATATTCAATGCCTCACTTTCATTCCAGCCTTGATTCCTTACATAGGACCTTTCACGTGAAACAAAAAATGTGTGGATTCATAACAATCTCAGGCAATATCTTCTTTTATTTATCTGGCAGCCATAGAAACCAAGTAATTTTTCCTCACACTACAGCAGACGTTTTTAGTGAGAGATGTTCCCGTGCTATGTCTAAAAAAGATGACCTTTAAGAGGACATTTTTTTCCTCTTTGTCCTCTATCACCGCTTTTCTCACTCATCTCTTTTTTCCCCTCTATCCCACCCTTATCACTGACTCACTTATCACTCTCACTTTTCTCTCCTCTCTCTGTCCTCTACCTCCTCCGTCTATTTCTACCCCCCACCCTCCTCTCTGATTCTCTGTGTGTTATGTCTACCCAGCAGCAGTTGGAGAGGAAAGACAGCCAGAGCAGCTCCCAGCACAGTGTGTGCAGTCATCGCAGCACCCACACCGATTCTCCCAGCCACCCACCCACTGCCATGCCCAGTGAGGCTGTGGCCCCCACTCCTGCCGCCCCCACCCAGCCCTTGCCAGGCCTGCCCCCCCAGGACCCTGCAGATGGCACCCTCACCCTGCAGAAGAAGCCAGACCCCTTTAAGATCTGGGCTCAGTCCAGGAGCATGTATGAGAGTCGACGTGAGTAGAATTCATGATTCTTGTTTTTTTTAGATTTTACTGATTACTTTTGAAGCTCAGCACAGTTTGGCACCTAGCTATATTGCAGACCTTTTAACCCCCTATCAGCCTGACCGCAGCCTGAGGTCCCGGCAGGGCACTTCTGATGGTTCCTCGGTCTCGACTCAAGACCAAAGCTGACCGGGTGTTGGAACGATCATCTTGTTGATATCATCTTGATTGTTATAGACAGGGCGTTTATGTGATGATTTATCTGAATTAGTATTTTATCCTTTTTATTTGTTTTTATCTTCTGTTTTGTGTCCTTTTTTTTTTTTTTCTTTTATTCCATATGTTATGCTGTTTATTCTGTTTTTATGCGAAGCACTTGGTAAACTCTGTTTTTAGAAGTGCTATATAAATAAAGTTTATTGTGTGAGTTTGGGAGCAGACATAAGGAGAGTTGATGAAATGTGATATAACGATTTTTCTCTATAATTGCCACTGATTGGATGGTCAGGCCTTTTATGATAACATGAAAGAGGCTCTGGAAACGTCTCTGATCATTTAGCTTAGACTGCATTGGAAATTAATTAGTGTAATGGTGAAGGTGTTAGACTGAGTGCAAGAATCACAGCTGAGTGGGAGCAGCACAGAGTATGGAGCGATGCTGTATATGCTTATATATAACTGTGTGCGCTTCCTGAGTCAGAACTGACCCTGTGACAAAAAGTGCCTCTAGGAGTGAAATCTACTCGAAACACACAAATGTGGTCTGTGTGTGCGTGCTTGTATGTGTGTGTCTGTTGTGTATGTCCTGTTGTCATCTTCTCTATTGCAAAGCATCTCTATTATTTCCAGAAGAAACTTATTTTAACACTCAGCACAAAAAAAACGATGGTGCCTGTGGGGGTGTACTCTACTGCACCTCAACCATAGGACCAACAAGGGATCTTGTACCTGTACCTTAAACTACTTTGCTTGGAGTAAAAAAAAAAATTGGCTATATTTATCAGTGACCAAAACAGCCGGTCTCACAAGCTATTTAATCATTGGCTACAGCGTATCCAAAATTGGTGCACATGAAAGTAGGTAGTCTCCCGGTAAGACTTCTCAATATAATTTGCAATCGTGGCCCATTCTTGCATTATTCATGGAGGAAACATTATGAAGGAACCATCCCACTTCTTTTCCGTTGTTAGTGGAAGAGGCTCTTGAGAGAAAGAGGATGGATCCTCCAAATATTGGGTCACTCACCTACTCCGCTCCGGCAGACCTCTCACCCGACTTGTGCTTGTTGTCAGCCAGCTGTGCAGGCCAGGCGTGCCGTGCGTTGCAGTGCTGGTTAATCACAGTGGCTGCCTGTCGAATCTAGGGCTGCCGCTGATTAAATATTAACTGGGCCCGTTGAGGGCTGCTTTAAGCGCCGGCTGATTGGTATATCTGTTTGATAACCCCTGAAGGAGCTGCAGCCCCTTTTTTTGGAGGCAGCTGGATTAGAATGGGAAGAGAACCGGGAGGAGGGGAGGAGCGCTGAAAGAGAGCGAGAGAAAGCAAGAAATTAAGAGAGGACGACAAAGAGGCGCGCGCGCGTGTGTGTGTGTGTGTGTGTGTGTGTGTGAGAACGTGCACAGTCTTGAATATGAGAGTGGGCGCACTAGAGAGTGCACTAGAATAGTAGCATTTCTCTGTCTCTGAGTGCTGATGTTAGTGCCAGCACAGGGAGAAAAGTGTAACCGGGCCAGAGATCGGGGTGAGCCACACCGGCAGCCTGCTGAGGCCATTTGGCTTACCTCTAGGAGGCCACGACTATATTCTCCATGTCACCTGTGGCTGGATGTCTGTGCTGAGAGTCAATGGCACGTACCTCTCGCTGTTAGTTTAAGTTGAGCTTTGATCACCGCTCTATAGACACGGGTCAGCGGAGGGCTTATTACCAGTCCAACAGCAGCAGTCTAATTCACACTGAGAGGGCCAGGGAGAGCCTGAGAGCGGAGGCTAATGGGTTCGCTACTGGCCCTGTGTGGCAGCCGTGTAGACAGCAGGCAGCGCAGAAGAAATGGCCCATGCCTCCTGTGCAGATTGGCCCTGTGGGTGAACAGGCTGACACCAAATTGCCTGTGTCCTCCCACAGTCTGCTCCACGCACAGAGAGAGAGAGAGAGAGAGAGAGAGGGGGTTTGTGTGTGAGAGAGAAGACAGACAGAGGCTAGGTGGTTCTCAGTGCTGGTCCTCGGGTACCACCATGCTGCTGGTTTTCTATCCTCCCAGGTAGTTAATGGCAATTCACCTTGCATCCCAGGTGCAAATCAGTCCCTGGTTAGATGGCTACAGTTAAAACCAGCAAGGGCTCTGGTACTGGAGGACCAGGATTGAGAACTGAAGCAGATAGAGGTCGTGATTGATTAACTTTTCAGATTGCAGGTCTGAGAGTATGAAGATTATCACAGCATGGGATTTTGCAGCCTAGTGTGTGATCTGAGAGCGAGGAGTCCATCTGTCCAATGAAGTCGGGCTGAGGGGATGGAAGGAGCAGGTGTTGACGCTGCAAATTGTCTGTTCTCATTCGGATGCGGCAAACGGCAAAAAAAAAACACCGTATTGATCAGTGATTACACAACTGCAAGCGGAGTTGTGATAATCATACAAAAAGGGGGGCGGGGGGGGAGGCATTACTTGTTGATTGGTGCAACAGGCATTCAGTGATTGGCCTACATAGATGCTAATCAGTCAAAGTGAACTGAGTTGGCGTAGCTTGTGGTTCACCTCCACTGAGCCCTCTCAACCCTCCTCTTGTGTATTTCAGTGCCAGATTGCCAGGAGCAGGACATCTTCCTGTGGCGGAAGGACACAGGCTTTGGCTTCCGCATCCTGGGAGGAAATGAGCCCGGGGAGCCGGTAAGTACCCCTCCACCGTCGTCTCGCTGTCAATTTGGGATGCTCTGTCCTTATGCTAGGTCGATTGCCCAGTTCTGTCAGAGGCTGTGTCTGCATCACTTGTTTTTCCAATTTATTTCCATCTGCTTTTCTGTTTGATCTGTCTTCCTGTTATAGAGTAGTAGAATATTGTAACACAACACTCTGTCTCTAACTGGAGCTGTTGCTCTCTGGAGGTTCATAGAGGCAGCTTGTTAAGAGAAGCAAAGGCCTTACCCACAATCCTTTTGGTTGTGTGTGCCATATATTTGTTTGGAGAGGGAGAGGGAGAGCAAAAGGCAGATATTGAGAACTAGACGTAGTTGAAACAGCAGCAGGCTGCAGGTCTACCCCAGAGGAGTTAGTAGTTGTTGTTTGTGCCAAGGATGCTGGATGGGAGTTTCCTTCAGAGCACTGTACCCTCCCACACGATACCAAAAGCACACGGCTTCTTTACGGGCGCCGGTAGGCTGCAGCTGCCTTCTCGGTTTCTCCTAAACTCAGCCACAAATGATTTAAAGTAATACATGATTAGATTCTTAAACTCTGCTCTGTAAAATAGATTAGATTCAAATTCAAGTCACACCGAATCATTTTACTGTAGTCCCCCTTGATGCTGGTTTTATTTACTGCAGTTGAACTATGAATCTTAACAAGTCATAGCATCCTAATAATAACTAGCTGATGTATTCATGTCACTGTAGATAGACGACACAGTGAATTACAGCACAAATGGCATTTTACAAAAAAATCAATAGTCAATTACATTACGCGTCGTGCATGCGTGTCTTCTTACAGATCTATATAGGGCATATAGTGAAGTACGGGGCTGCGGATGAGGATGGGCGCCTACGGTCAGGTGATGAGCTGATCTGTGTGGATGGCACAGCGGTGGTGGGCAAGTCTCACCAGCTGGTCGTGCAGCTGATGCAGCAGGCCGCCAAGCAGGGCCACGTCAACCTCACCGTCCGACGCAAGACCTCCGGATATGGAGGTGAGGAGCGCTTACGCGTAACTTGTGCAGACACACACTAGCAAACGTGACTGTATGCATGTTATATAAATACGACATTTACTCTTGAGAAGCTCGCCTGAACACCTGCAAACGATGCAAAAGTATGCCTTTGGTGACGGTCTGTTTTTTCCTCCTCATCCCCAGTGTCTAAAGGTGAGGGTGACGTTCCCCCGTCTCCAGCCTCCTCCCACCACAGCAGCACCCAGGCACCCAGCCTGACGGAGGGGAAGCGGACCCCCCAGGGGAGCCAGAACTCCCTCAACACCGTTAGTTCTGGCAGCGGATCTACCAGCGGCATAGGCAGCGGCGGTGGAGGTGGCAGCGGTAGCGCCGTGGTGCCTGCCAGCCTGCAGCCGTACGACGTGGAGATCCAGCGCGGGGAGAACGAGGGCTTTGGATTCGTCATCGTGTCATCTGTATCCAGGCCTGATGCCGGCACCACCTTTGGTAAGTGGGGCAGATTGAGCGAGAGCAACGGTGGGATTGACTGGGATTTCTATTGAGTTTGACAGTTATTGGACCGCGCTGGTCAGGTGAAAATGATTTATTTTGTTTACTCTGGGCTGTTTGACTTGAAAGGATAACGTGGTTCAATTTAGACTTCAATCTGACTCGACTGATTGATTGATTGGGCATTTGTGATCTATATTATTATTTGAAAATAACCTTTCTGAAGATTATTTGTCTCTATGGTTACTTTACTCTCCAAATTTACTCAAACCTGGACTATATTTTGGTCTAAAAGCAATCTAATCCCCTAATAGGTAAATACACTGACACTGACAATAATGCTTTGCTTTTAAATTTTATAAACTATAAAAAATATATACAACTACAGGTGCTCTGGGCAGGGGTATTTGGGGCTCTTTGGGCCCTGTAACCACCCTTCTGTGGTCATAATTTATCCTTTTTCTCTATTTTAATGGATACTTGTTCCAGGAAGCAGGGCTCCAGCAAACACCCAAATCCACAGAGAGTGTAAACGCACCACTGTGAAATGACTGATGTACAATATTTTTATAGTCACTCCTCATTGAGTTTCCTCCCCTTTATGAATAGCAGGGGAGTGGCATCTGACAGGAGTGCACTTAATGACACAGACTGAGGTCGCAAACCCGCTATCATGAGCTTAGGGAAACAGAAATCTCTTTATGTGCCGAGCGCATTCGCTCAGGATCAGGCTGCAGCTTTATCAAAAACACCATCATCACAGATTCAGGCTTCACAGCTGCCCTCACCGATTCACTCAGCATGTAATTGAAGTCTACTCAGCACAATCCATAGCTGTCCATACCATTTATGTATGAAGGCAAAACAGAATTGCATCCATTAAAGTTGCCCAGCCATTGATGAGGGATTGTAGATGTCCTCTTCTGAACAAATGTGGCATTATGCTGCCTGGGATGAATTTGTAACACCAATGTCATGCCAAGGTCCCTTGTATAGTTAACCATGATGATGATGTAGTATGGAGTGTCACATGCTACACCCCCCCACCCTCAAGTAATAATATTTTATTTATCGTGACACCAGAGACACGGCTCGTCAACAACCTATTCTTAAAAGTCTCCTGGTCTTTTTCTCTGTTTTTGCTGGCTACCCTGCTCCTCTGCTCTGCTCCGTCACTATTCCTCTTGGGAGGATGAGCTGAATGGATGTGTATGTGCTGATATGGGATCAGGCTGTGTAGCATGCTGCCCTCACTTTTCTAATGGAATCCAACCATGTGGGACATGAGCTGGAATACTCAATGAGGAATATGCATTACTAAAAGATTGACACGGCTCTGACTGAGGCCTCGTCCACCTAGGAGAGCTAGATGTTTGTCAGCTCTGGGATGAACGAAGAGCTTTCTGCTGCATCAATGTCCCATACATCATGGTAAACCATGTCGCTCCAGTCCAGCAAGCCCCATCCCCCTCTTATCCCCTCCTCCTCTGACCTGGGGTGGTGGTGTGCTCAGCAGATTGGATATTAAATCCTGGGTATTTGTCACACCCAGTAATGTCCCATATCTCATTATTTCGATGGAGTGGCTGGAGACAAGTGCATTTTTTAATCAAGACAGAGGAGCTGGGAGGTACGGTGATGTAATAAATATGGATGTTGCAAAAAAAAAATACAGGGTGGAAGAGAGAGTGCAGAGAGGGAGGAGCAGAGATAAAGGGGATGAGATGGAGGGAGGGCGAGGGGAGACGGACATCCCTAGGGTCTGTTCAGAGCTGCTCTATAAACAAGATCTCCAGGATTGAACACACTGTCACTAAGGAGTAGATTGTGTTTCTTGTATTTCTATAACTTGCATTGACCAAATGACGAGTGCCATGCTAGGATTGCATGTCTCACTACTCCCTGGGAAACCTTGAGATCACAGAGTGGTCCTCTTTAGAAATCCTTATCATTTATTGAGCCGTTCAATGGCCCACAGGTCAATTACCTGAACATCTAAACACTATGCTGCAGCAAGGGCTTCATTGATCCCTGGTAGGTAGGGGGAGGGGAGGGCAGCCATGATGCTGTGACACGTGTATTGATAGTGTTTCAAGCGTTAGCCACCAAAGGCTCTGACCAGCGGCATTTGATTCACATTCCATCAGTTAACGCATCAGGGGTACAGAGGAGGACAGAGAGGGAGGGAGGGCCTGGGGAAGGAGACGGGTCCTGCATTTTCCCACCCTGCCCATGATTGACATTACAATGCTGTCTCCTCCTCCAATGGGGATGTGCATGCACACTGATTGGAACGTGTCTCCCTGGGATGTGCCGGCTGCTTATTGGTTCTCTGAGGGTGAATGGGCTACGGTGGTTTGGATGATTAACTCCTTCCTCTCTCTTTCTCCCTGTTTTCTTTTCTTGTCTCTTCCTTTTTTTTTTTCCTCCTAAAATATACAATCAATATAACGAATCGATACAATCAAACAACAATCAAATTATTTTATCAATCAAATCATCATCGCACACTGTATCTCTCTCACACTACAATAAACACTCATACGTACACACATGCACCTTGACACATTAGCTGGAAATGCATGTGTGGCCATGCCCCACAAAATAGGACGCATCATCGAGGGGAGCCCGGCGGACCGCTGCGGGAAGCTGAAGGTCGGGGACCGGATATTGGCTGTCAATGGCTGCTCCATCACCAACAAGTCACACTCCGACATCGTCAACCTGATCAAGGAAGCTGGGAACACCGTGTCGCTCAGGATCATCCCAGGTGATGGTAAGGCGTTTGGCTTTCAGCTTCTCACGGCTGTTTCATAATGCAGCAGAATGTGACTTATTCATGGATCTGGTGGGAAGGAAAGGGCATCGCTTCTCTCCACTGGCAAGAGCACTTTTCGTCAACCTGGATAGAGATCCAGGAGGGAAACGCACACTGGTATCTCACTTCGAGAGCGTGACTCATTGAGTAGGAGTAAGGCAAAGTTGCCCCCAGAAATACTCTAGCACTTTGCATTCTTCTCAGTGTGTGTGTGTGTGTGTGTGTGAGTGTGAGTGTGAGGAGAGAGAGAGAGGGGGAGAGGTCAGATGTGCATGTTTGTTTTGTTGAATGCTATCTGATAGTATAATGAGTTTTGTTTACTTTTTTTGCAGGCTAGTTTTACCGTTGGCAATTATTTGCCAGTTTGAAAGGATTAAAAAACATTGCTCACATCTAATCAGTGCTTCCTGTCAGTGTTAATCTCCTCAGCCTATCATGGAAATGGAAGTGCATAATACCACAGCACAAGCAGGAGAATTTCACAATAGGCTAGTGGTTTGTCAAGCGCCATAACATGCATGTGTTGGATTCTGTAACTGCTTGTCATTGGGTGAGCTGAGCTACTGGTCAACCAATGAAAACACGCCTACTCACACAGACATGTTGTCCATGAGCAAATGACAACATCACAGTCAGTTAGCATCAGGTTGAATGGAGTCGCCTTTTGGCGGTTGAAGGGGTTCCTTAGTAAAATTGAGTTTTCTCCAGACTATCGTTTCAAAACAGTTTAAAAATGGGCTGAATCATTTAATAATAGTGGCCAATTCATTCAGTTCATTACAGTTTATTGATTTTTTTTTTTTAGACTCATTACCAACTCATGACCCTTACCCATAATCCCCTGTGTTTCTCTCCAGAGTCCTCCAATGCTTCTCTGCTGACCAATGCTGAGAAGATAGCTACCATCACCACCACACACACACCTCAGCAGACTGCCACAGAGTCCCGGTGGGTGACACCACATCTGTCTTATGAACATTCATAAATGCAGCTGTCTTCCTCCAATGTACTCTTACATCCTATGTGTCTCTCTTTTTAAAGGAATAACTCAAAGTCTAAAGGAGCTCCTCCACCTCCCCCCATACAAGCTCAGACCACACAGGTGAGAAAAGATGTTTTCACCCTGTACTTTCCTCACACATCTGGACTGCCATCAGTCATCTCCCACCCTTCATTCAGTTACCATAGCCTTTGACCTGAGATGAGGCTGCTGTCTAATGTAATACAAGTAGGGTCTTTGCACAGGAAGAGAACTTTTTGATGAGTATAGTAGGTTTTGGGTCCAGCCCTTGCGGTGCCCTTGCTCAGTGATCTGCACCCCGCTCACAGGCCGATGCAGCATTCATTATTCATGGCTTCTAGGGTTTTGTACTGCCATTGACATTTTTTTTGGGACATGTCTTGATTAGTCCTGGAGTTTGGACTCACCTTTTGACTCTCATGTGTTCTTTTGGCCATTTACAATTTCTCACTTCCCGTGTAAACAACTTCATGTCGCTTTCTCTCTTTCTTTCTTTCTTTCTTTCTTTCTTTCTTTCTTTTTTTCTCTCTTTCCTAGGATGCTGAGTTCTACTCTGTGGATCTGGAGCGCGACAGTAAAGGCTTTGGTTTCAGCCTAAGAGGAGGACGAGAGTACAACATGGACCTCTATGTGTTGAGGCTGGCTGAGGATGGGGCTGCAGTCAGGAATGGCAAGATGAGGGTATGAAGCTATTACAGCTATTTCCACTCTCTCAGATCCCAAGACATCCAGTTCCTCTGTATATCTTCTCAGTCTGATTGTTTTTGAGTTTCCCCTTTGCACAACGCTCACGATGTTGTTTAGCTAGTTGTCATAGTAACACGGCCACTTCGTTTTAGGTGGGAGATGAGATCCTTGAGATCAACGGTGAGAGCACAAAGAACATGAAGCATTCGCGTGCCATTGAGCTGATCAAGAACGGCGGAAGGAGGGCGCGGCTCGTCCTCAAAAGAGGAGATGGATCTGTACCTGAATATGGTAGGTGACGCTGTTTTACCATGTCATGTTTTTCTCCTGTTGCTATAAATAACATTGCTAATGCCAACATTGAAAACGGATCCCTATTTCAGCCTTAGACACTGGAGAACACAATAAAGCCTCTCTAATCTGCTTAATGCACCAGAGGGACACATTCTTTTTCTTTTCTTTGTTTATTGATCTTGACAAATGTTAAATACAAATGAAACCATCAACATTTCACAGGAAGATGTTTTCTGATCCATTAATTTAGATGGTATCAGCACACGATTGGGTAATATTCATCAATGAAAGGAATGGTTGCCGTGCTAGCTAGTGATTTATAGAATCTGAAGCACAGATGTTTTATAACCTAAACATTATTCCCCCCAAGAGCTGTATTCTCTGCTGATGGATTATTCCTGTTGCTGTGTGAGTCCTGACACACAGTCATATTGTTGTTGTATTCCTCAGCTTTATTTTCTTGTTTATCTGGGGTGTCATTTTATGAAAACAGATTTTTTTTTGCACTCAGAACAGTGTTTGATACTGTAAAATGTATTATTTTCTCTTCCTTCCCAACAAAACCCCTCTCCTCTCTTTGAAGATGCACTATAAACAGTCTCTTGTCTGTTTTATGTGTTTTCTCTTTTCTATTCCTCTCCCTTTTTCTCTTGTTGTCTCTTGGTGCTGGGCTCTTCCTCTCCAGCGATGATGGCTCCTCATCTCGCTGTTGGTACAATGAGGAATGACAAGATGGGAGAGCCCTGTTTCTACCTAATGGGCCAAAATCAGACCACGGTTTGTAGCCAAGTCTGTCCCAGTCCACTCTCGCTCTCACCCTTTTCCTTTTATCTTTCGATTGAATCCACCCCTCGTTCCAGCTCATCCCTACCTGCATCCCTCTTTGTGTGTGTTATGTGTGTGTGTGTGTGTGTGTGTACACGTCGTTGTGTCTTCTCACATCTGACTTGTACTATACTTCCATAACTCCTGTGGTCTGTATATGTACAATGCCCTTCCTCTTTGCCCACCTCAGACCAGCAATCTTTACTGGGATTGATATATGTCACTGCTCATCACATGCCGCTGCCATAGCAACCTGTTTCTAATTTGGCCGACTCGCAGCCAAATGCATTCTTGTTTTTGTTTTGCTTTTGGTTTGTTCTGCTCTTCCCGATATGATGCACATTGAGTTGTTCACCATTTTGGTTTTAATTATTTCCTAGGTGCCTGTTGTCACTGATAACCCCTGCCCTACACTTGCCGATGTGTTGCACCTGCTGTTGTTGCTGATGTCTATGTTTCAACCCACAGCCCCATAGAGATGTTGTTGAAGTGATTTGTCATTTCAGTGTAATTTAGCTATGTAAAACAGAATGTGTAACTGTAACAATAATTCAGATTTGTTGTTCTATAAATCGTTTTTGGGATATATTCATGAAAGTGCATGCTTATGCATGATTTCCATAAGGTTCCTGCATTGAATTTTTCTGAATCAATGCAAGAGCTCACATAGAGGGACATGAAAAGTCATCTTTGTTGACATCTTTGAACAGCTACTATAGCGTTATGAACAAAATAAACATATGCAGTATGTTTATGTGTTATGTAATGCCCTTCCACAGCTTCATGCTTTCAAGTTATTTCCAGTCAGCTGACTTTTCCTCCATTCTGCTCTCCTCCAGACGGCAGCAGTGACGGGCACCCTCCCACACCCGGGGCACAAAACACTCCGGAAGTGAGAACTCTGCCACCCAACAGCCGATATCACACCTCATCGGAGTCCAGTTATCCACCAGACCTTCACAAACCATCACGCCAGGAGGAGGCTGCGCGTGGCCGAGACAGGGACCGGGGTGGGACAGACCAGATGGACTACCAAGGCCGGCAATTTAACCCCCACCATCATCATACCTGGAACAACAATCACAGTCAAAGTACCCCCAGACAACAGTCTCCAGACAACAGCAGTAGCAGTGGCAACAAGAAAAGCCGAGGCCGCAAAGTCAAGAAGTCGGAGTCGGAGAGTGGCATCTCTAAACTCCTAAAGACTCTGAGGAAAGACAGCTCGGGGAAGAAGGCTGCAGCTGCCGAGAAAATGAGGGGACGAGAGCTCTCAAGCAGCAGTGCTACTCTGGACCAGAGGTTTGGTCAACAACGCCGCGGCTCCCTAGACCGTTCACCGACCCGAAAGCGCAACTCCTCCCCTGACCGTCGGCGGGCCAAGTCGATGGACCGCAGGGCGGAGCGAGCGCACCGGGACCGTACACCTGAGAGGGAATGTGATGACGGAGGGTTCCTCGCGGTCACCCCTGAACGGAAGTTCTACGAGCGCAGGCTCTTAAAGGACTCACAGATGCCTGGCCAAGTCAGGGAGGCTACGACCCCTGAGCGCACCAACAACAACGGGGACTCCATGTCTCTCTCCAGGGGCCGTACACCTGATAGAGCCATGAACAACGGCAGCCTCCTGAGAGACTCTTCTTCAGAGAGGAAGGAGAGGTACAGGATGAACGGAACGCCAGAGAGACGGTGCAGAGTGGAGCGGGACTCTTCCCCTGACAGCAACTACAGCCGGGAGGAGCTGAACTATGCAGCAGCACCCAGACTGAAAGACTACTATAGCATGATGAAGAACAATGCTGTGCACAACCATGCTGCCTACAACAATGCGGGCCACAATAACGCAGTAGGCCGCAGCCCGAACCAGCTCCCTGAGCCCAAGAGAAGGCTGTACAAAGAAAGTCCCAAAGACCTCAGCATCTAGAGCAGAGCAGAGATCCCCCTCGCCACTCTCTCCTCCATCTGTGGAAACTATGTACCATACACTGGAATTGGACTTCTGAGGATATTAACTCTTGTGATTTATTTGATCGATTGGTTTATTGATTGATTTGACTGACTTCTTGTGATCCCAGCCAGAGATTCATAAAACAGCAGGAGTACAATCCTTTTTTTCAGTTCATACTGGTTGTTTTGTTATTGTTATAGTTATTTTGAGCATAACAGAGGTTGTTGTACTATAGTAAAGGTATTGTATGTGCCTGCATATAAAATCAGTGATATTGCTTTTTGTAGGCATTTCTGATTCTAAATATTTGTTCCCTCAGAGGTTTGAAACATGCTTCCAATTGTGGTAACTTGTTCTTCTAACTACTTGGCTTGATTTAAACATGTTTTTAGATGTCTTTTCCACTCCTGAATTGCTTTACTAAACAAACTATAGCACAAGACACTGATGGTTCACAAGTATTGTGAATATCACAATGGACTTAAGGCAAAATCTAAATTTAAGATCTGATGGTTAAACTAGAGTGAAAAAAATAAATATAATATATGAGTTCTTTTGCATTTGCTCACTATTTATTTTAAATTGGCACATATCTTGAGCAAGGTTCACTCAAACTTTAAGGACCAAGGTTTAACTGCATACTGTACCTGGGAAAGCACGGTGTGTGTACCCCTACTTGAGTTGCTCTTCTTTTAAAAATGTGGCAGCTTACCCTCCTTTGCTGAAACACCCCCACGTTCCCATCCTGCAGCAAAATTAAGCGAAGAAATCAGACCCATGTTAAAAATGGCAAAGGTGTTAGTGGCTTTCCTTTCACAGAGAAGGGGAAGTAAAAAAAAACAACTAAAAAAAACACTGGCAGCTCTACTACTCTGGCCCTTTGTTCCTCAGTGTGTAATGATGGAGCAGGGAAAGGAACCTAGCTCACTTTCATCTGCAGGGTAGATTCCCCGTGGGGGGGGGGGGGGGGGGGGTGAGAAAGTTTGTTGCCCATCATAATCAGAGAAATGTCAAATCAATACTTTACCTGAGTCTACGCTGTGCCAGAATGCCACATTTAAGCTGCCATAAGATAAAATGATTTAAGAGATATGCCAAAAAAGATTATATCAAGTTTTATCTAAAACAACATGTGTAAATCACCTCCATCCAAGATGCATGTGTGGATGAGAGTATAGTTATACCACCTCATCTGATACATCTGAGTGAATAAAATAATCAGCAAGGAACATGCACTCTGATCCCATAGTAACTGTTAACCCTGTCCTCATGTTGATACCCACATTGGCGCGCCAACCACTTCCTGAGTCCCGACGCAGTGAGCTGATGTGGTTGGTTAGGGAAGCATCTTGTGTTGGTAACAGATGGAGAGTCCCGGTACAGAAGTCAACCGATCTGCCATCCTGAGCCATGCTGTCACGCCACTGGAGTCTGACTGCTGCTTTATAATGTGTTTTGTGTGTATTCTCTGTTTTATGTTTCACTAAAGAACTAAAAAGATATTGGATAATCCACAACAAATGCATTGTTTTATCACTGTTGTCGCCATGGTACTGTATTTAAAGAAGAAGAAAAAAAGAAGAAAAACATTTAAGAAGTTAATCTGTTGGCCATCACCTGTAAAGAATTTTACTATGTAACTAATAGGAACCTGTCAAGGAATAAAATGTTGCCTTTTTCTTGTACAAAAGAGAAATTTATGAAAAACCTCAGCAGTGAGGAATGTGATATTGTGTTTATATTTCTGAAATGGACCTGATGATTCATGGGAAATATGTTAATTTACTCTGGATCAGGTATGTAAAGACATTTTAAAATGAAAGACTGTATTCGGTCAATCAGAAGCTGTTTGATGGTTTGAATCTCTCTCGATGGTTAGCCTGCCTTTGTATTATAAAGCACTTGTATGCAGTCTGTGTTCTTTAAGCATTATTTCTTGCAATGTGCTCCAGACATAATGCTGTCTCTGTGTTGATAAAAGCAGTACATGTATATGGGCCAATCTTTTTTATAAAACTATGCATATATAAATACTACATTGTTCATAGCTTTATTTGACCCATGAAGCTATACATAACATTAGTCTAAGTACAAGTAGATGTGGACTTATCCAGTAAAGCTTCTTTCCTTGAGATGGATCACAATGTATATGTAGCTATCAAAAGAAGTCTGTGAATGCTATTTTTATTATCAAATAAAGTTTTCCATACAAATTCAAAAGGATTTCATATTTCTGCACAGCCATTATGTAGTAATGTCTCAGTGGAGGCTTTTGACATTTTTCACCCCCTTTGATCAAATTATCCAGATGTGTCAGTACACACTACCTTTTAAGTCCTACACTAGAAACGTAATTTTAATGAAGAAATTTTGAAATCTTTATCTAGGACATTGCTTAATCGATGTCTGTATACTGGCTCATAAAATTGGAGACCACAAAACAATAGTGTACAAATGGAACAATAAGATGAATACAAATAACTAAATTAATAAACAAAAAATAAATAGTATGGGCTGTTTACTGTATTGCTTCCCCTGTTCACTATTTTAGATTTGACTGAAGAGAAGATATCAGGTATCAGCTCTTTACTTTGACAAACAGCATAACAATATTACACATTAAATTCAGTACAGGTAAGGTACAGGGTTGGTGACAGCATTGACAGTGCCTGTAAGTAAGCTTCCACATCAAGCTGGCCTGAGGCAGCTTTTCAGCAGGTTGTCATCTTTCAATTGTGCAACACACACGACCGTATGTTTTAGTAGAAGGAGTAGTAGTAGGAGACTACAGCAACAGAGAGTGCTGTCAAAAAGAAGAGGATGTTGTCATATCAATAACAGAGGATGCACCAATAGAGAAATTGCAGAGAAAAGCACAGAATGGAACAAGAAAAGAAATAAATACATTAATGCTATTCGTGAAACAACAGTTCACACCTTATTTGTTCCATTTTACACAGGAAGCTACACAGAGGACACTACAATAACGCAATTTTCCATCTCTTATCGATCGAATTATCAAACATTCTTCAAATCGATTTTTCCAGTGCATGAATGTGCAACCACAGGTGGCAATGTTCTGCCTTCTTTAGTCCTAAATAAAGTCCAGTGAGTGATTGATTTACTGTTGTTTTCCTCATCCTCTCTGCCACGGCTTGATTTGAGCAGGCCGCGTGGTGAGCATATCTGTATTCCAAGAGAGATCCACTGGTATGATGGTTGCTATAGCTACGCATGAAGGTCATTATGGGAGAGATCTTTTTTGTTTTGCTCCAGTCTGGCAGACACTTCTGAACAGCCAAGGGCTGAGGAGGAGGAATAACGTCATTTCTTAGTTTCCATCGTGTATCACACCGGCACAGCTCATGGTAACCTCTTTAGAGTAAACAAGCCCGGCCTTGAAGAACTCAGCATTGTACTCAAGTAATGAAGCCACAGATTTGCATCGACCTCCAGAAGGGCCCTGTAGCCGCCGTCCGTTATCTGGTATCTATCCTCCTTCCTTAGGACGGCAATGGCCATTGTAAAGTAGAACTAAATTGGTATAACAAAAAACTCGTCTCTAAATCATTTGATTCATATATTATTCTTAGTACATTTTGACAGCTAAAAAGAGAACAAAATTATAATTTGCTCGAGAAATTATCTTGGCGACAGGGCAATAGTGCAGCAGTAATTCATTCTTTCAATGGAACTTTGACAATGGCTTCATCGTAAAGTCTGTGTGTGCATACGTGTCTTTGTGTGTGTGTATGGATGTGTGAGTGCATGATATTTTACATAAGGAGTAATTGTTTCCTTTCTTCCTTCCTCCCTTCCTAATATTGGTGTGTGTTATCCAATAAGTGTTTGCCCGTGTTAACCTTTAATTAATGTGATTAATAAGCATCATCAGATAAAGTAGCAGCTGCGTCATAATGTCTGCGTCCCTCCATGATTATTCATGTCATAATCCTTTAGCTGGACCAAGATCTAAGTCCAAGGTGACCTATGATTGACATAGAGATTACAGTTGCACTGCAAATAGCATAAAAGAAAATCAAGCTCTATGGGAAGTCCTTACCATCAGCACCATCATGTCCTGGAGTATTCTAGAGTAGTAATTGACTTAAGACATGAATTCCTTCTGAATAGGTCATTCAAATGTATTAATTTGATTTAACATACTACAGTCATTTGTACACCCCCCTCCCCCCCCACCCCCCTGCCCCAATTGTAAGTAAAACATAAACAGGGAAATTCATTTGCAAAGTGCGTTTTATTTTTCGTTGCCTTGATTATATGCCTCTACATTTAAAAACAAGCCAGTAACATATAGGATCCAACTGTAAAACATTAACAATCTTTTCATCTCAGGAAAAAGAAAATCTCATAGATTGTTACGTTGGATATTCTGTACATACAGAAACAACTTTGTAGTGGGCTGCCATTTCCTGCAACTGTCTTTAGGTTGAATCAACTGGTTTGTAAAAAAAAAAAGGAAGTTGTTTCTGTAGACATTAGCCTTCAGTCGTTTCCCGGGGGGAGTAGACGTCTTCTTCTTGGATAGTGGATCATGGAGCCTGTGCTGAGGGCCCATTTATGCAGGAGACACAGAGGATGCAGAGGAGGCCTCGGTCTTGGCAGAGGAAGCTCCCTCCTCCTCTTCTAAGGGATTCTTTCCGCAGCACAGGGTGGTGATCATGCAGTTACGGAACTGCTTGTTCATGCAGATGTAGATCATTGGGTTGTAGATGGCTGAGCTCTTGGCAAAGAAGGAGGGGAGGGTCATGAAGACTGGTCCGAATTCACTGCCCTGGTGTGTGAAGATGTACCAGGCCACGCTGGCATAGGGCAACCAGCATATCAGGAAGGCGATGACCATGAGGACGACCATGCGAGTGACTTCCCTCTCAGCCCTCTGGGTACTCTCAGACTCCTGCTGGGCAGCAGCAGCCTCCTTGACGGCGCAGAGCAAACGGCCATAGCAGAAAAAGATGATGGTCAATGGAATGGAGAAGTGGCAGACGAACATGTAGATGACAAAGGACTCATTGTTGACACCAGGGGCACGTGTGTAGTAGTCGATTCCACATGCACACTGCATTCCCTCAGGGATGTAACGAGACCAGCCAACAAGAGGGGGCACGGAGCAGGCACATGCCATCAACCAGGTAAGACTCACACCCATGATGGCATGGTTCTCCGTAAAGCGGAAGTTGCTGATGGGCTTGCAGACGACAACCCACCTCTCAACAGCCAGAACAACCAATGCCCAAAGCGCTATCTCACCACCGAGGGTAGCAAAGAATCCTTCAATGTTGCAGCCAGTGCGCCCTAAGACGAAGTAGCCATGCATTGAGCTGTACATCGTGGTGGTAAAGCCGCCAAACACCATGAAGAGGTTAGCCACAGCCAGGTTCAGCAGGATGTAGTTTAGAGGGGTTCGCAGCTTCTTGTGTTCGATGGTGACGTACAGAGTGAGGAAGTTGACAGGGAAGCCGACCAGGATGAGGAAGAACATGTAGGCAGCCAGGGCAGAGAAAGCCGCTGGGTTGACAAGGTAGTACTGAGGGTATTCATAAGGGCTCCGGACAATTCCACTGGTATTCACCATCGGGACATAGAAATCTGGTCCCTCTGTGCCGTTCATGATTGCGGTTAGCGGTTGCGATCAGCCCTTCGGTGGTGTTTCTTCTGGCTGTACAGGAGTATGATGGAGAGGACCTTGCTACAAATGGACCCAGGTGGCCACGCTCTGGCTTTTTAAGGCATACCTTGGATTATCAGTTTCCAAATCCGTCAGCACAAAGTGATTTAGGCCACAGTTAATATCTAATCCAGCCACCACTGCAAACATAACTGACCACTCATCAAGATATTAAGGTTACGCCTGCTCATACCTATCATAGAGCTATCCAGTGACTGCTTAGCCTAGAGCATGATTATAACCAGGTAAAGCTGGTGATGTGCCTCACCTGAAAGAATTGATTACTTTTCATGTGTGTTCAGCATTTGAAAGACAATTCCAAAATGCCTTTAAATGGGGGGAAATTGAACACTTCTGTTTATACTTTGAATGTTGATATTAAAATAATTCACATTACATTTTATCAACTTCAAAGTAGAGGGTTGCACAGTAGCTCTGTGGTTAGCTCCAACCAGACCTCCATCCAGGTCTTTTGCCTCTCTCATCCCTGTGGTATCCTTTGGTATACAGCAATCACAGAGCAATAAATATGAACTCTAAAACGTTCCCCTAATCATTAAACAAGCCTTTTTTTGTCTCAGTATGTGCACAATTGTCTAGCAAATCACTAGGCAGTTTATATTGCCTATTTTATGGTTATTTACCATATCAAGCACACATGATCATGTGTACATGTATACGTATGTATTCCATTACTTACAAGTAACCAAATCACTTGTGCACACATACTGAAATATAGTTTACCTAAAGCATACATTATGCCAGGACAACGCTGAAGACAGTCAATCAAATTACTTAATTTCCTTTGAGTCTTGTTTTAAACAACAGTAGGTTTGTTTTACCAGCTAATGTCTGCACTGATTAATGAAATAAAACAATCTACAATGATCAATCTACACTAAAATGCCTCTACAATTACTTTGAAAAGATGTTGAAATGCATAGGTCAAGGAGATTCCATAAATGGACATTATTTCAAGACACACAGCAATACAAGCCTTGATAATTTATTAAATGTATCCTGATCTTTGTTTTTTTTTTAATAAATGGTAGGTCGTAAGTTATTTATTTGAGTGTACAGCAAAGGCAATGGGGTTGCTGAGTAGTGGACCATCTTAGCAGCTAGCAGAGAGCTCAGCACTTTCCTAATGGGTGTTGTATTAAAGAGATTTGGGGCTTATGGACGTGTTACTCTCACAGGCCTGTAATGGATTTAACGTCACAGAGGTCTAATAGCTAGTCATTGTCGCACACTGAGATGTTGCTGTCTTAGCACACTGGGTTTTTTTTTTATTGTTAATGGGTAACACTTTAGAATAACAAAAATTGATAACCCTTAACAAACTGATTAATTATTAAATAAATCATATCTTGACATATCATATTATACATATTTGTAGCTTAGTAGTACACCAGTAGTAATGACATTACAAGCTTATATCTGATTCATACGTGAAGAATAGTATTGCTATAGTAAAACATTATTTGAACATCATTACCTTATTAATACAAATATAATTAGACCTACATATCCTTCTTTAGGATAGGTTAGGATTTACTTATTTTTATAAATGATCTATAAATTAAAAGTTGATCATTAACAAGTAATGCTTAAATGATTTATAAATATTTGTGAATTGTAATTTCGTGTTAGACTTTAATCATGTTTTACTCATGTATTATAAATGATTTCTAAGAACAATTGTTTAACAACTAAAACTGCTCAGGGTTTTGCAGCCCCTGATATAAAGTTGAAATGTAGAGACGCGTATAAGCTTGTCAGCTTTAATGTTTCCTAAGGACAGTGTTTCAAATCCTTTATGAATATGTCAATATGTTTGTTTGTTTGTTTGCCACTCGTGACTCAGAAAACTGTTTGCTGCCCCTAAATGTGCAACAAATTACAGTCTGTAAACATTTATAAAGGATAGTGCGCGATTTATTGCTATCAGGATGAAGTGAAGGAAAGTTTGAATTGACGACGCAGTGAAAGTGATTCTGTTTATGCCGCATTCAAGTCATATCAAATATAGCGTAAATACGAACTCCGACTGGAAAACCGTTCCGTCAGCTTCCCAGTGATGATTAGAAGTAGGGCACGTCTACTGAGATTTTTTGTGCGCTCCGGTATCTCCCACTTGGGATCACAAACTGTGGATGTGTGACAACACAAACATCAAACACTGCACGAATCCACCGATGTCAGCAGTCCAAGATCATAAAAATCCAAATGGTTATTATATCCACAATAGTTCAATCAACTCTACTTACGAAAAGTGAGCAACGTCTGCTGCCGTTCATTCATGAGTGACTTTAAATTCATACAAACAAATTGTCCATGGGCGTTCCAACGAGTTAAACACGTAAACACGTCCAAATTGTAGAAGTGAGTTCCTATTCTATTCTTACGTTTCTTCCGATGTGACTTGAACGCAGCATTATACTTATGTCGGCCATATTTAATTTACGTCATACTCGGGATGGGAAACAGAAATTTTGAGGATGGAAGTTGGATGACGATAAAGTGAAATTGTGAACGGCGCGTTTTTCGAAATGACAACAGCTAAATTAAAACAAGGCAAGTTTTCTTTTCGAGGTGGAAGACGTCATCCACATTGTGGAATTAAGAATAAATAGACAGCAGCAGAGAGGAGCGGAGGGCGGCTCGTTTGGCGGCACGGGGGCGTGACCGCGGGTCAAGGTATCCTGATGTGGAGTAGCCACCTCTCACCTCTTTTTAAAGTAGGCTCAAACCATTCTTGTTCTCTGTGACTTCTAACCATCCCTGTTTAGTTATTGATTTTGGTGCTTTAAAACAATCTGTCTAAACCTGGTTTATTGTATTTGCAAATGTTTTTTTGTGTAGCACATTCCCACCAGTTACATGAGCTGTGTCATGTTGCCATGTCTTGCCTCTCCTAGTCAGGATCAGTCATGGAGTGGAATTAGGGGGTGCGGTGAGGGGACTTGAATGCCCATAGTACACTCCAAGGAGGGGGACAGACAGACGGGAATGGGCAAGTCGGGAGTGTGAGTTGGCAGAAAATGAAAGCTTTGTCTGGGTAGGAAATGCGAGATGGGATTATGTGGGAAGGTATGTAGCCTTACAGTACCTTTACCAGGAATACCACCCTGGTTAATTCCACAACCTCAGTTAGACTTTTACATTCTTTAAAAGATTCATTCAGACAGAAAGGGAGGATTTTTCTGTGTTGGTAGAAAATTGTTTAAAAAATGTTTAAATATTATGCCTATATGTTCCAATATTTACAGACAGATCCTTACAGGACTGCATTCTGTGTCCCAGAGTTAAGAGTAGGCAGTATATACAGTTGAGATGATGGCAATTTCAATGGCTGTGCAATGGGTTGAGGAAACTCACATTTTGAGAGTGGCCATATGTTCTGACTCAAGTTCAGCTCTTAAAAGTCTGGAATCATTTTCCTCCAGAAGTAGGAAGAATATACCTTTTGAGATACTGCAAACTGTATTTAAATTATAAACAAATTATTATTTTAGTTCCATTTATGTGGGTTCAAGGGGGGATTGAGGGAAAAGAAAGAGTGGATACAAAGGAGGTATTGGGTTCAGAAACAGTCATGGAGGTCCCTCTGAGTCAGTCAGAAAAACATTGATCTGGAGTAAACTTATTTACTCAGAGTTGGCAAGAGATGTGATGTAGTGAAATAACAGGAAGACATCTGTACTCAATACAGAAGAAGTGGGAGGGCAGCAGGTAGAAATCATAACGAGGAAAACTATTTCTACATGGTTCAAACATGGTAGGTTTAAGGTAGAATTGCACAAGTATGGACTGATGTCAGTAAATACGACTGTGTTTCATATTCCATTAGGGAATGTCATTTATAATAGTCTATTCACGTTTCTGAGGGAGACTGGGTTAATAAATAGGTTTTTTTTCAATGATGTATTTATTTTGTGTGTGTCTCTTTGTTTAATGTAAACAGACTCTGGTCCACACTCCAGCATAGTGTCAGGCGCTAATGCACCTGAAAGTCGGACGTTGTTGAATGGTTTGGTATGACACCTACAAGTCTGAAGAATCTGGTGAAAGGGTTTTAACCTTGTTTGTAAGTCAACTGTGCTCTCTAGTGGAGAGGTAATGACATGACATGACTAATACCAAACCGTTCTCCAGTAGTGAAAGAGCTTAAGCTTCATGTAATCAAAGCTTTTATTTATGCATTTATTAATTTAGTTTATAAAAGACCCCATATATTGACTGTCGCATAAAGGGTGTTGGGAACTGCCTGGTATAGGTATTCTTATTCTTATGCCAACTGTGTGTAGGGTTAGAGTTCAGCAACAAACCCTACATTTCTGAAATCCTACACATAGTCTTTTTAAGTCCTGTAATGTAAGGCAGGCATAAACCCAGACAGCAAAGCTCTGAGACCTCGTCCTTCAACAATGACTGAAGCAGTGTAATGCTTAAAGATAGTGGATCACCATACAGGTGAAGAGGGAAAAGAGAGAAAGTTAGTGTGGTGAGAAAAACAAGAAGTTAAAAACAAGCTTAGATACACTTGGAAGAGTAAAATCTCACTCTTACAGGCTAAGGCTGGCTTCTGGACTAAGAGAAGCCTACAGAGATCCTGTGTGGAACCCAAAACCTCTTCCAGGAAAAAACACTTCAGCCACCAGTGTCAGTTTTGGAAGCAGTGAGGCACAGACTGTTATGTGGTCCAACTGAAGAAGACCACACATTCCCATACAAACAAACAAAACATTTCACATGTACTTCAGAATATGTTTAGAGATATATTTTAAATGTGTGTAAAAATGAATTGTACATGTAAATGGCATTCATTCCAAATATATTTTAAATATATTTGTATATATTGTCAGCAGCATATAGGAAGAAAATATTCAGTGTTCAGATTATTTTTCAAATAAATGTCAATCTCCATTTATTTACACCCACCCCACCCCAGCCACATACTGTACCTCCAAACTGCAGTAGTGCAAACAGTGAGAGATCAAGAGGTAAGGGACCTGTTGAGGTGGCACACTATATCCTTACGTGTATTGCTGCCCTCCACAGGAAGCCAAAGTAACTACTCATAATATGAAATCCATGGGTACAATTCTTTCTTTACTATATTAAACTGTTTCTTATCATCTGTTAGCAAAAGTGTCAAAGAAAAATAAGAAATCTCCAAAATAGAAATGGATCATCTTCTGCAAGATTCGGAGAGTGATGACAATCTGCCGGGCATTGCAAATAGTTTTGACAGTTTTGACTTCAACACTGATGTGAACCATGAAAAATAACTAAATGATGAAGCTGAAGGGAATGTGAACTTTGAAGAGGACTTGAGACAGTGGGCCATAAAAAACAGAGACACACAGATCTGTGAATGAGTTATTGTCCATATTAAGAAAACAAGGGCATCTGTTGCCTGTGGATGCCAGGACACTCCTTGCTACACCACAAGATGAAGTATCTGAGGCTAAATGTGGCGGGCAGTAGATGTACTACAGCTTAGAAAAGGGCATCTGCCGTTTTTTAAGTCAGACAGAGACTAATGCTGTATACCTCAGTGTAAACATTGATGGCATCCCACTTTTCAAAAGTAGTAGTATCCAATTCTGGCCAATACTGGCAAAGTTTAGCCATTTAATTTATTGTAGCAGTATTTAGCGGACAAAAGAAGCCTAGTCCCCTTGAGGAGTATCTTGACTCCTCAATGACTTTTTGTGACTCCTCAATGACAAAGACAATGGAATAATTTATAAAGACCAGACCAGACACCGTCCATATTGAAGCTCTGATCTGTGATGCGCCACCAAGGGCGTATCTAAAATGTATTAAGAATCACAATGCCTTCTCGAACAGACAAAGCTTTCAGTAGAGTAGAGTACAGCAACCACCAAACTGGTGTCAGCCCCTTCATTGCTGCAGGAATTCCTTATGTAAGCTCATTTGTGTTAGATTACATGCATATGGTCAGTTTGGGAGTAGTTAGACACCTGTTAATATTCTTGACTCGTGGCCCAAAACTTTGTTGTTTATCTGTAAGGCAAAAGGATGAAATATCACAAAAACGAAATGCACTGAGAGGGAAGATGACTACGGCAGTTTTTGTTATACATGGGACCTGTGGTACTAAAACATGTGTTGTCCCCTGAAAGATACAAACATTTCCTGTCCTTGACAGTAGCCATGTCGATAATGCTGGAGATGAGAGGACTCGGAATGCTTACCTCCAATTTGCTCATGAACTAATAAAACACTTTGTCATGTGCTGTGCTGACCTGTATGGCAAGTGTTTTCCTGTGTACAATGTACATGGACTAGTCCATCTTCATGAAGATGTCAGCCACTTCAACTGTTCATTAAATGAAATGTACTGTTTTCCTTTTGAAAACTAGCTGCAACAAATCAAGAAACACGTGAGGAGCAGGAAAAGTCCCCTGGAAGTGAACGAGATCAAAAGCCTGACACACAGCCTGAAGTGTTTGTTTCTGTGAAAGAAAAACACTGTTGTTTTCTCTTGAGAGATGACAGATTTGCTTTCATTCGAGAAAAAAATGCAGACGGCACTTTTGCGTGTGAAATTATCCACCAGCGCCACATTTCAACGTTATTTCAACAACCGTGCAGCTTCAAACTTCTAAATATAGTGTACACAGGAAATGGGCAGGGCAGGATGAAAAGAGGAGTACTGCGTGAAACGGATCTGCAAGAAACTGGTGGTTATGTCCTCATACAATTCGCCATGGTGTGGAACACAAATCTTAAAGGTTGAATTTAGCCTATAATCTCCATTTTAATGAACTGTAGAAGAGTTCACCGTTATTGATTGTAATAATGTCATAGATAATTTTAGTGGAAATGTGTTCCTGTAGCGTAACTGGTAGAAAAAGGTGCTAGCAATGCCAATGGTCATGGGAGGCAGACGTCTCATGTTTGCTGGGTTACTTCAATGTATGCTTAATAGATGATAGTGCCCGAAATTTGAAATTCATGAACCTAGGCGGTATGGATGCCTCAAACGGACCCCTCTAATGAGTCTGCCCTGTCCTTATGAATAGTGCATGACTTTGATGTTTTGATGTATTGCACTGTAGCGAGATGTACTGATGTGTACAGTAGACACACAGTAGAATGGAAGGAAACTGAATCCAAAATGTTATCAACACCAAATGAGACGACTCCTGAGATGAGATTGGACGATTGGACGTTGACAATCACCTACTGAATTATTTCTGCATACTATTTTCATTCAGTCGCAGGGAGCAAACATGAAAGTGTTTCCAAATTCAGGCCAGCGGTTGTCAGTCCTGGTTAGGTTTGGACATGGGACTGCGCTACTGACTGTTGCATTATATTAACCTTTTCTGTTAAATGTTATGACAACATTTAATAAACTTCAATCGTGTCTATCCCTCAAAACAACGCCATCTCACTGCCTGACTTTTGCTTATCAAGATGACTGTGGTTTTTAGAGGACAAATGAGTAGGCAGAGTGTGATGCTCTCTCACTCTGCCCACAGGATCTCTCTTGCTGAGTGACCGGTAGAGAGGAGGGAACACTGTGACCAGGACATGGCACATTCCACGCCACCAGCCCCCACATACATTTCACACTGAGGGTTATACATCATCGGTCGCATGAGAGCAAATATAACAGATATCTGTGTCTAGAATATCCAGAATCATGTGCAATTTGACTGAAGATACATTCAAGTGCAATATATGATAGTAAAGAGAGAGCTTTCATTATTTGAACAATCCTATTCATTTAGCATTTCAGTGATGCTCTGATGCTTGACTGATGAGGAACACCCATCATTTCTAGGTTGGGTATAACCTCAGGAACAAATTTAGCCAGCAAGCAAACAAGTGAGTTTGCTTGCAGTCCATTATGGTCTCTTCTGCCACCTCTCTAATAGACAGCCCCCCCCCCCCCCCTTTTTCCAGGACGTTTAAACTGCAAACATGACAAATAATGATAAATGAATCATTGCTTGTGTAATAGGCAGTAGTATGGATATTTTTGGTATTGCACATGCTTACAGCTTATTTGCCAGTAGTGGGTGCTATGAACCTACTATGTACTGCATGAAGAGAAAACATGTTCACATTTTGGTTTCCTTTTTATTCTAGAGGAATCAACGCTGAAGGGAAATCTGCATCTTGTTGCTTAATTAGTTGCACATTCTTTTGTATGGCGGTTTTTGTAGCTGCCCAGTCACATATCTTTAATATGTTATTATTTTTGTAACAGCAGTACTACTACACGCATTGTGTAGTGTGTTAAAGAAAAAGTGTCGTAGTGGATGATTTTTTTAGATTAGCACCTCTGAGGAGAGGATGCATCAACACAGGGCCATCACTGACAGCAGACAGTAATGTATGTTGGATAATCTGTGATGTCTCTCAGACCGTCCTCTGATGTCAACAAAGCCTGCTATTTGTCACGAATAGCAATCAGGCCTATTCAGTCACCTTCAAGTGCAGAGAAGGATGAGGTCAGAGGTGTTGTTATGGCTTCATTAACTGGAGGCCTGCAGTGAATGAGATCGTTCTGCAGCAACACCTTTCATTCTTGCCCCAAATCATCAGGAGATGGAGTATTTGTCAGATGCATTTTCAGAATAATGATTCAAACAGATGAAACACATTTGAGTGCATATGTAGTTTTGCCTGCTGTGCAATCAGATGGTTGTTAATATACTGACGTTAAATAGACCACTTATCTTCAGGATGAGTGTAACACAACAACCTCCCATTTCCATTGAAAAGAGTATAAATAAATAAATAAAGTATAAATCCCCTGCATCAAGCTGATGGGCGGCCTGTTTCTTCCTGGTCAGTCAGAAGGACAGAGAGAGAGAGCAGTCAGTGGATTCACTTGGCTTTATCTCCCTCTTCTTTCATTCTACCTCTCTATCCTCCCATCCGGAAGGATTTTCAGTCTCTTTTCCTTTCTGCCTCTTAGTAGCTATCTCTATTATTTCTCCAGAGTGACCAATAAGGCAGTTTTGTTGTTCACACGTTCACACAAACACACAAACACCAACACATATTGTGATGACGTCTCCGTAACTGCCTCTTGTTGCCCATTGTTGATGTTTTATAAGAAATGAGCAGTCTTTGGCATGATTCATCACATTTGAATCGACTGGTTGCTAAGGTGATGAATCAGTGTTTTATTTGCAGAGTGCTGAGGTCCTGTGGATTATGTAGAGAGCAATGTCTTCCGTTTAATACTGACGCTCACTGCCAGCGTGGTAGAAGTGTGACTGAACCTTGGGCTGTGCTCGGTCCTTACGTCTCTTGACTTGATGTGTAGGAGCCCCAGATGCCTGGTGGTTAAACCTCTCGCTGTTACCCTCAAATGTCACCCTCATCAGCAAACACTTCCAGACGCGCACAGACACTTATACACACACTGAACCTCCCACACGCTCATCTGCACACAATCACACAACAACAACATCAAAGGTACACATATTCATCGGCCCTCTCAAATCTCCTTTTATTATATCTCATTATTCACATGCTGAACAGCCACACAGATTTTGGTTTGCCTACATGGTCAGATGTTGCCCTTCTTCGCTATACCAGACCATACCATCTTCTTAGCAGATTTAAAGAGATTCTGTACCAGATCCCTTCGCCACCAGCATCTGCCACCTGGAGCTCACTGGTTGCAAACACAAGACCGCCCCAAAAAAACACTCATGTGCTCCTGAACTCCTTTCCATGCACATTGTGATTTTTCGTTTTGACATACTGTTTAGACAGGATCAGGGCCTGAGGCAACCGACAGTAATTACGGGCTGTCCTTTAAACCCCTTGTGAATACCACGTTATTTTTACATGCATCTTGTCCCTGAGTGCTTCACTCTACAGGCCGACCTATTGTTGTATTAGATGCTGCCTTTATACCGAGAGCACATGGGTGCACCGCGATCTGCTCTCCCCGTGAAGGTCTTTTGTTGCAGTGTTCATTCACATGTCTGTAGCCACGACCAGAGAAACACAGCAGCTAGCAGTCTGCTCTGTGCTTCAATGTGTACATGTGCATGTGTGTGCATGTGTGTGTGTGTGTGTGTGTGTGTATGCATGTGTCCTGCATGAATAAAACAGTAGGCTGCCACGCCACTGTCACCTTGTAGATGAGCTTCAGTTCAAAACAAAATTCTTATTCATTAATGCAGGACAGGAAGAGCAACTACCCACCAATCACAATCATCCCTATTTTGCACCACAGATGTACCCGACCAGGCATATAATTTCAGACACGGATACTGAAAATATGCTTTGGTGAACCAGCATGCTTGTAAGGTTATGATAGCATTAATCATTGTGATCTTAATGTGGTGTGAACAGTGGAAAGTGGGCGAATATGAAAATGTTTGACTATGATATGCATCAGTTGAGTTGACTCCCCAAAGCTGTCATGTGTGTCTCCTATTAAGATGGAAGAGAAAAGGAGATGGAGTTTCAAACACAATATAAAATTAAAACAATTTCCAGTTAAGGCTTTCATTTCCCTAATAGGAATGAGGGACCGCTGCAGCCGACACTGCTAGTTCAGTAGATGATGGATTGAGCCCTGGAGGGGTATGACTGGGAATGCTTTGAATCCCATCTGTTGTGGGAGCCTGATTTGAATGCTCCATGGCGCCAATGCCATCACATTGACTTGACATTTGAATCAAATATTTTGAAGTGGTATTTTCCTGTAAGCATGTGTGAAAATTGAACGTTCAAGTGCTTGATCGCTCTAAATACCATAGGTAGCAGACGAAAATATCAAACCCAGGTTTCCTTTGCAGTGAGGATTTTGTGCTTCTTCTAACTCACCGTTATGAAAGACTAAAACCAGCATGTCTCTCAGGGCGAAAGAGTGACAGGTGCGTCACAGGTGTGAGATTCAGAAATAGCCCAGGAGCTGATTGAAGTCTGCTAGTTAGCCAGAGATCCCTGCTGAAGCTGCAGGCCCCAGCAGGCCCCAGCAGGCCTCAGGTCTGCTTATTGAGTTATATGGGGGGTCTGATGATTGGCATAGCCGCTGGCCTGCGGGGAAATTGACTGTGATTAATGATGGCAGACCTGTGACTTGGTCCTCATGAGACTGGGAAGAGCATTATTGCATAAAGTTTAGACTTTCTACCATTTAGACTTTAAAGAGGCTAAACAGACACTGAGAGCTTTTACAGACTGTTAAAGACCTGGTTCTCTGGTACGGGTCCTGAAAAAATATGTGAGCACACAATTTTGATGCTCATCAACATTGCAACGTTTTTAATTATTTTGCAGTCTGTTGATAGCGAATACAATGAAATATGATGAAATGAACAAGACTAACATCATGACAGGCTGACAGATTTAGTTTACCAGTGATCTAAAACTGGATGGGAAATAAGGTGCTGATCCTGCATTTATGGGTATTTCTATATCACATATTACAGATTAACATTCATAACATTGATATATTTGCTCACACCTAGTAAAAATGTAGGGCATGGCTGCATACACAGATGTACACATGCCTGCGTGTATGCCTGCCTTTGGAAGTGGCGATTATTTCCAGCAAGAAAGGATGTAGTTTTAATTTTGAACATCTCTCTGTCTGTCTTCTAAAGGTAAATGTGCTTTGATACACTGGCACATTGGCTGATCAAAGCTGGATTGGATGAATATATTTTGTGTGTGTGTGTGTGTGTATGTGTGTGCGTGTGTGTGTGTGCGTGTGTGTGTGTGCGTGTGTGTGTGTGTGTGTGTGTGTGTGTGTGTGTGTGTGTGTGTGTTTGTGTGTAAACTGAAGGACTGCCTCCCTTGTTGTAGATGAAAGCTGTGCATCATCTTTTGATGATCCTCGTGAACATGTACAACCGTTTAAGCCTGCTGTTTTCAGAGATATTAAACATACAATCACACACTATGCAAAGACGCATAGACAACCCCCCCTCACACACACACACACACACACACACATACAACCACACTCCTTCTATCTCATCCTACTCACTCACTGACAAAGCCCATATTAGATAATTCCTCTTAAATGATGTTGCCAAAAATACGATAGGCCTATCAATAATGGCTGCGGGGCTTGAAATAGAACTGAGTAACCGGAAGGCTGACATGGTCACCCAGTACTTAGTTGCGTAAGTGTTAGTGCTCACACTCACAGTGTGGTAAGTATTGCTGCCCTTCACTGCTGCTCTCTCCTCCTCCTCAGTTCCTCTGGTTGTGCTGCTGCACAGTATCCTCTCTATACTATCTGATCTGTTTGTTGCTGGTCTAGGAAGCTGGCATTACGCCTCCCCAGACTGAGCTCCTCACTGCCTTACAGATCATGGCCAGTGAGATCATGTCTACCGAGCCCAGGGTCTTACTGAGCACCAGTCTGCCCAGTTCAATACCCCAGCCTCCACCCATATGTAAGGGGGCCTTTGCAGTATGAGCTCTTTGGGCCTTACCAGTAACACAGCCTCTCTTCATGTCGAGTCCTGGTCTTTTCCCAGGCCTGTGACAGCCAATGATGGGCTCATGTGTGTGCAACAAGCAATGGTCTTATTGTTTGTTTTGTTGCATCAAGTAGGAACCAAAGACAGAGTGACTGATCATGACTGTATCATGTTATTCAAAAGTGTTTGGCAGAGACATCACAGTAATGGAGCTGTGATAAGTCATAAACCATAAAGCGCAACACAGCTTGTTTTGTTTTGTGTCCTTTGTGTACTTTACATGCCTGCATCTCTCTCATACAGTTCATTTTAAACAGTGTGGATTTTTTTTTTTAACATTGTGAACATTTGAATGTACAGTATTTACAATGGCTGCTATTTGTTCATCTTGATAGTTTTCTTCAACGTCTCTTTTGGCATAAAGGCAAAACTATATCATGTTCGAAAACAATCCGAGCAACTGTTTTAGTAGTGTAACCTCAATGGCAAATCCCCTTGTTCTGAATGTTTACGCAGCAAAGATTTATTTCCACTTGGGGCTACCTCTTGTGGTGGCAGCCCCCAGGACCTGAGTCATATTACAGTCCTCTGATGTCAACTATCATCATAAAGTAAAAGATTTACTCAGCTAGATCAGAAATGAAATTGATGCTAAGAGATGCTAAATATGTCTGAGAGAGAGACAATATCTGCCAGGTCGGTTTCCCCACGGGGAGAAATCACAGCAGTTGATCCTGGCCTGTATCAGCGGCAGCGTTCCCATCCCTGTATCCATTCCAAAATATGGAAATGTAATCAAATTCAGACGCTCTATGTTAGAGGGAACGGAATTGAATTTATCCTCCTGTATCAATGGGCTCTTCCACACTGGAACCAATAATGTGTTATTGCGACCTCTCCACCCTGCTTGATGAGGTAACGTCCTGTTGTAGCTGTTAACCCATGACCCTCCCGGAGACTGAAAGAAGACAGAAATAGAAATGCAAATGGGAATGGTTTCATAACTCCTCATGTAGAAATCGCTATCCTCTATCTTTTCATCTGCTCTGTGTGTTGTATCCTGTGCCGCAGGTTCTGTAGGAAACGTCTCCTCGGAGGTTTTCATCAGTTCAGCTTGCTTTATTAGTACAGCAAGAGTATTTAATGGATGAAAATGTATTCACTAAATAAGCAGACTGTGGGACAGACAATCCAAAGATGTGAATACAGTTAGAAGGTAAAACCGCTACAATCACTACACCATGTGCAGAAAGGATTGAAGGCTTCATGAAGCGTGAGGTCTCAGTGGCTATTTTAAATTCAATATCGTGCCTAAGAATTTGAAATTATAGTTTCAAATATGAAACACCTGTTCCAAGTGTGATTGACTCCCCATGTGGCCCCGCAGGACCGGCAATTGGCTGTATAATGAAGAAAATAAATCTGATAACCTGATGTGACCTTCTCTTTTTACAGTTACTGTACTGTAGCATAAAGGATTTTTCCAATATCACTTTATAGTTATGCTAGCCTGGTTTTGCAGTTTGTGTGGCTAATTTGTACAGTTATAAAGTTGGGGCTTTGTAGCTTTTATTAGATCTGTTAGTACACTTGTGGCCAAAGATGAGAGAAGGAAGTTGACAGACATTAAAACTTGCCCCTCGTGTGTTTCTTGTGATGGTGCCATCTTGTGAGAAGGGTAACAGATAGGCAGGATTAGAGGGCAGACTGCACACAGTGCCCATGTGGCTCCCATCTCATCTATTCAATGTGTTGTCGTTAAATGTCTTGTCTAATTAGTTCTCCCCATAGTGGATGTGACAGATCCAGAAGGCCTGTCCTCAGGGCTCTTCTCTGTTGATGTAAAGCCTCAGTGCTAAAAGCAACAGACAACAGGCTCGTATATGTTTGAAAATGTCATTAGGCATGAGTTAATTGTTATTGAGTGTTCTGCTCATAGGAAGTGGGAAAGATGCATCTAAAAAAGCTGTTGTCATGTGATACTCGTTAAGTATTTCTCAGAGCATTTGGATACACTTGAGACGTGAGTCGTTGATAGTAAATAATTTTAATTAGATTTCTTTAAATTCATTCATGATTTTGAGTGAGGAGGGCTTCCGGGGTGTTTTTCTGCCTATGGTGACAATGACTGGGTTTTTTGGATCCCATTTACCATTCTTTTCTTAAAATAGGTGAAATAATTAAAGTAGAAATTAGAAATGACGGAGATGTTACATATTATAACACATTACTGAATTTTAAAAAATGCTTTCCCAACCATGGAGCAGATATTGCGTTATCCTAAAGCTGGGATGCTAAGGTAAGTATGGCTATGCAGCCTCAAAACCAGAATCAGAATCCACCTGAATGAATTTAAAAAAAAGCAAAATAGTCAATATTAGATCTGGAAGTATTTAAAGACAAATATTTTACACCCCTATTGATTTTCACATTAGACTGAAAAAATGATGTCACGTCTGAGAGGACAATGGAGGCTAAATGTTTTGAATTGTGACAGATGGAAAGGGTCGGGGGGGAGGGGGGGACAGAGATTACTTTCATTTTGTTTTCTTGAAAGAATATTGCACCACAAAAATGGGTTTTCATTTCAAAGAAAAAGCCACAGACTCACAAAAGGCAACTACCGAGCCTCTGAGCAAGGGGATAAGGCAGCAAGGCAGCAAGGCAGTGGACCAGTTCAAATTGACTGTATTATCCTATTAGTTGCATCTGTATATGTTTTCAGTCATTCTGTGTGTGTGTGTGTGTGTGTGTGTGTGTGTGTGTGTGTGTGTGTGTGTGTGTGTGTGTGACAGACACATTATGACAGCTCAGTTCTCAAGGAGTTGTGATAAAGAGTGATAAGATATGAAGATGTCTGCTAGTTAGCGTCTTTTCATCACCAACAGAAGAACATGGAGGTCTATTTACCAAAGAGGTGCTTTCAAGGGAACAGGTGGACATGGAGAGATGTGGAGGAGAGAGACGTGAATACAGTGAAAAGGGCTGAAAGAAGGGATTATTTTTGGGGTTGGGGTTATTTTTGTCCATACGCATGTTGGGAAAACATGTTTGTTGTGTTTTACTTGTATATGCTCACTGCATCCTGGGTTTGAGCACGAAAAAGCCATCTTATTCTACCTCAATCTCCTTTTTGAGTTGTATGGTGTGATCCAAATGCTTTTTCTGTCCCATGAAAGTGGATTATCTTTCCTGCAAGATTTTCCTCCTCCTCCATTGTGGCTGTGTGGTTGTGCATTGAGCCACCAGGGAATCGATTGCTCATCTCCTGAAAGCTCTTAGTGGTCTTAAGCTTGAGTAGTTATGGCCCAGTATTAACCCCTTAGGCACCTTATGCATCACTGAGACAGGTGCTCAATAGCCTCAAATCGAACACAGAGAAAAGTACAAAAATAGGCAGTTTCTCATTCATATTTTCTAGCCCACTAACCAAGAAAAGTACAGATACATCATTTCTAAAATACTTTGTAGTCTTACAATACAAAACATCCAAACAGGTGTAAACAGGTGTAATTTCTACTAATTGGCAATATAATGGCATGGACCACTTCTAATGAATTCATTTAAAATAATTTGATGATATCAGGGGATGTGCTATTGTATAAAAATAGCATTTAATAGATAGAAAGATAGCTGAGTCTCCAATAGTATGAAATGAATTATTAGATTTCACTGAAGATATACTGTAGATATTTCAAGGCTGAAACAAGGTCAAAGGCAAACCCATGTCAGCTAAAAGCAGATATGATAATTGGAACGGGGACGCTGGGACGTGATCACCTCATGCATGTCCTGTAACAATTCACACTCTGGTGGCACGAAATAGTGCGAGCTGGAAATGGCGATGTTTTGTTCGGATAGCGAGGGTCATCTATAAAAAGCGCGGCCTAACTGAAGTGAGGCGCCACTCTACTTAGAATGCAATCAACATGTGTCTCAGTCTACACCTCTACAACAAAATGTGTTTTCACCCCGAGGAGAAGTATTTTTCATCCTGTGGGTGTGTGTACGTTTGCGTTTCTGTGTTTTCTGGGTGGAGGATGGCATTTCCACCTATTTGTTTTTACAACAGTGTGAATTGTTTCCGGTCTCAGTGGAGTTAGTAGCAGCCTCGGAGAGGGCTACACTCAAGGAATGTTTCATCAATGTTTTTGCGCTGTGGAAAAAAACATATACCCAAACATCACCATAACAGCCAGAATAGTCTCGATGGGATAAAATAATTAATTTTACACATTTGCTTCAATTAATTAAAATAATTAATTTTAGCCAAATAAATGAATCTTAGTGTTTCTAGTGCAATTTGTTAAATTTTGTATTTTGCTGAGTGCTATAGGCCGCCACAGATTCTGGGCGTCGGGCCTCCTTGCAGCAGTGACAGTGAAGGATGAGAGCGCTGGTTATCACGTTGTAGTACTTACTGGTTGTGTGATCAAATCAAAGGGCAGACAGGATGACACCGGCTCTAATAGACTCAACACATCACTGTCAGACTCATTAAATCCCTTCTCTGTCAATCTGATCGCCTCAATGTTCTCCCGGCTCACATTGGGTTATCAGTCTATTTCAGGGTGTGTAATACACGCACCGCGGAGCTCCAATTTTCCAGATTTTATCTGAAGAGCAGGCAGTGTTTGCTTTGTTTTTTTATTTTTCATCAAATACAAGGCAACTGAATACATGCATACAAATGTATAGACACTGCATGTACACACACACATATGCACATACACACACAGCTATACCTCTTAAAATAAAATCCTTGGGGTTGGGGCCGGAGAGCTTTGTCATCCCATGACACCGTACAGTGATGAAAACCCCCCCATGTGTCCGGCTCACAGTCCCCAGAGCACAGTAGTTCCTCAGTAACTGAAACGGAGTACGGCAGGACAGAGCTTCCCCCTGCCCAGAGCGTTTGACACCGCTACGCTGGCATCAGATGAGTGATTGACTCACAGGCGTGGAGGTCCCCAAAGGAAGCAGAGGAAGTGTGTTGTGGGTGAAGGCATGAGAGAGAGAGAGAGAGAGAGAGAGAGAGAGAGAGAAAGGGAGACTTTCAGAGGTCCCTTATGCGCTGTCGTCACCTTGACAGACAGATACTGGTCAGAATAATCTCTTGCGGATAATGTTTTGATTTTCTACTTTTTCGGCTGACAGGCTATTGTCTTGGAGTCCACTTTTGCTGACACTGAGCAGTTCTGTCTCCCTTTTCTTAACTGGTGGGTTGCATCCCTTTGACATACAGTGCTGACTGCTTTACTGTTAGCATTTTTAGGTCATCTTACTCCTACAGGAACACGGCCAAAAGTGTCAGGGGAAGGAGAATGATTGAATCTAAAAGAAAAATCAAATGATGATGCCGTCACTGCAATGTGGATTAAGTAGCCAGGCCACATGACTGTGTTATTGTAGGTCGACAATGGCTACTGATGAACAAATGATCATCAAGAGTGTTAATGCAAAATGGCAAAGGCTGCTTGCTTTAGCTTTAGACGCTGGCTGTGATGTGCCACAGACTAGGACAGACCTAGGACACACCTTTAGTACGTTAAATCTTGTATCTGGGATAGTATTAAGGCTTAAGTCTTTCTGTCTAACACATTTGCTTCAACTTCAGATATTTACAAAAGGTCAGTACATAAAGTTATGTGAAAGAGCTGAGCAACATCACTCCAGTAATAATAGGCCGGCCAGTGGCATGAGTAATATTTTCACATCCTGGTTGATATTTCCAAGTCTCGGATGTAAATGTCAAGTAGAGTCTTATGCGGTTGTTGTGCAATCTATCAGTGTCAGTTGGCTACAGCTGGTTTTATGAAGTCAAGTATTGTACAGGGATGAGCGGGGACCTCTTCCCTGCTTTATGTCAGAGCGTGAAGCAGAACATTTTCCACCATAGCCCATGTGCGTCTCCAGTACATTTCTGAAATGAAGAGAAACAGCTGTGAAACAGTTTGACCGATGCCCTCAGACAGCTTGATACACGTCTAAAGTGAGATGTTTTTGTCCCAAGAGTGGGCCGCTCACCTCCAAGAGTTCCTCTTTTGCCCTTTGTCCAGACATTTTACAAAATGATTGACATACTTCACTGACCTCGTGGACTAAGTGTCATTTGCAGTGGCTGTCGAGGCTAGATCCATCTACTGTGACATGCTGACCATACACAGTTGATTTGGAAAGAGCAGCTCGTCCTGTGATGAGATCTTTCCTATCTTTTTCTTTTTTTGTCACAATCCTGACCAAGGTCACTGCAACTCATTTACAATTACATTTATTTGAATGGATATTTTTTTGAGTCGAGAGAAAGATCTTCTCTTCCTCATCGTTTGTGAGTCCTCCTCCTTCTACTTGTTCATTCATTCTGAATAGCTACACCACAATGGATTCTATTTTCCATCAGAGATAATGGGAATTTGAGGACAAAATAAAGATTGTTAGGAGAAAGTGCAGCCCAGCCTTAATATCACCAGGATATCCTATTATGCATCTGATGTCAAGGCCTATTTCAGTCTGCAACAGAAAATCTGTGGAGGGGAAATGACTTTAACAGCTACACTGCAGCGTTCCTTTCTTCACATGCTCCCTTTCTGTTTTTACGCTCTCTGGCTGTCGTCTATTAATCCCTTGTGCCTTATTGTATCTCCTCTTCCCCTGTCTTACCTTTTGTACCTCATTCGCACTCTTTATTGCCTTTTGGCTTACGTCTCTACCAGGACCAGAGATGAGAGGAATTGATTTGGATGTGTGGCCCTGACAACAGACCACCGCAGTATTGGCTCTACGGTCTATTAAACCAGTTGGCAGTTGGTGGCAGTTATTGAATTACATTATGCACACCATACTCCACAGATGTCTGGAAGCAAATAACCCGTTCATTCAGCCAGTGGGATGTCAATCAATCTTACCAGCACTTCATTTATTATGGCTTATGACACATCCACAGGTATTCAACATACATGCAGTCAGTGGAAGTATCTGGTCCACATGGGGGCTGATGAGGGGTTGGGAGGTTGCAGGGGTGAGCTGGATGTCTTTATGGATGCTAGTGGTTTTCTGTGCTTTTGTTCTCCTCAGCAGTGATACAGAAATACTGCACACCTAAGACCATATATTACCTTTCTCTTGATTTTTATTGTCATGGGTTTATGGAATTCAGTTGAGGTTTCATATCATGAACAATGTCTGGTCAATTTGAAAAAGTCCCTACTTTCTAGACAGTATATAGGCTAATGGTGCCTTTCAGGAGAAATGCCAGCTAGACAGTTTGACAGTCAAGTCCTACCAGACCTTTCATTTTCATCTCCTCAAAATAGGAGCACAGAAGCTTCAATAAATACTCCTGTGATTCTAATCAGAGGCAGTCTGCTGCTTTATGATTGGCTGAGAGCTGATGACTCATTTCAACAGGCTGGTGTGGGGAAGGTGTGGGGGGGGTGGTGAGCAGGAGGTGGGAGTAGCTTTCTCTCTCAGTGAGGAGCCTGTATGCATTGTTGCTGTCAGTGGTGCTCAAAGATTCCTCTCTCTCTCACACACACATAAATACTTGCAAAGGGAGTCAACCTAATATATACGTACTTTCACATTGTTTCTGCGCTCGTCTCCTTATCCATGCTCTGCCACTATTGCCTCTAGCCAGCCTGGAGGAGAGACACAGAGCCTGGAGGAGAGAGGGAAAGAGGGAGAGAGTCAGAGAGAGAGAGAGAGAGAGAGAGAGAGAGAGAGACTTGAGCTGATCACAGAGTCTGCAGCCCCCAGCCTTCCCTCCGTTGCTGCTGCTACGTGTGAAAGCCAGAAGCAGAGGCAGAGCTTGTGTTTGTCTCTGAGACTCAGAGGCAGGAGAGCTGTGAGCTGTGCAGTGCAGAGCCAATCCACTGGCATGATTCCAGAGTGACAGACTCCGTCCAGTCCCTCCATACCTCCACAGCTCTCTGGCCACCCGTCAAGCGGGAGACTAACACCAGGCACACAAACAGGTGAGTGTTGCAGCCTTCCTTTAATCAGGATGAAAAAACTCTGCGCCTATTTGATTGACAGTTCAAAATGCTTGTCTTTTTCACTACCTGGATTTTCATTGTTGAATAGAAATGGAATGGCACTGTGTTTTTACTAGAGTAGTTGTGAAAATTGTGTTCCAGTATTTATTTACAACAAGGATTTAACAGATTGTTTAAGGTTGTGGTGAAAGTTTTCCTAAGCAATGGGGTGTATCCAATGTGTGTGTGTGTTTGGGTGTTTGGGGGGCGGGGGGGGGGGGGGTTGTACATGTATTTGTTTGTGTGAAGACTTGTTTACCTCTTGACTGACAAGTGAAAAACACCATTGGGACCTGGGGAAGCGTTTCAGCGTTTCCTCTGAAAGGGCTGCATCCATCTTATTTCATCCTGTTTCTGTGTGTGTGAATTGGTGTGTATCCATGTGTGCCCCGAAAGAGAAAGGGGTGGGTGGAGGGATAACGGTTACAGCAGTGGCACTGTTACTGTTATCTCAGTCTTGTTCAGAAAGACACAAAACACGAAGGAAGAAGTCATCTCAGCTGCTGTGCTTTAGTCAGACAGTTTGATGGAATGCATGTGCACACACACGCTACAGACAGCGGTCCGTGGACAGCTGTCTGAAAACCTGCAGTTGTTTACATCACAGATTTGTGCTGTTTCTCCAGAGCTCAGTGAGAGGCTTTTGTCTCAGCTGCGCAAGAGAGCTCCTACTGCATCCATCCCTATGTTTTGTAGCATTCGTAGGACGGGATCTGCTGCTATAAGGTTGTGATGGTACTCTCAGGTCAAAGTATAGTAGTTTAAGGTACTGCCATCGTATCAAAAATGGAACTGATGTTAAAACAAAGATCCCTGAAGCAGATTTATGATTGGTTTCTTATTTCTTCAGCATTATGAAACATGAATTGATGCAAAAGGAAAATGTGTTGTTGAAATTGTGATATTGATTGAATTTTGTTGTCCATTGGAGGTAAATCAAATCAGATTATGGCTAAAATTGATATGATGAAGAATTATACATTTTTGATACATCATATATATTTTGTATTTTCTGACAACATATTGTTAGATGTCTACTGCAGCATTGCATTGGTCATGACTGAGCTTAACTGGCTCTTATTTCTTATGTGGCTGCCATCTAATCTATCTATAAACTGCTCCCTCACCCATTGGAGGATTTAGTCCCGTCTCCTCCATGTTAGTATGTAACACTTGTTGTTGCTTACTGGAATGCAGTTTGTGTGTAATGGCAGCCCACGAGGGTTTACTGTAGGGGATCTGGTTGGTGAGGCATTATTTCTTCAGTGCACAACCTGTTGAATGTCCGTATGTTCAGTCTCAACTTCTCTGAAGGTTTTCTCTGAAGTCAATTCAAATACCCATTTAAAAAAAAATGAAATTGAAAAATGATTTACAACCATCTCCTACGACTTACTTCTGGTGGGTTAATGTGTTAATGTGTTGATGTGTTTATGGAGATGACAGAGAAATACAGGACCATATGGCTGGAAGGGGATTTCACAGAGACGTTCGTCTATGTCACATTACTGTGTTGTGGTCTAGATGCTATAAACCCCCCTGAGCCATGTTGGGTCCTACGCTGCCATCGCCAATCCACTCAGCTTGAAATATCCCTTACATGTTCGTCTCTCTCTCACGATGGATGCTGCTGACCGTCAATCTGTCACTGACTGTGATGTTCGGGGGATCGGCCCCACCTCCCTATTGACACTGCCACGTCTCTTTATCACCCCTCATCCCTCCATCCTTCCACCCATCTATCCATCCATCTATCTCTCCCTCTCTTCATGTTTCTCCCACTGGGTTTGAAGTGTTGTCTCTTCACTTTCACTGAGCACCTCCCTCCACCCCCCTCTGCTCTGGTCGCCACAGAAACGGCTGATTCAGGAAAGGTGGGCGTGTGGCTCAGAGCTCTCGCTGCTCTGCCCCATGCGGCGCTTTCACAGTACATTTCTGATTCTGTGCTGCCTTTATGGCCCTGATATGCTGACAGTTCAGGTGGCTCAGTCAGATGTTACATGATGGCTTCAACCATACAAAGGCAGTTTCCTTCCCCTAAAGGACAGGCTCAGTATTTACAGCTGAATTCCTGTTCGCAGTTCAGTTTTTACTAACGATGGTACGGACATGGGAGACCTGTCCTCTAGATTCTGAATGAATGAATGCTAGCCTTTAATAAATGTCTCTCTACACTGAATACTGACATTATTAGTGATTTTGAATTGAAGAGGGTGCAATCTAAATGGCTATCTTATGGGTTGGAATCACCTTGTGTTAAGAGACTACATTGAGGTGATTAATAATGTAATATGTCACGACCGACCCATTTAATAATAGATATGCTACAACCTTTCTCTTACATAAGGTTGATGGAGCAGGCTGAGAGTGGAGAGAAACAAATAGATCCACAACGGCAGGAATGTGCCCTTGTAAACACACAAGGTATTTCATGAAGAAAACACTAAGATGTTCTGTATGTTCTGTTATAGAAAGCCCTTGCCCAATAGTATGGATAGAGAACCAGCATCTCACCCATGTATTACAGTAGTACTTTCCTCTCAAAGATAGTGAGAACTGAATGAAGGACTAGTCGTAAATGCAGACCGCAATTGAAATCTTTTTCAATTTTCAAAAAAAAAATTTTTTTGTATTATGGCTTCATCCATCTTGTCACATTTTGGAGAGCTCTGGCTGCCACCTAAATCTGTAGAGATAGTTTGCACACTAGATAAAACACAGCCTGTCAAATAGATTTCTGAACGCGAAATGAAACCTGTGTTGCAACGCAGTCAATTCTAGCAGGACCCCATGAGCCTGTCCTGCTGTGCTGAGTCAGATTATGTGTTTTCTAGTTTGGGAGAACAAAAAGGTAGAGATGTATGCAGGCTGCAGTGGTTCTCCACCCTGCAGTGTTCAGCCATTACAGTCTGTGGTGACGCAGCCTCTGATACAGCACACTGCAGACCCATCACAAGACACAGCCAGAACAAAGAGCACACACTGTCATCTGAGACAAAAACTCAACATCCGCATATGTACATCACATGTGACATACGTAACCACATGAGTCCTGATCACGCACCCTGTCCTTTTTCAGACGCTCTCCCGGATATCCCTCTCCCAGGGATATCTGTGGCGCTAGGAGCCTCAGGTGGGACACAGACGAGCTTTATGGATGCCATTAGATCACTTTGATGTGTGCTTGTGTTTATACCCACTCACTCTACGGTGTGAAGAGGTATAGATGCATAAGGACTTCACAGATGATGACGATAACATCTTCTGGTAATGTCATGATGTATGCTAGCCTCGCAGACTATTGAGTTTATAGATATTTATAGAATTCCCACTTGCAATCACAAAATTCCTCATTCACAGGTTGAAATACCTGACATGGTAAGTGTGAAGCTGATAATCCCCCATTCCCCAGTTGAGCAGCACATGATCTGGTTGATTGGCATCAAACATAGCCGAGATAAAGGGGTGGATGTACTGTGAAAGAACAGCATTTACAGAGAAAGGTGAACAAAGCTACTGAGTGGGAGGAAGTCCTAGTTTTGCCCCAAATGATAAATTAGAATGAGATGAAGGTTTGACCCACCCCTCCTTCACCATCCTCCTCTCTCCTACTCGTTTCTCTCCCTCTTCCTGCCCAGAGAATCTATATTCTTGGCAGGAGTTGTTTCTCTGGCAGAGTGATGTGGTGTGGAGGAGCAACACATCCTCACTAGGTTGTGTTCATAAGAAAGAGTTTCAGACATTAGCTGTGGAATTCACCACTCATGTAGAGAGACGTCGTCTTTGCTTTGGTAAGCAGATTAATGATTATTGAGTGTTTCTTCTTATTGACTTTACGCTTACTACATGCAGCAGGCACCAAGATTGATTTCCCCAATAAGTTAGCCCCTGTCTTTTAATTGAATAGTTGTGGTGATGAATTGGATAATGATTTAAGCTGCCTGGGGAGAAAAATGTTGACATGTGTAGTAGAATGAGTTTAAAAGGCTGTAGGGTCAGGCATGAGGAATGAGTGCGCATAACCTCTTTGGTGAGAGAGGACAGCAGGATGGGCTCGGTTGAGGAAAAATGAAAAGGGACCTAATTGTGTCACGCATCGTCCAAACAGGTGAAGTTCAATTGCTGACTACTTCAGTGCTCAGCTTAATATAAATCGTGAGGGGGGAAAAAAACGGAATCGTATTTGATTTAATGCTGAAGTGAGAGCATAAAGGGCTTGATTTAATTTCCATGCAGAGTGAAAGGTGAATGTTTTGTCTCCAACTGGTCGTTAGGAAAATCAAGTTCTTCTTGAAGTGGATCTCAGATGATTCCCTGCGGCTGTCTGCTGTCTGATGACTAGTTCTCTCCCGAGCCTCATATTAGAGTCCCTTAATTGGTTAGAACAAGTTGGTCATTAACTTGCTCATTAGAGCTTATTGTAGTGCTGAGGCTGCTGAGACCTGATCATAGCAAACTTCTTTAACTGTTCCCCAAGCCTCATCTTGGTCCTGTCTGTAACATTATTTGATCTCATCAACACCAACGTCCTGACTCACTGGTTCTTTAGAGATTCCATGGCCCTTAGTGTCAGGGTGTCTCGGCACTAACCTCACTGTTCTGGCCAAATATTCCCATCTGGCCCCACTCTTCGTGCCATCTGTTCGTCTCCTGTCTAATTGGCCAGTCACGTTGACAGTTGTGAGGCCTCCAGTCCAGTTTGAAATGGCCCACACTCTGTTGTTGGAAATAAGGCAGGAGGTGATCTGAATGAAGAGGACGACACCGAGCCATAGGGCTTGGTAAAGCTCAGGGTTTAAGCTTGATTCAACACAGTGCCTTTCCTCAGTGCCATGGCACTGTGCACCTCAGCAGTTTCCATCCAATCTCTGTATATAGTAGAAAGTGCTGACTGGCTTAAGATAGGGATCACTAAGAGAACAATATGCAATTCATGCTTAGTCAGAGAAAGACCGTTTCCCTGTAAATTAAAAGTTTAATCCAGAGGAGTTGAGAGAAAGAATGAAAGAGAGAAACAGAAACAAACAGAGGCTGTAGTTGGAGTCCTATTTACCAGGGGAGGGTCACAATATAATGCAAATGCTGCTGGTGTTATTGGTGCTGATTGTGGTTGTGGGGCTAGCGTGGCCTTCACTGTCTGATGGATAGGAGGAGAGTCGACTGTAGAGGAACAGTCTGCGGGGCTGCTGTGCCCTGAGGTTCAGAGCTCCCTCTCTCCTTCGTGGAACAGTCACACATACTAATGGTGTCATTACTGGGTTTCTGAAATGCCATAGCTGCACTTAAGAAAAAGGAATACACACACATGCAGTGGATACATACACATACACATATACGCATAGAGCATGTACACACATAAACACAAACACACAGAAAAATGCCAACAGACTTGAACAGACAAAATAAATGTATGCATGCATGCACATAATAATGTATTTATAAACAAGCCACTGCTCAATGTAGGAATACTGAGATTTGGCTCCTTCCATGTCACATTAATATTTACCAGTGAATATTGCATACAGAGTGAAATGTAGAAAATAAGGTACTTTTCTATTACACTGATTGAAATTCTGTACAGTAAAGGCCTACTGTTTCAATTATAATTGATAATAATAATAATAATAATAATAATAATAATAATAATAATAATAATAATAATAATAATAATAATTGATTGGTAAGTGATAATTAAAATAATAATAAAGAAATAATTAAAAATAATAATAATAAAATAAAATAAAATAAAATGAAATAAAATAAAATAAAATAAAATAAAATAAAATAAAATAAAATAAAATAAAATAAAATAAAATAAATCTCATTGTCTATCAGTTTTTTCCTAGTTAGGCCTGTTAAGTCCCTTGAGTCTTGTTTGAGATAAAGGACTCTATAAATAAACTTGACTTATGGGTAATTTAGGTTTCCATAGGTGGAAACAACTATATGTTTCTGAACTCTAATTCAAGAAGCCAATTCCAAGCAACTATTCGACACAATGCAGACATTATTACTGCCATACGAAGACTTCGCCAAAAAAAATGGGGGGAAAAGTGAAAAAATTTCCCAGCACTGGAGATCATATAAGAAAAAAAACAATAATTGCTTGCACAACCCATTAATCTTGCATTTCCAGGAGTTTTCAATATGGAATTAGTTCACAGACCTTCAAATCTTTAGTCCCCCCCTAATGATTTCTGCGTCAATCTAAGCAGCTTTGACAAGATGAGAATGTGATGCAGGCAAAGCTGTTAACTATTACACCTCCTTTGTAAAAAAAAAAACACGCATGCACACACATACAAATACTTAAAACCAACAGATCTGCTACATTGCTGTACCACCTGCCTCTCATCAACCCCCTCATCAAGCAGAATAAGATCACTGTTAATCCACTTGTCTCAGCCCACGGCGTACCGACAGCACTCCCATTGCAGGGTTCTGTTGTTCCCTCAGGGCTCCCTGGAAGCTAAGAGAATAGAAAGGTGCACATAGCCCACACACTCCTTTATGTCTCTCTCTTTCACTCCGTCTCTCTCTCTCTTTCTGTCTCTCTCTGACTGTTTTCCTCTCCCTTTCACACACACACACACACACACACACATCATTTTCCTTTGATTTTATTTGGTTCTGTTGTTCTGCGATGTTGGCGAAAGGTCTTCAGAAAGTCAATCACAACCCATATGGAGGGCTAGGTGTGTTCAGAAGTGGCAAGGATCGTGTATGTGTGTGAATACGTGTGCGGTCATGTGTTTGTATGTGCACGCAGGTGTGTTTATGTGCGTGTCCTATCCTGTTGGGTGGTCACTCAGTCCTGGAGGCAACAAATCACCCCCCCTTCATTTTGTACTTGATTTGTATTTGTTTTCTTTTATTGCTCCCCGCTAGCGCCCTACATCTCCCTCTGAGTCTTTTTGATGTGTCGCTGATGGTGGCTGCTGAGGTCTGGGGGAGGGGGGGTAGGGGTCTCTAATGTGGGGAGTTTTGGGAGTTATTTTGGCTGCATAGCCCTCCAGAGGACCGCCAGCGAGATCTAGTACCAAGGAGGTCATTGAATTTAAGGTTGTGGGTAATGATTTTTCCAATAGCGAGACATTCTCCTTTTCCTGGGCACACTGTGTCATGAGGGGCCTGAGTGTCTCTCAGAGCCCTAAATCAGCCAGTAATGGCTTTGCAGAAAGCTAAACACCTCTTAGTCTTTTAGCAGGCATGATTTAATAGCACTTGTTAATCTGACAACATATACAGTGCTATCCATTTTGTATAGAGTTATAAGCTTCGCTGCTCGAGAGAAAGCTAGATTCATAGCTGCTGGACAAGAGTGTCGTTGTTAAAAGCCAATTAGGGGCTAATTGAACCTCCAGCCTACAGGAGTGTGATGTGCTCTATGAGATACTAGATTAGACCTTTACAAATTCCTTGATTAGGTTATTGATTGATTGATTGATTGAGGTTATTGTGTTATTGTGTCCTAAAGAAATGGTGGTTAACCGTACAACCACTGATCTGACACGACTGTGAGACCTCAGATTCTCTGCTCAGGTCTTTGGGAATAACTCCATCTGTGTGTCATTCTGTAACGGTCTGTGCCCTGAACATTTAATTTGGTTTATGGCCTCTTTCAACCCTCTCTTGACCAAAATGTCAAATATTGTCACCTTGACTTTACAGTAACATTTATAATTGGCTTGCTGACCGAGGCTAGTTTGATAGTGAAGTATTTTTATTGACTGGAGTTTGAGTAGAAAACTCTTCTGAACCTTGTGCTGTCTTTTGGCCCTAGACAGGTCACCTTTAACTCAGACGAGCGCTTTGAAGTTGTGCATTGACTTGAAACTATTTATAGTTCAATCGGGAGAAGGGCCTTCTCCCCTGCGGCGTGTCTCTCACCTCCGTGTTTATCCTTTTATCCCTTTTATGCAGCTCCACATAATCTCCATCTCACTTTCTGTCTTGTCTTTCACCAAATCTTCCATCTTGGAAATCTGCTCTTACCCTACCCCATCCAACTCAATCCACCACACACACACACACACACACACACACACACACACACACACACACACACACACACATTCCCCTCCTCATGTGCTGCCATGTAGCTTTATTCCCGGCTCTGGCCCTTAGCAGCACAGAGCTAATGGCTACCAGGTTTACCTCATTAGTTAATTATGTTTTGTGTTAATGTCTGCAGCTGAATGAATGGCTGAATGGCTTTTAGGCTAATGCTAACTGATCACCTCCGTACACTGACCAAAATTTGGCCTTTTTTATCCCTGCTGTATTGTTAAGGCCATCTATTATGTCTGACTACATTCATTATTCACCCAGACAGCCAAGCTGGTGTTTGTCTTGGTGAAAATGCATCCCTTTTGTGAGAGAGCCAGTCTTGTGAACTCCAGTGACCTTTGCTATGCCAGCCCAGTGTAGTGTGACTGGGGTCAGAGGCCAATGAAGAAAGCTCTATCAGATGATGGCGACACCCACCTGTCTATATGTATTCATTCTCTTGCCAATAAACCTGCGGCCCTAGACATCATATTGCCCTCAGCCTGTAATCTTCCAGTCAGATGATGATGAACCACCAAAGCATGGAGGTGATTCACAGTGATTTAGAAACTCAGTGGGAACACCTGCAGCATGTACATACACAGTTTGACTTGTTCTTTTGCAGAATCTTTGACTTGATCTATTGAGATCTGAATGATTTGTCTCATCTCATTGTCTGCTCCTTTTGTACTGTCACAGTCAATTTATATGTCTTTGTTAGATTTGAAAAGACTGTGGCGTGAGTCATTATATGTCCATTGTTGATAGCAGCACTGCACAAAGGAACTGGTTTTCAATAAAGATTACAACAATGAAAGAGGGTGTCAAATGAATCATGCCATCAATGGCCACCCTCTCTCCTTTTCTGAGTATGGGTTGGTACCCGACTTCAAATAGTCAACATCAGATTCCTATTCCATTAACCTAAGGCTTCAGTGGCAAACAGATGGCATATTTCTGACACCTTTTTTTCCTCAATTTACCAAACCATTATGTCTATATGTTGAATCATCTACTGCACTTCCTGTTTACAGGTCCTCGGTGCATAAACTCCCTCGTGTTGATGCAGTGTTTCAAACAACTCAACCTATTCAAACCTCTTAGGCCTGTCTACTTTTTTCTTGGAATAGTATGGAAGCTACTTGCTCTAATCTCCCCGTCTGCTCCAATGTGTCCCTCAATCTTAACACGTGATATCTCGTGACTGACAACGCAGACAGAACACTGTATAGGACCCCCAGACAACTCATCTCCAGATTGAACACCAAAAGACATCTCTTTCATATGCATAACACTTTACACATGCATGGGGAGCAGTAAATGCTTCCCATATGGCTGAGTTCACACATTGGTCAGCCCTTCTGCGTTGGTTAAAAAAAACAAACTTGCGCCTTGTTCACTGCCAGTAAAAGAGAGATTATGGAAATATATTATAACATTATTTATTTCTGGGGAGAGAGTGCTGAGATTGTGAAATTCTCACACTGCTGCCCATCTGAAGCCAAATTATCCGTCAAACATGCCAGAAGAAGAAAAGGCCTTTCTTTTCTTAGCCCGCAATAAACATTCAGCAAGATGTATTCAACATCTTGCTGAATACAAGACATTATTATATTAAAACCATTTTTGCCATATTTTCAGTTTGTTGATATTTGCAGAACTTAATCACACGACATCACTATTCTACTTCATAGTATTTGAGCTGTGGAAGTAACTAAAAAGTTACATAACAAGCAGTAACCACCTAACTCTCCACCCAAAGTTACACTGAAATATAACTTATTGCTTTGATTGAAAGGTAAAATGTAAGATGTAATATAATACTTAAAGTAACTTCACCACAGTACAGTAACACTACAATGCATCAAAATAATGCAGCATTCTTGAGGACAATCAAACATTTAAAAGTGGAGCGCTCAGGGAAATGCACGACCTCTAAAGCTGCGCCGAGGCTTTCAGAGCTATTACCGGTGAAGTAGTGTTGCATCACAGGAAAAAAAAAAGTTCAACTATATGTGTTCAACTCCACTCTGCCATGTTTCATGTGAAGAGACCAGTGGGAGGCCAGACGTGTAAAAATGCATATACAGTTTCTTTCTTCTTTTTTTTCTTTTTTTCACATGAACACACACACACACACACACACATAACGGGCCCGTATTAATGATTATACCCTCAAGCAAATGATGTAAATGGCATCACTCAACAGGAGGGCTGCACCTCTCCTCGCACAGTTCGCCGTCTTGATCTGGCAGCTGATCCACTTCGTGTTGCCATTTCAGGCAGCACCACATACATACATACAACTCGCCGTCACTGTACCTCATCGGGACTGTCTGTAAAATCATTTGGTAGAACGCCGACAGAGAAGGGAGACTTGCAGGAGTACAGGCAGCATCAGTACTCGTTCTTATGGAGACACAGGATTGTGGCTGTGCAGCAGTGTGAGTGTGATTTGCCTGGTGAAACCCTGCTATTCTATTTCAGGTCATCCCACACACAGTGGGAGAGGAGCAGAAATTTGTCACCCTTTAATTACAGCTTTCGAGTTCCCTGTGAAATTTTGTGCATCTGTAGGTAAGAGAGTCCTACTTTAGATTTCAGGAACAGACCTCCGGCAATTAACACATCAGGGAGATGAGCGGTACTGTGTGTGTGTGTGTGTGTGTGTGTGTGTGTGTGTGTGTGCGTGTATTAATTGGTTCAATTTAAGCATTTTGGTTCATTGCCTGTATTTTTGGGATCAATAGCTATAACACACTGAAAATTATGTCCTCCTAGCTATTGGTGACAACGTTGTGTGAGTAATGAGGACCGCCAATTGGAGTGTGTGTTATGTCCCCATTTAATATCACCAGTATTATCACCCACGCTGAGTTTTCCGCAGTCTGTTCTGCCAGCTGAACTGCAGAGCTGTATTCCTATAGGGTCATCCCCTTTCAATTAATTTTTTGTTAGTTCTGATCCAAATAAGCTGCACTAAGAATTTAATCCTCATAATTGGATTATGATCTGATTATGAGCTGCAAGTGAGCTGTGTGTTATTGTAATAAAGAGTTACATATTTCTGTTTTTGATGGCCGATCGTAGCTGATCACTTAATGATCAGTTATGATTTTAAAATAATAATCAGATTTTAATCCCACCAGTATACAGCTCTGACAATAGAAATAAGTGTAGCGCAGAGATTGTTTTTCACACTTATTTTCCCGCATTTCCTGAGTGTCCTTGATGTCCAGACTTCAGAGATACACACTGATACACACACTTACATAAACAGACACACACACACACACACACACACACACACACACACACGTGTCCCCGTGGATCTGCTGCTGTATACGCACTAAGAAGAAGAGAAAAGCTGGAAGAATGGAGGACACAGAAATTGCTTGATTCCATTCCTTCGTCTCGGGCCGCTAATTTGACACAAGAACCTGTTATTTTATCTGTTATCTAGCCTCTATCATCTCTTCCTCAAGCACACACACACACACACACACACACACACACACACACACGCAAACTATGTTATCATCCCCTGCGTCTGTGTGTTGCCACATTTAGTTCCTCTGCCACCGTTGCCATGCTGTTATTGAGTTTTTCCTTTCATTACATACGTTGGCGTGCTAGAGAGTGTTGGGCAGGAGTTACCGTAGTTACACAATCAGCCTGACTCCATGGAGACCAGCTCCTGCGCCTTTATATACTGTAGGGAAGGTTGCTGTGCTCCGGCACGTTCGTTTCATGCTGTGTGAAATAATCTTCTACTATTGGGGGAGGACAGGCTGGAAGGCTGGAAGTTTGAGGCCTGGGATGTGTGTGTGTGTGTGAGTGCGTGTGTGTGTGTGTGTGTGTGTGTGAGGGTCTGTGTGTAGGCAGTGTCTTGTGTGTGTGTCTATAACCCTTTATTATTAATCAGGGAGAGCTGTGAGTTCAGCGGGAGAGGGAAAAGAGGCCAACGGTTGACATTTTGGGCTGTTGTAAGTCCAGTAGGGAGGCTTACACACCACTGTTTGTGGAGCAGTGGGTTACTGTTTCCATCCCACCTACAGCGCTTTGTTGTAATTCCTCCAGAGTCACTATGAATCTGTAAAAATGTCATGAGCATTTTGTTGCTCATTGTAGCATATTGTAAAAAGGACACCATGACATTCTGGCAGAGTCCAAAAATGGAATATAATGGATTGTATTACCTCAAGATTAGTTACTGTGCATTTCAGTGCCTTGGTGATTTACTGAGACACGCAGGAAATTGCTTATTTTAGCTCGGGGTGTGAATCCAAACGATAGCTGCTGAGCAGTCCGGAAGCCATTCGCATCGGGAAACTGGTACGGGTGAGGATGACATGAGATAACATCCATCTGTTGTCCTGTAGAATGGAATATATCTACTGATTTTGTCCTTTTACAGTGGTGCCTCTGATTAGAAAGTTTAACAAATCAGCTCTCTGCACACATTTGTATCACAGTGGTAGCACTGGATTCAGTTCATGTAACCGATACCCATAAATAGATATCAAAACACATCAGTTTAACACACAGAATTTATGTAAAAACTATAATTAGATGAACATACAGTCATAAATCCTATTAAACTACTACGGAGCACGTACAGGGTTTTAGATGTGAAACGCACTTAGGCAGGAAATTACCATTACAACAGCTCCATGAATGATTAGCAAGACGTTAGCACTGTAGTTGGCCTCAGTTGTGAAAAAAAGGGTTGCAGCCTTCGAGTGTTTTTCTTGTCATGTATGATGAAAGAGAAGAGAGAACTGCATCTAATGTAGGGATGCAATATTAATATATCCATTTCGATATTTTAATACAATCAACCTTGTGCAACAAGTAAACAAATATTGCCAAAGGAATTGTCTCTATACAGGAAGTGATAATTATCTAATACAATGTAATTTTCCTATTGGTATATTCTGTATCAGCTGTATGTGTCAAACGAACAAGTAAATGATGAGAATCCATTAGAGAATGACTTGTTTAGCTTCAATTCTACATTTATTTCATTATTCCCTCATTGAGCTGCACTGCAATACATTTACATTTAAATGTTTTAATAATTGACCTTTACATGCTTTGGCGCTTTATGCATTTATCTGCAACCGTTCTCCCAATGTCCCAGGGGCATATTGTGAAAGTGTTTGATGTTTTACAGTTTTGCAAAGAGGGGGGACACCACACGCCTGGGGGGGAAGTAAATCACTATCACTTGTTTAACATTAGGAGCATATGTATAACCACATACACACACACACACACACACAACAAGCCAGCAATAATATATGGGTAAAAGGCTTCAAAGCTCCCACTGTATTCTGGCTTTAATATTTCATTGGATGAGCTGAATTTTTGAGATTGCTCTGTTGTTGAAAGCGCTAAAGTGCTGCAATTACCTATAGAGAGGAGTGAATGACAGTCTTTCTGTTTGTTGCATTTGTTTCGAGAGACTGATTGTTTCACTCAGACAGTAAAATGTTTAAGAGCCTCCATAAATCCTGGGCTGTATGCTGAAATTATGCCCAATGCATTATTGCAACGTGGTCCATCTTGCAACAGACATGGATACAAACAATGGCTATGAAATACTGAATTCTGAGATTTTGTTCCAAATGTCAGCTTGGATGTTTTTTCCCAATTCTTTTAAATGACAGTTTTGAAAGTGTAGGAACCAATTGAATTATCCATTTCCATTTATTTCTAGTTCAGTTTATGTTGAGGATTGCAGTTGTCAAAGACTCACACCAAAAATGTTATTACCGTCTATGGTTTTCCTCAATGTTCTGATGTTTTACACGGGTGAAATTTGCGAAGGGACTTAACCATTGCAGATACTATGATTATCATTAACCTTGACGTAGTGGTAAAATGTAAAGAGAGCTGTGCATTATGTTCTGCGTCATGGAGAGTACACAGTTGATTTTGATTAGTACTGCTCTCACTGTGAGGAGTTAATAGAACCTTGGTCAGGCTCTGTGCTTCAGCTGAGCACCTCCTCTCATGTCAGCTTTTACATAAATAAGAGCTTTTTCTCTCCATCACTCCCTCTCCTTCTTTCTCTCATGCACACCCACACAGAGCCTGTCAGAACCACGAGGATGGGAGGAGGAAGGAGGGAGGTGGGTGAAGCATGACACGTGAAAAAGGAAAAGCGTTGCTCTTAACACTGCATCTACAGCCCTCGATCCACTGTAGCTCCATTTTTTCTCTCTCCGTTTGCAGATTCAGTTTGTATTCAACGGTATTTTCTCTCTTAAACCTTTTGAATTGAAATATAAAGCCTGTTCACATTCTTCACAAAATGTTTCATCATGATGGCATTCTGTCCTCTGGCATGGAGATCTTTACTCTCCTTCTTTAATGTGTGTGTACATTGTGTTTCACCATCACAGAGACTGATGATGAGATCTGTATGAGGCAGAGCCGAATTGATAAAACTATCAATAAACTATTCAATCTTTTTGACGTGATTTGAACATGATATCTTTACGCAGCTTTCTGCATTATTTAACCCTTGATTAAGTTTGTCAGAGAGACAAGTCGAAAGGTAGATTCAAGCTTCCGCGCACAGACAGCAGTCAAAAGAAAAATATACGGTTCTCACAATTAAACTGTTCATCCTTTTTTGTGTTGTGAATTCATAAATAGCCTGATTTGGCATATCATGTTTTTTCAGTCACTGGCAAACAAGCATCGTTCAAGACGGTGCACACCAATTGGTTGCCAAGGCAACTTGCTGAGTTTGACCTAGAGTTAGCTGACTGCTGCCTCACTGAGGGATGTTAGGCTTCTTCTTTTTTTACTGGTCACTATATATGGTTACAATCATCATCATCATTGTCATCTTTGTCATCATGGATTGGTCATTTTATCATCATGTATGTGTACATGTTTCCAATTAATTTCAAATAACATTCATTATTTGTTCCAAACGTTATAGCCCAATCATAATAACAGCAATCACTTCCCCAGTAGCAGATTTGAAAAGGTGTGAGGCAGGCACGTATTAATACAACAACAAGGTACTCTGAAAGCAGCAGGCTGCATTGCAGTAGAGTGACAATTTGTGTTCATTGATCAGTGTTTTTGCACATTGTCTGTCTATTCAATCCAAATGATTATCCTGTTTTACTGAAACCATTACAATGGATACAATTATTCAGGCGCATGATCCCGTGGAGAGGGAGAGGCAATCGTACCTCTTAACATCATGTGTCACAATAAAAATACACATGAAGGCATGAAATACAAGAAGATGGGACATGGCACACCATGGCTCATCCTTCCTACCAAGAAAAATATCAGATTTATATTACTGTCGCTATCCAAAGTCATTCACACTGTGGGGCGCTGATGTCATTGATGCTAAACAGGATTAAATGATGGACTGAAAGATGGGGTCATCATTGTAGATCACTGCAAGCTGTTAATGACAAGACCCTGTCATAGCTGTGCTCAAAAACATTGAAAGTGAAGTTATGTTACATTGTGAGCTGCAAAATATTTGTAATGTTGTGCTTAATGGACATCTGGAATGAAGTACATTCAGTCCAAATGTTATGCAGTTGCCTTTTAATGATCCTTTGTAATGTCACACATGCCACTAAAGAAATATACATGACTTCATGAAATACAGGATGAACACCATGGCTTCTCCTTCTGTCAAGATAAAGAACAAATTAATAGCACTGATATTTTGGATGAAATTAATGAATGAATTCCATGAAGATATTGTTTTATGGGGACAGAAAAGTTTGATAGTACAATACTGTGCAAAAGTCTTAGATGTTATTATTTTTCAAAGCATCGCATGAAGTACCAAGATGTAATCTGCTATGGCACGTAGATGTGACTGGAAAGTGTGAAGTGGCCAATTATAAAAATCAGTAGGCATTGTGTTCACCTCCAGGAAGGCAAACAGGTTACACAAATGTAGAAAATTAGAAACCAGGGGAAAAAAGTAGAATATTTCCTTTCACCAAAATATATCATCACTTCTTTTTGAAGCATGAATTACACAGAGATATGCCTCCTCCAGGAAACAGAAGTTCACAACTTGGAGCGGCTCTCCTCTCTCCTTGTGTTGCTGGGGAAGAGTGTGTGTTATGACTAATCACTCAGCCTGGCGAGTGTGTATTACGTCAAAACTCACAGACTCATCAACAGCCTGCCGCACCAGCTGAACGTGTGCTCAATCGTAAGTTAGGGTGTAAAGTCTATACTAAACATTCGATTGAGACTAGTTAGTTTGACAAGCCTCCAAGGGTCCAAGGCTGGGGGATGTCGTGTACTAACCATTTATTGTTTCACATGTTGGGCACTGTGAAGCCCTTAGAGACTAAAGGTGATTAAGGGCTATACAAATAAACGTGATTTCATTTGACACTAAAGCTGTGTCTTTGTTTAGATGCACCATGGAGATTTAAGGGTACAGTCAGGGTACGCAATTGTGTACCCTGACTTGAATCATACCTCTCTGTACCGTTGCCACTGTGCGGGCTACCATCAGCTTCCAAATCCACGCGGTCCCAGCACTGCCTGCTAATCTTTGCCATCTAGGCCAGTCCGAGTGCGGCCATAGACAATCTACTCACTTATTGCCGGGATCCGGATGTGATTCTTGGTCATGAGGCGTACCCAACCCACTCTTCCATCTGCGGCAGCAAACAGTTTCTCCCTTCGACACTGCTGAAGGGCTCGGCACCAAGCCTTCGACTTCAATGGTGGGACTTTCTCCCGATAAGTGAGCCTGATCAATGTGGGCGCTACTTTCTCCAGCTGGTTGGCTCTCCCCAACTGGACAGTCTAGTTTAAAGGCTGCTGTCGGTGCTTCTCCCTTGACCTGCACTGGTATATCTGGTATGTCAGGACGGGTATGTCCTGTCTTGTTACAGTAACTGCACACTGGGCTGGATTGTCTGTACTGGCTTTTGATTCTCCCATTTTGCCTTGAACCATTGTACTCACCTCCCCCCCTTTGTTGCCATGGTTGTTGATGATTATATGACAGTCCAGAACTTTGTTGGGGGTGGTATGGTGGACCATCAGCGGGTTGCGATGCCCTCCACTGTCCTTGCTGGTTTGGGCCACCACATTCCTCCCTCCTAGGCAGGCTGGACTGGGGTCTAGTATAAGACTCAAGATGGCGGTCTGCCTCCCTGGGGCCGGCTTGGCTGGCTTGTCGTCCTCCTTGCATCTCCTGAATCAGCTCCCGGGATAGGGAGGTAAACTGCTCCCGAAACTCTGTCATCAACTCTCTTCTCAGGTCATCTGCAGGTCCACAGTGGTATTTGCCTGGTTGGGAACACAAGACTGGACAGGAGGGTAGGACCGGGGAGCAGCACTAGGCTGGACCAGGGTGTTAGCTTGTTGGACCCCACATGACTGAACAGGAATTTCTTCCTCTCCATAAACCTCAACACAGGCTAGAACTTCCTGTCTCACCTGAGCAAAGGTTAGATTCTCCTGCAACAGCAGTTTAGTGCGTAACTCACGTCTAAGGGTGTCACGGAGGCCATCCACAAACTGGTCCCATAGGAATATCTTCATTACCGATACCTATAGGGTCTCTGCTCTGGAGTCTCTTGAAGAGCTCTTGTAGCCACAAAGCGGGTGCAGCTGAAATACAGAGAGCACAGAACCGAGGCAGGCTACCTATCCCCCTCAAGTTTGTCAAAAATCAATTGGACTGTATTACGCTGTTCTATGGGGAGAATCAGTATTTCCCTCTTAGCCTCACCCTCTAGGCCAACCTGATGGGTCACAGGAATATGCTGAACAGTAAACATCATTTGTAAACTGGCTTTCCATTCAGCAAGACTGATAACAGAGGTTTTACCTTTAAGCCTAGTCGTACCTGGAGTCCCAGAAAAGCAAGGGTACATAAAAACTGGAGTGACAGTTGTTGCAGCATTGTCAATACTGTTCTGCATGAGGAAGGCAACACACTCACCAAATTAGATGTAACCGATGGCTATTTGAGGCAGTGCCAAATGCCAAATTACAGTAATATGTAATTAATATAGTGCACCCAGGTTCTTCCTTCAGGAAGGTGGTGAGTCCTGTGTTGCCAAACATCAATTGGATACAGTACGAAATAGAAGCAAAGGTATTTTTTACAAACAATTCTAGGTTACTATGTTTAAAGGAAGTCAACAGAAAATAAATGGAAAACACACGAAAATACGAGTTGACTCAACCATAATACAACTATGATCAAAGATTAAAAACCTCTACTTAAAATGCCTGCAGACTGTCACTAAAGGAGATGCATCTCTTGACTAAAAGTACCAATGAATTAAAATGGGTTTGGGACAGCATGGATCAGACCTATCTTATTTTAACATCACTATTGCAATTGTGATGGTTACATTCACGGCAACATCCTCAATACAAATGCTGCTAACCGATTTGCTGGACTGATGTACAACAGGAATTGCAAATTCTGAATGTCTGCCCTGTCTGATTCGCCACAGCCGGGGCTCTTATGTGGATGGAGAAAAACAGCACACCTACACCGGAGACAATCAAGCAATCAAGGAGCGGCATGCCTCACACTTGGTAGCCATCAATTAATGTGCTCAACAATCAAAACATAGAAGTGATTAACGTCACACTACATGAAAACAAAAAACGCATGCAAGCTAAAATATAACCCAAACAACATACAAGAAAACAAACACATGGCTACTGTGTTATTTCAAGGCTGTAAAGAGACACTACTACTACTACTTTGATTGCCTCCTATGGGTGTTACACAACCATTAAAATTTTAGTAATGTGTAAACTCGGACTTAGTGAGGGCCTCCCAAGAGGTCCACTCTCACTTTCTCCACTCAGCCTCCATACACTAATGAAGAACACCCTCAGGCCAGGCTAGGGGGCTCAAGGTTGCATACCTCCAATCTCTCCCCATAAAGGAATCAGCAGCACCCATCTTAGAGAGATAAACACTCTTCGGCTCTGCTAGATGGAGGCTGACTCACTGGCTCAGTCTGTGGAAATGTCTGCTGTTCCTGGCCGTTGCTTCAGCTCTGTGTTTCTGTGTTTTCTAAGCTGTGGGAAGACCGGTCTCATGCTTCGGGAAAAAATACTTTTATTCTGAAATTTCAGCACCTAACTCTCGCTCAGAACATGGACTAACCTGCAGCGTTGCCTCTACTGGGATTGTGTTAATGCACCGCTATGACCTCGATCTGTGACGTTGACACCCAAACAGAAAGAAAATAACTGTTCAGGTTTCAGTTTTGACGTGTCCACATTAATCAGAGTATGCACCACAACAACCTCAGCAAATTCAGAAAGCACCTCGGGGTTTTCAAAGCGACATTAGGAGCTGGTATCATTAGATTGTTTGATTCCACTTCAGCAGTTTAACTATCTCTAATATCTCTCCACCCATCAGCATTTAAAGTAACAAGCCGTGTGACATTTACGACTGATTTGTTCTCTCACTGTTACCCCACTAAATATTCCAGTTGCTTGCTAAATTACATTTCAGTTGCATATTTCTGGTGGTGGAAGTAATACCTTGCCCTGTTAATCATTCATGTATTAGTAATGTGTGCAGCTGTTCGTCTCTCCAGCCAGAAAGCCCTACCTGCCTTCCTCCCTTCTGGCTCTGCCATGTGTTGCTCCAATTTATCTGTTCACTCTCTAATCCATACACTCCAGCAACACATACCCAGTGGCGCTAGTCTGCCGACGATCAACGTCGTCTTTCGGACAGTAATTTCATTCTTAGCATTCTTAGCATGTTTGTGTAGATCATCTAGGCCAGTGATGGTTTCGCCTGTGTGTGTGTGTGTGAGAGAGAGAGAGAGGGAGAGGGAGAGAGTGAGAGTGAGTCGGAGTGTGTTTGCACACCCACACCTGCACATTTGTACCGTGCTTCCAATAGTATTGCTCATAATAAATTGCTTGGATGCTGTAATTCATTTTGCTGTAGTCTTGATGCACCTGATGTATACCACTGGGAAATCTGAACCTGCAGCTTCCAGATATAGTCTAGAATACTGACTTTCCCTTTCCCCATCTCTTTTTTTTCTTCTTTCTTTCCTTCATTCACTCTCTCACCTGACTATCTTATTATGTCCCTCCCTTCCCTACTCCCTCCCTTGCCTCTTTCCACAACAGGAATATCTGTGTCCACTGTAAGAGTTCCATTGTGGAGCATGTTGTGACAGCCATGCCTCTGGAGATGGAGAAGACCATCACCAAGCTGATGTATGACTTCCAGAGGAACTCCACCTCTGATGATGATTCTGGATGTGCACTGGAGGAATATGCCTGGGTTCCCCCTGGCCTCAGCCCTGAACAGGTAGGCACAAACCAGCTGTGTACTTTCCCCTCTGTTCTCATTCAAATCACAGATTAGCAACTCACATTTAGAAAGTAGTGTTTAGCCGCAAACCCACACGTTGGACACCAAGATAGGAAATTCACTTGTCTGGAAACAAGACAGTGAAACAAGACATTAGATGGTCATCGCTTTTAGATCTCCTTCATGGTGTTTTAGTCACATGGCGTTTGAGGGGAGAGAAGGAAGGGCAGGGACGACATGCACACATCACAGAGAATTAGCCGTCAGACAGTTCATGGAAGAATAACTGTGAGGAGGTTTCTCAGTTGTCAGTGGTAAAGCTGCCTCTGCGTAGGAACCAAGAGAATGACAGAATGACAACCATAACCAAACCTTGAAAAGGAACCACAGACTAGTTAGTCGACTGTGTTGTCTAAAGAACAGAAACTAAAATATTTGATCTTATGTCATTTAGCAACCATTTGTTTGCGATTGTATGGGATTGTGGTTTGTGAATCACTCTAATCACCTAAAGACAACATCATGCATATACTTTTTTCTTCAGCAAATATTACTGAAAACCTGCGAAAAACAATAGTGTGAATATGGTCATTATTTTTCCATTTAAGGATGATGTTGAAATATGAACCATGAGCTTGTTCTGTGTTGCCGAGTCTAGTAGATCCTTGCAAATATGAACGCCACAGAAATGGAAGCAATTTGAACCAGTGAATTTTTGGATGACTGAAATTGAAAATATATGGCAAATTGTTTATGCATATTCCAAAATGTCCTGTCTGGACTAATGTGCAGTTTAATGCTTTTTAATTGCATGCATGATAACAGAAATATAAACACACATTTAATAGAAAACACTTTCACATGCATCCCTCAGTTAGGACATCTAAGGTTCAGATAAGGGAGATTCTATTCAACTACATTCAAGTCAGGTTATAAAGACATCTGTCTTTTTATAGTAAGTGCAGCACTGTAATACAGCAGGCCTCCTAGTGCTCTGTTGACAGATGACAGGCTGGAGATTTTCTCCAGTCAGCCATCTTGAAAGAGGCTGCAGCCTCTTCATCCAACAGGAGAAGAAGACAGTCGGAGCTGCCTGTTGTGTAATTAAATATCATGATTTCTTCTCCTAGATGGATACTAGTTCGCAGATTGTAGATTTTCTCGCCAGGATTAATAATGTGCTTCACACTGTAAAAGATAAAAAGATAAAAAATTGAATGTAGAACAGTTAACTGATTGAGTTGGTTGCACTTACGATCCTTAGTTTTGATGTTGTAACTGCTTCATTATTTGTAAGAACAAGTCAGGAAGGATGGACTGAAGTCACAGATGAAATGATTAATAGTCTATTTGTGATGACAGAAAATATTCATCAAATGGATTTCAGCATTTTGCATCCTGTTTGCTTTAGGATTGATTGTTGTAAAAAGGGGGGAAATAACTTCAACTTCAAATCATATTTGGTAACAACATTGAAATTGATACTGGCACAATTAAAAAGTGCCAAAACTACTACTAACAACTAAAGAGTTTGAACTCCATGCAGTATTTCCTTATTTGGGTTTAACAATACGGTCGTAGCTATCGTGTCAGTGTTTTACTCCTCATATTTCTGCCAGAGTTACTTCCCCAAATGTGGTGGCCCCTGGCTAAACTGTCTACTACTGACTAACTCAATCAGGTCAAGTTTATTTTTATAGCTATTAAACACAAAATGAGTCTCAAAGGACTTTCCAGAGATGAGCCTACCGAGATCTAGCTAGTCAACTATAAAATACAAAACAAGATAAGCACATTTAGAACACAGGAAACTGACGGGGCACAAAACATAAAAGACAGAAACAAGCCCACATACCCATCTAACCTAACCAACTCCAGCAGCCTCAGTACCTCAAAGACGACAAGGAAAAACTCCTGAGAAAACCTTATTAGGAAAGAGAAATGGAAGAAGCCTTGTGTGGGGCGGTTCAGAGAGGGGATATAATGGCAGTAACAGGATACCAACAATGAGATAGTGAAAAACAAATCGGGTTGATGGGACTTGGTCAGTCAGGGGCGGGGGACTGCACCGGTGGAGCATTCAGAGATGCATGATGAGCACCTCGCACAATGTTGTCAGTGGTATTAGGATTAAGGTTTAGAGTTCAACATGAATGCTTTCTTGGATGTACAAGCTATATGCTAAATGGTGTAATTAGAGGGTAGGAAGTCATTTGGCTTCAGTTTCTCAAAACCCCATCATGTCAATACTGTACTCCTTAATTTGTTACAAACTTCAACATTGGTTGTATTACAACTATAATTCAAAAATCACTGTTCTATTAATGAATATGGGTAACTGGTTAAGAGTTCAGTTCATTAATCTAACCTTTATTGATTGAACCGAGATTGAGATTAAACCTACCGATGCTGTCTCGGACCACTGTTAATGTCTCGGTTTCACTGACATCAGATCACTCGTTAAACCCCTTTTGTTGTCTAACTAATACAGTTGAGTCTGTCAGTGAGTTAAAGGATCGCACCAAGTTTTTGAGAACTTGTCTCGCTGGTCAACTTACCTTTTACATGTTGCGATAGGAGTACCAGCAAAATCATCTCCTGTGTCTCTTGTAGATGTCTCTGTCCTGTGCATGTGCTGACGCGTTAGCTCACAGTACGTTATGGCAACTAGTGTTATCTAACAAAAGAAGATCGACCTTTTAATAATCCAGAGTTGGTGTTCATTTTTTCTGCCCATCCTCTTCAAATAAAGTCGGTGTAGTCCTTTAAAGTTACATAACGACTTTGATGATACAGAATATCTACAACCAAATGGTGGAGAACTCAAAACAGACAAAGGTATTAAGGAAATCCAGTAAAAACAGTTTTTTCAGCCTGTTATGTCCAGGAGGTATGACAGTAAAAAATGAGTCTGTAAAATGTACTCAGTGATAATGTAGCACTTTTAAAATGTCCCCAGTTTCCACCACTTCAAAAACCCCTCTAATGTTCTAATGTGTGAACATTATTTATAATCCCATTGGAGGATCTGTCAATATCACTGTCACTGACCTAGTTTTATATTAAACCAACCAATAGGATCATTAAAAAAATAACTGGATGTTATTTTCAGTGCATGTTTATGCACTTTTACCATCACTGCAACTGGAATTATGTATTAAATCAAGTAGAAATAATTAGTGGCTGCTAATCATTCATTTCTAACTATTGAGTTTGACTGAGGTAGTAGTATTTCCACTGTGTGTATTGATTGAACTAGCTATTGGTAGTCATACTAAAAACTGACCTGCAATGTAATACCAAAGGTTTTGAAGTGCTATTGAGGACATAGTATCTGATCTGAGGAGAAAAGTGTTGCGAGTGCATCCATTGACCGTTCGTCTCATCCAGTACTAGTATCGCTCATTTTCAAACGTATTCAAGTCTGAGCCAGCTGTGTGACTGAGCCTGCTCTGGCATTTTCATGATTTTACTTTGATATTACTCTTGTTTGTCATATTTAGTGTTTAGAAGTTTGAGATAGTATTTGTTGATCGTATTTAGTAATCTAGGTAGCCATATTCCAATTGTAGTGTTCGTTTGTAATCTTGTTACTCACCAAGCCATAGTCTACAACCAAGACTGGGATTTTGTTGTGTACTCCAATCAAAATATCAATCAGAGGCAAGTGAATACATGTATGATTAGTTTGAACACCAGTTAGCACTTTGCCAAAACTATAAGCCACAATGTAATTCCACTCTCTCCTGCACCTCTATAGCCTCGGCCCCTTCAGGCTGTGGAGCTGGCAGAGAAAGTGATAAGGCTCTGCACCTTCTTATTTCACTCTGGCTCAATATCAGATATCAGATGGGGGAGATTCTGGAGCACAGAAGTCCTCCACCTCAAATGATCCCTCAGTTGCATAACTGCTGTGAGACTCCATATCCCTCTCCATGGCGTAGGCTAAACAAGTGGGTGGGCTACTGAGAATCTGAGATGCACCCCTCTATCACAGACAGAGACACACCCTTTCCCTCACACTCTCCACCCCACTTGTTTGTATACTTCATAATGTGTAGTATACTGAGACAGGCTGAATGCAGTGTGTTTCAGTGTTCGTTATGAAAATGTAGAAATACTTTCTAATACATCCAGAGTTTTGTACTTTTCCTGGTAGCTATGCAGTAAAATGTGACTCCCGGTGTTCAAAATAGTTAATTGGGCAAATTGTTTCACAGCCATTTCAAAAGAGGTTATTAAGCCACAGTGAAGACTGTGTTCAAATTCAGTGGCAAGAATCCTTTGTGCTAGCAGATGGGTGTGTACCTCTCAAATACTAATCTTATGACGTTTTTTCTCCATTTTACCCAGCAACTTGTAAATATTAAAGGAGTGCAAGTGGATACCAACAGAAATGTTCTTCTGGGTCATGAATGCCAACTGCAAAACAGTATCCAAGAACGTAGTCCAGATTTCTCCAGCAATCTGAATGTTATATGTTGAAAAATAAAAGAACCTGATGCTGTACAAGGTTGCATCTGCTGCAGTACCACGGCGCTCATTGTCCCACACACATTCAATTCCAGACAGTGGTTTTCAAGGACGATGATGATGGAGGACAGAACAAAAACAAACTCTATGCACACGAAGACCATGATAAATGTACTTGGAACTTCTTTCAGATGCATTTGAGTGGGATTTAACAATTTCCATGCGTGCTACCACTAAAATGGAAAACTGATTTAGAGTAGGTTATGTGAGCTAGCCTACATTTACAGTACAATGGAATTCAAGTTGGATGCATAATGGCAGCCATGGCTACAACATTACCACAGAGTTACCATAGTGCTCTTACCTTAACTTTTCAATAATCTTAAGCTATTTTCAGAACCATCAGCTTTGTATTGTGTGTTTGTTCCAGGTGCATCAGTATTACAACTCCCTACCGGAAGAGAAGGTTCCCTATATAAACAGCCCTGGAGAGAAATATCGCATCAAACAGCTGCTTCACCAGTTGCCACCTCACGACAATGAGGTACAAATATTTCCATACCGTAGTAATACATTTGTCTTACTCATTTATACATTAACAGTTCATGTGTTTTTCCTATGACTGCCAGTAGTTAGTAAGTGTCCTAACCTTGTGATGAAGTGATGATTAACTGTATTGGTCAGGTGCGTTACTGTAACACCCTGGACGAGGAGGAGAAAAGAGAGCTTAAGCTGTTCAGTAACCAACGGAAGAAGGAGAACTTGGGCCGGGGCAACGTCCGTCCATTCCCCCTCACTATCACCGGGGCCGTCTGTGAACAGGTACAGCCAACAACTAGCATCCTTTTTTCCCCCTGTTGTCTTCCACTTCACTGACATAACTAATTGACATAACTAACTAATTGGCTTTGGTTGGTTTGCGGACTTCATTACCGTCTCTGTTGCTCTGGGGCGCCGAGTCGTACGTCCCTCACACACTACATTGACATGCATTGTCACCTAGCGGATGTTGGAAGGACTGCACTTTAGCTTGAGGTCTATGATAGCATTTGGGGCGCTGGGCAGAACACCCTGGCCATTCTCATTTAACCCCATTCAAACGAACATTGTAGTCATGGTCAGTAGATGGCACAAGAGAGCACAGAGACGTGATGAGTCATATTTGATTGACTGCGCCACTAAAAAAAATACCACTGCAACTGTAGCAGTGAAAAGACCAAAGCCCTGTTGTTTGTGCCCTCCAGTCTGCTACAATGTTACTCTATGATCTCCGTGTCTGTCATGACCCGCCCCACTTAGTCAGCCAATCACCGGCCGCCACTGATAACTATTGTTTCTGAAGCTGTTCCCACAAAATAATAATGCAGAGCCGTGGTATTTGCCCTTGATGACAATTAGTCACGATCTGTGGCATTTATTTATATATTTTTCTATATTACATTTGCTTGCCAGATTAGAAGTAGAAACACTTCAATCTTAATAGATCATATTAATTTCAAGTGCCATCACCCCCCCCCCCCCCCCCCCCCCCTCCTCTAAAAGCATTTTCTCTTAATTTTCCCATTCATCTTTGCTTGTCTCCCTCTTTCCTTTCTCTCTCTCTCTTTCTCTCTCTCTCTCTCTCTCTCTCTCTCTCCCCTATAGTGTGGGGGCCAGTTAAACGGAGGGGATATCGTGGTGTTTGCTGCAAGGGCGGGCCATGGGCAATGTTGGCACCCTCATTGCTTTGTCTGCAGCATGTGTGAGGAACTGCTGGTGGATCTCATCTACTTCTACCAAGATGGCAAGAACTTCTGTGGCCGGCACCATGCCGAGAGGCTGAAACCCCGCTGCTGTGCCTGTGATGAGGTGCGCCTGTCTGGGCTTCAAGCCCTCGAGGGCTGGAAATGGTTGAATAGCTCAAAGAGGCTTGGATGCCGTTTAAACTGGTCTGGAGTGAAAAGATTTATCAGTATCCTTGCCATGTCTCAGAAAGGCCACGTCTGACTGTTTACTACATACTGTGTGGCGAGCTAGCATTTATTAAGTTAAAATTTGTCTTTCATTGTCCATTCCAACATCACCTCCATTCATCTGAATATCTGTGCTGATGAATGGGATGTCTTGGTCCTGCAGATAATCTTTGCTGATGAGTGCACGGAGGCAGAAGGCAGACATTGGCACATGAAGCACTTCTGTTGCTTTGAGTGCGAGGCCACCCTGGGCGGCCAGCGTTACATCATGAAGGATGGACGGCCACACTGCTGTAACTGCTTCGAGTCCCTTTATGCGGAGTACTGTGACGCATGCGGAGAACACATAGGTACAGCGCTCTCAACGCTCTCAACGCCCTCAACGCTCTCAAGCGTTTCTTGCACATTTTTTATTTTCACTCTAAGTGTACACACATATATAAACCGTTAACGACACACTTGGGCACATCTTGCTTACACTGGCTTCTTAGAAACCCTCTACCAGCCATTTAAGGAGGCAGATTTAAGTGTGGGTAACATTAGCCCTCTGAGCCCTGTGTGGACCACAGCTGTGGAGAGGCGTAGTCAGAGCAGTGAGATGTGGATGGTTATTATCATCCCAGGATCCAGTAACAGTGGAGGAAACGGAGCTAATTTCAGAGGATGTCATGTTATATCCAGATGGAAGCTCTGAAAGATGATTAGTTCCCCTAGCTCAATGAAATAATCATGTGTTTGGGTGTACAATCACAAATTCTCACTCTGGATTTCATTACTCCCAATAAATATCATTATAATATTGAGAGGCACATTTCTTGAGGATTAGCTTAATCTTCTAACTAAAATCGGACTTTGTTTGACTGTTCCTTACAGAGACTGTTTCACTTTGTTATTTACTAAGAGTGTTAAAATCATGCAGCATGGATTTTCACCACAAGTACTAAAGCTATAGCTGCCATCACCTGACTGAGGCTAGAGAATGACCCGAGTATATGAAATAGTAAAATGATGGTTATCTCTTCCCCATCCTACCATAGGTATTGACCAAGGCCAGATGACTTATGATGGGCAACACTGGCATGCAACAGAGGAATGTTTTTGCTGTGCCCGTTGCAAGCGCTCGCTGCTGGGTCGCCCCTTTCTGCCAAAGCAGGGGCAGATCTTCTGCTCACGGTCCTGTAGCATCGGACAGGTGCTTGATAAAACATTTTACTAATACCTTATTGCTTGAATTCATTTATTTTCTGTGTGTTATCAAAGGAGATTCGAATAGCAATTCCGTAATCTTACTAATCAGTTATATTTGAACCACTCAGGATCCAGATGAGTCTGACTCCTCAGACTCAGCCTTCCAGAGTGCCCGTTCCCGTGAGTCCCGCCACAGCACCAAGATTGGGAAAAAAGAGCGCCGGAATACGGAGCAGGAACGGCGGAGTGCTGAGGCCCGCCAGCCGGCTCCTCCCCCCATGCCTGACCGTCTGTCTGCCGATATTGACCCCCTGTCTGGTCAGATGGACCGCTTGAGCCTCTCCTCTGGCCAAACCCCAAGCAGAACCCCTAGCCGTACACCCAGCCGCACACCCAGTCGCACCCCAAGCCTAAACCAAGTGTGGATGAGCCGGGATGAACCCTATGCCCCTGCTGCCTATGAGAGCGCCCAACGGGACCCCTCTCCCACCCCACCATCTATACAGATTATGGGCCAATGTAACCCCAGGCAGGGCTACAATCCAAGCCAAACCCCTCATCCTCCAGTCCAGAGCCCTGTCAACCCGGGGAAGAGGCCTGATTCCTGGGGGAAGGAGCCAGGTAATGCCAAGAGAACCCCTATGGCTGCCCTCAGGGGACACTCCTTCAATGAGAACTGGATCCACCACACCCAGGATGAGTTCAGGCCCAGCAAGTTACGCACTCAGATGAGCTTCAACGAGATGTCTAGTCAGAGCCAGGGCTTCTCAGACAAGAGGAGCATCAGCCTGCATGGGTTCCAGAGGGACGGACGGCCACCACTAACCAGGAGGAACCCCATTAATGCCATGAGCTTCAATGAGCCCCTCACTCCTCTAGAACAGACTCCTCGTGGATCCATGGAGTCCCTCACAATGTCCAATGCTACAGGTACAGTGATATGAGATGAGATGAGATGAGATGAGATGAGATGCGATGCAATGAGATGCGATGTGATGCGATGATATGAGATGATGAGATGATGAGATGAGATGTGATGATATGATATGATATGATATGATATGATGAGATGAGATGATATCAACATCTGATTTATGTTTTTTACAGGTAACTCTCTGGATGGGGTCAGTAAGCGTCAGGAGCATCTGTCCAGGTTCTCCATGCCTGACCTGAGTAAGGACTCTGGTGTGAATGTATCTGAGAAGAGCAACATGGGCACTCTCAGCTCCTCAGTCCAGTTCCACAGCACAGAGTCCCTGTCCTCCTCTCGCCCCTATGGGAACGTGGATGCTCCACTGAGAGTGGGCTACCCCCTGCAGTACTGGGATGGCCCACAGCCACTGGGCTTTGAAGGAAAAGGTCGTGTTGGGCTGATAGGCAGCAGTGGAAACCTGCGTATGACTCCCATGAGTGAGAGAACCCCCCGCCGCCGCGCAAACGGGCAGGAACCTGTATCGCAGCAACCGCAGCCGCAACCAAGACGCCGCAAACACCATCGCAGTAACCATGGCAATGGCCAGCACCGCAGCGGCCGCCACCACAAACGCTCTCGGCGCTCTCGTTCTGACAACGCCCTGCACCTGGTGGCTGACCGGCCTGCTCACATGGAGGCACCCTACCGCCGCGTTCAGGAGGACTATGATCGCTTCCCCCCCGGCCAGGCTGCCAGGGAGCTGTTTGGCCTGGGACCAGGCGGGTGCAGACAGCAGTCCTATCGGCCCTGTCCCCGCACCACCTCAGATCTCACCCTGCAGAACGCTGGGTGGCAGCCTCTGGGGCTGGGCGGGCCACAATGGGGCGATGGTCACAGGGAGGGTGCTGACCCCTGGTGCTCCAGCTGTTCTTCTTCTTCAGAGTCTGAGGAAGATGAGGGTTATTTCCTGGGAGAGCCCATCCCTCGGCCCGTGCAGCTGTGCTACATCAACAACGAGGAGTTGCGCCACCGCTACAGCCCCTCTGTGATGGGGGCTCATCATGGACCTCTGCATGGACCAATTCATGGCCAGCTGCACACTCGCCAGAGAAGGAAGAGCAAAAACTGCATCATCTCTTAGATCTAGAGCAAAGAGATGGGGAGGGATGAGCAGGAGAGAAAAGGAGATGGGGGAGGGAGTGGTAAGGAGACTGTGAAAGTAACAGAGAGAAGGGAAAGAGGGAGTGGGAAGGTGAGAGTGAAACAGTGAGAGAAACGGAATGGACTGTGTGGGGGGGTGAAGAAAGAAAAAGGCATATTTTTGATTTATGTAAGCTTACACAACTCTACACCAGGTAGTGTTTGTGTACACCTACTCAGTATGATCTAATCATGAGAGGAAGCTTAGCTGGCTTACACAACAGAAATGTTTACAATCATGGAGATCGAATCAGGTGACAGTACAAGGAAGCGTTGAATACATTTGACTGCTAAATATATTCTGGTCAAGGCAAATAATGGGCACACAGTGTATGGGTGTGTTTGTGTGTATACCCATGTGCAAGAGACAATGAACAAGCCCTTGACCGATTTAAAAGGAAGTACTGGTACGACTGCAGTGATCTGTTTTGGACACCCCCCCCCCCCCCGGGTCACAGCTCAGCGCTCTCAGCCCGGGGCGGCAAACTGATTCCAGGTGGACAAACCAGAAGTTGTGTTGGGATAGTGAAAGCTATACGTGCTAGATTCCAAGCTATGTCTTTGCTTACCTCAGTGGAATCCAAATGCTGCTGGAATATAGTGTCGCTAGCCCTGTTATCACCCTGTACAAATAGTCTGTTGAACCTTGTGCTCTACATAGCCTGCTCTCCATGCTTTACCAGGGACAGAGCGCTAGATAGCCTCTACTCCTTGATCATTCAGGCACAGTAATGTCAGGTATGGTCCCGTTTTCTCTTCTGCAACATGCTTTGTTTTTTGAGTTACCTATAGATGATTATTATTAATAACAATAATAATAATAACAATAATAATAACAATAAATTAAGAATAATATCTGTTAAATGTATATATAGTAATAAAATGTTATTAAAGTAATGGATGTAGTCATGTAAATGTTCTGTACATATGGTCTTAAATATTTATATATTATATTTTGTATCTAAAGAATCATTATTTGTATAACATGATGTAGAGATAGGGAGACTTGCATGTCAATTCGTTGTTGTTGTCTCATATTGAAAATAAAGTGTACTTCTATGATCAACCAGGAAGTTGTATGTTATATTCAGCTCTCTGGTTGGCTGTGACTCAGGCCTGGTTGTTGAGTTAGATTGAGCAACAGTTTCTCTCTCTGATAAGAAACACCATCTGTTCATCAGCTCAGATGATCAAACATCAAAAGGGATCCGCACTCGTGCCTCGCTGTTCAGTAACGGGCCTAGTCCCCTACCAACCCCTAAATGTAGATCCAGCTATTCTCTGTCATAGCACGAATAAGTCTCTGGAAAAAACTGTTAACCAGCTGGTATTTAATGTACAATTAAGAACATTGAGTAATAACGATACATTAATATTCACATCAGTTATATAAATGTCCAAGCATTCATCATCACATTCTCAACAGTAGAAGGAATAGCAAATGTTCAAAGTCACTGAACAAATTCACACATTCACATTTCAGCGGCGGTCACGCAACATGCAGACGAGCTCGTCACAGCTACTGGTATAAAAAACAAACACACACAAGCAGCATTTAACCTGAAGACGTCTCAATACTGGAATGTATGTATGCTAGGCACACGGACAAGCAAGATGAGAGGGGTGTGTGTGTGTGTGTGTGTGTGTGTGTTTGATTAGTAAGAGAGTTCCTTGGAGTCATAATCCTCTATGAATTTCTCCATGGCCTCCACACAGCGCAGGCCTATCTCCCTGAGGTTCTCCTGCAGAGAGGACTGGATGGGACGCTCCAGTGAGGGGTCCTTGGCAATCAGCATCCTCACCACCACAGCAAACGTATCCGAGTCCTGACAGTACACCTGAAAGACACGTACATACATGCAGTCATGGTAATGTGGCAAGCGGCAGGCGTGGAAAACACGGAAGGGAACAAAAATGAGACAAACAGAAAAGGAAGAGGGGGGTTGAGAAAGAGAGAGAGAGAACAGCTAAGTGAGAAGTTTTGTCGTGTCGTTACCACTGAATGGATTAACAGGCTGAGGAAACACTCACAAGCAGGCAACTGTTCACATGAGTATTGTGCGTGTGTGTGTGCGCGCGTGTGTGTGCGTGTGTGTGTGTGCGTGTGTGTACTGTGATACTTCCACCTCCTCTATCGCTCTCCTCTTCTTTTTGTGCACAGGTTTTGCTTCAGCTACCTGTTGCCAGACTGCATTCTTGCAAAGCCTACCTTCTCCCGTAACCATGGAGATATGAAATACATCTCTTCAGTCAAGTGGGTGGAGACGCACACACTCTCTCCCTCACTCTCACACACACACACACACACACACACACACACACACACACACACACACACACACAGTCTATGAACAGAGCTGCATGTGATGTGCTGTCACATTGAAGAGCATTAAAGCGTGTGTGTGTGTTAGAGCCACGGTGTGATGCAGGTGAGCGAGGGGCCTGTGTCACGAAGCAAGATTAGTGGATTAGCAAGCTAACTTTGGGCTTAACCCTGGTTTATTGGTCTCATGACGGTGGCTCACTTTTAAGAGGGGTACATTGCCATGGTAACTTAGGCTGCTACGGAGCAGGAGCATGTTCAGGCTATCGGATCCAAACGGATAACATGACTGTATTGCACAAATTACATTTCCAGAAGCCGGTATAAACAACGCGTTCAAATGAATGAGACAAGTAATGAAAAGAACTGTACAGGTGGAAGTGATTGAATTATAAGAAGGGCTTTTCAACGGGCGGTCAGGACCTCTTTGCTTTCCATGATGATTTATTAGATCAGAGATATAACACATTTCGAGGCCATTTGCTCACTCTGGCTATGAGAGAGGGCTTCTATCAAATCAAAGCAGATAGCTTACGATAGCTGGTTATAGTTATCAATAATGAATGACTATTACTTTCATAGGATTCCTGAGAGTGATTGGTGCAATAGACTGCACCCACATTCCCATCAGCACATGAGGGAACATGAGGTGGACTTGGTGAACAGAAAAGCTTTTCACAGTCTCAGTGTGCAGGTATTGATAGCGTGCTCACATGTTTCTATTGATCTGCTCTATAACCTGCCTGTACACGCAGGGACACATGCAAGGGTGGAGCAGTGCACATACAGTAGCCATAGTTTGGATAGTAAAGGCTAAGCACATGATGGAGGGTGATGAAACATACATACATCAAAAAATGTAAACAGTTTACGTTTAAATTTGGCTCAACTTGAAATAAATAACCTCCCCATCAATCAAGTCAAATGGCGAGTGAGAGCTTCTTCGCCGGACGCGACAAAGTGGAGACGATAATGATACACTCGAGCTGCCTCAGGCACAGTTCAAAATTAATGTTCTTAGACTGCACTCTCTTTTTTCATCTCTCTCTAGCGGCTCTTCTCTCTATCTCTCTTTCTTTAATCTCATCCTCTCTTATCGCTGTCCTTCCTGTCTCTCCTTATCTGTTTGTATCACTTCCCTCTCCCAATGTGTGTGTGTGTGTGTGTGTGTGTGTGTGTGTGTGTGTGTGTTGTGATACTATGCTACCTCCTCTATCTCTCTCCTCTTCTGTTGGATGGCTCTGTTCCGTGCTGCTATCTGGCTTGCAGTTGAAGGGAGCTCCCTCTCTCTGCTCGGCTCTCTCTCTTTGCTTTTGGCTCCCTTATGATCTCTGTCTCTGCTTTGGTTCCTTTCACGCTCCTGAGAAACCTGCAACGAGCGGAGAAATGCAGCAATTAGACAGACAGCTGGCCAAAAACATGGGCACAAACACTGAAGCGCTGCTATAATGACATCAGAAGTTGTCAAAGTGACTACAGTGTGTGCTTCATGATAGCTATTCAACAGCATGCTTGGAACACTAAGGCTAAAGAGTTATTTGGTTCCTATACATTTACTCAGCCCCAATACACATAAAGCAACAGAGACATGCAGAAATAGTCAGTAACAAAAAGTTCAACTGATTTCTGAAGAGTCAGATGCTGCACATAGCAACATGACTTTCCCTGATTACATTTTATAGACAGTTAGGTGACCACAATCTTATTTATGGTCCCTGCTTGTGACAAGTCATCTACATTTACCCCATTCAAGCATTATTTGCCACAGGCTCATTTTATCAACCGTTCCAGTTCCAGCTCCATTTCTAACACAATACTGATTTGAGTATTGATTTATAGTTTGACGAATCAGAAATTGATTCTTTGATACCTCTCTTCACTGTAATCCTGTCATGTGATAATCATGTGAAAATGCTCTTATGTTTCAATTTCAACCTATTCTGCTGCATGTCTGCTCTTTATAGCTGAAGGTCTCCTATGAACTAATGTCTGGTGATAATGTCTGACCAAGCAGGCTCATCAACTTTAGGACTGCTACAATTGTCAAAAGGCTACATTTGGTTTGTTTTAAGTCAAAGGGACGCATGCTGCTGCTGTGTTGCACGTCAGAGAAAATCTTTTATTGTATTCAAACTGAACATTAGCATTTAATTTCAATCATTTCTTTTAACATTTCATTTGTTGAACGAACAAAATCTGTCTTGCAATTTATATCTCAACATTCACCAAAGAGAATCACCAGTTTTACCAGTGAATGTTGCGCAGCATTGTGCTAGCCTAGATCAAATTGGACATTTGGATCAATGCTGGTTGGACCACTATAATGTTCTCAGGAAAATCCATATCCCGCTAAGAAGTGGGAAAGCAGGGGAAAGCGCAGAGCAAGTTTGTTAGTTGTGAACTTACAGTGAACTGTCTGTCTTTTTCTCTGCTGGAAACAGACCTGGAGAACAAAGGTCCCCAACTAGCTGGAAAACAGACAAACCACATGAGGTCAACACAACAGCACAACACGACACAACACGACACAACACATGGCACACAGAGAACGAACGTGTCCGAGCTAAGCCCAGGCAGCTCTGATCCATGTTTGAAGGGTCTTCTTCGTCTATCTGGGCAGGCCTATCTGAAGCTGTGTCTTTAGGCCATGCTACATTACTGTTTCAAGACTCCTAATCTCCCTCGCTCTCTTCAATCTCCTGTCAGAAGGAGAGTTATTGTCTGCAAGCAGCGGGGGCTAAAATTTATGTTTCTTTAAGCAGAATCCGTTGGGTGTGAATTGAGAAATCTGCCTCGCAACGTTGGACTGCAGTGCTCCTATGTGAGGCAATAGCTTTGTTATGGCTCATTATATACTGCTGGCTGCCTGCCTTCTCTCTCTCTCTCTCTCTCTCTCTCTCTCTCTCACTCACTCTCTCACACACACACACACACTCTCACACGCACTCACACAAACCAGCGATGAGTCACCATCATCGCAACATCACTCAGGCACACAAAGAAACCTGTTCCTCACACACACACACACACACACACACACACATATACACGCACACACAAAAACAGACACACACACACCACGCATACACACACCTCCACAGTGCTGCAGTCTGCGCATAGATACAGTGGCTGAGTGTGAGAGGAAAAAACATGCCAACCAATGCCACGGTAGATAACAATGAGATACCATAACACCACATACTACCAAGAGATCACCAAAAATCACAAAAATAGACTTCAACAACGAGGAGTTCAATGCCTCCCCAAACCAGTGAACTCCACCAACGACATACAACGGTCCCCTACATTTACTAGTTATCTGTTGGTTTTAAACCCCCCATGTTCACTCAAAATAACAGACCCTGATGAGATTATTAGTTGGTACCTGACTCTTCCACATATGACAGAATGACACAGATTTCATGAGATGTGTTGAGGCATCACGGTGTGACTGCTATCAATTTGTTGGGGAAATTGTTTATTATATGATGATATAATTCCTCTGATAAGTCTAGGCAGAGCTTATTTGTGATCAGTTTAATGTAACATTGGTTTGTTGCCACCTAAATATAAGTGCAAAACACCAGAAACCAAGATGCAAAGTCTTCATGGAAAAATAGTGTTGCTTGCCTATACTGCCACCCGGTGGCCACTCAATAAAGTACCTAAATATACTGTATATGCTGTACATAAATAAAGTGTTATACCACACATATATCACATATTTGTGTGTAGGAGTGACTGAGTCTGAGTGTGTTCTTCACTCACACATATGTGTACAGCTCTTTCTATGGTATTGCTCACAATAAATTGCTAAATTGCTTGTAACTTATTTTTAATTTTGCTGAAGTCCTGATGCACCTGATACCACTGGGAAATCTGAAACTGCAGCCTCAAGGTATAGTCTATTGAGGTGTGTGTGTGTGTGTGTGTGTGTGTGTGTGTGTGTGTGTGTGTGTGTGTGTGTGTGTGTGTGTGTGTGTGTGTGTCGTTTTGCAGACTTTTGTAGCAGATGTAAACCTACTGGTGCTTTCTTGTTGAGGTGAACTTGTGACGCTGTCCTCTTTCTGCAGGTTCCTCTCCTTCTCCCTCGGCCACTCCCTCTCTCGCGCCCTCTCCCTCTCCTTCTCCTTCTCCCTCTGTCTCTCCTTCTCGCTCTGTCTCTCCTTCTCGCTCTGTCTCTCCTTCTCGCTCTGTCTCTGTGCAGCATGCTGCATTTTAGGTCCCAGGTGATCCCTCCGGTGGAAGTATGTTCGGGGGGTGAAGTGGTGGTACTTTTGGAAGCCAAAGCCAGGTTTCCGGAATGAATGCTCATCCCTCAAAAAACTGCACAGTTAGGGGGAAAAGTCAAGGAAGCCATCATCACTCTCCTCCTCTTCCTCTGCATTCTCATCATCCTCCTCAATATTACTTTGTAGATAACACAGAATAAAAAAAACAGAATTTATACATACACATACATACTATGAAGTGGAAAGATTAGGAAGTTAGGAAGTTTCTCTCTTAGGAAATATCACATGTTTCGTCATCATCATCATCATCATCATCATCATCTATAATACTTCATAGATAGCTCAGGTTAAAAAAAAATATTATTTACTTCTCTGAAGTGAAAAGGGAATACATTGTTAGGAAAACAATACAATACAACATGCTTCCTCTTCTCGCCGTGCCAATCTTACTGAGGTCTGAAGAATCGTCCTCCAAACCGAGGTTTGTAGGAACTGGACAACCAAGCCCTGGGTCTGGACGGACTTCTCACTCTTCTGAAGGGTCTTTTCTCATCCTGAGACTTCACAGAGCCCTCGCTAGGCCTCTTCTCAGCAGACTCATCCCGGTGCCACATGGAGCCCTGGAAAGTGAAAGTACCATCCATGATGAATTATGAATTACAATACCAATGCAGCTTCCTGGAGATAACTAGGAAGCTGCACTCAATAGTGGTATTTTTATACTCAATGGTATTTTTTTTAAATCTCTTATGAAATCACTGTAATATTTCTGTAATATTCCTATAGAAAATCAGTGTTTTTATAGTATAATTCATTATAAGCTTTATGGTTCTTCGTGTCCTACGATGGCACTTTGCCAACCATGACTCAGCTTCTGACGAGATATTACAAATCAATGACAATATATGTAGGCATATCGTTAATACATTCAAAGGTTTTCGGTCAAAGGGGGCAGGTAGTTTAGCATGCCTACAGTATATGTCTGAAGCACTTGTTGAAATGTGTCTCAATCCCCGTGGTCCCTCTGATACAAAGGAAACAACAGGAAATGATTTTACCTTGCTTTGCGGTGTCTCTTGGGGTCGTGCGTGATCCATGTCTCACTGTCTGAACTTCCAGGGTGATTCGCTCTATTTGAAAGACAAATTAGCAAGGCAAATGTCACCGAGTCTTTGCGACCAGGAAGTGTGTGGCTTCTCAATATTGTTTCATCGATGCCTCTCTGAAGTGAAACCTTTCTGTGTCAGTCTTCATTGCGGTCACCTGACACGACGGATTACACCTATACAGATTCAGTAGTATTAACAGTCTGTACACTTATAAATGGTGTGTCGACAAACACAACTTGCCTGGCATGTGGACTGCGGAAGGAAATACTGCCGTTACATTATTGCTGATCATGCTTTTGTACTTCCTTTTAAAAAAAACTGCCATCCAATCAGAGCAATTCAACTATAGTGCTTCATAAAAAATAGGTGCGCAGTAACTAAGAGATCAGAAGTTTAGGCGCAGTCATATTGGTCTTATGTATATGTGTATATGTCTATATTGTCACTTAAGGAGTCACACCTGTATCCACCCTGACCTGTCTGGCTGTGAAGCAGGAGTGTGGTTTCGCCAAATGGTGGCGCACTTTAACAGTGGAGCGAGACAGTAAATCACAACTGTGTAGATGTTGTAGGCGGGTTGAAAACAACAGTGGAGTTCATATATCAGAATAGCCATCCCAGAGAAACAGAGTTCACAAGAGTTCATGAGTTCAACCAATCATGACTCACTCTAAACATGAGGTTTAAATATCGATGTGTGAGAACATGAATTCAACTGGAGCAGGGATTAGATTATTTCTATTTATTTATCCATATTCATTTTAAAATGAACTCAAACTGATTGATTTGATTTGTTATTCATTCTTTTAAAATGCCACTCATTAATTCATACATTTCACACATTTAAACTCAAATACCACCCCTGCCAATTTCCACTCCGTTTGTTAGTTAACATTTCTTGGTGTAAGCTATTTTTCAGAATTTCTTTAACAAATTATGCTTTTAAAAAGTGATGGGGACAAAATCGGCCATTTCGAAAAGTGGTGGGGACATGTCCCCAGTGTAAATGACACCTATGGGTAGGAGACCCATAGACCCCCTTAAAGGACAATGGCCATTTTCTGTTAGACAGCTGAAGATTTATATTTGAATGTTATATGTATGTATTGTGCATGGATATGGGATATGGGAACATATTTAACAGTCATTCACCTTAGAACAAGAAGTGAATTTGTTAAGACTGTAATGTAATGTAACGCCCTTCCCATGGGACATCTTACCCTTAACGTTACCTTACAAACAATTGCATGAAATTTTTACTTTTTGGAGTTCTAGCTGTTCAGTGGGGTTGAGGTCAGGGCTCTGTCCAACCGAGTTCCTCCACACCAAACTCGTCTAACCATGTCTTTATGGACCTCGCTTTGTGCACAGGGGCACAGTCATGCTGGAACAGCAAAGGGCCTTCCCCAAACTGGTGCCACAAAGTTGGAAGTGCCCAATCGGCTAAAATGTCTTGGTATCCTGTAGCATTAAGATTACCCTTCACTGGAACTAAGGGGCCAAACTCTGAAAAACAGGGTGGCTGAAACACCTGAACTCAATAATTAGTAGGGGTGTCCACTGACCTTTGGCCATATAGTCTATGCTCCCATGGTTATCCCATAGTACACAAGTTCTTTTAACTGATAAGAATATTGCTACATCTCTTGGTCAGGTCTTGTTTTTCAAGGCTTGACCTTACAAAAAATAACTATATTAATCCTATAATATATTTTACAAGCATGCTATACTAATTTCACAACTTTAAAATATCATGTAGTTATAGTTAAACATTATACCACAGAAAACCATATAGCAATACCATATGGCGTTTTTAAAATTTTAAAGTATATACCACAAAGTATGATATGGTCACTATAAACTCCTATCAGGTACCAGATACACACTATAATTCACTGTAGAAATCTTATAGGAATATTGTAGTGATTCTTTGTTGGGGTTAGATTGTTGTATTATGTGAAAGTATGCATTTGGATCTCTGGCTATAGCCGTGCAAACAACAAAATCCATGCTAAATCATTAGGAGTATCAGGTAGCTATGTTGTATGTATTACAACATATTTGAAATTGTGGCTGAATAATCATTAAGTGCCGTTGATGTAGGTGATTTAAAGTGATCAACTTTGAACTATGAAACGTGTCACAGTTGTACCTCTGTCATTTTTCACACATTCTTGTATCTGTTTTGAGACAACACACATTTGTGATACTTTTCAGCACATGTTACTAGGAACACGTATTGACACAAGTTGTTTACATATGTTGTTGTGTTGTAAAATAACACAAATGTCTGTTGTCTCAAACTAGACACAAATTAAACACCATCTTTAGCTGTGGAAAACATTTGCTCACGTTGAGTGACAATAACTGGGAAACAAAACCATGGGTTCCCTCTTCACATGGCTTTTGTTAAGAACCATGAGAACCACAAGGAAATAAAACAAGAATTATATTTTAATATGAAGGTGGAAAACATTTCCCAGAATTAAAGCTGTTACGTCATTTCCATGTGTAATGAAAAACACAGTGTAAGGCATAAAGAATAGCTGAGGCCAACCTATAGTGCCAACCCTCCCTAAAGAGTAGTATTCCTCTCTCCGCCCCCGTCTCTCCACCCATCCCTTCTTCCTGCCTGGAGGACAGAGAGAGAGAGAGAGAGAGAGAGAGAGAGAGAGAGAAAAGAAAAAGAAAGAAATAGTATTATTGGAACCAGACCACTTTTAAGATGACTTGACTTCCCTGCCTCTGTGGCCTGTATCAGACTTGAAGCACTCAACAAAGAAGCATTCGGAAAGGTAATACTGAAACAACACTGAAGCTGTTTGGTGACTTCTCAGTTTTCAGTCAGTGTTTAGGGCTGAGGACTTGTTGGAGCAGTTTTTTCACTTGGGTCAGTGTTAAAATGGCCTCGAATGCTGGTGCATGTGGTGCATGCCTTTTTATTCTGAAGGAACCATGGAAGGTGGAGTGTAGTTAGTAGTATGGTTGGGGTTAGGGTTAGAGTTAGGGTTAGGGAAGGTAGATTTTTCTTGTACTTGGTTTGACAGCGGTTAAACCCAACTGCCTCAGGGACATGGACAAATGCAAATAATTCCATGCAAGCGTCATTTTATCTGTTGTATCTGGTCACATTTGTACATTTTTGGATCGCATTTGTTTGGTGTCACGTAGCTCTGTTGGAAAGGTAAAATTCCTTTTTAACTATCGGGGGAGGGGAATGCAAAAGCAAGTCACAGTGTTACGTTTAAAGGACTGGCTAGAACCTGTGTATTATACACTTGATCACAGCACCACTCAACGTCCCATCCGTCTCAGTTGGAATTGTTTAAAGTAGGAGACTCCACGACAAGACATGAGGTAAGGAATGACCAATTTCCTGGTAGTGAATGAGGTTTATGTTGCTTAACTTGTTTTTTGAGTGAAGGCTGCTTGCTATTGTCTCAGGTCATGTAAGATAATAATGTAATGTATTCTGTTTCATACTGTAATTTAACAGAATGATGTTTCAAAGGGTCCAAACTTTCTCAAGAGCACAGATCCTACAGGAGTTCCACCATCGATTTCAATCACTTGCTGCCAATGACAGCAGAGGCTTTAAACAGGAGTTTGAGGTAAAGCTTAACTAGTGTATTCCAGTTGGGACTTGGTTTAAACACGCTAGAGATGTTGCCCTGTGTGATAACAGCATCCTCTGCTTTGGCTCTGAGAAGGAGCTGAATGACGTTGGCAAAGAGCTCACCTCCAGAGCAGGGAACCTGGAGGAAAACAGAGAGAAGAACAGGTATCCCTACATTTTGCCATGTAAGTATCAGACTAAAACAGCGCACGGCCCACGCTCACGCATGTCCAGCGATGTACGAGACACTTATTTGCCTTCCCTTCATTTTCTGACCATATCTGGTTGTAGATGACCACTGTCGGGTGAGGCTGTCCCTTCAAGACTCCCAGCCACACTCTGACTACATCAACGCAAACTTTGTGCCTGTAAGGATTCATTCAGTCATGTAGTTTAATTATAAATATCTATTATTTTCACCAGTCTGTCTTCCTTCCTACAATCCTTATAAATACCTTGCTACCTGGCTGTCCCTCTGTCTGCTGGTCTGCCTCTCTGTTTGGTTACCTGCCTGCCATTCCGAAGTTTCTAAATTTGAAAAGATGGAGGCCAGATGAAGCTCTACTCACAGAAAGGCTTTGTGGTTGCATTGTGTTAATGGTGTTCGTGTTTCAGAGAGGTTGTCTGCCTCTCTGTTTGGTTACCTGCCTGCCATTCTGTCTGTCTGTCTACCTACCAGGATATTTATCTCCATGTGTGCTTACCCAGCAACCTTTCTACAGTACTGTGGAAAAGTCAGAGACCACCTTTTCGTTTAAGATATAAGATAATTATAAGATAACTCACTTGCATAAGGAAGGTGAAAAGTGATAAGTGAATGAAAACAGGAGTTTCCAAAACTGGAGTTAAAATGATATAGAGAAAATGGGACTTCTAACAACTGTGCGAGACCTGGTAGACCACCGAAAGTGTCACCGTCTTACAGCTTCACGCTTCTTACAAATCACGCTCCGCTCTCGCTTCAGATCTGAAAAGAAAAATCCACAGGTGTTTCTGTCGCTCCTTCCACTGTGAGAAGACAACTCAATTCTACGGGTCTGAAAGGATGTGTTGCTGTCAAAAAAGCTGCTACCGAGAAAAGAAAGTAGACAACAGAGAGGAAAATGTATACTGAGATGGTTTTATAGACTTTTATCTGACATTCTTGGAAGTAACAGAAGGCAGTTTGTATGAAAGACTCTGGGAACCATGTCTACAACCATCAGTCAAGCATGGTGGAGCATCAGTGCAAGTTTGGGGATGTATCACAACATCTGGAGTTGGGGATTTCTTTTTTTTATTGAAGGCATCATGACTGCTGATAAATACAAACATTTGATTGGGAACAAATTCATTGTACAGCAAGATATCAACGACCCCAAGCACACTGCTAAGAAGACCAAGACGTACTTCATCAAACAAAGAGGCTGCTGGTGTTCTCAGCGGTCTGGCCACCCCAGAGCCCAGACCTCAACATCACTGTGTTTGGGATTACTTGGATCGTGAGAAGCAGAAAATGCAAGCAACTTTTAAAACGGAACTTTGGAGGTGTTTACAACAAGCATGGAAAAATATCCCCGCAGATTTCTTTGAAGCAAGACTCTCGGAAAGAATGGAAGCTGTAATGAAGGAAAAGGGTGGATACACTAAGTTATGTTTAGTTGTGGAGGCTTCTGTGTAATTTTGTGTTAAATATATGTTTCCTGCATTTTTTTCTTACACTGAAAAATAAATAACTTAACGGCCGTTTTGACTGGAAATGAAATAAACAATAAGGTGGTCTCTGACTGTTGCACAGTACTGTATGTCTAGTCCATCTGATTTGTGTGTCTGTCTGTCTGTCTGTCTGCCTGTCTGTCTGTCTAATCCGATAATGATAATGTGTGTCTGTATTCAGGGTGGAGGTTCAGAAAGAGACTTCATCTGTACCCAGGGGCCTTTACACAACACCATGGCTGACTTCTGGAGGATGGTGTGGGAGCAAAACGTCAGGATAATCGTCATGGTGACAGCTCTGAGACACAAGGACACAGTGAGAAAGACACATTTGGTCTGTGTGTGTGTGGGTGTGTGTGTTGGTTGGTGAGGGTGTCCTTTTGCGTGGTAATCTTTTTTTTTTTTTGTTAGTGTTGTTTCTTTCACACAATAATGGGACAGCCTCCTGCTCTAGTACTGCTGCACATGGCTGCCCCTCTGACCTGCTCTGCTCTGATAAAATGCTTTTGTGTGTCTACAATGTGCCTTTCCTAAGAATCTCCTTTTTCCAGTGTGAATAAAATGGCAACAAGGGAAATAATGCGCTCACAATCTCCTTTAAAAATCCACCTCCATGTGTATCTGTACAGGTGCTCTGTGATCAGTATTGGCCCCAGAAACCAGGGACAGTTTGTCACGGACTGGTCCAAGTGACCACTCTGACCCGTAAACAAGGTCCAGATTATTTTATCACCACCATTAACCTCCGACAGGTGAGTGCACGACACATTCATCATCTTTACCATTGACTTCTGTAGGCACTGAGCATCTATAGGTACCAAGAATCATCAATAGAAGTTTCTAAATTTGAAAATACAGAGGCCAGATGAAGATTTGCTTGTTACATTGTGTGAATGGTGTTTGTGTTTCAGAGAGGTTGTCCAACAGAGAGGATAGTCACACACTACTATTACCCTTCTTGGCCGGACCGGGGGGTCCCCAAAGACCCATCCTCACTTTGTATCTTCACTGAGCATGTGCGGCAGCATTTGGAAACTATTCCGCGCCTGGGGCCAGCTGTGGTGCACTGCAGGTCTGACCTCTGACCTCAAGCCTTCATCACCCTTTCTTTGAAGGAACCTATTAGCCACATATATAACAGTGTGTCTCTGTCAGCATTAATCAACATAACTCTGTAGTTTGCAGAGTTTATCAGATGGAACATGAGACTGTGTATAAAATCATTCATGGTTTTCTGTGTTTCAGTGCAGGCGTTGGGCGGTCAGGCGCGTTTGTAACGCTGTTGTGGCTGATGCAGCTGTGTGCGAGGGGCATCCAGCCTGATATCCGTGCTGCTGTAGAGGATTTACGGCGACATCGAATGTGGATGGTCCAGAATCTGGTCAGTTCACTAATGACACTCTGACAGTCTAAAACAAAATCCAGTTGACATTCGATGTCAGATTTTCTGTTAATACTGATGGAATGGTGGAATGACTGCCTGACTATCTTGAGTTTGCTGGAGTACTTAACCTTTTAAAACCTTAAATGGCTTCCTCAGGTTAAGGGATTATTCCTCACTTATGTTAAAGTATCCAGAGTTTATTTAAAAAGGTCAATTGATTGCCTGGTTAAAACTTACATGTGTTTGGATTGGATCTTTGACAAATCCAAGTAGTCACTGTTTTGTATATACATGTGTATATTTGTGTAATATGGTGACTGTTTGTTATCAAATGGAATGGATTGCAATTATTAAAAAAAATTTAATTAGATAATCGTAATCCATTCACATGTAATCCATCACTCCCCAACTGTGACAGCATCATAAATCTGTCAGCTCATAATCTCAGCGGCTCGAACAGTATGTGCAAAATGCAAGATTAACAGCCTCATTATCTGCTCGTTCTAAATGTGTGTGTACTCAGGAGCAGTATATACTTGTTCATCGGTGTCTGCTATACTGGCTGAGTGGAGGAGCTGGGGGAACACGGTGAGGAGTCATAAACGTGCACCCACACACCAAGATTCAGCATAGGTATATTGTAAGCCACTGAGGTGTGTGATTGTCTTTTAATTAGGTGTCTCTTTTCTTTCTCAGCATACCACAGAGTCATGGAGCCAGTTCTAATGCCAGCCAGATCCAGGATCAGCCCCACAGCTCCTCGGGGCGGGGAGCCCGTGGGAGGAGTCAACAGCCCAAACAACATAAACCTCATTCAGACCAACCACAGAGCACAATGCAGCATCTGCTCCATCCTGGGAACCTACTGAGGAGGTTAATGCCTTCCTCGCTGCAGTTTAATTCACACTCACACACCTGAACTTACATAATGCTCATAATACAAACCCACAGGCGAGACACACCCACAGCTTTCAAGGTGAAATCACCGATCCAAACTGCTCTCACCTGAGATCAAAGAATACTGACTTTTATGAAGAAATAATATGCACCTTTGTATGGTGAGAGGCCCAGTGGGCGGGAACAAGGCCCGAGGGCAGAAACAGGGTGACAGAAGAGACCATGCCGCAGCGCTACTTGTTGTTAGCAGAGGGTAAGAATTAAGGCGACAAGCTGCCAAACAGGCCAGACCTGTTCCTCCAGACTGCATGTCTTACGGCAAGGACCCTGAGAATGATAATCTGACTGAATGCAATTTAACACTAGGGGTGCAAACAAATATTTCAGGTTTGTACATGGCGACAGTATGCCGAGAGAAAATATGTCAGATGAATGCTAGAACAAGATGTGTATGTTCTGATATTAAGGTGCAAATTGTTTTCATTGTTTGTTTGGCTCCACTACCAATGGAGTAATGTTGTGCGATGACCTTTATTTTGAACTTTAAAAAAAAAAAAAATCACTGTGTACCATTTTTATATCATGTATAATGCATGCTATCAATATTTAAAGATGTGCAGGATCGACAAAGGACTTGCTAGAAAGGCAAACACGCGGCGTAGTGGCTGTACAAAAAGGTCATGTTTCAAAAACACACAGGCACTGCCATTCTCCTTAGATGACTGAAACCTATTACAGTACATGAAGGAGCTATGAGTATTATACATTATAGAACAATAAGGGCTAACCCACTTTTAAGAGTCTTTCATTTTTCATGTAATAAACATTTATGATACAATGGATCCCTCTACGGGTCAGTCCTGGGGTTGGTGGTGTACAGAACAGGGAGAGGAGGATGCAGCAGCAGTCAGCCTTCTTCACCCTCTGTCTGGCAGGTGTGTGGTGACACTGTATGACAACAAAGTTCAGGTCCTGAAGTCATTCAATGCCGCTGATCTGAGCTAGTCTGATAAGGGGCGCTACAGCCCAAGCACCATTCGCTAATAAGCAAGTCATATCCAGAGCTCAATGTGTCCACATGTCAATACAGCTCAAGACAGAGAGTGAGACAGAAAGAAAGAGGGGAAAATTCACACAGCTGGAAAGTATTTAAGCAGCCCATCTGCGGCTACTTGATGCAGTCTACATACCACTGAGGTATTCACTGTGAGACGTAATGGTGAGGAAGGCAGATGAAAGAAGGTATAGCAAGAGAGAGGATATATGGAAAGCAGCAAGGAGCAGGCCAACCCCAGTGAAATTATATATGAAATATATTACAGATTAAAACAAAACTGTAAAGAAAATGTACATATATTCCAGACTATTGGTGGGAAAACCAACAGTTAAAATAACATTAAATTAGAGTTCAGGTCCAATAAAAAGATTAGACACTACATCCTTTGGCAAAAAAAAAAAAAAAAAAGTGTGGTGGTGGGGCTGAGAGATTATGCCTCAGGCAAAACAGGCAAAACCTGTTATCTGTATTTGCTGTATGTGTATGTACAGTCAGTGTGTTCAAGATATGCAGACATAATGAATATAAACATATACATGCCACCGCACAAAAGGACGTGAGAGAAGAGAAAACTACGGATAATGAGCAAACAAAGGCTGGATGAAGAAAGAGGAAGGATGTGCCTAGTCCATTTATCGTTCTCCCTCAGTCCAACTAGTGCAAGTTCACAGACATGGTGATGGCTTCCTGGATTTCTCGGACAGCGAGGATGCGGGCGAGCATGTGCTCCAGCTGTTCTTTTGGGATTGGCTGAGTAGAGTACCAAATGGGGCTGTTTGGCGCCACCACGGGCTCGGGGGTCAGGTAGAAAGTGTCATTGCGGCCTTTAGCACTCTGTGGACTGACAGGCAGAGAAGAAGAAAATATGAGCACATTTTGAGGATATCCTTATTAAGAACCTTTTTCCTCTACTTTGATACATATTGTATTGTTTTCCTATTTACCATTTGAAGAGGTAGAAGTCATAGAGCTTGATGGGACAACGCAGAGGGTTCTCTGGGTCCTCCAGCTGCTCTGAGTACATGTCGTCTGTCACTGAAAGAAGAAATGTATAGAGGTTGTTAATTGCCAGTGCTGCCCTTTAAAGGGGGATTCTTCTTAGACATCACAGTAGAAAGCATCTGTGGGACCTCTTACCTTTCTGCCCAATAAACCTTTCTGTAGACTTCAGGTATCGGATGCTAGTGCTCTTGTCTTTGGGGTTGTTGGGACTCTTCCTGGTATGTCTCAGCACCTTAGAAAAGGCCACTTTCAGATGCTGGTCCACGGTCTTCAGGTGGAAATACCTGCACAGTAAAAAAAAAAAGTGCATATACTGATGGGTTTGGTCAGTGTGGCTGTGAGTCTGTTGGTTGGTAGCCAAAACGGGAGTGTAGTATAACAATAGCAGAGTCTCCTGTAGTATTTTTTGTAGATATAGGGGATGGGGATAACTTTGGTTCCAGACCAATGTTCGCTCCTGGTCCCATTCCAGGATCAGTTCAAGTAGAATTTAACAATGGCTGTTATTTGCAGGCTCCGCTCCATATATTGATGGTGATATATAGAGATATATATCCAAAGCTATTCCAGGCAGACATACTCGAGTGGCGCTACAACTCAGTCAGCTCACGTGTTGCCATTGCAAATTGGGCGGTCTATTTAAGCTGTCAAACTCACTCGCTCATTCTCTGCTGCTGCTCACTCGGCCACACTGTGTTACGCTGCTGCCACTGCATCCACCTGTGGGCTCTGTTTCATAGTACCCCTAGGGGGGGGGGCTATCGATGCTCCCTGCCTCAATTGGCTGTCTTAGTTGCAAAGAGGCCGATGCAACAGAGCCTTGATGCCAAAATAAAATATATGTACATTTATTCTCAAAAATATTTCATAATCAATACGTGAGTTGGTTGAACAATGAACAATTGTGCTATACGACAATTGAGCAGTATGGCCAGATAACGAATTTTGATATCATTTGTATTTTCTACCTGTGGGGGGCCACCACACCTCAACACATGTAAAAAACAAAAAAACAAAAACAAACAACAAACACTGCAATGGGAGCATGGTGCAATATTTATCTGCATGAGTGAAACTCACTTGGTGTTGAAGAACATTAGAGTTGTGAGCAGCGTCGAGGGGGAATGAGCTCCCAACTGTTTACATTCCCACAGCATCTCCTCTGTCACATGACTGGGGATGACATATCCTGGGGGAGGAAGTGAAGAACAGATTGTGAACACCTGGATATCTATACCAAAAGGTGCTACACATTATTACCGAATGTCAGAACTATTTCACTGGTTTGCAACTCACTACTTTCATTTAAGCAATAAGCCGCCAGAGGCCATGCTTTACAGTGATATTAGAACAGCTAGGAGACATTGGCTGCTTATAAAACTGTGGTAACATACCAATGTATGTTATTTTTAATCAATAATCAATCAATAATAATGAAATGTTATTTGTCCACCAAACAGTATAATTCTAGTATCACTATGAGTGGTGATTTTTGATTGGTTTATTAATACTTAAATTAACTTATGCGGTCAGGTCTGCATTTATCAGGTATTTTACACCGACTTCAAATGTGACTGGAACTATTAATTTTATAATTTATCAGAAATGCATTCTATACTACAGGATTGTTACAAAGCATGTTAGGGTGCTCTCACCTAGTGGATGGATAGAGGGCCTCCATGGCTCCAGGATCTGGTGAAGACTCTGAGAGAAGCGAGTGTAGTATGGATCTGAGAAGACGTCATCCACACGACAGTTATCAAACAGATACTGGAAAGGGAAGAAAGAAAAGATGGGTGTCAGTCAGTGTTTCCATAACAATACCAAGTGCCGACAGAGATGGAATACGAGTTGAGAGTGGCGAGTGTGTATGTTGAACTCACTTTTTGTATGCAAAGAAAGACATAGTAGAGAACGTCAGCCTCGTAAGTCTCCCCTTCCAGCCCCCGGGCCTCCTGGGTCATCAGAGAGAGTGCCATGCTGAGCTCAGCTACTGCACATGACACCAAGTCCTCCTGGAAACGCAGCGCCTGGCGACCTAAACACAGACAAGTAACAGGTTAGGCTGACAGATATGACACCAGAGAGGAGGTAATGGCAATACAGATGTGTGTATGAATCAAGGAAATGATTAATATCACTTCTACAGGAAGTATACATTTTGTGTGAGTACTTACGGCCAATTGGTGCTAGTTTATTCCTCTCCTCTTTGTCCAGCTCTGCGTTTTTCCTTTGAGCCCAGAGTCGCCACACCTCCAGGCCCTCTTCTGGCTTCAGAGAAGCAGGCAGCAGTAGCTCCTGTACCTGCACTTGCTGCTGGCCTTGGCCATCCACCTCTGCTACTGCCACTGTCTGACCCCACAGAGACAAAGCAATATTGTTACCTCATTCTATGCAAAGAGATGCAATACTACATGCACGTCTAGTATAGTTAGTCACGTGCCAGCTGAAATATGGTTGACAAACTGTTTTAGTGGCTATAGGACCAACAGAGTAGCTCAACGGATGCAATATCACCTGTAGATGCTGTGCGTCCTGTCCTGACAGCCCCTGTGTGTGCAGCACCTGCTGCTGGGGGTCCCAGATAAGGGACTGTGTAGCATTGGGGTATCCCTGCACTGCCACTGGGATGTGGATGTTTCCATTCATCAACTGGGCAGGGAACAGTGTGTTAGCGGCCAGTGTATGCACCACCTCTTCCTGGCCCCCCATCCCTCCAGAACTTGTTATGCTGGAGACAGCCTGTGCGGTCTGACTTTGGCTGACAGACATTTTCAACTTGTCATTGTCAATAGCAACTTGTGTTGGCATTGTAGTCATTGTAGTGTTTGTCCCCGTGACCTGCACTGTTCCATAGGCCTCCTGCGGGATGGCAATATGTGTGACCTGCTCACGGCCCCCAGATCCAGCAGGAGCAGAGTAGACTGGAATGGTCCAGGTCTCCCCTGTGGGACTGGTGATAGTGCCTGTGGCACTGTAAAGGTGGGAGCTGTCCACAGTTAGGAGGTCTGGCCGCAGGGACACGTAGCTCTGCTGCTGGCCCTGGCCCTGGGGGATGGCTAGGACTGTGGCTACTTGCTGACCAGGCAGTGCATAAGACACTGTGATAGGCATGTCCATCTTGCGCTTCTTGGCTGGTTGGAGGACACCTGCTCCCTGCGAAGTGGTAACGGTGGTCCCCAGCACCCTCCTCTCACCAGTGTCCTGCTGTAGGGTAGGAGAGAGCGCCCCCACTGTCTGGATTTGGATCTGCTGTCCTCCTGCCACGGCTGCCACCAACTGAGCTTGCAGCTAAAACACATGGGAGGGAGATGCTAATAGATAACTAACAGCACAGTGCAGTTGACAACCACCTTTGTTTCACCATGCATGTGGTGTGCATGTGTGTGTATACCTGTTGGTGCTGCTCCTCAGTAAGATCTCCAGGTTGAATGAGCTGTGCAGTAGTCACACCCTGTAGCTGTTGATGGGAGCCAGAGGGCAGTTGAAGTACCTGACCCAGCATCTGACCCTGCTGTTGACCCTGGATTTGCACCTGGAAAGAGAGGCCAAAGGACAAACTTTAGTGGGAAAAGACAAAATAGAACGGTATTAAAAACAAAGCAAAGGAATGAGAAAAACACCAACCTGCACTATCTGGTGCTCGGAGTTCTGTATAGACTGCTGTTGAGCTGTGGACTCCTGTAGCTGTTGCTGCTGGGGTTGGACCTGCACCTGAACCTGCATCACACAAAGAGTGTCAGAAAGCTTTCAATGGTAACAAAATATTTTACTATCCTCTATTTCTATCCAAAAGGCATTTACCGGGCAAGCAAGTTCCAACAATGACCCTGCAACCTCTGTGCTGTCTGTGTAGATGCAGTTAGCCTCTTGTTGGTAAACCATGGTGGTAGTGGTGGCTGTAGAATCGCCACTTTGCTGGCTGAACTCCTGCAGGGCGTCTGGACCCTTGCTGGCCAAGGACTCCAAGAACTCCTTCATGCGATGCTGAGGGATGCTCCGAGCTTTCTGCCTCACAAGCTCCTCATAGGAGCCTGTGCCATCCAAGGAGTTATTCATTACTGCTGGCAACACTCTCTTCTATCAGGGAATCTATGGAAAAGGTGAATTCATTGACAGTTTTTCAGGATTTGTTCTTTTCAAATTAGTTCCCATTTAAGCACTAACTCAGAAAGGAATAATTTTCTGTGAACCTGTCAAAGCTGACATGACTTCTAAATCCGCAAAGTATGTAGAAAATGTGCGTTCACGTCAGCTGAAGTTAAAGGGTGTTTACTAGCTGAATTTATGCTCAATGTCCACTGGCAACACAGACAGATAGCATTACGAAAGGGTTAATTCCAGTTCTCTGAATACGAGCTGGGGCAAAAGCGCGGTTTCTTTCCAAATCACACACAGTGTCCAAAGCAACGGTGGCAGCTGCTGCAAAACGCAAAATGCAAATTTTGCGCAGTAACCAAATGAAGATGATTATTATTCGTCAATTTCATTGGTTGCCAATTTGACAGCTGATTACACAACCAGCTAGGTTAGGTACACAGCTAAGCTAAGTAGCCGCGTGTTGTTTGCAAAGAATACCCAGCTAACGTTGTGTATGACTACGTATAAGCTCCTGTCAGCACAAACAACAAAATATTACATATAAGTTGATAAGTAAATGGAAAGGAAGGCAAGCTGAACTGGCTATCTCGTCAGTACAGTCTGCATTTTCTTTCCGTTTTCGCACTCCCAGGCAACAACCTGCTATCAGGCTAACGTTAGCTGGCGCGTTAGCTAACGTTACCTCTCTTCCTCAACCGGGCCAAGGCCGCCCAGAAGCGCTTCGCTACCCTCGAAACGACGTTCTTCTTCAAACAAGCAGGGAAGTTAAGTATTACTAACGTTTCTCGGTGCTTGGTTTATTCTTTATTTCTCGTGATTTTCTTTAAAAGGCTAGCTTTATTCTTCCTTTTCTTCACGACTCATATTTCGCTCGGCGCCATCTTACAACAGTAGCTTCAGACCAATAAGAAAGCGATTTGGAACTCCGTGCTGCTAACGCGATATTACCACCACGTACGATCGCGATAACCAGTATGTAAGGGTTAGTCTTTTAAAGAGGACATTCAGACCCAAATATTATTAACGCGGTCAGTGAGGTACGTTGAATTCAGTCCACCTTAAAACACAGACGTGCCAGGCAGACGCTCTCAGTGGTTCATTGGCTTCTGGATCTTTTAAGGTAGTCCACAAGAGATGCACTGAATATTTGGGTGGTGCTCAGGAGGCTCTGGGCAGTTCAGGGTTAATTCCCACGCACTTCACTCAGCGTGGTCTGTGTTGTGTCTGTCTCACACAGTGTAAATATGTTTTTCTGTGTGCCTACATTTAGGAAATGTAAATATCAGATGAGGGTTTACTCAATCGTGGAGGGTAGATTGCATGTGAGATTACTATCCATACATTTATAGATATATTACTACCTAAAAATATAATATTTTTCAATTTTGAAGCATGGAGGACTGCTGGTTATTGAGGCAAAGGCATTGCATCTCCTTTAAAGATAATTTATTCTGAGGCTTACAAAAACAATGGTGGTTTGGAGGTGACACACCACCTTTTTAAAAAAAAAAATCATATAGTACATTTGAGACCATCTACTCTGTGTACGATCAGCATAGAGCTATGAAGATCAGACAATATAAAATGAATAAGGCCCTTGTTGAACTATGACCAAAGGTTTTGTTCATACATTCAACAAAGATGAGAGAGCTTTATAAATACATATAATAGTAGCATTCTCAAAAGGCCACTTATGACACTTATAAGCTTGGGACTGATCAAAGTGATACTGCAGTAATTATTTTTGCCACACTATGAAGAAATCACAACCAAGATGTAGACTTTTACACACTCAGATTTCAATTAGACACTTACATGCACAAGGGGTGCAGTTTATACATTGAGACATTGTAATTACTACAATATTTTATTTGATTCAATGTCAGCCTGAGTAGTCTGAGTCGGTCTTTGCTGATGTTCCACATTGAGTGATGCAAACAAGCATACACTGGAAATGTTTCTGCGGGCTCATGGGAAGTAGGAGATGTGGCTTCATCTCCATCTATCAGATCTTCCCAGGGTCTTCTTTGAGAGTGACCGTTCTGTTGAAGATGAGCTGTAGCGAGAGAAAGATTTCTGTTACTCACAGTTCAGGCTACTGTTAAGTGAAAATATGTTCAGTCAGAAATAGACTGTAAAAGTAATTCTTAAAATTAACTTTTTCATCAGTTAGCATTCGTAGTAACAGAACTGTTTCAAAGTTGTGTGAGAAAACATCTGAATACCTAATGGACATGAAAATACCTATTGTCAACAACATCATACTTCAGTGTCAGTAGAAGCCTCTGCTTACTGTACCTTGTCTGCTGTGCTGTCAGGGTCCAGGGAGAAGTAGCCCACCCTCTCAAACTGGAATTTGTCAAGTACCTTTGCCCCCTTAACTGAGCGGTCTACAAAGGCACCCTCGATCACCTGCATGGAATTCTAAATGGCCGAAAGAAGAAACGTGTTAAAGAACCACTACATCTCATGAGTTTATCCAAGAAAGCCTTCTCTCCTAGTTCCTCTCAACAGTGCAGAGGTACTCACAGGGTTGATGTCACTCAGGAAGCCCCCAGGCACCTCAGATGAATCCTCTGGATTCTTGTGCAGGAATCTGCAAAGCCAGTAGGTGGTGTCAGTCAATAAGCTAGATGGATTGTTGGTTTTCAATTATAATCACTTTTTTTGTTACTTACAGTCGTTCATAGAGGCGCACTTCACACACAAGTGGCTGACTGACCCAGTGGATGAAGGCCTTTGGTTTGTCTTTGGTCTCAGTGGAACTGCAGCAACTCACCTCCAACTCCACCACTTTACCCTGAGCGTCCTGAGAAACAGAGTGGAAGATAGCAGGACAAGTTGAAAGAAGAAAGACAGACCAAAAGGTAGGTAAAGTAACACTTTATAAAGAGGATGCATAAAAGCAAATGCATGCACAGATGGAAACAGACACAGATGAAAACATACATTACCCTGATCAATGTTTGCTTATATTTCAACATTATTTCAACAGATGACTTAAGCACTATGAAAGGTCTGGAGTCTCACCTTGATGACCTTCTGCACAGAGATGACATACCCAGCGTGCCTTAGGCCTACTGGCTGTTCTGGGGTCAAACGCTTATAGCCCTTCTCCATCACCTGCAAAGGATGAGGTGTGAGTCATCTTCTGTCCACAATCCCAAAGAACATTTTGATAAACGTACTGTAAAGATATTCACAGTTAGGACATTTCTCTCTAACCTCTCTGAAGTCACTCTGGTCAATGAAGATAGTGCGTTCAAATGGAACCACATGGCTGCCCTTGGCCTCATTGGCAGGAAAGTCTGGCACTTGGACCTCCGACTGAGAAAGAGAAGGGGATGTCAGGGGTGATTCAGAACTACAATAATAACATGTAAAAACAAAGCAGTCTTCTGGCAGTTTGGCGTATGATGCTTGTGTGTGTATGTGTAAACATGTACAAACCTTTGAGTTGTCAGGAAGGTTGGTTATGGTAACCTTGAGGGGTTCCAGGACAGCCATGGCACGAGGTGCTGTTTCATTCAGCACATCCCTCACACACGCATCCAACAGGTGGGGCTCCATTGTTACCTGGGCAACCGTCACGCCCACCTGCCAAGATCAGAGGTAATAACGTGATTACACTACATCACCATCCTCTTGCACTTCTCTATTTATTCATCCATTCATTCATCTCTCCGTCCATCCTGCATACCCGTGCACAGAAGTTGTTGATAGCCTCAGGTGGAAAACCTCTTCTCCTCAGCGCAGTCAATGTGAAGAGACGAGGATCATCCCAGTCTCTGTAATTAAAATGATATTTAGACAATCGATACATGAACACTTCTGTGAACACTAGAAAAAGAACTTGTGGTGAAGATAGAGACACATAAAGAGACAAGACTAAGTGTGGAAAAAATAAACACGGAAAATAAGACATGCTAGCACGGCAACTCATAGCTTCCAATCCAAACCACATTTTTTGAGCACTGGTGAAACAAATCTTTCCATCTGGTTTGTATTTTTATTAACCCTTTATGTATACAATGGCAACTTTGACTCCTCTGTCAACAGACTGTTATATAGTTAAGAATTAATAACTTTGTAATGCTAACGGGCATAAAGAGACTGGAAGCAAAGAGCGACGAGAAATGTCATTTTACCTGACAACCCCGGTCTCTACCAATTTGATGATTTTCCTCTTGGACACAACAGTGTAGGTGAGGTTCAAGCGTCCATATTCCCACTGCACAGGGCAGTATAAATCCAGAGCATTACACAGCCAGAAATATGATGACCGCCTGAAAGACACACAGACATAAAAAACAAAACAAAACACAGAGGACATTAACCATTAATCACAGGCCTCCAGAGAATGCCATGATGCAATTGAACAAGTACGAATCACCAACAGTATACCTCGCCTGAAACTCTTTGGTACAAAGAGAGTGTGTGATGTTTTCAATTGAGTCACACAGACAGTGGGTGTAGTCGTAGGTGGGGTAGATACACCTGGGGAGAGAGATGAGTGGAACAGGGATAAGTAACACGTCTTGTGAAAAAGATTGTTTATCTCAATGGGACTACCTGGTATATTTAAAAAAAGTACATAAAACTGATACAATTCTTGCATGGAAGACAATTCCTGTTTTCATACCATTCATCTCCTGATCGATGATGTGGTGTATATTTGATTCGGTAAGCCACAGGATCCAGCTTCCCGTCCTCCATGACCATCTTCATTCTGAGCGTAGCCTCACCCTCAGCGAACAGGCCCTTCTTCATCCTCTCAAACAAGACCAGTGACTCTTCAATGGGACGGTCTCTCCATGGTGATGGGGGTGCGTTATGGCCCTTCAGTTCCTCCCCCTTCTGATGGCACACGTACGCGTGACCCCTGAAGGAAGACAAAGAAAGCACTGTAAACCCCCTTACCCACCCATGCACTTACACCAACACATGTAGTAGCTTCCCTACTCACCTGCGAACAAGATCCACAGCAAGGTCATAGAGTTTCTGGAAGTGGTCTGATGCGTGAGTGACATCATATGGTGTGTAGCCTGTGTAAAAAAAATTTTTTTTAAAGTCATGCTGACGAGAACCCATCCTGATGAACGTGTACCCCAAACAGCCTACACATAAGATCATCAAGGCGTAGCTCAACAGACTCACCGAGCCACTCCACCATCTCCTTGATGGCAGTGAAGTATTTTTCCTCCTCCTTCTCTGGGTTTGTGTCGTCATACCTCAGGAAACAAATCCCATTGTTGGCCTGCAGGGGGAAACAGATTTAAAGAAGATCGCTGCAGCAGAGGGGATGAAGTAGGTACAGTGGGCAACCTATGTGGTGCTGTGCAAGAAGGCCAAGATGGAGAGTTGTACCTTTGCATAACCAAAATTGAAGTTGATGGCTTTGGCATGTCCAATGTGAAGAATACCATTGGGCTCTGGAGGAAACCGAGTGCGTATCTGAAGGAATTCAACAATGAGAAGGAGAAAAATCAATATACTAGATGATGAGCAAAATTATATTTTTCAAGTCTCTCTTTTCCAAATGTTACCTTAACACTTATAAAGTTAACAAAAACATGTTTCTACCTGTCCACCGGTGAACTCCAGATGCTGTTTAAGCAAGTTCATGGTGTTGGGTGTAACCACATAGCCCTCAGTCGTATAGTTCTCTCCTGCAGGGACAAGGCAGAGGTGGAAAGTCGACAAACTTGAAATGCTGTAGTTGGAGTATGGAAAGCAGTAGACACAGTTCAGGTGGTTCATTCTCACCTGGTTTATGAAACTTCAGTGCCTCTCCTCTGAGCTGCTCCATTAGAGACTTTCCCTCAGGCTGCAGATCACCTAACCAACCAACATACACAGTTAAAACACACCACCTCACACACACTTGTCCAATCAGTGACATTCAATCTCTGCCATCCACTTGGCCTTACCGTTCACTGCCACCTCCTCTTTCTTCACCTTCACCTCATTTTCGGGGGCTTTGGCCTTCTGAGTCTGCATAAAGGAGATTATGTATTAACCACAGATGAAATCAAAGCATTTCATGTTGCAGTGATTTATAATTTGTAAGGTGTTACTTTAGGTTTCTTCTCCAGGTCAGCCTCTGTCTTTGGGCCCAAGAGATGTAGGACCTGTGAGCACAAAGCCAGAATTAGAGCTGTACACAGACACATCCATCCACCCAGACACACAATAATAAAACAAAGGTAAAACCATTACAGTGATCATTAGCTTGTTCTACTGCTGCCAAGCTTCCCTCTCTGAAACCCACCTGCATGTCCACCTCATTTTTGATGATCTTTCCATCAGCCCACTTCAGAGCAGTGCGTGCTTCTCCTGTAAGGGGCACAAAGCTCAATGAGACACTGTCTCTCTCTAAGGCTTTAACAATTTACATGTGACTGAATATTTATCCAAACAAGTCTGAGTTCATACCCATGAGCAGTCCCATGTTAAAGCGGTACCTCTCCATTAACAGCTGTTCCTTGTGTTTCTTTATCACAGACTCAACCTGCAAACATTCCAGCTGTTATTGAACACCATAGCCATTAAACACCACAAAAAAGAAGAAAGAAAAAGAGCATATTGCTTAGTTTATGTCCTTACTGCATCTTCAATCTGCTCTGGTGTTATGACCACACCCACTCCACATGCATCTTCAAACTCCTTCGTGTTGATGGGGATCCTCAGGATTGTTCTTCAGAAAGTCCAATGCAGCTAAACGGAAGAGGGAAGTAGAAATGGTTTGGGTGTAATTGTGCGTGAGAAGAAGTGCATCTTTGTGTGTGGGCAGGGGTGGGTGAGTGGCTTTAAATGCTGACAAAATACTATGTATTCAATTGATACAGGTTGTTTGCTTATTTTAGTAATCAGTCTGTGAGATGACAGCATGTCAGAAGTTATAAAATAAAAACATTTTTTATTGAAAATCAAAAATGGGCTATTACCTAAGGAACAGTTTCAAAATATACTCTAAGGCAGAGGCAAATGTAAAAGTAATGCACAATCGGATTACTTATGTGTGATGCTTATTAAATATTGCATTACTTGTCATCATAGTTGCTCATGATCAGTCAGGTTATGATATGTAATGTCACAAGGAATTACCTGCCAGCTGTAGTTCTGTGCAGATCTTGCGCTGAGCAATGTGGTCTGACAGGAATGCCAGGCGTTTGGTGTCTCTGAGGCGAGAGGCCATGCTGTATAGCAAAGTGCCCATGGCTTTGTCCACCCCTGATGCGCCATGGACACGCTGGGCCTATTGAAATCAGTAGGACATGACAAGCGCTGATAATGCTGTATATACAACCTTAGGAAGTTGACTGTTATAGCCAATGGGCAGAAACCAATCTAATTAACGACTAACTCATGAAACTCAAGGAAATTGACTTTGAAATGTTTTGCAACCTTGCAACCAACTCGATGGTCTTCAAATAACGCAAGGAATGTGAAAGTGAAAGTTAAGTGACATTACTAATTAACTGACTAACTACTCAACGGATTTGTCCTAACTGGGACAGTTATATATCGTCTGGCAAAATTATTCTAAGCCCATAGATAAAGCACCATCAGCAAAGTAAGGTTACAAGAACATAAGGTGGAACCAAAAATTAGAAGAATGTCAATGTTACGAAACATTGACCATCCGTGGTTGGTTGTAGGTTTCCCCACTGACCGTTTTCTTAGTTAGGTCCTACCTGAGTAATGGCGTCCTTGAGAGCAGAACTCAGTGCTTCATTTTTCAACGTTTCTTTCGCTTTTTGCTCGCTGAGCCCAACAGAAGTGAAAAGTGTCAACGCATCCGCCATTTTTCACACAGCATTCAGCGGCCAGATCAGTGCCAGACACGCCACTGACTATTTTCGGAGAGAGGGGTAACTTCCTGCCCTCCTCGAGAAAAAAAATTAGCTAGAAATATGAACCAATCACACACGGCGCTATCGTATAGCATCTACCAATCATGAATGAACTGACTGCGGGAGCCAATCAGTAGTTGTGTTGACATCAGTAAGGGAGGAGCTACCGAAACCTGAGTAATATTGCATCAGATCGAGATTTACTAATAATTAACATGAAGTTATGACCTAAATCACGTCAGTTTAATTGAGGACTAGTTCAGATCCGATGCGACTAAACAGACTACTTTATGAACCCTTTGAAATATTAAGTTTAAAACGCGGTGTAAGGTGTTTTTGTCCTTCATCGTAGGCAGTTCAAAAAAAAAAACTCCGTGAACATTTTACAAGGCCATCAATTATATGTAGCTGCAAACAAGTTTCAAGATCAAGTTGTTTTACGCAAGGAGGTGATATAGAAGAACTTCCACTTCCCACTGTAAAGTCAACGGATATATTCTAAATGTCTAGAGATTGATTAGACTGCTACGTGGCAATGCAATGTGTTTAATATTAGCGGTACAGGGCAGCGAGTCAATGTGTGCGTTCTTTAGTCTCTGACTAGACCCTAGTAATTACAATCTGCAGGGCATCGTCACAACTCAAGGAGATTGTATAGATCACAACTATGGCCAAGCATATAGTACTGTCAGCGGGGACGAAGACATGGAGATCTCTGACCTGCGCCAAGTCAGAGTTGCGTCTGGATCTTACTCTTGGCTGTGGACAGACTTTCCGGTAGGCTCGTCAGGTCTGGCTGATATAGCTTATCAGGATCATAAACAACTAGAGGGCTGAAGTTCAGGCTATAATACAGTACAGATTTTTTTCTGTCTTTGCACTAACACTTATCACCAACCCACAGCTGGAGAGAGACTGCAGATGGCCACTGGACCGGGGTGATGGGAGGACGAGTGTGGACTCTGACCCAGACAGATGAGACTCTGTGGTACCACGTATACAAAAACCAAGGTATGCAAGAAGAGGGGAGTGGCAGGAAGAGGAGAGCCAGTGTTTCGCTGCAGGGGCTAAACAAGTCAGAGAAGAGATCTAAAGGGGTTCTGAAGGAGGAAGAGGCAGAGCCAGTGGCTGTGACTCCTGAGCATGACACAAATGAGGAAAACATGCTGAGGGATTACTTCCAGTTGAATGTGAACCTGGGCGATCTATACAGGGAATGGGGAGCAGCAGACCCCCACTTCAAGCATATTGCCAACATCTTCACTGGTCAGTGTGTGTGTGTGTGTGTATGTGTTTTGTGTGCGTGCATGTGCTTACATTATTTTGTTGGTTGCATACAATTACTTATTACACAGTAAGTAATGCCTGAGTCAGTATTTGATGATTGAAATGTGTCTGTTGTTTTCTCCAGGTGTGCGAATGCTGCGCCAGGACCCCACTGAATGTCTGTTTTCCTTTATTTGCACCTCCAACAACCATATCTCTCGTATCCAGGGCATGGTGGAGAGGCTGTGCCAGTCTCTGGGCATCCCACTGTGTCAGCTGGATCAAACCAGTTACTATGATTTCCCCTCCCTGTCTGCTCTTGCAGGTGCTACATTTTTTTTTGCCATATACCTCTGTGTGGTTGTTTGCTCTTTAACTATTTGCTTTTCTTGTGCTTATTTGTTTTCACATGCTGCTCCATTTTTATCTAACATATTCCCCACCAGCATTGGACTTCATATTGCTATTTCCTGAACAAAAATATGTACTATGTACTACTATGTACTAGTACTATGCTGACATATTCAAGGTTCCCTAAACAGGTCTTGGAAGTATGGAAAAGTATAGGAAAATTATCTTCCATGTTGTTCAATGCCAATACACATATAACTGCACATTTCCACTATTATTTCACAAATTATGATATTTATTGTTGTGGAAAGTAAGTCATGTTGCCCAGCCACCTACACACTGAATGCTGGCCAAAATCTTCAAATCCAATAAAAAAATTAAGTTCTGGAAAAGGTTTTGAAACAGAAAATGTGTAGAAAGCCTGGGTGTGCGTATCATAACTGTTAACTGTTACATTGCGGTTGGCAGACAGCAGCGTAGAGGCATGTCTGAGGGATCTGGGTTTTGGATACAGGGCTCGGTTCCTGCAGCAGAGTGCCAGGCAGATTCAGGACACCCACGGGCCCCAGTGGCTTCAGGGTCTACGGAGTGTCCCGTATCTGCAGGCCCGCGACGCTCTGCGCACTCTCCCTGGTGTAGGCGTCAAGGTAGGAAAGGGCCAGGTTGCCTGTTGCTTTGAGTGTAGTGTAAAAACCTATTAACATGTAATAGAGGCCAGTCTATTAATACATGGCAGTGAGATGGCTCCTAATGTGTCAGAGTTGTCCCTTTGTTTCTCCCTGTAGGTGGCGGACTGTGTATGTCTGATGTCCTTGGATAAGGCAGACGCCGTGCCCGTAGACACACACGTGTGGCAGATCGCGAAAAGAGACTACAAATGTGCTGCTGGCAACGGACAGAAGAGCCTCACAGATAAAGTTCACCGAGATATTGGTTAGCAATCATTCATCTCATCATAGTGTATGTTTGAAATGTCCTAAACAGGTGGTAAGCATTGAATTATGGCTCTCTGTAATCTTTAAATTCAAATTGTTTCTACACAGGGGATTTTTTCAGAGAACTATGGGGTCCCTATGCTGGTTGGGCACATTCGGTGAGTTACTCAAGAGCTGATGGTCAGATTCTGTCACATCCTTTGACAGTCTGTCTCTCCACTATAACCAATAAGTGTCTCTCCTTCATTTAGGTGTTGTTCTGCGCCTGATCTCAAGAAGTTCCAAAAGCTGAAAGAAACGCCCCCTCTTCAGCAGCAGGAGAGGAAGAGGAGAAGAAGGTAGTCAACAAAAAGGCAAAAATGAAGACTGAAGAAGATGGAACTGTGACGAATGCAAAAACCAAGTCAGCGTGTCACAGGAAAGCAAAGATGTCTGTTAAGGTTGAGGGGATGCTGTGAGGTAAACAGACTTCTTACGTCAGAACTGATTAGTCCTGAACACTGATCACCTCAGGTTACAATGCTGAACATTCCCATTCTTCTACAACATTTTACCTTGTGGTCCCAGCTTGACGTGAAAACCCAATGTTGTGTTATAAGTCACACCCTATGTGAAGATTAAATTCTCCAGGACCTTTGTAACATAAAATATGACTGTGCTGTCATGCAAATGATTATATGTGTTTATATTTACAGGACTTTGTCCACCATGTAATTGTTTTTTCTTGCAGAGGAAGGGATCTGAGCCTTTTCTCCTACAGTATGCCCATTTTCCAATGAACTCAGAGCTCACTACTACAAAAACAGGACATGATGATGTTCTTAACAATGATAATAAAATAGCTTATGTGCTGATTTTCCAGTATCCATATGAGCTTGGTCATTTTTACAGACCTGGTGAAACCATCACTGACATACTGGTCCACACTCCTCCAAAAGGTCATATGGTAAAGTAAAAGATGTCCTCTAGATGGCAATATAGGCTGAAAGATGCTGCTTTGCAAGACATGCTTGGCCCGTTGCTTTAGCCAGATTTTTTATATCTGAGAACAAAATGCACTATTTGCTGAGGTGAATCACTCCTCACAAGCCCTCCAGTTCCTTTGCATGCACATTATGTACTGAATAGTGTTTAAAAATGTCATAGAGTGTCAGAGTTGTGTTTCTTTGGTACTGTCTCTATATCAGAATTGTATTTCTGTTCTGCATCATAAAAAGGGTAGTCTTGCCTGGGTAACTGCAGTGCCATGGCATCTGTATGTTTATCTATAGGCATTAGTTGACTGTGTCAGCTGGTCTTTTTATAGCATGGATTGCAGTTATCTGCCCTCACTGCTCAGGGGCAAGTGTGACCGTCTCTGGTGACGACACGAAGATGTCTTTTGGAGTGTGTAAGACCTATTACTGTCCCTTATGCCAACGGGAGAGTATGTCTCTCACTGGTTTAGTTTATTGTTTGATATAAAATATATGGAGAGAAATGATTCTAGAAATGTGGGGACAAGCATACAGTACATGGCAACCAAGCCTCTGTCTTGCTCCAATTTGAGCGACAGTGTGTGTTGTTCTGACATGCAGGGCTAAGCTTATTCATGAGCAGGTGTATGATGCATCTGTGTGTGTGTGTGTGTGTGTGTATGCGTGCGAGTGTGCATGCATGATGTCAACCAACCATAGACGTCTATTTGTGGGAGTGTGTGCAGCCATGTGTGTTAATGAATATGTGAGTCAGCTTTCATCCCCACTCCAGTTGAGTTGGACAGACGCTGGGGCCCGGCTTTAGGGCAGAGTTAGAGAGAAAAAGAAAGACGGGATAAAAATAGAGGTGGGAGAACAGGAAGACAAAAAAGGGAAGGAAGGGAAAGAGAGAGAGAGCGTGCTTGGGGGGGTGGTCATCATTTTAAAGAAAAGGCCAATCTGTAGCATGCACACAAGCAGCTACACAAAGACCAAAACAACTCCACAGTGGCCTGTGTATTATGTAAGAGCTGGGTTGCAGCTCCCGCCATTCCCTCGGGAATATTTCTGTTGAAAGGACATCTCTCTCAAAGCGCCCGCTTCCTCCTCGAAGGGGGGCTTCATTACTCCCTAGATGCACCAGGGGGCGCCCCTGTTGGAGTCCCCCTGCACAGAGAGGCTTGTGTCCACATCCAGATGTGCAGCAGCAGGGTTGTGTTTGTTTCTGGGTGGCAGTGTGAGAGGGGTGGTTCTGTGGAGGGAGAGTTAACAGAAAGTAGTGGTGGACATGTGCGTGTGTGTGCGCGCGCGTGTGTGTGTGTGTGTGTGTGTGTGTGTGTGTGTGTGTGTGTGTGTGCGTGCGTGTGTGTGTGTGTGTGTGTGGTAAACCTATAGACTCAATGTGAGTATTTCTCTATGCAGCCCCAATCCTATCTAAAGTCATAGTTTTAGTCAAAGGGATGTTGAATGTTGATGTTGATGTTGGACGTTGAACACTTATTTCAGAAGCTTTTTTTTCTTTCTCTTTCTCATATCTGGGCTCTGTTCAGGTCTCTCTCCACTTGTGCTGTTGCACTCATACAGACCAAAAATGGTCTGACAGGCTCATGTGGTTCCACACTGCTTTGTCTACTAATAAAAATGACAGGCATGATTATTACTGAAGAGTAACAGATGTTACATACAACAGTATCTGTTACAATGCCTAAGATGGATAAATAGAGATGGTGTTGATTCCCCCTAGTTATGATAAACCCCAATGCAGCTGAAGGCAGAGGGGGAGACTGAGGGGTAGGGAGAGCAGTCCCCACATGGAAGTCTGTCTCTGAGGCCCAGAGTTGGGGAGATTATCCTCTAGTGTCTAGACAACCAGAGGGTGGGGGAGAGATGGAGAGAGAGAGTAAGTGAGCACAGAGCTGGTGGAGGTATTTCAGTGTTAAAGCTCGTCTGACTCATATGTGTGTGGATGTACATTACCAAGGCCTTTGCTGTTCTTAATGAAAGAGGCTTATTTCCTGGAGAAAATGAATACTATGCTCCATCTGATGGGGGCCCTGCTTGGCTGGCTGTGATTAAGGTTCAATGCCATCTAGATTGGGAGGAAGGATCTGTTCCTTCTGCTCCAGTGTTAAATTTCAGCGGCCCCATCAGGATCACTTGTAATGATACTAATAAGTGGAACGTATCTACCGCATTCCTGGACCAAGATGGTATAGCTACCCACAGTATGTATGGGTCTGACTGTTTCTGTAAGAATAGCGTGTTTATCATGTGCGGTTTTGGTGTATGTCAATGTCAGTGCATTTTGCCCAGCTAACTCCCCTGTTTTGGACATTTAACAACAAATTTAATCATGTAGCATGCTTTGCTTCCTGCTCCAAGTGTGCCAGAAAATGCTTTTGTTGGGACCTCCGAGGCATGTATCTCTTTAGAATTGTGTTGCATATCTGTCGATCTCTCCTCCTCTCCTCTTTGTGCATTATCCTGTATGTCTATCACTCTCTGGATCTCTCCCCAAGGAGCTTGCCCCTGTTTAATCAGCATCTCTCTCTCTCTCTCGCTCTCTCTCTCACACACACACGCACACACTCTCTCTCATTCTTCATGCAACAACACATGGTATAGAACCTGCCCTCGTGGGGGTGGGTTTGTGTGGTTTCAGGGTGTCAGTTGAATCAGACACACACACACTAGTACACCAGATGACAGTAAGCCTGTCACAGGGGGAACATGCCTAGATAACAATTAATACTATAAACATTGTCATAATCTATGCACAGTCATGTGATTACCATCCTAAAGTGTTCCTGCTCTACCTGCCCTCCCTCCCCACCGTTGAACTGTGTCTCTCCTGCTGGCTCAGTAGTAATGTAATGGCATTAGGACAATCCTCTGAGCTGCACAGGTTATTTTAGTCTCTTGAACTCAGCTGCATAAGACAATCTGATAAATGTGTGACAGAGTGAAAGGGAAAGAGAACAAATAAATGAGTGAGCTGGTTGCCCGATTGCCAGACCAGTGCAGGTTACCAAACTGAATCTGCAGAATGCTTATATTTTTGCATTTGGTTTCATTCAATGTACTGGCAGTCAGCATCCAGTGTATGCACTCTGAGTCATCTGAGCACACCCATCCAAGAGTGAGTGTGTATTCAAGAGTGTTTGTGAGAGAGAAGGAGGAAAAGGAGGGGATGAAGGGGAGGCACTGAGCCAGGGTTTGGCATGGGGAACCAGCCTTGGTTGGGGCTGGCTTGCTCCTCTCTACAGATCAAGGTAGGAGAGGAAAGGGGGGGCAGAGTTTCACCCTGAGATCACACCCTGTTACCTACGGGTATTGTCTTAATGCCAGAAATGTCAGGTGCCTCACCTGTCTCCACACGACAGTTGACTCTTTAACACCTCAATTAAAGTGCTTAACTACATTAACTACATTTCAGAAAACTATCATATAAAAAGCATATGTGAACAAGGGTGTGTGTGTGTGTGTGTGTGTATGTAAGGTTATGGGACTGCTGTGTGATGATGTCAATGTCATTTTTCCCCAAAAAGAACATCCTAATATTCTACTGTCTAGAGGTAGACTCATTATATACTGCTCTATCCGGATCTGAGCTCGTTGTGTAATAGCCGTGCCAGGCGGTAGGCAAGCGTGTTTATCCGCATGTGAGAAAAAAAAAAAAAAAAGAGGGAGGGATGTGGAGCGAGAATGGAGCAATCGGAGGGGGGCGTACGTCTCCCTTCCCTGCTCCCGGTTAGAGCGCGCTAGCAGCTGAGCGAGGCTGAGCAACCCGTCCGTGTCCCCGTCGGTACTAGAGGACTGTCTGCATCTCCGCCGCCGGCTGCTGTGTCCTGCGGCGCCTGAGCGGTGAACCTGCGCTACAGCTTCGTACCCGACATGTCCTGGTCTCACCCTGACGCAGAGGACGCCATCTGAGACGAAGAGAAAGAGCGAACCTGCAGGTAAGGACGGGGCTGGTGATAATAATTTATGAAACGGCTGCTATGCGGCGATACTTTGGGCAATTATCCATGCGTGACGTCGCTCCTACCTGCGCGCGCCCCGAACAGCTCTACGTTTCGGTTTTTATTCTAGACTCTACCGATCATTTATCACACTTAAGGGTTCGTTGTAGCTTCGTGTTTTTGGTTGTGCCTGCAGTTTCCTGGGTGTTTGCCGCTGTTGGGGATGATGGCAGGTGAGTCGTGAGGGGACGACCAGCTGCTTTTGCCAGGATTTTCTCAGTTGAAGCCATACCGGGCTGAGAATTGGCCCAGTACACGGTGGTAACGTAATACTCAGTAACGTGTTACAGTAGGGAATTACTTTTTCGATTTCGGTTTTCCACTTGCAAAAATACCCCAAATAAGTCGTTACTAGTTATCACACCTTCTAAATATCATATTGAATTTGATTTTCATCGTCCTTTCATTTGACGATAAACCAGCCTAGACGAGAGATGGCAGTAAACTTTACTTTTTTCCGTGTGGAAGTATTCTCACGGATTTGATTTGACCGATCAAACGGATGACAGCAACGTTGGACATCAGCGCTCTTTGGTTGATGCTGATCATTCCCAGGAGAGTTGAGTTATCCCGATTTATGAAGGGAAGAGAGTCGCCAACTTTGTGGGAGTGGAAAGTAATTCAACGGGTAATGAATTACAACTCCCGGGAATTAATAAGTAATACAATTTTTCAAGCTAGTAACGAGTAATTAATTACTTTTTCGGAGTAACGAGCCTAACAGTGGAACTGGCTGAAATGACGAGCCTCCTTTTGCTGCCTTGACACTCGACACTGCAGGCCAGGCCAGCCTACTCATCCAGGCAGCTTCTCATGTTTAATTGGCTTCAATGTCAAACCAAGATAACCCCAAATATCCCTGGAAATTGGATCCCTGACTAAAGGCCCTGCAACGGCAATGTTAAAGTGATGGTGTCTGTTATTGTGCTCTGGTGAAAGAACAACAGGTTGTGCCCGCTTGTATATTCCTTCTCTGTTTTATATATTTCTCCGTTAGGCTGCTGTAACACTGGCAGGTGCGCAGTGTGTGTGTGTGTGTGTGGGGTTTTTTTTTTACAGTATGTTTACGATAATTGAACAAACCTCGACATGTAGGCAAAGGGGCTGGGACACTTGGAGAATCTGGGGTTCACCTGTTTCTCATCAGGGTTTGAACCGCAGCCTCGACGGGGTCCGGCGCGGTGGGGAAGGGAAGGGGGAGAAGAAAAGGGAGGGGGGGGGGGACCGTGCCAATGCGCCTCTGGACCGCTGAAGCCACGAGCAAGCCGCTCCAACGTGCTACTGGATTTCACGAGTCCTGCCAGACGATTTGAATTCAAAAGAATAACAAAAACACCAGCGATCCACTGACAAGAACAAAGGCCCTGTCTCACCTCTACAAAGACGCCAGTTTAAGAAAGATTTACTGGCGACTTTGAAAGTGTTATTATAGCGAAGTGGTGTTTTGAAAGAGTCAAAGGGTGGACAGGAGACAGTCCACTCGAGACCACCGCGCTGTGCACTATAATTGACTTACTTTAATGGTTTACCTATAAAGATGTTTTTATCATCCTGTCATATTTTATCCCAGCAGTTTTTGAAACTGGCAGGATGATAGTGGAGTAATACCTTCCAGAAGCACACAGCAGACATAACACCCTTGGCAGAACAGACAGTCCTGAATTGACATAACAGCTGGAAAGCACTAGAGCAACATAACTCAAGACCTACCCATCAATACACCAGGGATAAAGAAACACGATACCAAACTCATAATTGTCACACAACACATCATTCAACACAACAGTCATTTGTCTTGGATCCGGCTGTAGCGGAGTAACGGTCTCTGGCTGATGAAGAGCTCAGGCTGGCATTTGATTGTTGTTTAATGTCTTCCACTCACAATGTTTTGTGGCTGGTCGTGGTCTAACAGCTGTCTCAATCACTCCTCAGACTTGCCATCTCTCAGGGTGTTTGTGGGGCTCTCTGAGTGCTCAGGTCATGGGTCATGGTTATTCATACAGTATGCATTGAATCTACTGTGTGTATCTGATGTAAGCTTTATATTCTTTAGTATATTCTTTAGACGGTTCTCTATTATGTCAATACGTAGCACGGGTGACCTGTGTCTCACCCCTGTGTGCAGACGGCTGCGTGTGAGTGTGTGGTAGAGCTGAGGTGCAGTTAAAATGCCTCACCCTCTAAGGCTGACCTTTTGGTCTTTGATCTGTGGCGGCAGAACATCAGACAAAGATGTTGTGGGACTCAGCACCTCTAAGCTGGACATCCGCCTCAGCGGGAGATCAGAAACGTCCCACGATTGGTTCTGGAGGCCGGTGTCTTCATGCGACGTGACCTCCCTGTGTGGTCGGTTGTTGCGCTGGAGTGAGTTATGACCCCCTAGGCAGCAGAGTGCCATCAGAGAGGGATCTTTAACAGGCTTTGGTTTGTCTTGAGGTCTGAATGGACAGTTTGGCTCCAACGCTCTCAAAGGGCTAAAAGTAATGTGTCCTCGCTGGACAAACTTCCTGGATGCGTATAGCTAGTGCTGCTCCTGATTCATGAATTGATTTAATTCAGATACAATAGTATATTGATTTTTTGATGTGGTAGATTTTAATAGATAGATTATTAGAGAGACTATCAATAACAGAAATGAGCAAGGGAATATTGTGGGAGCTGTGTGTAATTATGTTCTTTTAAATTCTGGAGGTTTGGGCATTTTTGCCTTTATTGGACAGTTGCAGCGGGAGAGGAATGACATACGACGGGCCAGATTCAAACCCAGTGCATCACAGTTAGTGCACACCTCAGCCAACGGAGGCTCCGGGACGCCCCAAGGAGTGGAATTTGTTAACGGTCAAATCAGCGACCTCCCCCACTACACGCATACCAACATAACCACACATACTCCCTCTCCCACTTCCCCTCTCCCTTCACATACACACAAATTCACATACACACAGTGATTCATAGTCTCACCTCAGCCCTACATGGTGCAGTACAAACAGGCCATACATCTGTACTTTAAACTGAGGGGAATGCAGTAATACTTCACTGCTCTGTTGGACTGTGTAGCGTACAGTGCAGTGGTCCACCATGACACACAGTTCTGTGCTAGTCTATTTTAGTCTCTCTCTCTCTCTCTCTCTCTCTCTCTCTCTCTCTCTCTCTCTCTCTCTCTCTCTCTCTCTCTCTCTCTCTTTCTCTCTCTCTCTGCTTTCTATGTCAGTCTATCCTTGCTGTCACTGCAGAAACCCCATCACTCTACATAGTGACACCTAATCTTACTGTCTATTTCTGGTCATTCTTCGTTCTTTTATCTTTGTATCTTTTATCTTTTATCTCTGTCTCCTCCACGTCCTGCCCAGTATACAGTCCTTCCCTCCCAGCTGAGCGTTTCTCTGGGCATGACTGAATCTGAGTCTTAAATCCTGCTCATTAGAGGGCCACCTTGACATTGGACATTTTGGAGAGATGACTCTGTAGCAGGCATGCAGTCATACATACATACACAAACGTGAGCATGTGTCCATACACACACACACACACACACACACACACACACACATATACAGATGGAGACACGAGTACTTTAGACCAGGCTTTATCGAAGAGACAGCTCACAGACCCTTCTGTCCACAAACAGGCTTGTGTCTGTCCTTGGAAATATTCACTCGAATTAATGGAAATGTTGGACTGCCAGACTCTCTGGAATCTGGCAGAAAGACGATGTTTGCATGAAAGAAGGAGACTCTCAAAAACCTCCACATGCACACTCCACCTCCTCCGCCTGGTACCTCATTCAACGTATGGAAACAGGAATATGATTTAGCTTGTCATTAACAGGCTGGTACAGACATGACGTCACTACAGCAATGATTAGTAACAGTTTCGTAACAGCTGCTGTAGCAGTGAGTCACTTGATTGTGTAAAAGACAGGTCTGGTCTCTACAGTAGGGAAGGGGTTTATAGTAATCTTCAGACTGTTTCCTTACTGGATGTTATCCTCGGGCATTTCCTGCTTTGGATAAAGGACCGATTGTGACAGTGAGAGTGACACCATCTGCCCAACACACCCCAGTGCAAATGAAATGTGTCGCGCTGAACATGAGAAAAATACTCACCATGCACCCATCTGGACATTCACAGAGGGATGTACTGTGTTGTCTGTCTGTGTGTGTGTGTGTGTGTGTGTGTGTGTGTGTGTTCGGATTGTACTGTTGAAGGCCGAAAGGCCAAACCGCTAAGAGGAGCTGCCAACCTGCATTCATTTAATCCTTTTTTATTAGTTTCAGTGGGAAATTTTCGTGTCATATAGTCTAAATGACATCCAAAAACTGTGTGTGTGGTGTGTGTGTGTGTGGTGTGTGTGTGGTGTGTGTATATGTGTGGAGATGAGACTAATGTTGACAGTGTTTCAAATAAATAGAACGGCAGGGTGTTTCTCCTCTCTAAAGCTTATTTGGCCAACCGCCTTTGGAGTGCCATTAATCTCTGCTACTTAAACACATACTCACACACACACACACACACACACACACACACGTGCACACACCTACGCCCGCTGGATCAAATTGGATTGAGATAGTGGTTGTTTAGATTCCGCTGCCAGAGACTGTGCACCTGCCAGTGGAGAGGTGAGGCAGGCTCAGTTCCTCTGACCACCACATCTGCACTTCTGCCACAGCAAACATGTTAATCCTGTAACATAGTTTCCTCATGACTCTTTGCTCTCTCTCTTCCTCTAGATTCTGCTTCCAAGCTTCTGTTAGTCCCCCCCCCCCCCCCCCCTCTCTCTCCAGCGTCGTTGGCTCGCTCCCCCTCCACACCCTCTGCATCGTCACCACTTGGCTCCTCCTCCATGTTGTCATCGTTTCCCTTAATTTCTCACCCCCTCCTTTCACTGTACCCTCCACTGTCAGATTCATTATATCACCATCCGTCCTCTACCTTCTCCCCTCCTTCCATCTCCATGCCTCCTCCTCCTCCCCGGCCTCTCTCCGTGAGCTTGTTCCTCACTCTTATCTCTGTCTTCTTACATCCTCCTCCTGTGTTTCTGCTTATCTCTCTATCTCAACGGTTCTGCGTCAGCCCACGTCTGGGGGCGTTTTAAAATATGACGGTGTTGAAATAACAGCACCTGAATAGGGGAACGGGGGGGGGAAAAGAAAGGGGAAACACTGGGATTAATCAGCGGGGGATTGGGCAACAGAAGGCTAGACGGAGAGCAAGAGAGAGATGGCCGAGTCAGGGAAAGAAAATAAACATTGAGGCTACTGTGAGCGGCTGGAGATTGAGACATACTACCACTTCTATTAGCCTGTTCATGGATAGTTTCTCCTTCGTCTTCTCTTGTATAGCAACTGAAAAAACAGAGAAAACACATAAATGGATCGAGGTGAACACAAGACAAACACAAGTTGAGGTGTTGATGAAGATTTTCTCACATATGATCTGACTTTATGCATGGTGCCTGACCCCTCATGCATGCAGGCGCACACACACACACACACACACCTGCACATACAAACACATTCTTTCCATATGTATACTCGCGCAAAACACTCACTCAGCCACCTCACAGGTTTCCATGAGCACAGATTGCATGCGGTTGCCTATGGCGTAACGTGTTTCTCAGGGAATCACGGCTTTCAACGGGGCCCCAGCTGAGCCGAAAGCAGTGGAGTGAATTCTCCCATAGGCACTGATTTATATTTTCTGTACTCCACCTCCTAATGTTTCAGGCTGAAGTTTCGGTATGACCCTGGATCTGCTCCCCTGGAGGCATCTCCTTCTGTGAGTCATGGGTAGAGAGACCAGTGTGGGCAGGGAGGGTTATTTGAGTCAGAGAATGAGGTAGTTAAAGAAAAGGGGAGTTTTTGATAGGAAAGATATGCATTGTGGGAGGATGGGACTGGCAGCTGTTTTGTTAGATGACTTATACGATTGTGTAATCCTCAAGGGCCTGTGAGCTGCTCTGTGTCACTGGGCTCCCTGTAGCTGTACCACTCAGTGTTACAGCTGTCAACTCCTGGCTTCCACGGCACCAAGATAACCGGGAGAAAAAGAGGAGTCATGGTCTGATGCTCGGAAACAAAGAGCTGAAGACTTAGGAGGAGACAGAAACTGATATTCATCCAAAGAGCGTTTTATGGTAGAGGTAGTGAGGGAAGTGAATGTGTTCATCTGCCGTTGAATGAAACCATCTGCGCCTCCTTTTGCTTTTTGCAATGATCAGTTTGGAGGTCCTCTGTGTTACGTTACCTAGAGGCTAAAGTATGCCTTTGTGTGTTTGTGTGTTTGTGTGTTTGTGTGTGTGTGTGTGTGTGTATAAGCGTGTGTACACCAGGCATGTATGCCATATACTCTGTAACCATACACCCCACCACACCCTGTGTGTGTCCTGGTGTCATGCTGCTAAGACCTCTGGAAGTTTCAATAGCCTGCCCTCTGAGTCAGCATAGGACTGCAATAAACACTCCTCCATTTAGACAGACACTAGTTCTCACTGCTCAACACTATTCCATGAATTATCCCCAAAGGGTGACACAATAAGTTAGCCAAACTGTGGAACATTACTATGAAATAAACAAGAGTGGGTTGAATCAACATAAATAGCTTTGTATTTGGTTTCTAGTTTTCCTGTGTGTGATGTAAGTCTGTTTGTATTTCAACGCTTCATTTAGTTGTTCATTTTTACACATTGTGAGCAAAACAGTGTTTTGGTTCACTGAATTTACATAATGCCTTTCTCTTTCTCTCTACCAACTGAAGCCCAGTGGGAGGATGGTGTGACGGACAGACAAACAGACAGTCAGAGGGACCGGTCACTGCATCAGACCATGGCCACCCTCTTCTTCCTCATCCTCCTGCTCTCCTCCCTCCATCCTTCACCTGCTCAAGTCATCATCAGCTCCTCCTCCTCTCCTCGGGACCTGCCTATTAATCCTTCACCTCAACCAACCAATCAGAGTGCTCGGTTCTGGCCTTCCAGAGGGCGTAGCGATGTGCCTATCAAAGTTACAAACCGGGCTAGGCCCACAAGTGTGTCTCCCGCTGCTGTGATCACGGAGAGCACGAATGAGGTGCAACAGGGGCCAAGAATGGCCCGTCCAACCGTACAGTCCACTGTTTCTTTTTTGTCTACCTGGAACCTCAGCAGTGGACCAGTTCGAACTCGTCCAACTGCCTCTAGGCCCAGGACTGACACAGCGAGCCTAGCGTTCAGCAGGGCTTCTGCAAAGAGAGACGCTCCTACAAAAGGACCAACCCAACTTCTGTCCACGATACCCTCCAATGAAGTCATTGACTCTGCAGGTCCTGAGGAGGGACCAGTCACAAGGAAAGAGCATGGTGATTGGCAGGATTTGGGATCAGGAGGTATTACAACAGCGGTGCCCGTGGAGGAGGGATCACCTGTTCCTTTGGCAACAACGGGTAATAAAATGCCCCAGTATCGGCCACAGGCACAGACTGCAATATCTGAAGGCCCGTCATCTAAAAAGACATCCCCGGTGGTCAGTGAGACTGTGAAACCCCGCCTGTCTGCCCTGACAACAGCCAATAGGATCTCCACTACACCTCCACCTGAGACGAGAGCCACACTTTCCCCCGTGGTGACACAGGCAACAGCTCGGCCTATACCAGCAGGTGAGAAATCACTTATGTTACGTATAAAGATATGTTCCATAGTGGTAATATAGTGTTGGTGTCAGGACGTTGTGCAATAACCATATCTCTTCCATCTAGGTGAGCTGACGCCAAACACTCCTTTCCCAGACAGGATGACACCAAGGCAGGATTCCACCACTGTGACTTTACTACTACCCACCGCTACCACCCCCGGCTCCACCAAGAAACAGCCACAGACAGCCGGACTGCCAGTTACCGGACATAATCTGACCAGTTCACAACCAAACACCGCGACACAAGGGGAGACGACCAGTACGCTTACTACGACGCGGGAAGCTGTGAAGGCGTCCTCCAAAACGACACAACCAGAAAGAACTACAAGCACAACCGTACAGTCAACAAGGACAGGTAAGAGGAGAAGGTCCTGGGTTTTGTAATTGTTGTAAAAACAACGGCTACATTGACTGGTTTTAGTGTTTCCTTTTCCTGCGATAATTTAGAATGGAATTATTTGTGCAGCTGGGACTTTTTTACTGGAAGGAACCTGGAAAAAGCTCAAAGGCGAGAGAAGGCAGAGACAGAGTGCGCAAAAAGCCCCATGGAAAGATGGAAAGCGGGGTGGTAGGTGTGTGGGGGCAGACACAGGGAGGGAAGAAAATATGTGCGGGAGGAAAGAGGGAAGAGTTAGAGATAGACGAGAGAGAGGCTGTGTCTGGAAGAGAGAGTCTACCGGGAAGACGAGGAGAGGAGACGAGGGGTATAGGTAGAAGACAAGAGTCGGGGAGAAGAAAGGTAGGGGCAGAGAAAGAGCAGAGGATAATGAAAACCAGATGGGTGGAGAGAAAGTGGATGGAGGGAGGGGAGCGTAGGGAAAAGGAGATGGAAAAGGAAAAGCGTGACACAAGGGGGGCACGCGAGCCAGTCTCTTAGATACCATGAGGACAACATCTCAACGACTTTTAAACCGCCCGTCTGTCTGGTGCTCTTGTCCCATTAGTACACTTAAGCTCTACGCGTAGGCTCCTTCGCAGTTCAGTGAAAGTTGCTTATTAATGGCCCACATCAATGACTTTGCCACGATGTGTGTATCTGCCCCCATTTGTATCCGGGCCTTTTTGGCGTGTGTATGTGTGTGTGTGTGATTGTTTCCATGCATATATGACTGTGTGTGTCTTGTGAGCTGAAACTTTATGGGTGAGTTCACAGCCACGTGTGGAGATGTGTGTGTGTGTGTGTGCGCTACATAGAAAACTCAAGGGTATGGGTACGTTTAAGTGTCTCCAGCTGTGAAATGTGATCGGCACATCTGGAATGCGTCTGGGTCTTGCTCCAAGAAACTAAAGTTTAAGAGGGGCAAGTCAACCCTATCTATATATAAATATAGACATGTGTGTATTTGTTTTGTGCACGCGGTATTTGCTGATGTGTGCATGAAAGTGAATGCATTGCGAGCGCGCGTGTGTGTGTGTGTGTGTGTGTAGTAAGGTGTAGGGAGGGAGTGAGGGGAAAGTGAGCCAGAAAATGTAGCACGTGGAGTGAGACATCAGTCAGCTTTATAGGCTCCATCAGCTCCAAGTGGCTGATGGGTTGAATGTTCTCCGTCAAGTGCTTTTACCACTTTTTGTTCCACAGTCCATCATTTGTGTGTGTGTGTGTGTGTGTGTGTGTGTGTGTGTGTGTGTGTGTGTGTGTGTGTGTGTGTGTGATAAATCCCTTATTCTGCATATTCTACAGCTACATCTATAGCTGCATCTTACTTCCCTATGAGCTCTTTTATCTCCTTATTTATTTCTGCCTTCCTGTAAAGCACAATGCTAGTGCTTGCCTGGGCTTTGCAGGAGGATAAGGTGGAGCACCCTGGACAAATATTTGTCTACTTGTTTAACCGTCAGCTGTTGAGTGATCCGAGTGTAAGTGTGTGTATAAGAGAGAGAGAAAAAGAGGGAACGAGAATGAGAGAGAGAGAGAGATGTGGTGTTGTAAAGGCATGATAACCTATGACGAGTTGGCCATGATGTTATATAATGGAGATGATCTCATTAATTATATAATCTAATCCAATTAAATCACACAATTATGATTGCTGGGTTATCCTCAAATGTCCCATGTTGTTCAGTTTTCAGGATTTTGTTTTCAAAAATGTTCTTCGTGATATTTTGTAGTTTAGGGGAAAAGTTTAATTGAATTTGTTAAATTAAATTAATTTGTAGACTACACAGTACTGGACCCTGATTGGCCAACCACCAGCTCCTCTAATTTAATTGAGGTAAACTTGAGGAGTGAAGGCTTTCCATTTGGTCTGACAGCTCAAATGCTGCAAACTGGCCTGACTGGAAGGACTAAATCTTTAGTGAGGGGAGCCAGTCAAGACCAAGTCCAGTTTTAATGCATTTGCAGAAGTTAAAACTGCCTGAAAATCCAAGCTTTAAATTTAGGAATTGAGGAAACAAATGAATTCCCATACAATGAGAAACTATACTGAAACTATGTCTTCAGTATATGTGAATATGATGTAGATGTTAGAGTTACATGGTATTCATATCATACTGTGATTCAACACTTAGATAAATCCAATGCAAGGGTGAACATTAGTTACCAATACTTCAAATGTATTTAAGTTTGAATATAATGAAAAATGTTCTCCAATTTGAAAGTTGACATTAGGCATTTTAGGAGGCACGTTGTAGGAGGCCGTCTGAAACACCAGTCCCTTACATAAAAAATCACTTACTTGTGATTTGGAAATCGCAGTAATCAATATAGTGATTTGGATTATTTTTGGATTATGCACGTGTCCCTTTTTGAGTGCATGTGCATGCTGTGTAATCTGTACATCTCTACTTGCAGAACAGCAGTGTCTGTGGTTTAAGTCGGTCGCGCCATGCTGAGCCTTGCTTTAGGATATAGGTCTCTTATGTAAGAGCTGATGGGTAGCAACACACTCACCTGACACTGGAAGACAGGAGAGAGGAGAGAGGTGTGGATAGAGAGTTAACACAACGAAGACAATAAGAGCAGTTATTGAGGATGTATAGGTTGGCTGATTTGTTTTGTCCTTCTGTGTAGCAACATTGGTGACCAGTATGTAGACCTAGGACAATGTGTTGCTGGAGAAGTTAAGTTACCATCAACAGTTGAGAGGACCAGACCTTTCTAGCAGTCTTATTACGTTGATGGTGAACTACTCCCCTCTAGTGGTTCTGAATAGCATCTGTATACATATATTATTGCTCTGCTTTTGAAATTTCATTGTAGAATGAGTTCACTATTAAAATGACAGTTTCATTATATTTTAAAATTATGAACTCACTATGTCTCTTTTGTTCTAGGGACCACGCCCTTCCTTACCGCCGCTGCGGTGCCACTTGGCCGAGCAAGGTTTGGCCCCACTCAGACTGGTTTTGGTCAGAAGAACCGCTCTGTTCCCCTGGGACACCCTCAGCAAGTGCCCTCTTCTCCTGCTTCTAATCCACCCCCCTCTCCCAGCACCAATCCCTCCCCTAATGGCACACTGCTGCACTGGGACGACCTGAGCCGGACACTGACTTTCGCCTGGGAGCTTCATGTCTACGGCTCAGCGAGCCTCTTCCTCCTCCTCTTCGCCGGAGCTGCTCTCGGCCTCACCCTGTCCCCTGGTGTGAACTGCCCACACCGGGGTGCCCTTGCACTGGCCAATGCCCTGTTGTTTCTGGCTGGAGGTTTCAGGGCAGCTCTCTTTCTCATTGATCCCTATGGCACACGCCGCTTCCTCCCTCGCCCAGCGGTCACCGCCCTCTACAACCTGCCCCTGCACCTGCTGGTGTGGGCACAGGCTGCCTTGGCACTACTGGCCTTGAGGGTGGCAGGAGTGAGTGTGTTACCTTCATCTCTGGAGCGCCCTCCTCTGGTGGCTGTGTTGGCTGTGCTGCAGTGTACCCTGCTGATGGCCGCTGACCTGCTTTCCCCAGCCCTGTCCCCTGTTGTGCCTGTCACCCTGCAGGTCCTGTCCCTATGCTGGGGCCTGGCTCTCTGTCTCGGCTTCCTCTGCTATGTCTCTCCACGGCTCCGCTGCCCCCCTATTCCCCACCTTGGAGTCCCCGAGGAGGCCGGAAGGAAGGCTTGGACTGGAAGCAGGAGGATAGGGCTGATCCTGGGGAGAGTGCTGGCTGTATGTGCTCTTCTGGGAGCGCTGTGCTGCGGGCTGCACGGCCACGCCACCCTGTGGCTCTATGGGCTGCTAGGGGACTGGAGGCGCTTCAACTGGGGATGGTGGCTGGTGCACTTCTGGGCACGGCTACTGGAGCTGGCCTGGGGCTTCTCCCTCCTACTCCTGGGTTCCTTGGGTGTTCTGGAGGCCTCATGATTCTCAGGAAAGGGAAGAGGGGGGGACAGGAGATGGCAGAGTAGCGGGAGAGCTGCCATCCCCTGGCCAATCTGTAGGCTCCACTCACAGACATACCTGCTGGTCCAAGATAGTCCAGAGCCTGAGAGGGAAGCCCTGTAAGAAGTCTGAGAGTAATGGGGTGGGAGGAGGTGGAGGAGGAGGCGGAGTAGGAGGAGGACCAGGGGAGTTGCCGAACAACTGGGCTGGCCAGGAACGATCTGGAGCTGACATCAGCAAGAGTCTGATCAGGAACCAGAACCATGAGCAGGCAACTGCCCAGCCACGCTGTGTCAAAGACAGCAACCGGGGACGCAACCAGAGGGGCCATTCAGCGGAGCGAGGCATGTCTGATGGCTCCACGGGCTCCCTGCTGAGACTGCAGGCATTGGGCCGGCCTCCGCAGAGATCACTGAGTGGCAGTCTGGATCAGGATAAGGACGCCGGGCTGTCTCTGTATGAGTTTGATCTGCGGCCCCCCTCCCCCATTGACCTGAGCCGCAGCATTGATAAGGCTCTGCACATGGAGCACCTGCTAGGAGGAGGCAGCCTGTTCCAGCCTCTGTCCCCGCCCTCACCATCCCCCTCTCCGGGCTCAGGGGTCAGCCAGGGCCCCTGGCTCCGCAGGAACAGTGATCCACAGCTGCTCTCCGAGAGCAGCGACGCCCACACAGAATCTTCCATGCCATTGGGGGGCAGCGTCCTCAGCAGTGTGCCCAGCAGGCAGGTGACTGCTCCCCCTACTCCTTCTCACCAGGGCCACAGGTGGGCTGGGGATGGGGTAGGAAGTGTCCCGTCCTCAGTGTCCTGCCCCGTGTCCCTTCGTCCCTCCAGAACCTCCACAGGGTATCTGGGGGAGGATGGGGGAGATGACACTCGGCCGTTCATCACCCCAGACTCAGATAGGGTGCGAGGGAGGCCTGGAAAGCCGGGGGGGTCACGGAGTTACCTGGAGGTCAGCCGACACGACGACTCTGCCAGCGTCAGCAGTGAAATCATTGACCTCTAATCTCTGAACCACAAGCTTGGACATGAGAACCAGTGACCACACACCAACAACACTGTTTCTAAGACTAGAAACACACAGACTTCAACAAACGCTTCACAAATTTGGTCATTTGACTGTCTGAAAGAAGTTCTTATGAGAAGAAGAGGGAAACGATTTAAAAGTGTCTCTGGGTGATAAACTAAAATGACTCCCAGTTGCCTTTTACCTTTTTAAAGGGTTCAACAACAACTGTGTGTGTAGAGCAGATACGACTTACCCTTTACTCTGGGAGTAAAATTGGGAGATATGGATACTGGGAGCACAGATAAACAACAAAACACACTAATCTCTCTCTCTTGTTTTCTCTGTCTCTCTCTCTCTCACAAACACAACGTGGTATCATTTTAAGCACACTGGGACCATACATTTACTATTTTAAGAATGGATCTTCAGCAGTGGCTTGAGATTTGTGTTGGTGATGAATTTCATCTTCACACAGCCATTATTTCCCTGGAACCAGTGCTTAGATAATAGTGCTTTGATAGTGCTTTGATTTGCTGTCCATCATATTTCGATTTGATTATGTTTGTGATGTAAACCGTGCCATACACAACAGCCAGTGGTTGGTTCCTTGTTATTTTTATAGCTCTATAAACCCATTACCTGGTTTAACTCTCCATAGCCTCTCATCAGCACCATAGTGACTCAGCTAAGGATTACACATTCTAGGCTCTTAACATGCTGCTGCTGCTGTCCAGTCTGCCTCATGGGTAAATGTGAAGCTGATTACACAAAGGGGCAGAGAAGAACAACAGGTAGAGACAAAGCTAACATGCAGAAAGCATGCTTCCCTTTGACACTGTTGCTGAGGCCTTTAGCTGTAGCTAAAATTGTCAGTCTTCAAATTTGAGGGATTCAACATTGAGGTTAATGCATTTTGTCTTGTGATTTTGCTGTTGGGTAAAGCTTTTGCAATCGGTAATTATCTACCATTGAAGCCTATGACTGCATTTTTATAACATTACACAAATTGACTAAGAATATTAAATGTACTCATGATCCTATCAGTTGCATTAAATCCAAATAGTCTGTTTCGTCTAATTGAATGCTACACAGCTTTGCGGGGCTGCACCACACAAGACTGGCTTAGCATGAACCTCATTCTAGGCCTAACTCTATAACAGAGCACTTAACGTTAAGACTGAGCACTAGACTGAAGTATTTTACTACTCAAGAGGAAAATATCTTTCAAATATATGATGTATAAGCAACAATGTAAATACTGTTATTTTTGATGTTCATGAAAAAAAGTGTAAAAAAGTAGATGCATCTACTGTGAAAGACAATCTAAAGTGGTATTGCTGATGTTTCTGAAACATGAAGAGATTGACATCCGATTGTGGCCTATTTGGGAACATGCAGAGTAATGACAATTGATACTTGACTACAGAGGTTCTGTCAAGGACTCTGGGCTGTGTTCAGGATTGTAATGTTGACGGAGGTTTTGTGAGATATTTAACAAAAGGTAGCCACGGTCTGCAACATTTTGATTTCTTGTTTATTTTTGCTGTCATTAAATGTTGTTAAGGTTATGGCAAAGTACTAACAATGTACTATTAAGTAAACTGTTTGGTGATCCTGAAAATAGCCCAATGATCCCACCCTCAGTCTTACATTTGAAAAGTTTTATTCCAAAATGAGATATCCAAACACAGAAATGTACTCTTACAAAATGATTGCTGGTATAGGATATTGTTGGAGTTATGAGTCATCGTCACAAGACACACAAGACATTTGCCTACCAAATAAACATTTTGGAATGAAACTCTTCATTTATTTGCCTATGCTCCTGATGAGAGCAAGTCCTCGTATCACAGGATCAGTTGTTTTCCGGTTACCTCAGGGTGACTTCCTGTACCTCCCAGTGATGTGAGATTGTTCAGTATTTACAGTACAATGGCCTTGTGTTGCTGTCTACATTCCAATGAGCCCAATGAGTCAGATTTTGTTGCATCAATACTTGATGTTACTCCTTGTATATCACGACCAGGGTGTACCTCCAGCAGATATCGAAAGTTTAGGGACCATTAGTGTTGTTTCCCCCACCAAAGCAGTATGTGCCATAGTTAATACTATCAATGTGCCCCTCTCTAGTCCATAGTCACAGTGCAGAGGTATAGTGTTAGTTATATTCATTCAGATTCATTTTGCTTATTGAACTTGTATTTTTGTGCTGCATCTTTATGTCTGGTTTCAAATAAATATGAGAAAACTGAAATCCCTTTATTGTCATGTTCTATTCATGCTTCACTTCATTGTAGTGATGACTACAATCTTCATCAAACTGCTCATTCTGGGCCAGGAAACCAGCGAAGGATCTGACCAAACCAACGAGTAGCATTAACATCTCATATATGTGAAGTCATGGAACGTATGGTAACTGACAGACTGACTTATCATTTGAAGAGAAGAGGTCTGTTGTCATCACACCAGAGTGGTTTTAGGAGAGGGAGAGGAACAATGGACCCAGCTATTGTAAACTATACCTGCTATTTGATGGAAGCCCTCTTTTATAGGCAGAGTGGGCAAATCGCCTGGAAACGCTGCAAACATTTATTATATCTCTAATGTAATAAGTCCTTATGAAAGCAGACGTTCTGCAGGTTGCCCTGCGAAGAACCCTTCTCAATTTAAGTTAATTTGATAGTATCCCTCTCTAGAGTCATTTTTTCATTTGAATGCAATGATTTTCTTAATAAAATCCAATATCTCCATTGAAATCAAAGACGGCTGACAGATCGAATTCTTCTTCAAATCTCTTAGTTACAACAACATTGTGCTGGTGAAGCAGTTTTGTATTTATACAAGTAGGAAATTCATGAAGTCCACTTCTGTCCATTTCACCAAACAAGAAAGTAATCATATACAAAATAAATCGAACACCACTGGCCAGTCGTCAGTCAAATCTAACATCAGGTAAACTATTCAGTCATTATAATCCATTTAGTCTGAGATCACACAGATACATTGACTGTTCATTATTAAAGCCAGACCTCTCTAAACTTCAGTTTGGAAATGTAGTGTGGGGTTCTTCATCTTTCTCTTGTAGTCTTCATCAAACTCTTCACTCTGGGCCACAGTGAAATGGTTCTTCCAATCACCAACCTTTCCTGGAGAACCAGAGAGAATCAATCAGCTATTTTAGTGAAATCTGTGAGGGATGAGCAGATATTATTGTGAACAATGAAACTCTGAGCACATCTTAAACTGTAGATTCTTGACCTTCACAGATCATTTTGACTGTACCTTTTCTCATGAAGGGAGACACCTTGTGATCCATAATTTGGACGACGGAGTAGTTTGTCATTTTGTTTTGTTTCATATTACCAAACTGCACGTCTGCTCCGACTCTTTCCTTCTCCTTGGCTGAAGGAGACAAACCAAGAAAGGAGCAGAGATGGTCTATCTCTCGCCCAGTGTCCTGCAGAAACACACAATGGTCACACGCAGTCTGTCTACTATAGACTACTGCACAGTTCTACAATGAAAATCCCACTGTAAGCCTTGTAACACATAGACTAAACATACATACTCTCTCTCTCTCTGACTAATGCTGGGCTAACACAAAATGAGTCTTTTTCTGTTGATTGCAATATGATAGGATATTAGGTAGGTCTATTTTATGTATGACTGCAATTGATATATTAATGGAAACAGAAAGCTTAATTACATCAGTGTGGTGGCACACAACTGCAGACACCAATGGGTTCATCCAAAAACATATGCCTGATGGACAACATGAGTTAACCAACTCACAAGCACTTCATAGTGAAATTAGTTTTATGCCCCCTCAAGTAAAGTCAATGAATGATACAAAATTGTAAGATGTCTCACTGTAAGATGCAATTATTGAATTGAAACGTAGCTTTTAAATGCACAAGAAATGACATTTTTATATTTAATTAATTAATTAAACAAGTAGGAATTTTAAAATCATTTAACATAAATTTGTCCCTGCATATGCTTCCTCATTTCAGTGCCAATGTTTCCCACAGGAAATGTGTTGGTCAAGGTGGTAATGGGTGACTAACCGAAATACTTAAATAAATAAATAAATAATGTCTGACATTATTGTTATTAAACAATATTATATTAAATATTAAACAAAAAAGTGGAGTGTTCTTTTGTAAAGCCAGCTATGTTTGTCAAGTGTTGTGGGAAACCTGTGGGAGCGTCTTGCACTAGGATGTATTTTTAATTACCAAATATTCATTTTAAATTGTCAATAAAATCGGCAAGGGAATTTCCATTGGCAATGGATTCAGTCCATCGCCAATCACCAATGTATTCCTCCAATCGCCCAACCCTAGTTGAAAAGTAAGACAAATGCGCGTTGTCCTAAAGAACACCTCACCTCTATCAGATCTTCATAGAACATGTAGTGGAGTTTTGAATGAGTCTGTTTCTTCTCCCACCAACCAGTCACATGGTCATACCAGGAGCCAAACACCACTGTAATCATAGAACAGTACATGAAAAGAGATCTAGAGAGGAATTGAAAGGTAATCAAATCTCTTTTACACTAAAACACTTCCACTACTTTGAACTCACTCTTTCCCTCCATGAATCTCTGTAGAAAGCTGCTCCAGTCTACGGGCTCTGGCTGGATCAAGTTCATGCGGTCAAAGTGGAAATAGGACACCGCATTGTCCTTGGCATTACGGGCCACGTAGACTATCTGTGCAAAGTGAGAACGTTTACAATGCCTTGCATAAGTGTTCACCCCCTTTGACTTTTTATTTTAATTTCATCCTTCCACATAAATTTCAGCAATTTTGTTTTCACTTTGATAGAATAGAGTGCTTTGCATAGAACGCATATGAAAAATCCCAAATAAACGTGTTGAAATAACTCATTAGCACAGAAAAAAGGGGGGGTGAATATTTTGGCATGGCACTGTACCTCAATGTCCGCATCATGTAATTAAAGCACATAGCAAAGAGGGGAAAGAAACAAAAAAATGCTACAGCTAAAAAAAAAGTACAGGTAAAGAAATTACCCTGCAGTTTTGCTCCCAGAAGGACTTAGGGCACGAACTGGACTGGAAGATGAGTTTTGATGAGGCGAGGAGAGGTGGGAAGGTTATCTGCCAAGTGTATTCCTTTACAGAGGGGTGGAGTAGTCAAAAACAGATGTTATGTTTAGTAAGTATATGGCACAACAAATGACACCTGACACCTCCGTCTCCGGACATGTGCACAAAATGCTTAACATCAAGGTAACGACAATATTAAAAAAAGGCTATTGTATGATACTGTGCCTATGGCCCAGTCCCCGAAAAAAATGAATGAGTGAAAAATGAATCAATGGTGACGGTACAAAATTACTAATGAATAAAGTTTGCATACAAAGCATTTTTTGCAAATGTGAATAAATGTCATGGTATGATTCAACCTGTCTGTTCTTTCAAGCCAGATGAGGTGCAGAATTCCAGGAAAGGAACTCTCTCGTGAATAGGGATGGATGTCTGGCGCTCTGGAGACGTCTGACCAAAATACAGAAGGTCAAGGATGTAAGAGACCCATGTGGTTCCTGAGAGATAAAGGTATGAATACATGTTGTTCATAGGCCTGAACATCTGAAACATGCCAACCCAGTGCATTCATCAACATACAATGACAGATATAGTCATATATCACAATATTGGGTTGTAATCTAAGTCCCAGAACCTCAGACACACAGTCATACCTGCTTTGGGGTAAGTAGCTATAAGAATATCATCTGGTCTCGCTTTGAAGTTCTGTACATTGTCCCAGTTGTCAGTGAAGTACTTGGTCATGCAAACTCCATGGAAGTCAAACAGTTCGGGCCGAAGTGGCAACTCCGTCTGTAAAAAAAAGTGTCCAATAGAGTATTTAATGCTCATCAACATGCCAGACACAAAGTGACCAGCACATTATTTAATGACTAGTGCCTCAGAGGGAATAGTAAAAACGAATTGAGTCACTAGTTATGGCAAGCCATTTTAACATTTAACCAACTAATTAATTTAATTAACCATCTAACTACTACAGATATCAGTAATCCACTTTTTACTAGTAACAGCTCTCATATCAATCAAAGTCAACAGTAACATGTAAATTTGGCATTTATTTCTAAAATTCATTTTTAACTTGTTAGCATGTTACCTCTCCATATCTAATGTCATATCAATAATTGGATTATTACTCGTAAAAATTATATTTTAGGATATCAATAATGTTGGTTTATTTATGATCTCAAAAATGGGAATGTTGATATCGGGTACTTTCTAGTGGCTTGGAAAGTAGTATTGCTACACTTCAGTACATGAAGTGAAACTTCAAGCTACTTCTCTGTGGCAACACATTGAGGTATCACAGTGAAGTGGAGGCAGATCTGATCTAACACTACTAAAAGTAAAAAAACAGAACCTTAACAGTAGAGGGAAACACACGAATTACAACATTTCCTGCTAAAGGTTCCTCACCTACAGTGCCCTTTTCTCCCTCCTCTTGTCCTCTTTCTGCCTTAAGTAACACACTTTATTTTGACTGAGAGGCCTCTTCACCTTCCCGTCATCTAAACTCAATTCTCTGCTTACATCTGCAGATAAATTGAACACAAGTGGGTGTGTGGCTCTGCAATCTAATAGTATTCTCAGCAGTAACCAGATACACAACAAAGCACTGAGGTGCTGTACTGTTTGCTCTTAATGATCTGTAACTTAAGGAGCGTGTTTGACACCCACAATATGTCACTACTCTAAAACTACATTTTACATTTAATAGATTTTTCAGATTTTTGCACACACAGAAACAAATCTTACTCTTAGTGCATGTGAAAAGGGTATAAATGACTGAGACTGAGCGTTGTCTCTCATGTTATAGTACACATAAAATTATATTGCTTCCATAAATCTCAGTTTGATAAAGCACAAATGCTTTCATAAAGGCCAGAGTACAGTAATTAAATGGCAGATCTGCTGTAATGAGTAAACTTTACCGTACAATTGTCCTAACAACATTGCTCCTTTAGCCACAGGTGCAGGAGGGTGGCAGGGGGTTGGGCTTGTAGTCTTACAAATTTAAACGTACCACTAGGTGGAAAGATTCTGGATTGGCAAACTGCTGGATTGGCAAATTGAGCATTGTTGATAGTTGATAGAGTGACTCACGAGTCCACAAGAAAGGGCAGTCACACCATCTACTGCCAATTGCAATTTTGGTTCTTTTCCAGAATCTGCTATTTTAGTCATTAGGAGTAGTACTCCACTGGCTCATCTACAGCCAGTCTATCTAGCTCAACACTGCCCTGACATCCCTATTGTTGTGGGGGTTGAAATGGAGTCTGCTGTTGCAGGTTAGGCAAAGAAGGCTGTGCTGTAGGCGTAGTTACTGGTACAGGTACTTGTTGTCTTTCACAAATGGAAGCAAACCTTGGACATATATTGTTTGCATGAACCCACTAGTCAGATCTTCAGACCACATTGTTGCTCAGCACAATTAACAGGCCTCGCCATAAATTATCTTGAAGCTCCTCATCAGATTTTTGTTTCATGGAATTTAGAGGTGAAAAATAGATTTTGCTGGGCACAATGGCTTTTGTTCACCCTGTTCCTCGGGTACTGCTTTATTCAACCCAGCACTGGAGCCTTTTTGTGAGTCTTTTGTTTTGGCACTGCTTTGATTACATAAGAGACAGGGTTTTTTTTCTCTCTCACTTCTCTCTCATGGACTAACTGAGCATATTGCCTTGGGTCTTCTTGATTTTTGTCATTTGTATGAGGTTTTCAGTATATTAGTGGATTGCGATTGCTTATCTGAATGTGGTTTTGCAATCTGGTGAGAGACACTGACAATGCCTGGTAAACATAAAACTGAGGAGAAAGGTCAGTCCCTGCTTTAAGTTGTTATATTGGTCAGCTTCACAGACAAAACAGGTGTAACAGGTTTAGTTTCATAATAGTTTTCACTTGTTCAAAGATAATTTACCATGCAATGTAATGCGTTTGTCCTAAAATGATAAAAAATAAAACACGCATAGTATGATTCTTTTCCTCAAATATTGATTGTTGGTGCTTTAATTTCCCATTCTGTGATATTGTCAACAAAGAAAATAGTGGACATTTATGCCAGTCAAAAAAAGAGGTGCCTTCTTCTGCACAAGGCAAGACATTAACTGTGCATAGTGTTGAAATCCCAGGCAGTGAATGCGGTTTATGTCTGGTGTGTGGTGGATATTTTTAGAAAGAAAGAAATTATTGGAGAATTGCACAATGCCAGATTTTCCCATTCAGCAGGCCGCTTTCAGGGCCCAAAAATGTATTCGTAATAATCAGACTCACCCTCCTTCGGTTGAAAACTTCTGCTGTACTGTCCTCTGTGAGGGTCCAAGGCTAGGGGATGTCCTGTACTAACCATTTATTGTTTTCACACTTTGGGCACTGTGAAGCCCTTTGAGCCTGTAACGGTGATTAAGGGCTGTACAAATAAAATGTGATTTGATTTGATTTGATTTACTGTCTGCTCCATTTCAATCGTTGACAAAACACCGAAGCTGAGTGGGCAGACATTTTAAAATCTCAACTAGAGATGAGCGGATACATTGAGGAGAGAAATCTTACACACACCCCTTACTTTTGATCGGGTGGTTGGTGCGATCCCTAAATAATAGCTCTGTATACACACTATAAAAAAAACCAACCCAAAACAATCCACAGTCATACCTGGTCCTGGAAAAGTGACATGATAGTTCAGTGATATGTCCTCCAATAACAACTGTTCCCTGTCGGTCCTCTGCCACTATTCGCTCTGTTCTCTTCTTGTTTTCCTCCCTCCCACTATGCTATGCAAGCGCTGACTGCCCCCTGGTCTCAGTGTGAGCTCTACTGTGGAGGAAACCCAACCCTTCATTTCTAAGTGATCCACTATCAAAGACGGAGTTGGGACACACGGTATCACACTCTGGGCAGCAAATCACATTGTAGGCGCTGTCGGCGGGAGACAGGGGTCAGCACGGGCACTGTGACCGGTCTGGGCTCCGCAAGCTGCGATGCATGTGTCCTGACACCTTTCTATCATAGCCAGCGTTAACGTTTTCAGCTCTTCTGTGGGATCAGACCAGACGGGCTCTCCTTCGCTCCCCACGTTTTAATGTTGTGGCTGATCGGTGTATATATATGTATGTATTATTGTATTGTATCCATGTATTGCTGGTAGATCAATCACAGAATAACCGTGTCGTTGCGGGGCCCCATGTCCCCCTGCCTCCCCCCACATTTACACCTATATCCACTAATATACTGTATCATTACTTGAATTGTATCATTGTTGTGAATTCACACCTTTCAACAGTGTGTGTGTCTATGTCGTCATGTTTATATGTCTACATTTGTATGCTTGTGGTGGCATGTAGTTTCTTTCATTTAAGGGATAAGTAACCCAGTAAGAACTCCCCATTTGATCCAGAAAAACAGGTTTTTCACGGTTTAATTAATTCTTTTTAAATCAGTAGTAATCTGCTAGTTCAAAACACTTGAAAACATCTCTCCTCCAGCCCTCTCCTCCAGATGATTTCAAACCCGAGCCGTTGCCTGGGCTTTGAAAATATGTGCTAATTTAAACAAAGTCAGTCACTTGGGAGCTGTCCAGAAAGTCTCCATGGGTCTGGCTCTCTTTCTCCTCTACATTGTTTTTCAGCTCATTCTGCAGTTAATGGGAGGAGGAATAGGTAATAAGTAATAGGTTTTTTTCTTTACTATGTTCAACTCTATTTTGGCTTATCAATGTGTTCTTATCTCCCATGTGCACAGATAAGGATTCTTGGATCCTTTTCAAAAAGTACTTGCTTTTCAGTGGATCAAGCATAATGCAACCTATGCACCAGCCTTTGCAAAGAGGACATGCAGGGTCTTGTGTGTGCACGGCAAATATGCACTCTTTTTTTTTTTTTTTTGTCACAGTTTTAATTGTTGTCATGTATTTGTGAGTATTGAGACTTTGACTTTCCTTAGAGAAAGGAATGGTGTGCCGTGCCATGTTTAAGTGTTTCTGAGTAGGAGTCTGACATAATGAGAGAGGTGCGTGACAAAAGAAAAGGGGAGGGAGTGTGTGAGGAGGAGGAACACTCTCACGCTAGGAAGACAGATCAATTAACTCTTGTCTCTTTTCTTGTCAAACACAGCACTATGGTTGAGCAGCATCAAAACAGAACAACAGTCTAAAGAGAGCTGTCTTGGTAGTAGGCGGTTGGCGAAAACCAGATTGGAATTTGTTGAATATGTTATTTCCTTGAAGAACAGGCAAGGAGTTGTTTAGACACAACTTTTTCAGTAATTTTGGAAATAAAAGGTAGTTTGGAAATTGGTCTGTAATTCTGAGACAAGGCTGGTTCAAGTCCTGATTTTTTAGGAGGGGCTGTACAGAAGCCATCTTCAAGTATACATGGACGCAGCCAGAGGAGAGAGATTGATTTACAGTTGTGAGCAGGCTGGGGCCAACAGCTTCCAGGACCTCCATGAGGAATTTAATGGATATTATATGGAGGGCCGTAATTATAAATCAATATATTGGGGGGGGACATGTATTTAAAAAATATAAATAAAGAAAATTGCTATATGCTACAACAGGCAACCAGGCACCACCGTCCGAAATCATTAGCAAATGTAATCATAATAATAACTAAACTTAACAAATTGCCATTATTATTACTACCAGGTTCTAGTATTACGGTGTACTGCAGTTCTGCATGTGGTGTGGCCGTACCCCAGCAGAAGCTGTTGCTCGACTGCTGTGGGTACAATCACTGTCAAACACTGTACTGTCTCTCTATTTCATTACTTTCAAATGTATTAAAAAGTGAGGAAATTAGTTTTAGTTTTTTTCCCAGCAGGTTTGGTCCCCCCAATGTTGACTCAATGGCTACGGCCTTGATTATATGTAGCAGGCTGGATGACATATACACAATAGGTGATTTGTACATTTTTAACAGGGGGGATGGCCCAATGGGAGCACTAAACATGAAACAGGAAACATGAAATTAGGGCAAATATTTCATGTTTCCTGTTTCATGTTTAGTCCTGAAATAACTGAAAATTGCCTGTAAGCACTCAGAAATCTTGAAATAACACAAAACATTGACAGGTTGAAGTACAAAAATATATTGTATACAGATATATTGGAGAGAGAAATACCTTGTCACAGGTCCAACAGAGAGTCAGAATCTCTCTATGCTCTCTCTCTCCTCCACTACCATCTTTATAGTTTCTTTGGAAACAAATAAGTCTCATGATTGGTTCTCTTATGCTTAGATAACATGTTTAACATCGTCCTATAGACTCTCTCCACATAGTAGTGGTCTGGTCAAGGTCAGATTCATGACTTCCTTGAAGGGCCTCACTGGCCCACTGTGCAATACTCAAGCACATGTTCGTGGCACACATGTCACGTGTCTGTGCCACATGACAACACAGTATCAATACAACCAGACACAAAATGATAAATGATAAATACTAGCAATTTGTGCTAATTTACTTTCACATAACGAGCAAAGGAATAAATGTTTGAATGAAATGAATAAAGTTTGTGTTCTCTGTGAAAACCATTATATGAGCATAGTACAAGATTCTGACTCCAATCTTCACTATCACTACTATCATTTAGCTGCTCAGACTCCATATTGGCTCATGGTCGTGCTTTTGCTGTTTGTTTTCATGTACTCTTGCCTGGAGGTTGCCAGCCAAGACGTGGTTTTTCTGAAGCCAAGACTTCACATAATGTCTTGGGTAAAAACGTTTCACAGGAGGACCAACACATTTAATGAAAATCAAAGCTTATAAGCTTTTGAGTTCCAGGGTGGCCCTCATTCCACTTATAATATTCATTGGCTGAAGCCACGTTCGCATTCTGCAGTGGAGACGACAAGTGTGTGAGAGGGAGAAATCAGACAGTTCTTCCAAGGCATTAAACATGACTTCTAAGACTACAGAGCCGACGGCATGAACCACGAAACATGACCCTTTCTGTAGAGCTTCGGTTTGGGTCCACAGATGCTTCTGAAAAGTGCTTGTATAGGGCAGGGTACTGTTGCCAGACAGCTTTCACAGTTCTGTAGCTGGAAACTACCCATCTTGTGCTCAAAATTTGCGTTTTGACACTGCATTGAAAGTGTCTCAAAACATGCAGTCAACACTTTTAGCATAAGCATGATAGAGGCTGTACATCAAAGAAAGACCAAAATTGATTGAGACCTGCAGCCTCCTCAACAGCATCTCCTACGCTCAACTCCAAGCGGTGGTTCATACAGTGCCAGATGAAAATGCCGGGAAACTGGTTGACCACTCTGGTCGCCACACCTGACTTTCTTCCAAGCATGACTGAGGCACCATCACATGCAAAACAAACAAGCCGCTCCTTTAAAATGTCTTCTGTAAAGCCATGGTGAGATTTATTGAGCAACGCTGTATGAATTACCTCTGCAGTGGTGGAAGGGAGCTCTACAAGATTCAAAGAAAATGTCAGTGGCTCTTCGCTGTTGCCTACACATGCTCTGACATAGATTATTAGTACTGATTTTTTGCTGATGGTGGTTGACTCATCAACCAGAATGGAAATCTTTGAATTGCTTTCTAGAACACTTGCAATTACTTGCTTTGACATTTCTGTTGCGATGTGTGGTTAATATTTGCACAAGATTTTTCTGAATGTTCCCATGTCCAGTCCATTCAGGACTTGGATGTCTATGTCTCTTTCTAGGTCAGTGTATGGCCAGATTTTGCAATTTTATAAACAGTTCTAAACACCCTGTCAGTGGTCAGAAACTGAGCCCTCATCATCTCAGCAGTCAGGGTTTCCATTGTTTTCTCTTTCGCCTTTTCCACTGTTTTCTCAGCTGCCTTGTGAAAGTCTGAGGTTCTGTGGCATGTATTTTCTTACAGAGAGTGTTTTCCACCCATCTCTGGTCCAGCAGTATTCACCTTGTTGAACAACCAAGTGCTTTACCTTGATATACAAGACATGGATATAGCTGCTTCTTCTCCTTTGTTTGCTTTTCTGTCCAGCATACTAGGATATCATCATTTGTTCTTTCTTCCTGATCATTTTCAGAATCCGAACGGCCTGAACTTCCTGATTCATCATCTCTTTCTGGCCTTGCTGCTGTTGAACTACCTGCTCTTTCTCCTCCACCTTGTTAAACTGCAGGTCCCGGGATTTAGCTAGCGCTAACCAGAAGGATGCTCACAGCTCCACCTGCACACACAACTTCACAACCTGCACACAAAGCTCCATGTGCACACACAGCACTCTCTCTGCTACTCGGGGATGGAGAGGGGGGATGGCAGGATAACAAGGGGGATGCATTTTGGTCATTTTGCTAACAAAGGGGGTGGCATCCCCCCTCATCCCCCCTCAAATTGCCTACTGTCTCTCCTTAGAGATATAATAGGATATTACTTACCCTATTATAATGGATATAATGAAATTGTATAGATTTATAAATCAGTATGAAAGCATAGACAAGTTATATTCACTAACAAAATGCTTAAAATGAGTTTTGATGAGTTTACCCAGAGAAAAATAGGCTGGATATTTCTATTATGTTTACTTTACCACAACAGGTCGTTCTTTTTTAATAGTGGATTCATGCCCTCCATGTAAATTTACTTCTAAAAGTGAAAAAAATCCAAAACCCAATAATCTATAAATACAAAGAGTAACTTTGGCTTCCAGTAGAGGGCAGCAATACGCTTGGCGTCTACTTCGCCGCAAAGTAGAAGAAGAAGAACTGGAAAAACGTACACAACAAAGATGGCGTCGGCCGGAGAAGCAGCGTTGAAGGATTCACACGTGGGGAAAAAGAAAAAGGTAATCACGAGGAAGTTCTAAATACCCATTAGTAAGAAGACGCAACTACGGCTTTGGTATACTGTTTTATTGTCAGTCCACGCTTAGGCTAGTAACGTGCCATGGAAATTACCAGACGCAAGGTAATGTTAGCTAGCTGTTTGCTAACGATGGACGTCAGGTATGCGACGTGCCTTGAATCTAGCTAAAACTAAACTATTATTTCTTGTCTGTGCTAGAGTCATTTCCAACCAACCTGCTAACATTTGCTCTTTTTCTGACAGGCTTCAGTGCGTTACTGGCAGGGCTCGCGGGAAGAGGGGAAGAATGAAAATCAAGGCCAGGATGAGGGAGAAAAGAGTAAACCGGCTCTGCAGCAGAAAGAGAAAAGTCAACCGAGGGCAAAGAAAAGAAAACAAGAAGGGGTTCAAAGAGGTGGAAAGAAAGTCATATCAGGGGTAAGTGAATAGAAGTGATGGTGATTTAACTAGCTTCACTTAGCCCGAATGGCCTCAAGATGTCGCTGATATTCATTGACAGATTGGCCACAGTGTGTAGTAAATACTGTAAACACTAATGATAAACAACGGCATCTTGAGGTCTTATCTGTATTTCACAGTTTGATCACAATGTGTGACCAGCAAATACAAAATAACAGGAAGACCTTGTAGCTGGTCAGATTAACCTATATTATGCATTATTGTGCACCATCTACTCTTAAATGTAATATTTAAAGTACTAAATCTAACTAACTTCTTTTATGACTGTTGTTCAAACTCTTAGAAATCTGACCCATTCCCTGGGCAAGCTCCAATTCCAGAGGAGAGACTAAAAAAGTTCCAGAGGAAAGAGAAAAGTAAACTGGTAAGCCCTCCCCCCAATTTGTTTCACATTTGCTGGTAACTGAGCAGAGTTAGCTGTTGAGTTAACTACTGGTCACCTTCTCTTCCTAGCCTCCCCGTCAGCGATACAAGCTGAGAGAGGTTGTGGCTCACTCAGAAATTGTCTCGGAAATGTCCCAGAAACAAGCTGCGCGATACGACCTCCTCCTCCCAGAGGATTCAGGGTAATTTCATTCTAATATTGCCAACTCTTTCACATCACGTGTATGACAGAGATGAAAAGGAAATGTCAGACCATCAAAATGCACTGCCTGGTTGTGACAACTTTTACTCCCAGATTCCTAGAAGGAGATGACGGTGAGGACACATGTACTATCTCCCAGGAGGACATTGCAGAAGCTGTGGATATAACATCTGGGGCCAAGGTGAGACGCTGACTGGACATTCTTGTAGCTGTTGGAAGATCTCACTTTCTGATTTGTAAGTGCTGGCCTGTGAGTGTTGCTCTGACTCTGTGCTTTTTAACTATAGATTTTCTTCTATCCCACTTTCTCCTCAGTATTTTAATCTTAACCTGTCTCAGTTCGGGCCATATCGACTGGATTACAGCAAGACTGGACGGTCAGTGTCACACTATCCATGCTCATACATACATGTATTAAATATTTGTCTTTGGGTTTGTTCGTCTGCCAAAACATTCCTGGTATCCATATTCTCTTACATCGCTACTTGGTCATTTATGTTTGTTTTTAATAAAAAAAAATAAAAAAACGTGTACTATTAAATAACAAATGTATGAAATCAAAGGACTGCCACAGCTAATGATTGGTTTATGGTGGTTTGTCGTATTGGTTGGAAATAGAATGCTATGAATTCTTAAATACACTCTTGATTGTGGTTATTCATATAAAATGTTGTTGTTTTTTTTAAATTATGTTTGTGTTTTTGAGAATTTATTTTAAATGTTGTGTTCTCTTTTCTTTTTTTTTTGCAGCCACCTGCTACTTGGAGGGAGAAGAGGTCATATAGCTTGCCTAGACTGGCAGACCAAACAGTTAATGTGTGAGATAAACGTGATGGAGACTGTTAGTGATGTAAAGTAAGTTGGCCAACTCTACTATGTGTAGCATCACTCAAGATATAAGATGTGATACGTTACATTCAATCTTCACTTACCAATAATTGTGAACATCTTACCCTTTCAAAACAACATTCAATGTCTTCCTCATTTAGGTGGCTCCATAGTGAGACTATGTATGCAGTGGCTCAGAAGAAGTGGCTTTATATCTACGACTCCAACGGAATTGAGCTTCATTGCATCCGCAAATTCAATGATGTCCTCCGTATGCAGTTCCTCCCCTACCACTTCTTGTTGGCCACAGCGGTGGGTTCACTAAAACCTCTCCTCTGGATTTTGTGCTACATATGTTGCATGTTTGTATTAAAGATGTTGCCATATGTACCTGTTCTGTTCATTACGTTTTTATTTCTGTAGATATCAATACTTGATGCGCCCTGAACCCTGATATCATGTATCAGATTGTTAACCCCTCCTGTTCTCTTTCTCGTGCTCAGAGCGCCACAGGTTTCCTGCAGTACCTGGATGTGTCTGTTGGAAAGGAGGTGACAGCCATTTGCACCAAGGCTGGCCGGCTTGACGTAATGTGCCAGAACCCTCATAATGCCGTCATCCACCTGGGCCACTCCAACGGCACTGTCACTCTCTGGTCCCCCAACCAGAAAGAACCCCTTGTCAAGATGCTCTGTCACCAGGGTGGTGTACGCTCCGTCGCTGCTGACAAGACTGGCACGTGAGTCACTTTTAAAATTGTGTGCTGCTGATGTAGGTCAGGATGGAGGCTTCTAGATGTATTCCTTTTAGAAGCAGGAAACTATGTTTGATTCTCTTTATAGATGCTACATCGCAATCCAAGGGAGAATATTATTTTTTTCTTACTGTGGCACGTTTGATTTATTGATAAACGCATTATTCTCTTATTTCACACAAGTAGTCCATACATGCCAGACAGTTTTGTCGAGTTCTCGAACTACTTCTTCAGTAGTGTACTGCACGTCCCTTAATGTCCACCAGAGAGCAGTCTCCTGCCATGCTTTCCTCTTGTGTCTTGGTAGGTATATGGTGACATCGGGCATGGACAAGAAGTTGAAGGTATATGACATCAGAGCCTTCAAGCCCCTCCAGTCCTACTTCCTGCCGGCTGGAGCTTCCTCTTTGTCCCTGAGCCAGAAGGGGCTGCTGTCTGCAGCCACAGGCGATATTGTCCAGGTCACTATCTCCTCCACACCGTAAAATTGAATGTCCAGAGTGAACTGAATCACTATTAAACATTTGTGACATGGCACCCAAAGCAATGGATAACCAAACTTTAATTAGGGACACCCTGGTTCATTGTTTTATTTCAAGGTTCAAGGTTCAAGGTTTTTTTTATTGTCTTTTTATTGTTTTTTGTTTTTTATTGTTTTTTAACGTTCACAAGAAGCAAAAGTAGGCAATGAAAGGCTCAGGTGTGTTTGTTTAAGAGCCTGATGGCTTGTGGGAAGAAACTGTCTTTAAATCTGGTGGTGCGAGTCCGGATGCTACGAAACCGTCTGCCTGAGGGCAGCAGGCAGAACAGCTTGTGGCTGGGGTGGAAAGGATCCTTAAGGATCTTGCTGGCCTTCTTCCTGCTACGCTGCTGGTAGAGGACCTCCATGGAGGGCAGCTCCGACCTGGTGATGCGTCGTGCAGCGTTCACCACCCTCTGTAGCGCCTTCCGTTTGAGGGCGGTGCAGCTGCCATACCGGGCCGTGATGCAGCCGGTCAGGATACTCTCGATGGTGCACCTGTAGAAGTTATCCTCCTTAGAGTATCCTGGGGTCCATGTTGATCTTCCTCAGCCTGCGTAGGAAGAAGAGTCGCTGTCTTGCTGTCCTGGTGATGATGTCGGCGTGGTGGTTCCAGGTGAGGTCCTCGCTGATGTGAAGCTGCTGACTCTCTCCACCGCCGCCCCGTTGATGTCGATGGGGGCATGTCCCGTGCTCTGGCCCCTTCTGTAGTCCACGATCAGCTCCTTAGTTTTGCCGACGTTGAGATGGAGGTTGTTGTCCTGGCACCGGGATGACAGGGCTCTGACCTCCTCTCTGTAGGCCGTCTCGTCGCCGTCGGTGATCAGGCCGATGACGGTCGTGTCGTCAGCAAACTTTACGATGGTGTTGGAGCTGTGTTTTGCCACGCAGTCGTGCGTGAACAGGGAGTACAGGAGAGGGCTGAGCACGCAGCCCTGCGGGGCTCTGGTGTTTAGAGTCAGGGTGGAGGATGTGGTGGTACCAACCCGCACTGCCTGGGGCCCGACAGGAAGCTCAGGATCCAGTCGCACAGGGCGTTGTTGAGGCCCAGGTCCCTGAGCTTGATGGCGAGCTTGGAGGGCACGATGGTGTTGAATGCCGAGCTGTAATCTATGAACAGCATCCTCACATAGGTGCTCCTCTGGTCCAGGTGGGAAAGGGCAGTGTGGAGGGCTAGGGAGATGGCGTCGTCAGTAGACCTGTTTGGCCTGTATGCAAATTGCAGGGGGTCCAGTGATTCAGGGAGGGTGGAGGTGATGAAGGTTTTGACTAACCGCTCAAAGCACTTCATGATGGTGGAGGTGAGTGCCACTGGGCGGTAGTCGTTGAGGCAGAGGGCTTTGGATTTCTTGGGGACAGGAACAATTGTGGACTTCTTAAAGCACAGGGGGACCACGGACTGGAGCAGCGACAGGTTGAAAATGTCTGTGAAAACATCCGCCAGCTGAACCGCACACGCCTTGAGGACCCGGCCTGGAATGCCATCAGGGCCAGGTGCCTTGTGTGGATTTGGGTTGGGTTATTTGGGCTTTTAAAAAGGACCATCATTGGTTGTAATTTTGTGCTGTCAACTATTTTGTCAGAGTAGGTATCACATTTTTCTTATTGGTGATATCTCATTTTTGGAGCTAAACTCTTAACATCTTGTTAACCTGTCTGGTATCAATAAATCTAAATGTCTCCATACAGGTGTACAAGGACGTATTGAGTTCCCCAGTGACCAAACCCTACATGGCACACAGAGTGCGGGGGACAGTGTGGGGGCTGCACTTCTGTCCCTTTGAGGATGTCCTCGGGGTGGGCCATGGAGAGGGCTTCACCAGCATGCTCATACCAGGTCTGGCTGGATCTGACACAATACCTACATATTTAAAAAATACACGACCAAGAACTGTTTGTTTTCATTATTTATCAAACTCTAATATTTTTTTACTCAGTTGATACTTCTTATTCAAGAATACATTATTTAGAATTGATACAAATCAGAATTTCAAGATCTTGAGAACCGAAATTGAAATATATCTGAATATCGTGTTTGCGCAAGAGGTTTTCAAATTGTTGTCACACCATTAACATGGTCCTCTGTGTTGTCGCTACTACTAGTGCTTTAATTTTGAAAAAGGACTTCCGTTGAAAAATATAGTTTTTGATGAAACAAAATAGTTCTTGGTACTGGACTCAGACATTTGTACCACACTGTAGTTGAATCATAATGAGGCTCTTTATTATAACAACAACAACTTTAATTTAAGAGTGCCTTTCATGGTACCCAAGGCACTTAACAATAGAAAAGAGAAGAACTAGATAAAAGGAGGAAAATAACAACTAGGTTAAAAGATAGGAAGACAGAGGACAATGAAAGGACAGGGCCACAATTCAGCAGCTGGGTCCAAAGGCCTGGCTGGAGAGGAAGGTCTGCTGTTTAAACACTCCAATTTACCCAGCATTGCGGATCTTCACACAGAGTGAGTTCCAGAGGGTGGGGGCAGTCACGCTGAGGGCTCTGTCCCGGAGGGTGGGGGGTGGTGAGCAGTCCTAGACAGATGTTTTCGGAGATCATACACTTTACAATGTATGAAAGTTGATTACTATTTGCTGTGCACTGTATTTAACTACATGTCTTCTTTTTCTCTTTACCTGTCTCCTGTCTTCCCTCTGACAGGTTCTGGTGAGCCCAACTTTGATGGTCTGGATTCAAATCCATACCGCAGTGCAAAGCAGAGGCAGGAGTGGGAGGTCAAAGCCCTGCTAGAGAAGATCCAGCCAGATCTGATAAGCCTAGACCCAAGCCAGCTGGGCCACGTGGACCACGCTAGCTATGAGCAAAAGCTCCAAGACAGGATCGAAGCTCTGGTCAGTGCCAGGAAGCTTCTTGTTGGCATGCGTTACATGTTTTAGACACAGATCCATGTCTTTTGAATTATTGAAACGTTACAATAATATGCTATGATTGTTTCCAGCCTTCTTAAAGCTGAACTGTTACGTTTTTGTCTTCTCAGGGCTATGACCCACTTGCCAAAGAGGAATTCAAGCCCAGATATAAGAAAAAAGGTCGGAGTTCTAGTGGAAATGTTGAAAGGCGCAAAAAGCAAGTGGCTCATGTGGACCAGAGAGTAAGTTATCAAAAACATCACATACGGCAAAGTTTGTTGCAGTCTCATTTACACCTTGTGATCTCCATCACCCATATCTGAAGTGACTGGCTCATTTCTCCCTGACTTGATTGTTCTTCTCCTCCCAGGATGTGATCAGGAAATCAGTGGAGGACAAGATGAAGATGGAAAAGGAAAGAAAGCAGCAGGAGAATAGGAAAGAAAAGGCATTATCTCTCCAGATGTCAGCTCTGGACAGATTCAAGAAATAGAAAAGAAGGAAGCATTGTGTGGGCCAAAACCAAGTGACCTTTGAACTTTGTATAAAAGACACTCTGTCTGACACACTCTTGACTGTCCCACTCTCCTCCTCCTTGCTGACAAGACCCTGCAGAAATGCTGCGAGTTGGCATTCATATTTCTAACTTGTCAAGTGATGAGGACTCGTAGCCTACATACTGATGGTTAACTAGGTCATCTGTTTCCTATGGTCAGCGCCCATTGGTCTGTTGCCAGAAGCGTTGCCTGTCTGCATGGCTGGCTGAACTAATGGGACGTGCTACCAACATGGCCACCATGTGTCGAATTTGTGTCGAGTCTGTTGTGTTTCTGCTCAACCATACAAAACCTGTAACAGATTTGTGTCCTTGTCAGGATGGAGTGCTTTGGCAGCTGACTGACTGAGCACATTACGCATCAAATGTTTTGTATAAATCAGTTCTAAGAATAAAAACATTTTATCACAAAATGACGAACGGCTTTGAAAAATATGTATTTTTAAGACAAAAGTTGCATTATATAGTGAGTGAGTGAGTCCAAAGTGAAGTATCACTGTTTTTATTGCATCATTTGTGAAGAGGCTGCTAGAATTAGAAATGCTGTGACCCTGCTTGCTGTTGGATGCAATCCTTGAAATCCTTTGAAGTGGTGGGATCAAAGAGACTGGTTAAATCTTCAAATGAATCTAGTTTGGACTCATGTGAGACTCATCCGAGACATGGTGGAGTTGGAGAATATAGAGGCCAGACTGATTAGATGAGAGCTGGACCAACTTAAGGTGAACAAAGCAAGCGGTTGTTTTCACTGACTTTGGTACAGCCTTCACCCCGACCACAGGAAGTCACTGTGCCTTGGGGACGTGCCTGCTGTCCTCACTACCAACAATAACTGCATCTATGGGGCTAAGAGTAAAACGTAACTGAAACGATAAGGTATTTGAATTGGAGAATAATGATGATGGAGGTAAAGATAGCAGTACTGTCATGATTCTTTGAGAAATGAATGAAGGGGAGGTGGTGAGCATGTCCTTCAAGCCAACCAGGAAGTAATGTAATACCACAAACGCGTCCTGTTTTTCTTCCCTATGCAAGAGCATCTACACATCTTCCTCACTCAGCGATTTAAAAAAAAACCGCATTACTGAGCAGTACATTCATTGACGTGAATGTAATGTCGTTCTGCTGGAAGCTTGTCTTGATTTGAGTCTTTTATACACTAGATAGGGGAAAAACAACGTGGTGATTCTCTGTGTGAAGGCAAAGAACATCACGCGTGTATGAATCATAACTGAAAAAGACCTCAGGAAAGCCTGATATGAGGGAGGGAGTGGTTTATTGACTGTTCCATTCATACATACATTTCCTGAGTGTTTCACACACCATCCAGTAAAACCGGTTCCCTCCATTTCAGTTGAGCGAGGAGCCCAACACCCTGAGGCCCTGTCCTGACCGCATTTCAGAAGTCTGCATTTCAAATGTCACTAGGTCCTGACAAATGAGTGCAAAGCCATCATTCACACTCTACTAGTTTAATGTCACAATTACATAACTTGATGGAGCAAGGTTAAAACGACTACTGCTCAGTGTGCCTATAGCCGTGTATCACATCATGGTGTTGTGTTCAGTGTCTGGTGGGCAGCTGCAGCACCGGGCCAGTTGAGACTCCAGGTGAGAAGAGCATCATCAACACCAGCCAAATACATTTCCCTCTCTCCAGCCCCGAGTGTCTGATGAGTAGCAGTTTGCACACATCATCACATCATTGTTGTTATTATTGAAGAAGACAATACTTGAAGTCAATTCATCAAACATAATTTAAACAGTACCGTGGTGATTACTTTCCTAAAATAATATTCATTTTTGAACATTAAAAAAAAAAACGTTTTGGTTAATAAAGTCTTACTGATATTTCCTATGTCTCCTATGTCTTGTAGTTTTGATAGCTACCCTAATACATTTGCTACTTTTTGGGGACATCATGCATTTAATGTATCTGCTTATTTTGACTAATATCTCGAGTGGAAGCCGTTGGTGCCAGACTAGACAGGTGTTGTAGTATGTAGGTAGCAGCCGAATAGAAAGACTTATCAATAGTCCATTCATCACATAACAGGCAGGTTTATTTCCTCACTGTACACTAGCGGCGTGTGAATATTGTGTATCTGCACGTGTTTGTTCTATATATGTACAGTATGTGTTAGTGTAATACTGCAGTACACTACCGGCTTCACCAACTCATCAGTTCTCTTTTGGCATTGACCAAAATGCCAATTCAAGTTAACACAAATACATTCAAGTGTAAAAAAAAATAATAATAAAGCTATAAAAATAAAATTACATTTTCTTAGTGCACACAGTGTTGCTTCACAGCCAGCAGAGCGCTTGTGCTATTCACAATATTGAAGCGAGGCACAGCCCCAACGAGTCCGAGTTTCCTTCCAAGCCGGGTTGCGCGGCCTACAACCCCTGGTCCATCCCTAGAGCTGTCCCAAGCATGGCCCTGACTTTGCAGACCCCCAGAGAAGCGCGAAGGCTCAGCCAGGAGCAGGTGGGTGACGAATGGACATCGGCCCAGTAGCGCAGCATCTCCCTGGGTGGGATGTGGTGGACGGACACCATGGCCTGATAGCAGCAGCGCCCGTACGGCACGGCCGGTCCACCGGAGAAGAGCGGACAATGCGAGGGCAGCACCCCGGCCGTACGAGAACACAGGCCGACAAACACGTCCTCGGGGGGCAGAGGCGTGGATAAAGGTGATGCGGCGGCCGCTAGAGAGATTTTGAGCAAAGCAGAGCGGGAGAGGACATAGGCTGTGCCACTGCAATAGTCTGGGAAGACAGAATGTGGGTAAGCTCCGGCAGGGAGGTAGTGCCTGCTGTCCGGGTCGCGGTCCGGAGCCACGCGGAGATGCACCCTGCCAAGGTACAGGTCTCCTTGTTCGTAGGGGTTGCGGCTCCTGTTCAGGAAGTGCAGGAGGGCACTCGGGTTAAACAGGACATCGTCATCCACTTTGGCCGTGAAATGAGCCTGAGGGCAGAACCGACGGGCCCAGCCCAGCATGGACAGGGTCTTCAGCGTAAGGTTGGAGTAGGTGTCCACAAAACGCCCCTGGATCAGGTCTCCTCGCTCGCGGGCCTCCTCGATCAACAGCTTGGACAGCCCGGGGTCAGATGCCACGCCCACCATGAACAAGGTCATGACCCGGAGGCCTCTCACCTGAACTTCCCCACCCCAAGAGTCCCTGATAGCTTGGCGAGCTCTCTGATTGGCAGGAGCCGAGGTAACCATCGTGATGAGATATGGCTTGGCACGCTGGCAAACGAGAGGGCTGGGCATGAGCAGGAACTCCTCGGGTCTGGTAGGAGGGACACTCTGGGGAGGGATGATTCCAGCATGCGGTGCCACCACTGTGTTCATGCTCATAGAGGTGACCCATGATTCAATCAAGTCCACAAAGAGCAGAGCCATCAGGGCTGCGATCACTGTCACAGCACTGAGAAAAGGCACAAGCCCAATCCTGCTCCCTCGCTTTCCAAAACGGGGCTTACACCCCCATAGTGCCCTTCCCACCATGACCAGCCTCCACGACGCCTGCACAGCTCTGCGGACCGCTATAGCAACTCACCTCTTTCTCTTCCTTCCTTTCTCTCTGTGGCTAGAAGTGCTCTCCTGTCATTACGTGTGGGGATCTCTGCGTGCCTCTCCACCCTTGATGTCTTCTTGTGTCATTGATCAGTGGTTCAAATCCTCCGCAGTATAACAAGAGTGCCAATCGGCGAGGATGTGGCGACAAAGCCCTGTAGCTCGGTGCTACAGTCGCATTACTTTTACAACGGCCGGATATGCAGTTGCGCACGTGAGGCAGTCGATTTGGTACCGCTAGTATGATGCGTTCCGTTCCGCTCCGTAATGCGCACACCGAGGCTTCTGCTTTAGAAAGTTTCTGTCGACAGGCTTGGTTGACGCATTGACAGCGGTTTGTGCTACAGTATTGAAATTGCACACAGCATCTCCAGTCACTGCTGCCTTAATGTCGGGACTGCAATGATGCAGTGGTCGCATCTGCCAGCCATAACGTTATGCTATTGATTCCAGAAGACCATGATCTATATGGTGTATACTGCTTACATTTAATGTCGATTATATTGGTCCGATGGTATTGCTTCATTATTCCCTTAAGAAAGATAACAATAGTGAGCCTGTAAAAATGTATTGAGTACCAAATACAGATTCTGGTAAGTCTCCTTTAAGAATTTTAGTGATTCGTCGATGGGGATGGAAGGATCTAAAAACATGCTCGGAGGGGGATTACCGGTTATGACCTAATAGACAATCTGAATCATCATTGCTCAATAATACAAATGAAAAGCACATGTACTGTTTACTTTATTTCCGAGAGATGTTTGCTATCAAATATCTCAAGGGGCATTTCGATAGGCATTTTAGAGGGCATGAAGCTGTGTTGTTCGCCCCACTGTGGCTCTCAATCCATGTACTGAACGAGCAGCCTTGTACTGGTTCATGTACTGGTATGCACATTCGCTTACAAATAATAAATAAAATGTTAATGAAAAATTCATGCCCCAATTTATGGTTAACAAAATTGTTAGTGTTAAAATTAAAGTGTTAATTCAAATTTGAAAATTAAAATGCAATCAAATTATTACAACATATTTTTTCATATATTTGTGACAACAAATTTCACATATTTATGTAAGATTTAAGATAGACCTCAAGCTACCTTGCGACACCTAGTGGTAATTATGCGGTAATGCTTATTTCATGCCTGCTAAAATGCTGCTGAATTATACATGTGGTCTGAATTTTAGGCCAAGGATAGGCTAATGCATTTTAATGCATTTTATGAACATTAAATTTATGGGACTTAAATTGGTTAGATGAAATAGGAAATAAGGTGATTAACATTAATGTAGGTGCAGGCCAATGGCTTGTGCAATCCTGACTGCCTATGAATTCCTGTATTTGACGCTTGCTTGTGGACAGATCTGTGCTTTTTTATTTGTGATTTTTTGCAAGAAATCAAACTGGTTTGTGAGACTTGGTTTGGTGCTCAGCTGTGGCTATGGTCAATGTCAGAGAACAGAACAGAACTGAATGTGATTGGAGAGTATAAAAATAAGTATACAGTATAAAAATAAGCAAATTCAATAGTAAAATGAAGTAAAAAATATTTTTGCATTTGTTCAATATTTGGGCGGATGTGTAAAAGCTATTGTGTGTTCACAAATATCATTTGAAATTTGTAACCAACCTTTTTGTGTTGGCATAAACATTAAATGCAATAAATTTACATTGTGTGTTTGTGAATTATAATTTCATACCAAAAGATCACTCATTGAGAAACGGATGTCATACAGTTCCATTCAAAAATAATAAGGTTGAATACACAAAATCATTAGTTCTAACCAAGCTGGCGAGAAGTATTGCATTTGGAAGCTGTTGAAAGAAAATTGATAAGCTGTTTAGATGGTTCTTAGTTTAGCATTAGCAGGGTCTAATTTTATGTGGCAATTACCAGAAAACCAAACCATGCATTCCAGTTTCACCTGGTTTATAGACTACACTCAGGCCAAGGAGCCAAGAAGAAGATCACTTGAAAGTTATCCTTTAAATTGCTTTCTGGACCCAATAATAACTTGACAATAAAGTCACTAGACAGGCAGACAAGATGACGTCAGTGCTGTCTGTCTCGCGCCGAGGAGTGCGGCGCGGAGGGGGGGCGGTAGAAGCGCGCAGTGTTGCGAGCAGAGGAAGGAGGGGAAAAAAACTCAGCTTCAACGCGCTAGCGGTGCGGGGTCACGAACTATGACCTTTAACAGAAGAAAACCAAAACAAATATTTTATAAAATAGCAGAGAACTATAAATCTGTGGTCCCCGAATCCCAGAGGTAAGTCTTCATCGCAGGTTGAAAAGCGTAGAAATCTCATTGAGATACTGGATGATAAAAGCGCATAGCTAATCTCCCTGCTAGCTTGTTAGCTAGCGGTGCAGAGCTCCCTCCCTGCCCGACTCTGGCGGCTAGGAAACCGGGGATGGATGTGAAGCACTGGGCGTTGCAGCCATCATCTGTATTATTCTGGCTACAGCGATATGCTTGTAAAACAGCAAACACTCAGTTGTGAATATGTGACACCATCATCGACTTAATCTGAACTAACATCTGTATGCTAGAATGAAGAATCCAGGGAGGCATATTGTACTGTTGCAGCAGCCTTTCTTGCGTTTTCTTGCATTAGCCCACCAGCTAACATGGGAAGCTGTAGTTTGTGTCGATGAACTCGACCCTTTTACCTTTGCCATCCCGGGGACAGGAGAGGGTTGAAAGATTGAATGCGACAACACGCAGATGCATGACTTTATTCACAAAAGCTACATTTTTTTCATTTACTACATCAACATGTGTGTACTGGATTCATAAGAAAAATACTAATCATACATTTAATAATGCTTCGCCACTGTGTTATTGGCTGGTTGCCAGAATCTCCATTTTGTCCTGTGTTTTGATGTGTTTGGAAGGAAGTGTTGATTGATATTCTGTTCGACCAATCAGCAAACAAATCCAAGGAGCATGCTCCTTTCAGTCAACGAGGCTGTGGATCTAATGCAGCCATGGATATATCACTTTCACTATATTTTATAAATGTGTATTCTTTATTTAATCTCAAGTCACCAAAGAAAAGATGCATACATGCCTGGTGAATGGAGGTCAGTAACCTTAGTCATGACCTCTGTGTATGAGGAGAGCCTATCACATATTGTTAGCAAATATGGGATAAGAATAGAATATTGCACTCGCCGTGGAAATGAGCAACATAATGAACTATAGTGTGGTCACCACTCACAACTGATATGTGGGTTTTCAATTATTAGTTTAATTACCTTAAATTGTAGGGGAAATGTCCACGGTCCTGAAGTTGATGGATTGCATTCAGATTGTATTGAGAAGGTTCAGACAAGATGTCTTCATTGGAGACTAGGTAGAACTTAAGGTTTCAATGACTGTGTATCTTCAGTGATCTACCAGCATCAGCATTCTATTCATTAAATGCTCAGGCCACAGCATTGGCCAGTTCCTTTCTGACAGAGTTTGTGGCTCTGCCTCTGTGGCTGACAAATGTCTTTGGCATTCCTCCAAACAGACTTCACTAATGACCTTACATCACCATGACGATCAACCTGAATCTGCTTGCTCTGTAGAAAGTGGCCTCTGAGCAGGACGGGCCAGAGAGAGAGAGTTTAGAGATGCACAGTCGGGTGGAGATATGGGCTGGAGGGTCATATTGACCGTGGCCTATTCCATGCTACCTGTATGATTTGCTTTTGGCGGTAAAACTGTCTGAAAAACAGCAATCACACTAGAGATAAGGGCCACTTCTGACCTTTAGTAGAGAGAGTTCTCCTTGAGGTTACAAAGACTACTGCACCACTCACTTGGCCTGTCTGGGTTTGGCTGTTCTCTACACAGGTCTCATCCGTGTTCATGTGAATATTTCTGTTTTTGCAGTAGAAAAGCCTATGGTTTGCACATAGACACAAGATGTTTGTGTTGTTGTGATGTATGTGTTGTTCAAGACATAGTTTTCATATGTTTAAGCATGCTGAAATGTGTTGCAAATTGTAGGTGTCAACCTCTCCTTCAGATTCAATAATGAGTGGGTCTCCGCAGCGCTTTCAGGTCATCTCCACTGAGCCTGCTACAACACCACAGCGAATACAGGTAATTGTTGTACACTGGACATCACTCAGCTTCAGAGAGAGGCTCTGCTGCCACCTGTTGATGTCATCTTCTTACTGCATGCCAGCAACAGTAATAAGCTAAGCCATGCGTGCAGATTTGTTGATGTAACTCACATACATGGATCTCCCATCTTCTCTGCCAATATCCGTCCTTCTTTTTCTCTTTATTCTCCACTCCTTTGCTGCCTATGTTTCTATCTCTCTCTCTGGTCTCTCTCCCATTCTATCCACCCTCATCAGATTGTAACTGACCAGCAGACTGGTCAGAAGATCCAGATAGTGACAGCGATGAACCCGTCCAGTGCTCCCAAGCAGCAGTTCATCTTGACCACGGCTGACAGCACAGGGACAGGCAAGGTGATCCTGGCCTCCCCAGACAGCCGTAACACCAAGCAACTCATCTTTACTGCTGCAGACAGTCTGATGCCGGGCAGGATCCAGGTACACGTTGCTCTATAATACCACCCCAAGGCTTAGTACATCGTGTTATGGTATTGTTGCCAATATACTGGTATGTTACAGTGCGTCTACTCTGGATTTCTGTAAATGTTTCTGTAAATGTTCTTACAGCATAATATCCAGTTTGCCACCATTGTATTAAGGGGGGACACAGGATCAGTGGCCAGTGTTTGACTGTACCTTGTTTTTCAGATTGTCACAGATGCTGTGTCAATGGAACGGTTGCTAGGGCAGTCAGGGGATTTGAGCCGACCACAGCCGGTGGAGTACTGTTTGGTGTGTGGAGACAAGGCTTCAGGTACTCAAGTGTACAGTTGCATACCTGGACATGAGATGCCTTGTACACATCTTGACTGATGCAGCCTGATACTAAAGTATTCAGACAGTATGATGTAGTGCAGCATGTCAGCAATCTCTGTCTCACACACACACACACACACACACACACACAAAATGATTCACACACAGCTTTCTCTGTGTTCAGGACGTCACTACGGAGCGGTCAGTTGTGAGGGCTGTAAAGGCTTCTTCAAGAGGAGCGTAAGGAAGAACCTAACCTACAGCTGCCGCAGTAAACAAGACTGCGTCATCAATAAACACCACCGCAATCGCTGCCAGTTCTGTCGGCTGAAGAAGTGCCTTGACATGGGGATGAAGACTGAGTGTGAGTTCGCATCCCGTTCCAGGAGCACACACTAATACCGATAGAAACACAGTTACACTCAGACGTAAGTCAGGTTAGTGTGCGTAGGCTAGTGGAGTGACTAGGGAGTAGTGAGTGGAGAAATCATTCTTTAGCTGGACCCAGGTTCAAGCCCCCGTGTCAGCAGCAACTGCAGCAGGCATGCTGTCCTTTAGCTGACCCCGATTCAGACGTTAAGTCTGCTTTGTGCGTCTGTAGCTGTGCAGAGTGAGAGGAAGCCCATGGATCTGGTGCCCAGGGAGAAGCACGGCAACTGTGCTGCCTCCACCCAAAAGATCTACATTCGCAAGGACCTCAACAGCCCGCTCATCGCCACGCCAACCTTCATCTCCGATACAGAGACAGATGGATCCAGGTTAGTGGAGGTCTTGCCTCCAGAGAAACCTCAGAATCAGGTTAGATTTTCTGTCCCATCTTTAAGCTGTTAATGTTGTGTATGTGGGCTTTTTACACCATGGTAGGATTTGGGGTGCAAGTGGTGGTTCAGTTTTTCCAGGGACCCTCACAAATACATTAATACTACTGTGTGTTATCATATCAGCCTGTTGTTGATAGATACTCTGTCTCATGTGCAGATCCAGCCTGCTGGACCAGGGGATGCTGGTAAACATCCAGCAGCCTGTCATCCAGACCGATGGGACCTTGCTGCTGGCCACTGACTCTAAGGTACAGCTGCTTCTACCATTAGGTTTAACTTCTGCCTGCTCTGCTGCTGTCTACCTCCTCCTCCTCATTGTCATGAGAGAATGGTCTTTCAGGAAGAGATAAAGCAAGGTCTTGATATACTTGCATTTTGCAACTACTAAATGTAATGGTTTGTATTAGGGGCTCAAAAAAACAGACAAAGTGGTCTGTACTTAAAATAGCAGTAGGGCAGATTTATTATTAGAAATGTATTAAATGCAGTCTTCATTCAGCCCTGTCCTGTTTTATAAAGAAGCTTTTGTTTTGCTTTTCCAGTGCAGGCCACTGTATTTTATCTGTTGTGTTTCTGTATTTGATCTTGTTTTTTGTATTGCTTTGACCTGTATTTGACCCTGGTGATGGATAATAATATACATGTCCTCTGCAGATGGAGTCAGGGCAGGGTGACTTGGGGACGCTAGCCAATGTTGTGACATCACTGGCCAACCTGAGTGACTCACTAAACGAGAACCTAAACAATTGTAATACCTCAGACAGCCAAAGGGAGGAGCAATCTGCCAGTGAGATAACACGGTCAGTCAAATGTGTTCAAATATACCCCACTGAGCTCCCAGTCAAGAAAATGTCCTTAAACAATTTTAGTAATAAAATAAATCCTACACATTTAAACCAGAGGGTCACATTCATCCCAACCATATGTGGCATTCAAATGTATGTCAGAATCATTAATTTATGCTATAAGTGTGTGTGTGTGTGTGTGTGTGTGTGTGTGTGTGTGTGTGTGTGTGTGTGTGTGTGTGTGTGTGTTATACACAGTGCCTTTGACACCCTGGCCAAAGTCCTGAACCCACTAGAAGCCGGGATGGGACAGTGCCTGGCAGATAAGTCAGAGTGCGTTAGTGGAGCAGCCATCCAGCTGATTGGTCGAGACCAGGAGACCCCCATCATCGAGGTGGAGGGGCCACTGCTTACAGACAGCCATGTCACTTTTAAGGTAGGTGGGGTGGCTGGTCAACCAAAATAAGTTTTATTTTGGTAGTTAGCTGTATGAGTCTCCTCGTTCTTTATTTTGTCATCTGTAGGTCATAAATAAGGAATTAGGAATTTTTCCTCAATATATCCATGCCTTTGTTTGTTTTCTCTTTGCTTCTTTCCTCTAGCTGACTATGCCCAGCCCCATGCCTGAGTATCTGAATGTACACTACATCTGTGAGTCAGCATCCCGCCTCCTTTTCCTCTCCATGCACTGGGCACGCTCCATCCCTGCCTTCTCAGCTCTTGGGTGAGATTGCTTTTGGCACAAGGACACTTAAATTATACCCTTAGTCAATAACATTGCAGGCTCCTCTGTGTTTATAATATTTTCAGCAGTTCAAGAATAGAGCGCATTATCAACTATCTATGGACCAGTACTCTGTCTCTCTCTCTCAGACAGGAAGCAAACACCAGTTTGGTGCGAGCCTGCTGGAATGAGTTGTTCACCCTGGGTCTGGCTCAGTGCGCTCATGTGATGAACCTGTCAACCATCCTAGCTGCCATCATCAACCACCTTCAAAGCAACATCCAAGATGGTATGGCCCTCAGACCTCGTCATCACTTCACAGTACAGTATGACACACACGTATAAGCAGGGGTGATGAAATGTGATTTTTGCTTTTCTTGTTACCATAATCATCTAGGTCTTAAAACATTCACACATAAAAAAGCTGCCTTTTGTCGGCCACGACGAAATCGGGGGAGGACTATGGATGGTCACCTTTCAATTGTTTGTTTGTTCATCCATCATGTAGGGTGTTGTGCTTCGTTATGAACGATGAGACTATTTGGTCAATTGTGAAAATTGACAATTATTGAAATTATTCGTAGTAATTAATATCTTATTAATTAACACTTGCGGGGCACCACCAGTTTACACTGGAATAGTCTCTTTATAATGATATCAGTCTAATAATCAGAAGAAGTGAGCTCTAGATTTCAGTGATTTTCTACCTTCATGTCCAGGATATATCAATGACACACAAAAGCCAGTTCTGCCAGATTTTATTAACTAAGTAAATAAAACACCAATAAAATGAATAAATGTATACTAAACTAAAACAGATAATGGCAATAAAACTAGCAAACAAGATAGCAAGATAAACAGTGGCAGAGGATATATCAAACAAGGTAGGAAGTTAAACAGTGGCAGAGGAATTTGTCTGTTTTTTGTCCATGTGTTATGTGCATTCCTCAGACACCACCAGCATAATTCAAAATAACATTGATTGGCCTAACAGGGACACATTTGTCACTGATTGACAGTGATGGGGACTGCATCGTTCATTGGGAACGACATGTTTACTGTTACGTTGTTCTAAGTAACTTGCATGGTCAAATAAAGGTTAAATAATGAAATGATGAATGTTCATACTCTAAACTGGGTATTCTCCTCCATCTCAGACAAAGTTTCGGGGGACAGAGTGAAGCAGGTCATGGAGCATATCTGGAAGTTGCAGGAGTTCTGTAACAGCATGACGAGGGTGGAGACAGACAGCTACGAATATGCCTACCTGAAGGCTATAGTGTTGTTCAGCCCCGGTGAGTGTGTTTAGAAGAGCATCTGAACTTATTTTTTGAATCAAGTTTATATTGGACTTGGGGTGGCATCGTGGCTCAGTGGTTACTACTGTCGTCTCACAGCGAGAAGGATTGGGTTTGATTCCCAGCCCCGGTCCTTTCTGTGTGGTGTTTAAATGTTCTCCCGGTGTTTGCATGGTTTGCTCCAGATGTTCCAGTTTCTTCCCACAGTCCAAAGACATGCAGGTCAGGCAGATTAGAGACTCTAAATTGCCCCATAAGTGTGAATGTGAGTGTGATTGTCAGTCTATCTGTGTTCGCCCTGTGATAGACAGGCGACCTATCCAGGGTGTTTCCCTGCCTTCTGCCTAATGCATGCTGACATAGGCTCCAGCCCCCTGTGATCCTGAATAGGAATAAGCAGGTAAAGAAAATATATCAATTAATGAATGTTATAAATCAAGTGAAAGAAATTCCATGGAAGAGTGAAAGTGCTTTGAATGAAAGACCATGACAAAACACCAACGTGCATGTTAGGGATTGACTGTTTCACTTATCAGACCACCCAGGCCTGGATAGCAACAGCCAGATTGAGAAGTTCCAGGAGAAAGCCCTGATGGAGCTGCAGGACTATGTGCAGAAGACCTATCCAGATGATGCCTACAGGTACACCCCATATCTATTTTCAGCTGTGAAGTGAAGTGACATGAAGAATATAGCTTTTACTAATTTTTTTTTTTTACCACACTTTGATGTGAAGTTTGATAATGCCAAGGGTGTAGAGGGAAGTGTCTCACCCTCACTGACCTGAATCTGGCTCTTGAAGACCATGGCACACTGGCGAACAACTGAAAAAAACAAGGGGCTTATGAAGGCGTCTCATTTCCAAACAAACAAAACAAAAATATCAAGATGACATTGGTGGTTTCATTCTGCTATGTCTTGTGTGTTTGGTTCCCCAGACTGACCCGTATCCTGATGCGTCTCCCAGCCCTGCGTCTCATGAATTCAAGCATCACAGAGGAGCTCTTCTTCACTGGCTTAATAGGTAACGTCTCTATAGACAGCATCATTCCCTACATCCTCAAGATGGAGACGGCTGAGTATAACAGCCAGGACTCTGACCCTACAGACTGACACCCCATCACTCCTGCACCTAGAGGAACTGTCTTTTTAAACATAAGTCAATCTTCCTCATATACTCCCTTTGTCCCTCAAATGGTTTACTGTTGACCCCCAGCCCATCATCCCGCAGCGGCCCCTCATCTTTATGATGATGTATGATGCAGAGTCATTCAGGAATTCCAGTCAGATTAAGATCATCTGGCATTGGAAAACCAGGATGACATTTGGAATGTTTTCTGGAGGAGATACAGTGTGGTACTCTATAGCACTTCAAGCAAATTCCTCATATGTGAACTTTTGACTCAAGCCTTTCAAGTTGTTTAGTCTTATCTAAGCCTTACCGTGCTCTCATGTTGGTCACATATATCATTTAACACTAGCTTTTTTAATATCAGATAGGTGTATTAACAAGTCCACAGTCCCCAATCTGAAAGTACACAGAGACGTGTGGGACTGGAAATTTCACCTATTTTAAAAGTCTCATTTTAAGACTAAAAGACCTTTTGGTACTGACTGTAAATGTACTTTGAAGCTGTAAAGTGTATGTTGTTTGTTTTGCACACATTGGCACAGTATAGACTGGGGTGTTGAATGGCATAGTTAACAAATTGAGATTTTTGGCTTCAACAATAAAGACCCGGCAAGGCTTTTCTGAATGTTATACAACAGTGAATTTAAACAAATGTTGGTGTCATGATTTGTTTTTTGTTTTATTTATCCATTTTACAAATTGACACAATTTCTTATAGTATGGAAGACTTCAGTGTACAGTTACTTATGTATATAACAATTCTTTATTTACCGCTAAATATTAATGGTTGAAAAGAGAACTTATAAATCAGGTACAAGAACTAACTCAGTTTAATCGCAACTAACCTCGATCCTTAATCTGCAGAGTATTCAAATGGACTAACCATCTTCTGTATTGAGCTGCCTCAGTGCATTCATGGCTCGTTACAACATGACCAATATTTGTTTCCATTCTATTTTATTTTGTTTCAATATTTGAATTCAAATCAGATTCACAGATTCAGTTAAGCTAAATTGGCCAGTTAAATTGACCAACCTCTTAATGGAATGGTCGTTGTTCATGTTTATTTTCCTGGATAATATCTCAGAGATTTTATGTAGAGTTGGACATGAATAGGTACAGGTTTTTTTTCTGGATTAGGAGATGCATATTTGTATTATGGTTATTATGGTCGCAAATGTTGTCTGTGCAATCGCCACATCACTTTTCCCTTTATGACAATCAATTTTATGCTATTTTCCTCCAGTCTCATTTCAGTTTCGCATCAGCCTTGTTTTCTGCATTTTGTATGTCTATTAATCAATAGCAGTTTTTTCCTCCAAGGAATCAGATGAGCTACAAGGTTTGGGTTCAGAAATGTTACTTATGTTTAGTTATGCTACTGTTTTTGTACACATAATGTGTCATTTGTATTCAGTTATATGCACACCAGCTTTTGTGGCATTCAATTGCATTCATGCTGACTAAAACTTGTGTTACATATGTTTTTAAAAACTTTTAATTTAATTTGTTGTGAACAAATTTGCTTGTTGCATACTAAGTGTACTTAAAGTACTTTTGGGCAGGTTTCCCAGATTAAAAAAACAGATTTCCTGGGAAACCAGCCTCAAGTGTATCAATGTCTTGAAGACCACATGGAAATATGCATAGGCCTACCTACACATATTATTGTTCAGCATCCACAGCAACATGAATGATAATAATGTAAAGAAGTCAAAAATGATTTTGTTCTTGTGAAATATAATATCTGGGTTTAAAACCCATGAAGACTGTTTATAAAGGCACTTGTGTGAATTGATCTTTGTACATGTAATTTCATTAAAATGAGTGCATGTTGTTTTTATGCGGGGTTTTATAATCTTGTCACTGTCTGCCCTAATAAGGAGCATTATTATTATTTTTTATAGTGCATTGCAGTGCATGAAGTTGCTTAAATGCATTTTATTAAATGCTGTATGAAAAATGTTGATTTAAATGTTGTGGCTTTAAAATGCTAACCATGAGCAGTTGCCATATTAGAGGATATTAGACCTGAAAGGGGATTTTTTTCAGTTTTGTGGATTGAGTATCCTATGGTTGAAATTTTTATAAATGTACATGTACTTGTTCACTCATGTGAAATGTATTTCTTCAAAAATTGTGATGGAATAATAATACAAACAACATTCATTTTTGCTCAAGTTTGTCACAACCATACATTTTCTACCTCACATCAGTGAAGATATAAAAAAAAATGTATTTCACAATTGTGCTCCTGTATCGGCATTCCATTCTCTGAGGCTGGCTTCTCTCTGAAGCCACAGAAACTGTTATAAAATAAATAAACAATTATTCATACATTAAGACATGACTAAGTCTAATCATGCTGAAAATGTGTTTTCTTTGTCTGTCTATTTCTATCGTTGCCTTCAAGTGCTGGCAGAAATACGGAAATTACAAGATGAGCCCACATGAACGACCCAACAAAGGGAAAGTCAGTTTTCAATAATGGATGGCAACAATGATGTAATTTATTACCCTATGTTTTTGGCATCACATGTAAATAACATGGATAATGGATGTTTCTATTTTCACTTTGTTTAACTTGTAAGTTGTCACATTGCCTGACATGGATTTTCTCCTCTTCAAGAAGCACTTTGCTGCTTGATTCCTACAATAAAACATCAGCCTTTTGTCATGGGGTTAGTTTTGTTGTATCCGACCAAAAGTTCTTCAATGCGTGACAACTCGCATTTGCTTCGATATCGGAAGTTGGAGCTTACAAGGAGCACTTGAGGACAGCATATCCATATGCAGCATGGACAGCTTGACCGCAAAGAACTACAAGTACCAGGCTGCCAAGTTGATAAGGCTTTGACCTACGTCATCAACACGGGACTCGTCGTCACGGGCTGTGCGTCCATAGACAGATCTCTGATGATATCGTGTAAATAAAGACTTTAAAATGCCTATGAAAGGAAGGTTTCCGATCAGAAGAACACTGGAGTATCTCCAGAAAGGCGATATCATCTTTAAAAACAGAGTGAAGATCATGACGGTGAATTACAACACACATGGAGAGCTCAGCGACGGAGCAAGGTCAGTGACGCCTGACAGTTTAACGTTAGCTGATACACTCACCCAAACTCTCTTTACCTACCTTTAATTTGGGGAATACAAAGGAACCCAGGTTTTAGTTTGATATAAAGCTATATGATGTAAATTTGGAGTGTGCATAATAGTAAGTAGTACGATCACAAACCGAACCGATGTGAATTATAAAAAATAATAATGTGAAAAAAATAACAAATTAATGTAATGCTTTTCTTAAAATATTATGGACTTTTGTTTATATTGTTTGTTGTTTGCTATGGGCATCGCTGGTTGGAGGTCATAGTCTACCCATCTTTCCCACAACATTGCTGTGCAACTGTTAAGATCACTCGTGTATGAAAGTGGCTTTTCGCCGATTTCCTGTTCTAGAGAAAAGTCAGGCAACTTGCTATGTTAATGTATGACGTTAAATGTTCCTAATGTGTGCACCTCTCTTTGTGCTTTGCAGAAAGTTTGTGTTCTTCAATGTTCCTCAAATCCAGTATAAAAACCCATGGGTTCAAATAGCAATGTTCAAGAACATGACGCCATCACCCTTCCTGAAATTCTACCTAGGTGGGTAGCCATGCCTTGCTTTGGCTCTGTACTGGATAATGCCTTTAGTGAGGTGTGAACTGGGCTGACCTGTGTCTCTCTCTCATGCAGATGATGGGGAGCAGGTACTTGTGGATGTGGAAGGGAAGGACCATAAACTAATTTCACAACATGTGAAGAAGATTCTTGGCAAAACAGAGTAAGATATTCTCAGTTACTAATAAATGTGGCACCATGACATGTGTACATGACTAAACTGTCATGGCCATATATCTGTGATTGTGGTTTGGTTGCAAGTTCCATGGATGTGAATGATTTGTAAATGGCCTTAGGAAAAGCATGAAGGTCTTCTCTTTGATTCAGACATACAAGTTGAGGCATCAGGTGTTAAGTGATCACACTTCAGTAATGACATTGGAGAAATTCAAACTTGGGCATTATTTTCATCTTTAGTTCATTTTCTGTAGTGGATGATCTGTTGACTTTATTTTTGCCCCCTCTACCCTGCTCACAGAGAAGTCTTGCAGGCAGAGGCCAAGATGGAGGCTTCCAACCCTGCCAACTTTGGTCCAAAGAAGTACTGTCTGAAGGAGTGTATCTGTGAGGTGGAGGGCCAGGTGCCTTGCCCTGGCACCACGCCACTGCCAAAAGAGATGACTGGCAAATACCGTGCCCAGATGGCAGCTTCACAGGACTGAGGCTGACAAGAGCAGACAATGGTTGACTCAATGGGCAATATTATGATATTATGTATGTTTGATTTTGTACATTAATGTAATTGGAAAAGACTGGCGGTTTACTGTTTTTTTTGTAAATAGTGGTAACTAAATGGGCTGCACAATGCTGTGTGCTTAAAGATAGTGGCCTGCTGGACTGAGGCCATCCAGACCAACAGAGGATGCTGACATTTGGGCATTTACTACTGGGCTAGTATTGTTTTGCTCCATGCCACCATTAGGGAAATCAAAATACTAAATAATTACAACCAGGATCCTTTGATGGGATGTTAATGATCTCAGATCAGTGTTACACTCAGAAGTCAGTCACACAATCACACATTTTACTACAGACAACCTTTTATTAGTGCTGAGATGGAGTCTTCTAAAGTTGATAAATAATGTCTGATGAAGGTCTTAGTGTCCAAGACTTTGTTTTAATTTAGCAATAAAATAAGATTTTTAATGCAAAGATGTTTTGACCCGATGGCTTCCACATATAACAAAGTGAACAGCTAACATTAAAAAGATACTGAAGTTATTCACATTTGCCACAATACACCATTTATGTTACTTGCTTTGCTTAAAAATGTTCTGCTGTTAATAGTTACAAAGGTTAGTGGTGCATGATCAACAATACTGCTTTGTCTACGAACAGAAAGACGTTCAGAATGAAAAGAAAGCACAATTACGTTCAGATGTATATAACAAGAGACTTGGCAGCGTTGTGAGTGATAATACTTGCTGGTACTGTATTTAGTGTTAATATTTTTCAACAAAATTATCCAAAGTGCCCTAAACCTAAGGATTTGGTGGATCGAGTTAAAAGATGGGGATCATTTTTGCATATACCACAGGATTCTAGTCTCATCGTTTGTTGTCTTCATGTTGCCTATGATGTGCCACGGTAGTAGTGGCTGGTATGTCAATGAGTACCGAGTGACTCTTCAAATAAAATCAATTTTACAACACTACTGAAAATCTGGACTTCCTAGATCAAACTATTGAAAGGATAACATTTGGATCAGGACTTGGCAGATAGCACAGAAGAAGAAAATATGTTTTCAGAGATCCGAGCCTTTATCAGTAGAATTTATAAGAACCAAGAGAGCAGGAAGACGAACTTGGCCACTGGCTCCATAGAAAGACCCGCATTAGATAGCACTTCACAAAGACACCATGAACACATGAATCATGCAACCTTACTAAAAGCTAGGCTAATGCATTTATCCTGTGCTTTGCTGGAACAAGAGTACTACTGTAAACAGAATAAGAACAACCTGTAGGGGTCGCAAAACAGGATATTGAAAACATTTTGCTTCTCTTGGCTCACTGGCATTTACCATGCACCTTTTCCTCAGTAAAAGGTCTAAAATGCAACCAGGCAAAGGCCACCCATGACACAGAGCAGAGACCAATAGTGATAAATGAACCAAACCCCTTGTGTAGGATTTCTCCTGAAACATGCATTAGGACACAGACAGAATGTAGCCTAACAGGAACAGGTAACACATGCTAGTTTGTGTTCAGTTTTGTAAAAATGGCAACCTTCATTGACATGGAAATGAACAGCTGTCACAGCAAACTGTTACTAATGAAAACACGTAACGTCTTATGAGTTACTGTTGTAATTATGCAATCCTAACATGGATATGGTCTATGTTAACTAGGAGTACGATTAAACATTAAAAACATTTCCTTGTGATCTCGCCATCATAAAGATCCTGTCGCTGTGTCTGACAGTCACGTAACTGGAGCAATGGCAACGACTTGATGCTGTATACAGTGTGCCTTGTGCTTTTGCCATACAAACCTAAAACAAAGGGTCATTACACGGCCAAGCAGTGAGAGTGACTGAATTAGTGATTTAAGTATGTGATAGACTATTAATATCTAACAATGCATTTCATGGTCAATATCCTTCAACTGCTCAATCATGGAACAAATCCCAATATTTTTAACGGATAATTCAATTTGTAGTTTAATTGTTGGATGGTTCTTTGGCCTGAGCCCAACTGAAACTGTAATGCATGTTTTGATCCTTTGGTAATAGTCACATTAACAGCGACAACTTAATTTAGCATAAAACAAAGTTTTGCTGTTGATTTAATATTATTTGATCATGAAGGGTGAAACATGCTTCAGTTGCCCTCATTTGTCATCATGAGGGCAAAATGTAGCTATGGCTAAATTTTGCCACTTTTTAAAATGGCAAAGTACAAGTACAAGAAGGCCAAATCATGTAGTCCAATATCACCAAGACCATAGTCTACACTCAACTCAAAGGAACCGTGTCTCCATTTGCACTGATAAACTAGGGTTAACTTTAGCAGTGGAAGCAACAGTTGTTAACATCCTCTACAACTGAAATTGACCTGCAGTGTTCGCAAATGAAGGGAGTCACTCCAGACCACTGAGACATACATACCTAATTTTAGGACTAGCCTAGTCCTTCTGTGGTGCAGGTGACCTCACCCAAACCACAACCAGTGGGCTCATTAGTCATTAAAGTGAGCTAGCCTTATAGAACTGGATAGACAACCTTGTAAGTAGCAGATAACCGGGGGGTTTATGAGGGGAAGGTGTCAGTGTTTTTTCTTCTGTTCCTGCAGAGTGTGCTGTAGTTCTCTCAGGTTCTCTGACAGTAGCTCCACCTCATCGAAACGACTGTTGAGCTTGGCATCAAAGATGTAGGCCCTAATGTTGTCAATCTGCTGTAGTAGCAGTTCCTCCTCTATCATGTCAACATCTGGTAAAGCCTCCTCCTCATCCTCCCCATCAAAAGGGTTTGTTGAGACTCCTGGGGAATTCCCAGAGGCCTCCATGAAAGGGTTGCCTGTGTCACTATCGACCTCCTGCTCAAAAGGGTTGCCAGGTATGGTCCCAGCCTGCCCGTCCTGCTCACCGTCTTCTTCCTCCTCAAAGGGGTTGTACTGTTTCTTTCCATTGGTCACCTCTTGGTGTTCCTTCTGGATTTCATCAAAGAAGGGATTGGACGGATCCTCCTCAATGGGAGTAGAGCCCGCTTCATCAAAGGGGTTAAGTGAGGCACTGTTCTGTCCTTCAACACTAGGGGGAGTTACATGCCCCCCTAAGCTCCTCAACCTGGGAGGTGACTCCTCCTGGCCTATGAGAGCAGGGAAAGCCCTTAAAGATGGGGGGCTCCTCTCAGCTTTAGGGGTCAGTTCATCTGCTGCATCGTCTTCTTCTTCCAGAAAACCCCCTGCCTGGCTGAAATCCAGAGTGCTTTCCCAGGTGAAGGAAGGCTGGCTGGAGCCTGAAGCCGGGGCCCTCTGCTCCCTCTCCTCCCTTTCCCGGGCCTCCAGTCGATGGATCTCCTCCTGCTGCAAGCTCTCCTCCTCAGCCAGCTTCTGAGAGAGAGCGATGGCCAGCCTGGTCTGCTGCTGGTCATATTCGTCCTGTAGCTGACGCAAGTTCTCCTCCAGCATGGCCACCTCATCTGTCCGCTGGGCCTCCCGTGCCTGACGTAGGAATGACTGAATGTTGTCTATCTGCTGCAGCAGAGGGTCTTCCTGCTCGCTGCGTGTGTGGAGGGAGTCTGAGGAGGGCAGCCAACCAGCAGCCTTGCTCATGCGGTGGGCTCTAGGGGCCTTCGGCAGCTCTCCATTGGTGCTGGCAGCTGGACGGTTCTTCTCAGACTCTTGCCTCCTCTTCAGGGTCTCCTGGGTAGCCTGTTGAGCAGAGGAGAACATAAAATGTACACTTTTGGTAACTTGTTGGGTCAGTGAACAAGAATATGTGTACACCTTCTTACCAGTCTCTCTTGTTGGAGTCTCTTCTCTTGTTCCTGTTTTCTCTTTTCTTTCAGCCCCTGATACTTTTCCTTAGTGGGTAAAAACATCAGACCTAACAGCTTCTCCTATCAGAGGGAGAACAATAGACAGAACTGGTGAATTCAGGGAGAGGTGGGATCAAGGGAAAGAGGTTTATAGCAAGATAGAGTATAATAATAGAGGGACAAAATTGGAACTATTTGTCTTTATAGGTAATATAAGACATCTTCATTGTTTTTTTCCATCTCATTCAGATGCTGACCATTATCTGACTCAGGTCTTACTTGGACAAAGAGGGTGGCTGTGTAGCGGATCATCCTCTGTAGCTGGAGGGTCTTTGGATGGGGTGGTGGATCATCTTTCATTCCCAGTGTTAAAATCCTCTTACTGACAAGAATACACAGAACTTCATTTAATCTCTGTAAAAACTTAACATTTGGCAAAATGCAGAATGCTGTTCAAACTTGAAACAGCTGGTCAGACCTAACATCTACCTTAGTGCATCGATTAGTTCGTAGTATTTCTGTACTTCCATTCTCAGTCCACCAGCAGTGTCAAGATTGTATGTGGTTTCTCCGGCACTATGAAAGAGCCATGACAATAATCAATGCAGTCTCACATATTAAAGAATACCACTGTCAAATCAGTAATGTTTATTAAATATTGACTGATAAGTAATGGGGCTTACTTGAGAGATTCAGCCATTCGGATATACTCTGGAGCCTTCTCATCCACCTTGTCCATGCACAACCTCAGCCTCTGACAGGAAGACAAGGTATGAGCCAGTGAATGGTAGGAAACCACAACAGAAAAAGATCAAAAGACAGGAAGGACACAACAAAGTAAATTCAACACTTGATTTTATTATGAACTGAAAACACTGAGTAAGAACGAACTGTGCCACTATGGGGAATAGATGGATAGGCAGACTATAAACAATGTAATGGTCCATTCAATAAACAGGTGATGTTTCAGTTACCTACCTCGTAAAGTTTGACTATGTCAGGCATGTGGTCTTTCTCCTCCAATTTCTGCTGCCTCTTCAGCAGTGTGTCCATGCAGTGGCGACAGCAGCGAATCTTCTCGTCATCCTTCTCCTCCAGCATGGAGGTTACGCTGCTCAGGCTGCTGATGCTGCCTCGCCTGGAGCCCATCCCACTGCCACCGCCCCCTGCTGGAGGGGACTGGGATTGGCCAGGGCTTCCAGGGGCACACAGGGCCTCCCGTGTCCCACTAGTTAGCTTATCTGAGAAGAGACAGTGCTGGGATAAATATGGCAGAAAGCTTATGTAACCTGGACCAGACTCTAATTATTTCATGTGTTTTGCTATGGTTTTGTTTATACTCACAAGCCAATGGCAAGGGGACAAATTCCATGCACTTCCTACACATGATGGATCCACAGAGACGGCAGTGGTGCCGCCGGTTTCGGATGTTGAACTTGTTCCCACAGTCAGGACAGAACGGGACATCAGAGTCACTCACCCATGACACGACAGACTTCTCTATCGCTATAAAGAGGGTCGAACATTCATTTGTTTGTAACATTGAATGAATACAGTTCACAAGTATCAGAATTTCAATGACAACACAATGTGGACAAACCTCTGATTCTGGCCGCATCTGAATTGATCCGGTCAAAAGATGTCAGCTGAAAAGCAACAGTTTTCATGGTAAATGACCTGGTACTGTCAGATAGTCTTAAATCAAATTTACATAGAAGTGGAAAGAAAATTGTGGTTTAAATGTTGTGGTTTGCAGTTACAACCACACCTTTTCCAGTCTGATGATGAGCTTGTTGACCTCAATGACATAGTGGTCTATCCTGGCTGCCCGGTGTTTTTTGAACAAGTCCAGGTGACTTCTGGTTGCTCCTACAAAGACAAAGACAAAGACAAAGACATTCACTTGACTGCTAAATGGCCCTCAAGATATTTCCTAGCAGTACTGAAGACAATGGATGCCCATGCAAAAAAACAAACAAACAGTGGAGTGGAATCTACTTTCACAACTTTTACAGTCCAGTGTTTCAGTCTCACCCAACTCCTGAGGCTCCCACATGTATGGGTCCACTCCGCCATAGTAGAAAGACTCATAACTGCCAGTATCAGGTCTGTCTTCTCCATCCCTCTTAAGCAGCTTGTCTTTGGCTTTCTTAGCCTTCTGAACCAAACCTGTGCATCAAGAAAATGAGACACAAAATGAACTCCAAATAGGGGAGGAAGAAATTATATGACATTAACTGTCCCTTGTGCTATTTAAGGCAAGTCCCTGTGGAGAAAATTGGCTTCCATATTACGGGAAAGTGGATGTGTCATTGGGCTGCTCAAGTTACTATGTTTTATTCAAGGAGGCCCAGAACAAATCCAGAAGGCTCAACAATATGTTCTGGCAACCCAGAACCAAACCGCACCAAATCTGGTTTCAATAATAATCAGGGATATACTCATCTACATTAAGTTTCCTTGACAATGCACACACACTTGGCCGTACAATTTGTCACTGTGTGTCTTGCACTAGGCTCCATTTTAAATTCCTCAAGATCAAGGTAATTTAAAAACATAAATCAGCAAGGGAATTTCCAATGGTGATGGATTCAGGCCATTGCTGATCCCTGATGTATTTGTCCAATCACCCAACGCTACTACCCAATAATAATCCTTTCCGACTTGTTCATCTTCATGTACAAAGACAATTTGATGCATAGGGTTCTCTCTCATAATGAGTGAAGGATTAATTTTGGCTTGTTTGCTTCTGCCAGGGACTTCAATACTTTATTATGCCACCAAGTGCACTGTCCTTAGAAAAGATTAACTTTGCATACTGACAGGATATGACTAAGTGCTGCTGTTAGCCACTGGTTGAGGTTTTGAGGTGGTGACAGCAATTCATATATTGCTCCAGTAATTAATTTAATCCTACAAGCCTCCATATTCCAAAGCCCTTTCCAGCTAAGCTTCTTCATCTCTACATCTTATCCCCTTCCTATTTCATCCATTGTCCCTGTTTATCTTGAGAAGCTGCAATATCACATGTTGCTACTTCTTCCCGTCAATATATTTGGTCCACTAACATGTTCCTCTTTTCTAAGGGTGTTACTTTGTATTATGCATCTTTGCAAATGTCACATTGAATAGCTGTTGTGAGTGTCCCAGGTCTTATTTCTGGCTACAACTATCATTTAGGACCAATATTAAATCAGGAAATTTCTGATTTGGGTTTTTATACCTCAAAAGGGAAGTGGATCAACAAGCAGCCAAGCTTGACATTAAAAATTTCACTGGTTGGAAAATAATATTAGCAACAAATTTCCATGATATTTCCAAAACTATATGCACAGGTTCCATTTTCCATAACCTTCCCAGGAAAACACATTTCCAGGCCTGGAAAAGTCACAGGTTTTCCATGACCATAGGAACCAGCCTCAAAAAGATGTCTGAGGCAACCAGTGAACCTAATTTGTTCGTGGATATAATTGTTCTTGTGTAATATAAGAGGAGCAGATGTTGTTGGAACATGATGAGACTGTGAAAACAGGAAAATTCTGGGGCGAGACTCACTTTTGAGCTGTCCCCTAACATGGCGGTCATCCCCAGAGTGCTCCTCTTCATAGTGGTCCTGGAGTTGATAGAATGACTGCAGGTCCTTCAGGCACAGAGGGCAAAGAAAGCCCTCCTTCACTTCCCCTGTGCCCTCAAAGGGGGGCGGGTAGCTGGAGGCCATGACAGGGGTAGACTGTGGTGCAGGACTGGAGAGAAAAAATGCTGGCGAGATCCTGCTTCATTGCACATGCCACTGGGTGTGCAGCCCACCCATCATCAGCTCCATTGCACCAAAGAGAAGCCTAGTGATTAGGGTCAGAACAAAGCAGAGGTGATGATTTAAACTACTACACGTAGGATACACACTAAGCTCAGAAGAGTGGTGTGGCAGAAGAGGCAAATAGACATTCCTAACCAGTCCATAAATTAATTCCTAGCTTGCCCAAAAACCCAACCCAGGCTTGAACATGTTCTCATTTACTTTTGCATTTACTTACAATGTGGGTAAATGTAAAATATATATACTTCGATTTATTACAACATAAATAGTATTAAATATTATATAATGATGCTTTCATATGTGAGTAAACCGGGCACGCCCATCCATGTTGGGTGCTGAGCTGTGGAGTTGCACAACTACTAACTGTAGACGTCAGCAAGTCAATGTGGTGACTTAAAAAGGTTTTCTTGAATTATATGCACATAAAAATCAAACCAGGCTTTAAATGTCAAGCGAGCTCTGTAAGAGTTAAGTTATCCCATCCGCAACATAAGCACAGTTTACTGGGGCAGCTGTCCAAATAACTGTAGACATTACGCTACATAGCTGACGTGAGGTGATTATTTTGCTGACTATGAGTGCAAATTTTCATTAAAGTGTTATTAACTGTCAACTGTCTATCCCTTTAGGTAGCTACCGTTACACTGAACAGACACAATTTAGCTAGAGAATGCTAACTGAATGCTAACTCTAGCTTTTAGCAAACATTTCTGCTATCTTGTAGCTAAACATCACAGAGATAAATATGTTTCATCGACTACAACAACTAACTGAGAACCAACTAATCCAAGGCAGCATCTATACTTACAAATGTACCAAACAGTACTTGTTTTGTTGGCAGTTTGGATTCTCTTGACAGCTCGAAGTCACCAGCTGCAGCGTAGCAGCCCTGCCTAGTCAGGTGATACAGCATACAGTCGGTATGGCACGGGAAAAGGGACAAACGGCACGAAACTAATGCGAGTACGGTAAGTGCTATTGTAGAATTGTGAGACTGTAAGAATTGTAGCGGGGAGTCTTGGGCCATTTAAAAGTACTTTCTTGCATTTTCACACCTCACATGACCTCTAGCAGAACTGATGACTACCCATTAAGGTAAGGTATTGTTAGAGTTTTAATTAAAATTAATAAGTTGTTATAGTTGTTGATATAATTTGTTATGATTAAGTGTCAACTTTGCTCGATTGAGACATTCTTTACCAAAACAGCTCGATTTACAACCACGAACACACAATTTAAAAGGGTCTACACGTAAAGAAATAAAGTCTGCATTACCTTCAATCTATATTTCCTTTCCAACTCAATATGTTCTTCCTAAAACCAATCTGCTTCTCTTTGTTTCTCCATTGTTATCTTTCCTTCTAGTCTTACGTACCCATCTCCCCTGCATGTCATTTCTGCTTACATATTTTCCCCCATTCCTGATTCTTCTATTCCGCCATAATACTTCTTCCCTGCATATTCTAATTTCTCTACTCCACCTATTCTGTTTCATTGTACATTTGCCTTTCCTTTCCTCTATCTAGCCTTCATCTCTTTCCTTCTCTACATGTTCTTCACTTTTTTATTTCCACCAATTCACTTAAATACATTTTCCTTCTTTCCCTCCTATCATTATTTTCCTCCAATTTCTCTAGTCCACCTGTACTGTTTCATTCCTGAGCATGTACTTTGTTGTTGTTTGTTGTGTGTGCGTGTGCGTGTGCGTTGGGTGACAGAATGGGGGACAGTTCATGTTTCATATCAGGTTTAATTATAATTACATCACTGGAATGGGCCATAATTGCACACAATTTCATATTTCCGAGGGATTTATTTTATTATGTATGATCCGTTTAAAACACAGACAAATACATGTAGATAGCATGAAAGATAAGGCTGCCAAGTGCATCATCTTTGTAAGAGGCTCTCAAGGGACTGCCTTTAAACAGTCCATGCCCACGTAATATGCAGTTATGCAGTTTAATGTAACTCCATTTGTCCTTCAGGTATTTCAGACAAGCTAGAGACCAGGCATGAAATTATTAAAGCTCTGGGTTAATGGCTTGTCTACTTTTACAGTGAGTTATGCTTTGAGATATTATGTTATGAGTTATTTTCCCTTTTAGGCCTATCTTATAAAGGGAAGTTATACTTGTACAATTTATGTTTTTGACTATGCTATTCCACTGGGCACTGGCACCGTAGTGGGTTTGGGTGGGTGGGTGGGTGGTTTCAAGGTAGGCTACAGTTGGGGATTGTGCTAAGTCTCTATCTAACTTGTGTGCTTGGTGAAACATTTACATATTGATCAATCTTGTGGGCACCTGCTCCCAAGGCATTGATGAAATGAACCCAATTAAGCTGAGGAGAGAGTACCTGACACAGACTGTTTCTAATTGATTTGAAATAATCATTTGAGATGGGGCTATTGCCCTGTTGGACTAGATAGTTGGCCTTGTTGGGAGTGCTTACTGAATCAACAGTTGAATAGGCTTTTACAATGCATGAAGGCGATGTAGTTTTGCGTATATGCATTCACCCTCTCATCACTCTCTGCAACGAATGTCACGTGCAGGCCACAAATCTTTACCAGTGCATTTTATTTTACAACAAAATTATTGATAGGCTTTAAGGCAAAGGTAACATACAATGTACAGCAATAGGTGAAATAAACTTAGAATCCATGCAATAATGTTTGTGTAAAAAAATAATCAATGACACACTTTATTTGCTGTGGTATTAATTATATTTTATATAAGTTGAAAATAAATAAATACATCTAACTACGGATTTCGTTTCTATAACTCTGAACGTAACCGCCTAGGAGTGTGGGTATACTGTATAACCTCAGTGTTTTTCCAGTTGGAGCATGTACTGGCAAGCGTCTAGCATCACAGAGGCTACATCGCCAAAGCCAATATGGCAAATGCTTTCATCCTTGATCTTGGATGACAGCATATTCCACCGAATCAAAAGGAATAATAACTATCGCAGTTTAACACAGGTCACGCCCACTTATGAACAGGTTATTTCTACTGATATCAATCCAAATGAGCGCCTCTGCTTTCACGTTTAGTGCACAATTACGCACAAGCTCTCCAAGGGAACAAACGCATGTTCAGCTTTAAAATAAATCACACACATTCAGGAGGTGATCGAGTCTATACTTAGGGTTATATGTTTCGAAAACATCTGCCAAATAAAATGACTGTGGTGTAAAGGCGTAATAATGTAAATTGATTAACTTTTTGAAATGACTCATCATGGTGCGTTCAGTTACACATTTAATTGTTTACATTTCAGCAGTATTTACGCACACCAGATCTTCTTTTGATTACTCTACTCTTCCTCCACCAAATCCTCCTCGGGTGCCAACCTTTTACCCGGGTGTTGTCTCTTCTCCTCAGCGCGACTCTTGGTAATGTTGTCTAGAAAGTCGAGCAACAAGCTGGTCTTGCTGCAGCTCGTAGGGTCCAATACATCACATGGACTGTTTGTGCCTAAATCCGGACTCGAGTTATCCCAAAACCGTTTTCCGGGATGTTGACGCTTTTCCAACTCTTGGAAGTCCCCATCCGCATCCACATCCCCATCAACATCCCCGTCCCCGTCCCCGTCCCCATCCCCATCCTCAGGGTGGCGCTTACCTGGGTGCTGGCGTTTGCTGTGCAACACCAGGTAGCGTTTGCCTGGGTGCTGTCGTTTTGAAAGTTCACCTAGGAGCATGATGTGGTTTTCAGAAGTTTGTCCCATTACCGAGCGTTTTCCCGGGTGCTGCCTTTTATGGAGCTCTATGAACGAGTCCATTTCATCTTCGCGTTTGCCCGGGTGCTGTCTCTTTTGAACATCCATGTAGTCTTCATCCTCGTCTTCTTCTCTCCGCCCCGGATGCTGCCGCTTCTCCAAGACCTCGTTGTATCTCTTACCGGGATGCTGTCGTTTTGTTACCCACTCTGGTTGAAAGGAAAATCCTTCTGTAGAATTGAACAGAGTATACTTAGATTACTACTGGTACTAGAAGTCGCAAGTCCACTTTAAATGCGCCTGCACTTCAAAAATGTCTTTCCCCATCTTTCCCAAGTGTCTACGCCGTGCATATATTACGCATACCAATTGAGTATAGTTGGTTATTCAAACAACATTTTTAATTGGAATAAAATTCATGGCTAATTACTTAATTTGTAATTATCTAGCTGGAAAATATGTCAAGCTAGGCGTGAAGCGCACTAGGATCTCGCCAAATTGTTAAGCTTGGAGCCTCTTTTCCATTTCAATTAAAGACTCTTTCCGGCTAAAACATTAGACAAATACGTTATTAGTGTACGTTATACGTAATAAGTTATTGAATTGTAGCAATAGGGGATATCATTCTAAAAAACAATTTCATTGTAATTTAATGACGGGAAATAAAGCATTTGTTTATACATTTCATGTCACAGTTTTGCATACATGCTAGAATGAATGCTTCTGGTTTAATTTAGAGAGAATGTTATTGTAATTGTGCTGATCCAAGCATGTATTTTACGCACCATTTCTTCCATCTTCATCCTTTATCTTTTTGAGAATGGTCCGTAACAGGAGAGTCTGCGCTCTCTGTAGTATGATGTCGTCTATGGTCCTTCGGTCCCCCGTCTCCTCCTCAACGGGGACACCCTGTCCTCCAGACACCGCCAAGTTGTAGACCATTAGAGAAGCCAGGATGAGCAGACACGTCGACTTCATGGTAATTTAGTTGGTCCTGTGTTGATAAAATAGATTATGGTCGATGGGTAAGATATGACATACAATTAAATGAAATTGATAGGGACCAACGTGGACTAAGTAGAAATATAGGCTACACTGCATGAATATGTTTACAAGTCATTTAATTTGGCATCGAGACTTAAAATGTATATTTCTTAAAACAAGTGGGAAAAAACCTGCTAATGGGGTGAGATCATTTCACTTGTTTCAAAAGCAAAGCAACCTGTTTTAATAATTTAAGAAGTGTCATTTTTGGATATTAGTAGAGTCCTCTGCCTTGTTTAAAAATAATTCTAGAAAATCCCTGAAACAAGTGAAACAAATTAAAATTAAATTATCATTATCTGCAGTGTTGGGTATTCCAATCCTAGCTGGAAAACATATAAAAAATATATATATTAATGAATGAATTTGTCTTTTCCTTTGTCACCCATGTAGCAGTGCCTGTCCTCTTTCTCCAACACAGTCGGTTAAGATAGCCTAGACATGTTTACATTGTATAAGCGTTCAATATGAAGTGAGCCGGACTTACTTTTTCCAAATTCTCCAAATTCTCCCAGTCACTGTTGTGCGCACCGCCGGTAGTGGTAAGAGTTGCTCTCTGCTTCTCACAGTGCTTGGTGACCCGTAAAGGCCAAGACTAGAGGCATGAGCAGATAACTTTGCGTCTCACTATTTATACTCACTGGTCACTGGCGTCACACCAACGCTGTAGTCATTTTTCAGGATCCCTCGTCTCCATTGATGTCATCGAGTCGTGCGCAACTGGACGGTGGAGGTTGATTGCCCTATAGGGGACGCTGTCCAATTCGTCATTTGAAAATCAAATGAATCGACTGAGTCTAAGATAGAGGACAGGTGCTACTGCATGGTGACTAGATACGACAAATTAATTCATAAATATGGGTAATTTCAGACCACGTGCTTGTTTTAGGATTGGAAATTAAATTGTCCATCTTATTAAGTAATTTGTTGTCACAAACTCTCCCCTCTCAGACCACTGACAATTTTCACTTCTTTTAAGATGTTTATGCTGTGTACCCTTCATTCATCTGAATACCTGTGCTCATAATGATTTTTGAAATCATATCATATCAAATTAAGACAGATGTTCTTCCAGTTTCTTGGCAAAACGTCTTGAGCTCTCTTAGGGCGCCAGTAAGGGATGCTGAGAAAGACCTACATATATCCATAAATGTTATAAGGTCACAGGTGGTAAACAGATGCCCTTGGAGTTCCAGTAAGCTCATAAAGGAGATGAACCAATTGCTCCCTCCTCAGTGCAAATAGTGTCCATTTTGTTTACGATGCAACCCAAAAGGGTTCATTATGCACAGTCAAATCACTCCTGGATGATCAGTCTCATGTGGTGATGTCTGTGTGAATTGAATTGACCGTGTAATGGTATAATTACTTGCTTTCATGCTGTCACGTCCAATATTTCAGTTTTAGAGACTCCAGTCAATCTTGCAGTTAGAAATATCAATATCATGTGGAGGAGCATTAGGTATGCTCCATGACTGATTTCAGTGCATACCTGTGGCTCATCCATAAGCCATAATATGATGATTGTAACGGTATGTTTTATTTCACTTTGTGCTGAGACCATGCAAACCTCTGTGTCTTGTTCTTTTTCATCTTGAAATACAAAGGAAATAGATAAAATATTCACTCAGGCTATCGCAGGCTATTGAGAAGAGTACCACATCCAATATCTCCAGCATACAACGTTTCAATTCGAGTGAGTCTAGTTAGCCACTCAAACACTTCTAGATAGATTATACAGGCTGGGAAAGAGCTCAAGCAACGTCTTGTTAAACCACACCAGCTGAATTAGTGTCATACTCCTCAGTGAAACTCGGTTACAGTGAGCGTGTAGAGGAGGTAGACGAATTCCCAACGAGCCACAAGTACTTTCCCTGTCTGCTGCTGATTTCTCCCTACATTGCATGGCTGTAAAGGAACACAGATAGCGACAGTGCCACAATTAACACCAGAGAAAGCATATCTGACCTGTATCGGCATCCACCTCCTTACGTCTGTCATGTCTGTTCTCCATGATAATTGCAGTGTGTAAAAACATACCCAAAGCAACCAATTAATTATGAGGGGAAATGTGCAGATGCATTTTGGGTTTTAAGTAGTTCAAAGGCCAGCATGTGCTTCAACAAGTGAAGGTCTTGTGTTTTTTTGATACCTGATACTGAAGACACTCTCTAGCACAAGGAAGATATACAGATTGTTGCCTGTTTAGCAACCGCCATGTTGTTTTCTTTAGTGCTTATCATTGCAAGGCTGTGATTATGCCTTCCTTTCTTGCTTCAGCAATACTCAGAATACAAAGAAGTGTGCTATCACTACTTCAAAGTTGAGAAATCATAACAATTAGTGTTCAGGGCAACAGCATGTACTAAGGAAGTGGACAGGCTAAATATACTCCCTCTGTGGTGGGTGATGATAATAAGGCTCATTAGCCTCCATTCTCTGTTTGCTGGCGGTGATTATTAATTTTGTGCGTAAAAGAAATTTGTGGGTGACATCAAGCAAAATGGATGATACATGTCTGCATGGCTACAGTCATTGATTGGATGCATAGCCAAGTTAACACAACACAGGTCAGAGCCTGTTGTCTGTCAAGCTACAATTCAAGACAGCTTCACTACAGCTCAACATGTTGAGGCTTAGAAGATTCAGGCAGTGCAGCACTCCAGTGTGCAGCTCTGGAGAGACAAAGATTCATCTTCCTAGGTAACTTAATGCTTAATGAACCCCTCACGCTTCATTGCAGCCCCCGTAATCCTCACTGCTTCAGTAATGGGCAGTCAAAGCTACCAGTGGGGAAGAAACGCAGTCAAAGGGAAAAAACACACGCATACCACCACACATCTGTCCAACCTGAAGAGTGTTACCCAAAGGACATGGTTGAGCAAGAGTGTTTTTTTATGTTATTTATAAGGTCCCCTTGATTCAGATGTTTTGAAATTCAGTCATTTGTTGCTCACATATGTCATAGGTTATGAGAAAAAAATTTGGTGTCACTTTGGTGTGTGCAATAGTGTGTGCAATAAAAACAATGTAGTTAAATAAGATAAAGATAAGATGAAACTTTAATGATCCCACTGGGGAAATTGGGCTATTGCAGCACCTGATAAAGATAAAGATACAACAAATATATTATAGATATCTTCATCTCTTCAACTGAAATGAAAATCTAACTTCTCACTGTTTCTTTCAGTCTCCAGTGACAGCTCTTTGTTCACAATAATGGACTATGGCTTTGGATTGATGCAGATTTCAGTCAGCAGAATATTTGATGGGGTGTCATGCTGAACGAGATCTCCTGCAATAGAAAGTAATGTGACTTTGAAGTATAATATGTAATTTTTGTGACACATCAAATAGGAAACATGGTTAAAACAAAAAAAATGCTAGAGGCTAACCAAAACCTAAATTATAAAACAGGACGATGGATTTCTCCTGATTGTTGAAGAAGTCTTTTCTCTCCAAATCTGACACCAAAACCTGATGTTGAATGTTTGCTGATTGCTGAGATGTTTTCTACTATCAAACTCCATTGTAGTTGCATTGGAAATATAATTTAAAAAATGTTTAAAAAAACATTTAAAATACTTTTGGCCACTGATTCAGGGGAATAAGGAACAATACACAACCAAACAACAAAATGGACCTAGGAATACAAGGTGCATCACCAATAGCTTTAACAGATGCTTTTTCAGTGCTTTAGGGTGGATTTTTCCTTTAGCTCTTATCTCGTCTAAAATACCTGTAAAGCAAAGGCCTTTCATAGCTTATTGCTTTATAAATCCCAAGTATTTTCTTTCAAGTGGGAATGAAGGAAGATTGAAGAAACAGAGATGAGTTGAGTCGATAGAAGGTCCCGAAAGTTCAATGCTACCCAACTTACTGGTTGTGTGGAAGGAGAGACATTGAAGTGGTTGACAGGTGAAACCCAAAAACTTAGTTAGAAGAGCAGATAAGAAAACAGAAGAAGACACTTCCAAGTGAAACGGTCAGAGGTAGCAAGTTAAAAGAAACACCTGACCAGGCATCTGACTGTGACAGCAGGGGCACCTAAGGACCAGACCCTGGGAGACAGACAGGGTGGGAGCAGACACAAGAGACACAGAAAATAAATAAACAAATGGAACGTGTGCGCGTGGATGGCGTGATAACCCTGTCTCCCGAAACTGACACTGACACTGGCCTGACAGAGGTCACTGTGGCTGGGAATGAGTGATGGGTTACAGGGTCCACTGGTGTATGTCTGTATGTGTGTGTGTGGGGGTGGGGGGGACTCTGAACCATGAGGTCACGGGTCAGACAGAAAGACAGCGTTATTCTCATATACCATGGGCTCGGCTTTACTGGCTGGCGTGTTGTCTTTGGCCTCCACAAGCTCTTAAGTAACATCTTAGAGCGCCGTTGCATGTTAATATGATGAGAATTTAAAGAAAAGAAACTCAGTAAGACTTTACTATTGCAATCTTTTGTCAGGTTTATGTTTTGTTTAATTCAAGAGTCTCCTGGTTTGTTTTGTCTCTTGTTCTGCATCACTGGCTTCTTGCCTGCTCATCGCCTGCTGCACTGTTTTTTAGGGGATATTTTGATGACAAATTGTAAAACAGATCAGATTTAAACCGCTGTAATGTTGTTTCGTTTCTAAAATAGCACAGTAAAGACTGTGAGTCCTCACCTGAGGTCACGGACTCCTCTTTATGTTGCACTTTTTTTAAGAGAGCTCTGTGAGTTAAATGGTTGGGCTAAAGGAACGATGCTTTCGTGCTGGTTTCTCTCCTGCAGGGCACAAGGGTCCTCTGGGTGACAGGGGTGAGGCACATGGTGAGTAATCCTTGATACCCGCAGTGCTTAGTGGGTGTCCAGACTCAGCGAATGAGGAGGGCATGGAAAAGAGGGGATGACGGACAGGGACAATATGCGTCAGAGAGGACATGTTAACTGGCAAGTTACTAAAGGCAAATGTCAAAATGGGGTCTTAAAGGGCGCACAGTGGGGGATTTTAGAACAGCCCACTGTTGCTATTCATGAAACAATTCCTTTGTCAAATATCCAAGGCTTTGATACAGCACAATGAGGACAGTAGCTGCAAAATGTCTGTAGATGGGGGCTCTGACATCTAGTCACAATAAGGTAAAGCTCTACCCTCTACACCCCCGTTGTCAAACCTCCCAAACTCCACCCTCTTGATGGCATGATGTTAGCGCTACATGTTTAGTGCTCGTCTGTGGCACATTTAAAGAAGATGTTTTGTACCTTTAGACTAATGGCTTTTATTTAAGCTACATGTCTGAGGTGATATTTTTCATGTATTTGAGCATGTTGGACAAAAATGAAAACTTTCCCCACAGCAGGAGTGGCAGTTTGATATTCATTTTCAATTATCCTTCACACACATACACATGCATTTGTTAAAGCTGTGTCCTATGTCACTGTGTTTCTGACATGTTTGGGCGTGTCCTTGCTCACATGCAAAACATATAGAGTCACAACTCCAAAGTGTCAGTGGATGCTGGTGTTTTACTGACTACTGCAGCTTTCAGAGAGCCTCTCTTAGCAGCAGGTTGTTTTGTTTGTGACTGGGAAGCCGAAGTCAGTACTCAGACTCTATGAAAGCTGTGCTTGTCTCTTTTCCCATACTGACGATTAATAGCCCTATATCTTCATCTCCCCTCATGCTGGAGTGTTAGCTGGAGTTCCAACACACACACACACACACACACACACACACACACACACACACACACACATGCACACACACAGTCAGAGAGAGAGAGAATTTTGCATTATTTATTTTCAAATCTCATCTCTGTCTTTAGCTGTGTGTCTGGTTGCCCTGAGAATCCCATTATCTCCCAATAACCTGCGAGGCGCCTGTGTGTTTCTTCAGCCGGGGACCATGATTAGTGCACTACTACCACATGCTACAGCTCACTTATCATCGCAGTCCCTCTCTATCCCTTCATCTCTGTCCTCCCTCATCTTTCCATTCCTCTATCACAGTCAGGTAGTGTCTGGGACCAGCCGTAATAGTGCTAGATTGAGCTGATCTTTCAGTGTCAATGTCTGGGTGAAATGCCGATGTGAAGTTTTAAATATTTCATTCTTCAGGGGAAAAAAGTTCAACAAGTCTTGAGTCTCTAATCAGAGTGGAGAATTGTTGAATGCAAATGGCGGTGAAGTTTGGTTTGTTCAAATATTCTCAAACCAAAATTGATTTGCACAGTTTGCTTGAAAGGCTATGGTCAGCAGTCTGTCAGCATCATTTCTGTATTTTCATCATTTTATACTGGGCAGTCATGGGTTACTTGGGTTGGCGTTCGAGGCTACAGCCCTGGATGTTTTATGGATAGCCCCCGATCTATTCATCTGTCATTCCGATGCATTAAAACCTTTGAAAATTATATGATATTGTTGATCTAAATGCAAGTACGTTTTGGGTCCTCTGTGCGTCATTCAAGCAGATCTAGAGAGAGAGAGAGAGAGAGAGAGAGAGAGAGAGAGAGAGAGAGAGAGAGAGAGAGAGAGAGAGAGAGAGAGAGAGAGAGAGAGAGAGAGAGAGAGAGAGAGAGAGAGAGAGAGAGAGAGAGAGAGAGAGTGCCTTGTCACAATGCCTTGTCATTGTTGGCTCTTGGCAGCTGTCTAGCTATGGATATAGCTAGATAAGTTTTTCCATAAAGAAAAAGGGCGAGGCGCAGGAGAAGAAGAGGAGAGTATCAGATAGACAGATAAGACTCAGAGTTAACACGTCACAGTTCAAAAGGAGCCCTCGTCACACAATAGAAGCAGAAGCTATGAGACCAGGGTTGGTCAACTTTCAGAATTGAACCAAGAATTGACAACATACAATCTAGCATATGACTGCTTCATCAACGTCAAGGCTCTTATTTTTTCTCTTTTTTTTCTTATTTCGATTTCATGTTGTGAAAGCCAGCCTACACCTGACCGGACATCTTACATTCATTTTACTCTGAAATAACTTGAAAATGGTGAAATTGTCGGGTGAAAATCTAAAGATTTCGGGCTGGTCTAAGCCCCCAATGTTTCAAGATCCTAACAACGCCTCTGGTTAACCTAAAGGCAATGAGTAATTCTTAGTGATTAAAATATGGTTGTGTCTTTCATTTTGGGGGTATTTTTTCTAGAATATCTAGCTTCAGATTTCTAAGCCTTATGAGGCTTACAGACCTCCCATCCCTAAAACTTAAATTATACAGTAAATTATGCTACACTACGCTATGCCACTATGCTACACAATGTCCATATTTCACATCCATCGCTGTCCTCAGTGGCTGTGTGGGAATGTGTGAGGTAGGAACATGATAGCGATGTGCTACTAGTGTATCGCTATCAGCATATGAAGTTAGCCAGAGCAGAGAGGTGTTTTGCTGTCAGCTGCAAACCATCGATCTTGACTAGGTTACCTGAGGGGGATCGCAGACAGCAGGTCCTTCTCCAGTATCCCACCATAAACACCCTTCAGCTAAACTAATCTAATAGGGGGAAATGGGATGCAGCAGCAGAGCATATTTAAACCAAACGTAAATGCCACAACATGCAAATGCTGTTATCTTCCTCACCCTCATCTTCCTCTGCGTAGGATGGAATAGTTAAGTCATATTTATGAGAATTGCTCAACAGAAACACCATGAAAATACCAACACTACTACTAAATCAAATCAAATCAAACTTTATTTATATAGCACCTTTCGCACAAGCTCTGCAATACAAAGTGCTTTACAAATTAAAGGAACATCAGAAATAAAGACAAAAAGACATAAATGAGAAAATAAAGATAAAAAAACAGAAGAAAATAATAATAATAGGAAAATTAAATAAAAAAAAATATAAAAACAGTAAAGTAAAAGCCAAGATAAAGCACAAGGCTCAGTCTGTATTAGGCCGTACAGCAAGGAGTTGCCTAAGTGGCATATTGTTAATATGAGTGTCACATAACAACAGGCTACTACATACACCACCAAGACTGCAAGCATGGGCAACACGAGAGGCTTGAGCAGTATCATTTGTGGGATTAAAATGGTTGGCTTCGTCGTTGTGGGTGAAAGGGCACCAATTAAAATTACTTCTATCTTTGAGGAGCTAAGCTGAAGAAAACTGTGATTTAAGAAAAAACAAAAACCTTCAGCAGCAAATTAGAACCATGAACTGATAAAAAGTAGACAAACAAGCACGCAAGACCAAATTACAGATTATTGGACCTGCAAGCAGAGGGCAGAGTAAAATAAGCATGACAAGCAGAGAACAAACTCTGTTGTTGGCATATTGATAGTCATACCATATGAAATAGACCATGGCAGATTGTGTTTATGTGTATTGTTCATTAAAACAGGTTCTTCAACCCTCTCTTTCTCTCCTGTCACATCATACTCACATTCACCAGGCCACCAACGTTCACTGTTACATGCACATTCCCCCTGTGCCTGTCTTGGATTTTATTTCCCTCTTGCTTTCAACAAGCAAACTCTCAATCAGAAGGTGGACTGCAGGGAGATATGCTAAGCACCGGCTGATTGTGTCTTTGTGAAGCAGAGTGCGAGCGGCTGGTTACGCCTGCCTCAGTGATCAATTGGAGAAGCAGTGCAGCTGACAGGCTTGACGATTGGGACACATGTCCAAGATCTGCGCTCGCACCAGGGAAACATACTCTTCCTATCCCCACTCAGGAATAGGCAGGAGATGTGTCAGTACTTTACGTCACACACTGAGGGGGAAGAAGGTACACAGGGTCGGTGCGCTGAAGAATGAGAGAAACAATCAGGTATCAGAAGCTGAAGCATCAGAATAGAACTGCAGTAAAGAGATACTGGCTCCTGGGGCTGGCACACAAAGGCACCCATGTGAAACCGATCCCGATGACTGAAAAAAAACAACATCTACAGCATGAAATCCTGAATCCTGCCGTGTCTCAGCTGTCTCCTCTTGAATTCATATTTCCCCTGATGGAAATACCTCCTTATAAATCAGAGAACTATGGAGAGATGATGAGACTGTTGATTCGGGGCTGATGTATTGTCTTGTATCAAATGTTCTGTGCTGTTCATGAACCATCCATTCGGATTCCATTTTGAAGATGTGTTCCTTTTTAGCACACACACACACACACACACACATTATTTTCTTGGTTTAAGGTTTGTCATGCTAGGCAATACCTGCGTAGTCAATCCTGCCACAGAGGAACCCCCTGGATATGTGACTGCAGCAGCAGGTGGTGATTCTCCCTATTGACCTGTTCCCAGGAGACAGCAGCGGAACGGGTCCTGTCTGCTCTGTCAGCTGTGGTGAGGCTAAAACCGGAAAACAATACGCCGCATCTTCATGTGTTGTCAGTCCTGAGAGAAATGCACCTGTATCAGTCCTCATAATGTTGTTTTCATTATGTTAGGGTAAAATGAAGGCACGGCCTATTAGGTCACGACTATCGCGTCTGAGCTTTATCTTTGCTAATGAGGTTGTGTTCTGTTGAGGTTGTTGCCATTTCCCGAAGCTATTGTCATTCCATCTGAATTTGGACCATATTGTATCGCACATCACACAAGCCTATGGTCCCCTGGGATGACAACACAGCCATTGTTTACAGTAAAGAGCAGGATTGACAGGGTCTGCTCCACCAACCTAATTGTCCACAGGCGTGGATGAAGATCCACTACCTCTCATACTTTGTTTGGAGAGGTTGTAAAGGTCAGACTGCAAAGAGTTGATCTAAGAGGCAGACAATTGAACTCTTGTCGCAGCTCCATAAGATACTGTCCAGCCTTGGTAGCCAGACACAGCATGGGCGTGTTCATTCAAGTGTTCATCAAAAGTGCAGGGAAACTTCAACTGAAGCAATTCTCTTCAAAGTGAAGCATTATATTCCAGGAAATGTGGGATGGGAATGTGTCATTTTCCTGCCTAACACCATCAGCCTCCCTGTGATGGAGGAAAGACTTTGTTGCGGCTACCATGCGTTTCCATCTTATTCCGTGTTACGGCCATTAGATACATTCTTGTTGAAATTAAATGTTCTTCTGGCTCTCGTGTTTGGTAACTGTCTGTAATAAGGCCTGCTAGCATTCTCTAGCATTCTCTTTCACAGACTTAAGAATAACCTGCTCCCTACTCGCTGTGTTTTGAACAAACTAAATCCTCATCCACGAATGATGAATCGATCATCAGTGGAGTGTTTTATAGAAGAATGTCCTCTCAGCATTATTGAGCCTATTTAAGACACTCCTTGAATGTGTTAGATTAAAAAGAACACTGCCCATAGTAAAGACACTGACTGATTAAAGACACTGAGCTTTTGTAGCTCCCTAGATGGATACGTTTTAGTGAGGGACAGGAAGTTGTGTGGGGGAAGACTGACAAAGGTGGCACAGATGGGACCACATCTGGGTGTGAGTCAACTGAATCACAAAATCACTTTACTTAGGCCTTTTGTTGCTGCTGAAATAGTATTGAGCTGCAGAGAAAGTACAGTGATTTCAGTAAAATGCCTCTATAAAGGAGACATAATGGCGTGGTGATTGTGGGTCATCCTCGTTGTACGTCTCATGCATTCATCCGTGCTGTTGCTTACTTCTTACTACTGTCGTACAACAGTTTTCCACTACTGTGCACAAATAAGCACACACCCACACACGCGCGTCCGCATTTCGTGAAAACGATGTTATGAAGGAGACGATATTTTGATTCTTCACAATAATAATTCTAATCAAAAGAGATATTAATCTGTTGTCTCAAAGTGATGTGATTATCTGTCTGTGGCTCCTTGTTTACTTGGGGCTGACCTATTCCCCTGTCTATGTGTGATGCATTTATTCCTTCATGGAAGAAGTTCAAATGTCATGCAATGATCTTAAATCTGTCAAATGGACCTCCTTCAGCATTCAGGCTCTCTTTATCCTCCTTCGTCATTTATTTTATTTTTTTCCTACTTCTGTTGGCATACAATAATTGCCTATGTAGGAGAATTAGAAAGCGTGTATATCCAATGGCGGACATTGGATATATCAGGATTATCCCGAGACTGGATCTTAATTTCTGAAATTAAAGTAGAAGCCAGCTTGATTGAGGTAAATAGGTGGTATAGCTAAGTACACACACGGCAGGGGGACAGTTGAGTCTCTAAAATGTGTGACTTGACTGTCAGAGCCCAGAGATAATGGCTTTGTGATCAGGTCCGCTGCTCAAGAACAGGGCTGCTGTAAGTGACGTCCACTCATTCACCAAGGCCATGCTCCATACACACCCACCTAGATTGACTCTTGGTCCCACGTCAAAACTCTGATGGACCTTTCTTAAGGGCTATTGAAGTGAGGAGTGGAGTAGATAGCTTTAAAAAATTTAAAAAAAAAGCCCATAAGTTTTGTTTCAGTGTAATTGCTTTTACTGAAAAGTTGAAGAAGAGAAAACATAAAACAGAAACTCTGTAAAGCCTGTAGTCCTGCTCTACCTACACTACACTTGGCTCAGTTTTATTCACTTTAAGGAGGAATTTACATGACATACAATACTTGTATACTGGAATAAGCCATAGTGGAGCACTTTGGAATTTGTACTGTGCCCCTATCTGTGAGTCCCGGTGTGACCAGGCTGAAGCCCCCTGTATGGGCCTGTCCCTCCCTGGCCCCCTGCCTGCGCTCGGTGTCCGATGTCCCTGTCACAGCCCTGCCGCCCTGCCATCTAGACGCCTGCCTGCTGCCACATTGATGGAGCCGAGAAGCTGAGAAGCTGACAGTCAGGGTGACTCACCACCCCCAACTGGGTACTGGCCCTGGGACCTAAACACACACACACACACACACACACACACACACACACAATGCCAGCCTAGAAGACAACCTCTGAATATACATACACAATCAATATGGACAGCTGCACCTTTGGTTTCCAGAAATAGGAACAATAACAGATTAATCATCAAGTTGTGAAGTGGGTATCGGTGAAGAAAGTTTGTGTTTTATCCTCCCAGCAGTGGTTGTGATCTAACTTGTGTTTTTGTAGGTTTGATGTGTTTTCTTGCTGCAGGTTGGAGGCATCTGAATTAGGCTTAATCAAACAAACACAGTCAGGCCTGCGCTCACACATTCACATGAGCACATACGCGTGTGGAGCAGGCCATATGGATGCGATGCTTGCCATGAGCACCACTGGGGCGCCAAGGAGGGAAATAAAATCGATCTTGATTCTATGTCCCCTTGCTGTATGCTAAACCATTTTGAAATGAATTCCCCGTACAAGTATTTCAAGGTGTTGCTGCAAAAAGCAACCTGTCGTCTTTTATTTGAATCCGCATGCACGCCTGTCAGATGAACACAGCGACCAGTAGAGCTCATGTAAGTGACTAATTTCATTCTCTCCCATCTTCTCATCTTTCTCAGCTTTTTGTAACTTTGATGTCATCTGAAAATGTTACAGCCTAACAATGCCAATTGTTGGGATAGTTGGCATAGTAAGTTTTTTTTTTGTCTTTCAGCTGTTTTCCAGAAACTATTTTACAAGAAATGATGATTAGTCTGGTGATGCAAGATATGTAATTGTCATATATCATAATCAGGAGAGCATTATTTTAATTCTCTTGAATGTTTTGAGAATCAGTTGAAAATTTTAAAATAATAATTTTGACAATTTGTTTGGGTTTACATAATGTGAGGTATCTTACCTGGGAATCAAACATTTAATACAATCAAAATCCAAAGAAGTGAACGAACGATCGAATAAAATTGGAATATGTGTGTTGGTCTTGGGGATCTGAAATCTGTGGATGGAAATGTGGCCAAGATAATGTTTTCTGTAGTTATACAGGCAATAGGAGTGTGCTGTGTTTTGAACCAGAGCTGTAGCAGGTTCAGTCTAGCGCTGAGGCTTCAAGTACCCTCTAGAAGTTTTCTCATTACATTATGTCAGTGGTAATTGAGGGTCTTGGCAGATAGTATATTTAAGGTAGGCTTACATGTAACTAATTAACAGGGTTTCGTGACAGCGACACCACCCCCCCATCCCCCGGACATTCACCATAGAGAGAGAGGAGGGGCACTTTCTTCAAGAGCAAGAGTTTATTGTTCAAAGGCAACAGTATGACATTTTGCAGGAGAGAATTAAAGAGGTAAAGATAGCAAGGGGTTGTTGTTTCTATGTGTGTGTGTGTGTGTGTGTGTGTGCGCGCGTGCGTGATGGTTGCAGTTCTGTGGGCTGTAATAGAGCTGACAGAGCATTAGGCACACTCAACACTGAGGAAGCAGGAACTTGCAGCACAACTCCACAGAGTCCTCTCCATCTGTAATCAGCGGACTGCAAGGGCAGTCACACATTCTTTTTCCTTCACACAGACAGTCCCTGTTCCTCCCCTGCTTATCTCCATCTTTATCAATGTTCTTCATTCCTCTTTTCCTTTTCATGCCTTCTTCGTTCACTCCAGGTTTTGACTTATTCACCCATGCTCATTCATTGCTTCGTTAGGTAGTTTGGTAGCTTTTGGAAAATTGGTGTTCGAATGCATGTTTGCTTGGATGTATCGCTTTGAGGCAGGAATGTGTAAAGCCAATTTAGACAACAAAATGATGCCATAAAACATTTTATCCATCAAGGAAATGAATTGCTGTTGGTTAGAAAAAACACTAAGAACTAGTTAAAGCAATGAAGGATCTTGCATTTGATATAAAAGTGATCTATCCGCTAGAGCCATCTGCTCTATGTCTCCTGTGAACAATATCTCACTCCCACATGACTCTTCCACAGACTGTACTATATACTTCACAGGTAAGAGTAATCCTGTCACTCCGAACTCCGCTCGCCCCTTCCCTCACCACCTCTTCTCATAATCTAACTGTTCCCCACTTGCTGATTCTGATATAACCAGAAATAGCCCCCAATAATAATACCTGCGCTCTGTTCTCCTCATTCCCCCCATCTCGTTATCCGTCCGTTGGTCTCAGCAGGTTTGTCTGTATTAGAGTAACTCATCTCAGTGCCGACGGCGGTCCTCTTGATGCCTAAAGGGGCCCACTCATGAATAAATGAATAAAACAGGCAAATGATAACAAGATGGCTCATTTTATTTCATTCTGTGTGTGTATGTATGTGTGAGAGACAGAGAGAGAGAGAGTCATTTTTACTGTGACAACTACCTCCAAAATATGCTATTACAATTCCATTTTTTTCAAAGGAATAACTCAAGCCTGCACTTTCATCAACTGTTGATCATCAAATAAGATCTGATTTCTCAGCGCCTCATGAACAATATTCTGGTGAGATATTCAGCCTCTATATCTACACTCTCCTTTTTCGTACATTTTAACCCTCCAAACACTTCCACTATCAGGGTGTGTGGCCCAGTGACCTCTCTTACTTCAGTATACATCTACCTGTTTACGATGTGCGTATCTTCCTCTACTCCTGGTCCCTCTCTTCCCCTTGGGGCTGTGGGAATGCACTTAAACAGACGCCACCTAAGATTAGAGGTGTGCTTATATTGGCAGAGGAGTGCCATAGATCTGTGCTTCAATAAAGAGACACACACTCACTCTTCACTTACACACAAACACACATGTGTATGTACACCCTTGTGACTGGCGGAGAGGGCTCCTCTCTCATCTCCCGTTTAATTGACCAAGTGATTAGGCATTGAATGGAACAGGTGCTAGGCTGCCGTCACTGGGAAGGTCAGAGCTGTCGCTGTGTTTGTGAACGTGTTTGTACGTGTGAAAGCACATGTGCGTTCATTTGTGATTATAAGTTGTTGGTGTGTGTCTTTGTCTGTGTGTGTGTGTGTGTGTGTGTGTATGTAAGCGTGTCTGAATTGATTGAAGTCTGCACATTAATTAAAACCAAGCTAGTGAGCTGCACCATCCCAATGAGCTGGGCGCTGCTCCTCAGTACATCAGAACAAACACTTAATGGAGTGATCCACAGAGGAGAGCTTAGGCTGCTGTGAGGCCTGTTCCATCAAGGACAAGAGAGAGCGAGCATCCATACATCCAGTTCCCCCGGTTGTCGTAGTCATGTGACAGCTTAATCAATTGTGTTTATATCCTATGAATATAAATTTGAAATGTATTCTGTCTTTGCATCATACTTTGAGACTGCAAATAATAAATGCTCTGGGACTGATCAGCGATCCAGAAAAGTGGAGGACTATTCATGCAGTCGGCATGTTGCAGCTTCAATCCTGTCTGACCACAGAGTGAGGTAGAGATTGGTTGTTAATTTCCATGTGTACAATAACAAAGTGAAGGGTCATCGTGTTTATCAGGCACTATATTCTTCTTCTTCTTCTTCTTCTTCTTCTTCTTCTTCTTCCCATTATTATTATTACTACTAGCAGTAGTAGTAGTAGTAGTAGTAGTAGTATTGCCTTAATGTAATGCTAAGTCTCATTAGCTGTCATCTCCTGCATGATGAGGATGAAAAGAATATTGCAGGAACACCAGAATAGACACTGATGGTATGTCCATAGAATAAACCCTGCCTCCGGGAGACTGGGGATGTGGCTTTTAATTGCTTTAGCTAGTATGTTCTAAGAGGAGTTGCAAGAGTTCAACAGATCCCTTTAATAAGACAGAATGTGTCTCAAACCCAAAGTGGCATGTCCTATTAGTACAACTTAAATAGAGGGGGAAATCTCAGTCTATCACCACTACAGACCCAAGCACATTAAGTGACTGTCAACCTGCCTGGTCAACCACCGGAAACTGGAACTACAGGTATTATCCCTCTTCCTTCCTGCTCATTTCCTCAGTGCGTGACTCCTGCATTTAATTTCATCAGTTCATTAAAATATGTACTGCTCTCTCATTAAACCGATTTATAAAGAAGTGAAAGCTAGCTTAGCCTTGGTTACTGAATGAAAAATCACTAATAATAGCTCACTACTAACAAATAATGTTCCTGCTAACGTACAGTTAGCCAGAAAGAAAGGATTAAGCCCACTTACAGTGAAGATGTTCAACAAACAATATATAGGATGTCCACTTTGTTTCTTTCATTCAAGGGTCAATAAAGCATTTACAACAACAACAGCAATGAAAAGCAATGTTTCTGTTGTGTATAGTTCAAAGTTATGAATGGTTACATCTTAAGCATATATGAAAGAAATAATGGAATTAATGTAATGAAATGAATGTAGTAATGAAAAAGTGTTCATGTGCTACAGTGTAACACCAAAACTATTCATTGCAAGTATACAAACCAACATATCATTGTAAATATTACCAATATATCATTTCATTCAACCAATACACAACACATGGACAAACTATTCCAAAATCCATAAATATTGAATGTATTGAATATCTGAAAACCAATGAAGAAATATGAAAAATAAAGTCAAACATCAGAGTTGATAAAAGTATAAAAAGTACTATTCATCCCTATAGCTGACATTATGTAGTCTATGATTAGCTGACATGAAAAATAATTGATTTAGACCACTCATTAGACCAAATCATTGCCAATCAATAAAGAAACATCTGAATCTCTTGTACTACAGTGATGTAAGGAGAGGCAGAAATTCACCTCAGCTGACTGTCAGCCTGACAGAGACAATACACTCCAGATAGGTTGGTAGACCAGATCAAGACAAGATGCTAAATACGTGTTTATGTGGTGAAAACAAGTTTGATTTTCCTGTAAGCATTACCTAAAGGTGATCTGGTTGCAGATCTGTTTTAATTTTCCATTTGTTTGTTTTAAATCACCACAAATTGTGTTACTAGCACTGGCATTTCAGACAGTTCAACAAGGACCCCTGAAAATCCTACAGTGTCTTAGGCTATGTCCACACTAAACCACTTAAATTTGAAAAAGCTCACTGTCCACACTAAACCACCAAAAACGCATACTTTCTTCCATGGGCATGTGCAGACCCCTCAAGCGGCCACTTAAGCCTGGATCAAGTGACAATAAAACGTCATCACTTTGTTTTTGCCATCCACACTACATGCAAGGTCGGCCTTTTCAAAGGCGACATCAGTACATCACATGTAGACGGTTGCCCTTTTGGCAAGTACCCTACACCCTACACCCAGATACAATAAGACTCAAGGGTAAAGTTGTGAAAAGTAATTTAAAAATGCAATTGTCTCCCCAGAGGCAATGTCAATGTTTGATGTCTGGTAATGAGCAGCTCAGACCGTCCTTGTGTCCGCGTGTTTGTGATCAGATTGACAGACTGACAGATGAGATCTCAGCTCCTGGTATGGTTACCAACCCTGTTTCTTCATTTAACCCCTCCCTAACTTTCTCTTTGTCTCTTTCTTGGATTTCATGTAAATGACCAAATTCATTTTCCCTACAGTTCTGCTCCAGATTATTGGCACCCTTGCATTTTATGCAGACAATCTACATTATCTTTTGAAACAATTGGAAATTGAAAACAATTTCAGTCTTCACACGTTCATCTGTTTTATGATCAAATAATAAGAATACAAATCTTTTATGGTTTCAACATTGAAAAGTGGCTATGGCCATGATTATTAGCATCGTTTTCCAATGAGGACTGCTTCCAAACTTTCTTTGTAACCATCAATAAGCTTCCTGCACCTTTCTGCTAACAGTTTCTCACACTCTTCAATTGCAACCCGCTCCAGTTCTTCAATGTTTGAAGGATTCCTTTGACCACTTTTCAATATTGAAAACAAATTGCTGTTGCTGTTGTAAATCAATAGATGTGTGACAACCAAAGGTTTAGATTTCTAATTATTTCTGAAGATATTGTACATTATCTGCAAGGGTCAGGCAAGGGCGGCAATAATCTTGGGCAGAAATGTATATCTTTTTGTAAAGCAAGGAGAAAAAAAGGAAAGGGTATAATACATCCATATATCTATCTCAGGCCTGTTGATTAAAGTTTTGGCCATTTCATTAGTTCTCTCCATGGACTGAATGATCCATACTAGTTGATTTTGTCATTTAATCCAATCTAGTGACAGCTGCATGGTAACAAGTGGGATTTGACTCAGCTTGGAACCATACATTCACACTGACAACAAGTCCATTATATTGGTCTGATGCTACATGGATTACTATTGTGCCTCCCTAACCTGCTTCATTACATTATCCCAGATCAATAACACAAGCTGCTCACTATAACCAATGCTAGCAGTTAGTGGTACTATTTGACAGCCAATTAAAAGCTTGAAAGAAATCAATTGAACAGCTGTCAGTTGGCTGGAAACTAAGAATATGAACAACAATTAACTAGAAAAGGTTACTTTTTCTGTGCTTGCTTCAGCTGGAAAAAAAAATTCAAGTTAAATTAGAAAGATACTGTGTTAAGAAGTAGTAGTAGTAGAAGTAGTAAAAGCAGAAGGTATATCAATAGCAGACGTAGTAGTAGTAGTCGTTGAAGTAGTAGTAGTAGATGTAGTAGCAGGAGTAGCAGTAGTAGTAGTAGAAGTATTAGCTGACATAGTAGGCGCAGAAGTAGTAGTAGTACAAGCAGAAGCAGTACGTGGTCTATAAAATTTGTGTGCTTGCTTAAGCTTAAAAATGTTTTTTAAACTGAGTCTCTGGTCACTGCAAGTTTCACTTTCGTCTTCACAATGGGAGGCTCTGTCTGTACAAGCCACTAGAGGGGGGCAGAGACTGTCAAATGTGACTCTCACACCTTTTAGTGTGCGTGCATGCTGATATAGCCCCTCCAACAACTGGGTTGGAGTAAATATTAGTTTAGGCTGACAGACACACACACACACACACACACACACACACACTTTTTTTTCATTAAGCAAGAGTCAGTCTAGGGTGCTAGCCCCAGCTGTCCCAGCCCGACGTGTTACACAGCAAGTCAGTGCAACAGCCAAGCTGTTGGGGTGCCCCTATGGTACAAAACACACACTTCATTTTTGCCATTGGGTCAGAGTGCCTCTGGTCAAGTGGTCTTGTTTAGTTTAGTGTCCCATTAGGGCACGGACCTACCCTGTTTAAATAAAGGTTTAAAAAAGGACACTTCGACACTCAGAGCAAAAAGGGCAGGGACGGTCGCCTCCCCTTGTCCCCCCTCTGTACACACCAGTGCTTGACGCATAATATAAAGTCACCCCTACTGGCATGAGTCACGCTGTATATTGAAGTGCTTCTATCGTAGCCCACCATCATTCCCTGATGAGGATACCCATGAAAGCCCATGGCCATAAGTTTCAAAGAAAACAATTAGGCCTAGGCTTTGGAGTAGTACTAAAAATGTCACACCATCCTCTTCGCTTCTATCTACCCCCAACATCCATCCACGTTCAATGTAGGTTAAAGTTAGGCAACTAAAACAATTTGATTAATGTTAGGGTTAGGGTTAGGAGTTTGATCATGGTTAAATAAAAAACTGAAAATCTAACGGTTGGGACTGAACATGTCACCAGAGCTGAACGTGTATATACCTATCCACCACCCCATGTCACTATCTCAGAAATTCACTCAATTTATATGATATCATACAGAATTACGGTGCGTAACTACAACTATACAAACTCGATGTGAGGGTTAGGGTTAGGGTTAACCACATGATGGCCCAGAGAACAGTCTACTCTGCTTACCCTTTATAAGTGTCTGAGAGTCAGTTTGAATAATGGTGACAATGGCCACCGTTGTACTCCACATTGTGGACCTAATGGTATCTAACAGAAACATTTGGAACATCTTCACACGTCTCTTGAGTGTTAGCATTAGCCATGACATCTGTCGGTCCTGCTGGCTAGCCTGTCCCGCTGAATGACAATCCAACTCTAGAAATGGCAATTTGCCCTATTAGCATGCTGATCACCGTGGAGATGGAGGAAGACTGAGGGGAGGTGGAGGGGTCCTGACCTTATCAGAGGCTTAGCTTCACTGGGCACACTCAGAATACAAAGCGTGTGTGTGTGTGTGTGTGTGTGTGTGTGTGTGTGTGTGTGTGTGCGTGCGCACGGGCACAGATGTGATGTGATATGACACAATGTGATATTATAGGATGAAAGTAGTCTGAGACGGCCTTTTGATCACAGTTTTGATCTTGTCCATAGTTCCCCAGGGGGGAATTTGATCCTGAATCGGTTTAAGTTCTCTTTAGGTTTCCTTCTCTTGCTCAATATGATGGAAAACTCTAAAATTCCCATCCGGATAAAGAAATTCTTCATTCTGGGTTCATGCTTTACTCTGTTTGAAGATTATTTAGAGGTCTCAAGGAGGAAGGATCGTACACACTGAGGGAGACCTTAATGATGAATTGTCTGTGTGTGACCATTTTCCCATTGAAATAAACCCATTAGAATACAATTAGAATGAAATTAAGTGAGACCAAATATTGTTTTTTCCTCTTTGAATACAATACTTTAGTCATCTAGACTTTGAAAACCCTGTGAGCGGGATGTTTTTTCCACGCAAAACTGTGAGTCATAGATCACATAGATTAACTTATCTCATTTTTTTTGTGACACTTCTTTGATGTGCAGCAGTTAAATAGGTCACTACAGAAGGTTTGAACCAAAAGACCGTAATCCACAATTCTTATCACCATTATTATCCATTTACTGTACAACAGCATCATCAGGGCATGCTCCATTTATTTGAATGTGTGTGTGTGCATGTGTGTGTTATTTTTATTTATTTATTTTTTTTAGGTTTATAGACCAGATATTTTATTCTTCACCTCTCTAATACACTTTTCTTCCTCCTCCCTCCATCTGTCTTTACAGATGACCATGGCAGTCTACAGTATATATTTTAACCTCCTTCCAGTTCTGATCACAGCAGAAACTTTTTAACTTTATTAAACTGTCAAAATGTCACCATGCTTTATGCTGGTCACACACATAAATGCAGTGCATACAAGGACAGACAATATGGACATATTAACAGATACTAAAGTGACAACAAATAATATTGACATACTAGACAAAACAAAAAAAGGGCAAAGACAAGTAAGGGGTAGTTTGTAAAAGAGGGGGAGAGAAGAAAAGAAAACGTGAGGGGGGCAATATCTGTTTTGGGTTTGGATGTGTTAGTGGGTAAGTTTTAAAATATGGGTTTGGTTATACAAGTGTTGTTATTCTTGTGTGGTTTGAGTGTTTTTGCAGTTATATAATGTCTTATGGCATTAGCACACTGGCAACAGAATAGATCTAAGAAATGTTTCATTGAAGTGATCAAGTTGTTTATTTTGTACAGCTGAGTGTTCCATTGATATCTAACCATTGTGAGATGGAGCTGTTTTCTATTGTTTTCTATTGAATGAGGTGTGAGTGACTAAGGTTGTATGTGAGTGAATGCAGAACCAGAACCACTTTCTTGCAGCAGCTCTAATTAGGCTTTCATACGTTATGCAACACCATAAGCTGCCTTATACCTGTTTTTACAGTTTTCCCAGTGAACATTGTGCTTACTAAAACATACCATCATTTGTTGTTTGATTTCCCTGGTTTCCAAAACGGTGCCCTTGGGGCAGTAAATCTTACATCTCTGACTGGTCTTAGGCATAATTAGGATTGTGAAGATTAGTCAGCAAGCAGTGTATGACCCTGAGGGAACATTATAGCTTCTGGACATCCTGTCATTCACTGAACATCATTAAGTGTTAGGGTGAAAGGAGAACCTGTAGTAGCTCCCATTTGGGATGAAGCATTACTGCACACTGACAGAATACATCTAAACAGTAGACAAGCAGGGTAAGTAACAGGAGACTTGAAAAACTCAGTTATATCTAGACATACCAGCATCCACTTCAGAAGTGGTATTATTTACACATCCCGGCAACTGAAGATAATGAAGTTCAGAGGTCAAGAGGGAGAACAATTTATGACACATGACAAGAAGTGAATATAATGAAGTTGAGAGGTCAAAAAGGGGAACACTGACAAGTGTAGCGTCACATCCCCCTGAGGGTGACCTATGTGTGCTAGAAAAAGAAGCTCCGGTCTCTCAATCCCCAGGCTTTCCCATATCGGCCTCCAGCTGTGCCCTCACAAGGCTGGGGATCGATTCCTGCCTGCCCACCTCCACTCCCATGCTTTGGACTCTTCATTAGGCTTGGCCTGCTAGAGTGGCTGCTGTAATTGGCGAGGGCCACTGGGAGCCAGCATCCTCGTCTGCTGCGCTCACAGAGAGAGGGTCGCCAGGCATCAGCCGCTCACACTAATGTTTCCCATTATCCTCTGCTCTATTGTGGGAGGAGGAAAAACAGTCTGTCGGTGTGTGTGTGTGTGTGTGTGTGTGTGTGTGTGTGTGTGTGTGTGTGTGTGTGTGTGCGCGCGTGTATAGTACACATATATACGCATGTTTAAGTATGTGTGCGACTGGTATACATATATGTGTGAGTTCTTTGGCTAATGTGAGCATGGCTTTGATAGGATAATGTAAAAAAAATCCATGTTTGATGCTTGTCAACTTGTTTTTCGACCCCGCCTTTCGCCCAATGTCGGCTGGGATAGGCTCCAGCCCCCCCGCGACCCTGAACAGGATAAGCGGTGAGAGATGATGATGATGATGATGAACTTGTTTTTCGTTGTGAGAAAAGCTCGGGCTGTTTTTTTCTGTTCAATGGGATGTTTTTCAGGTGTATTTGTTCTGCTGCTCAGTACTGCATAGTGCTTCCTGTTGCTTGAACTCTGGACACCACTGGAAATGTCTAATAAAGTCCTTCAGAGCTTTTATAGTAGAGTGGCACATACATATTTCAAAATATCTACAGTAGTCCATCTCTACTATCACTGGTGAGAAAATCCATTCCCAGTTCTTCCGGTCATCCATATTTCTCATAGGCCTAATTTAATTCCTTAATCATTTTGATTGAACATTTTAATTTAGAAATTAAACTAATTTACAGCACAGCAATAATAATTTGCAGGGTGAATTGCAATTATGACATCTTAATGAGAAATCAAATTACTTTGATTTTTTAAATTTTTATTCTCTCTAGTATGCCCACATATAGGCCCCATTTGAACAGGAGATGAGTATGATGACGATGATGATGATGATGATGACATCAAATAAGTGATGGGCGGCTGGTGGCTTGCAAGCACGTCTAGCCATCTCACTCACATCTCACATCTCACCCATTATATTCAGTCCCCAGATCAATGTCTCACCTGTGCTGTAATAGGTGTTAGCGCCCGAACCGATTTAAAAAACAATTCTAACTGTGATTTCAGGAGTCTTATGAACCACGTAATATGCTCATATTTGGTAGGTTTGGAAAGATAAACACAATTCCTTTGAGCTTTTTTTCTCTTTTATATCAGATTGACTCTGATGAAGAAAGCTAGAGGTCAGTGAACCACTTGAAAGTGACTTTTTCTTTGTTACCGCAATTATTTTCTTCTATTGCCTAAACTCTGTTATTCTGTGGTTACTGTAACCTCTGGGTCTAAGACAAAGAATTTGTCTGAACTTGTAGAAGAACCTCACAAATCCTTATGAAGAGGTGGTTTGAATGTCTGAAATGTATGGATAAATGTACCAGGCCATAACTTTAATGAAAGCACAAAACACATATGGAAACATATTTTAAAATGTCATGTGCAGTCTAATCTGCAGTGGAAATGTTTTTAATTAACAAGTATTCAAAACAGTTCAACATTCAGCTGGGTTGATAATACGTTGTTGAATATTGTCTAAGCTATTTTGAGTCAGTGTATAACCACATTGTTTCACGCTTACCAGTTCAAAGTTTTGCTGTGGTACTGAAACACGTGATAGTGAAACATGATCCAAAGGCCTGAGTAAACATATCCTGAATATTTCATTTAAAAATGCTATTCAATAATAGACAAGTGATACAGATATCCATTCTCCTTCGCCATTAAAGGAAGTATATGTGACAGGCTCCTTGTACATGTGTAATATTGTAGATGAATACACAGGAGAGAATTGGTGTGAGGGGGATGAAAGGAATAGCATTCCCCTTATTGAAACAAGGGGCCCCACAGGACTCCGTATTGATCGATGTGCTAACTTTTTCTACTCCTTGGCTAGATGATGCATACTTATCGCAATGAATCTCGGGGCTTCCCATTTGTTCTCGTCGGCCAAGTCACCATCAATCTTTATCCGTCATCCGTCCTTGCGTTTATTTTGTTTTAGAATTGTACTTGGCTGTTACATATTACGTCAACCGCATCATGGACACAAGAACACATAAGAACGCAAATTGAGAAAGGACTCTCAAACCCATGAAAACACCCCCACTCTTTTTTGATAATTTTCATGACTTTAACTCTGCACGCATGTCTCTATTTATTTACCTTTTATGGTCACATTTTGTTTATGGTTTTGTTATCCTCCCATTTCTGTATGTTAACTTTTCTTAATCCATTCATTGGACAGCTAACACACTGCTGTAAAACACCACAGGACATGTCTGTATCAACGTTGCCATCTGGTGGATACAGATTACAGCACATCTAAAGCAACAGTTCATCATACAGCCTTGTGTCCCTGTCCCTGTCCCTGAGAAAAACACCACAATTTCATGCTCCCAACCGCAGGAATGCTATCTGTTGGATGAACAGAAGATGCAGATATAGCAGCAACTCTATCTATCTATCTATCTATCTATCTATCTATACATCTTAAAACATTTTGGATCAATGATTATAGTTTTTGTGGCAAGTCTCCCCAATTTCATCAGCTCTCATGTTTACAAAAAGTGTTGTGTTTTCTCTTCATTACCTGTCCATTCATCTCTGCCATGCTTTAAGCAGTAATGATTTCTTTCTAAAGTGGATACATAACATTTTGGATGGATATATGAACGATTTGTCCCAAATTGAAGTGAAGTGCAATATGCATAAGCAAGAAAAAAGAGCCTGAAAGAAATTTTAAAGAAAGAAATGCGGGTGCTGCAAGTATCTGTAGCCTTTGATTGAGCATGTGTGTGTGTGTGTGTGTGTGTGTGTGTGTGTAGGTGTCTGCATGTGTGAGTGTGTATGTTTGCTTTACTAAACACTGTAGGTTCACTTTCAAACCCCACATTACATTATATTACATTACTGAAATCATGAAATCACAGATAAATATTGAGATATTGAGTAAATATTAAGTATTGGTACTGGAGATGTATTTTATGTTGCCATAGCTACCAGGGTGTATACCCTCATAAGAAAGGGGCCCTACACTTATACAGAAATCTCTCCCACCAGGACACCACGCCTTCCTCTGAGTGAATGAACTAGAGAATAGATAGACCGAAGACATGCCATATATGGATTCACTTGTGGATTGAAATAACAGAGTCTTCCACCGTATGGATCACTGAATGTTTATTGGTTTCAACAAGCTTGTTTGTCTGACGTCAAGGCTCCAGTTTTTTATCTATCTATCTATCTATCTATCTATCTATCTATCAATCTATCTATCTATCTATCTATCTATCTATCTATCTATCTATCTATCTATCTATCTATCTATCTATCTATCTATCTGTCTTTCTGTTTGTTTGTTTATTATGTTTCAATAGCGCAATACTGTATGGGATACAGAATTAACCTATATACCTGATGAAAAAGAACTACAGTAAACCTTTAATACATTTTAGAGGATGTTGAATAAATTCAGATATTGACAAAGAGTCTTCGAGTCATGAATTACTTGAGTATATTTGTTAACACAAAATACTGAGCTCAGGAGAGATGTACACACACACAGGTATGGTATGCAGATCTCTACCAGAGAACTATCTGAAAAGTGATTATAAAGGGGCAGAAAGTAAAAGATACTTTATAAATATCACAGCAAAACTATAATATATAGGAATATTATATTGACACCATTGGAGATAAAAAAAATACCATGAAGTAGGCTGCTACAAGATCACCATAAACTCATAATTGAGTGTATTCCTATATGAATAGTAGGGTTATTAGGGGAATTTTGATTTTTCATTAAGGATAGGCTAAAAGGTTAACTGCGTATTAATGGCATTATATGGGATATAGAATTAATCTATATGGGATAAAAATACATATACTTAATTTTATTTAAAGTTTCAATCCCATTGCAGTAGTGATTGTGTAACCATTAGCCAGTCCCTCCAGGATGTTGCGATCGCAAGAATTACAGCAAATTCAACTAACTGCCAATACTTGCAAGAGCTTGCAATTTTGCCAAAACCCCGCAATATTCCCTTATAAAACTGTCAAATTGGCACAATGCTTCCACATTAACATTCCTACATGTTACATTAACACTCCTACATGTGTTACATGAGGTTGTTTTTTTTATTTAAATATGCAATTTGCACCATTTGCTTTCTTGTTATCCTGAGCCTTTGATATGGTTACGGACAACCGGGACGAATCCCGGTGGGTCTTTGGGCCGGTTGGACGAGCCTTATAAACTGTTCAAGTTGATTTGCTGCTAACAGGCTGGTAACTAGTTAGATGTGCTTTCTCCTCCGGACCTATCTCTCCTTTTCTCTGTCAAACTGGCAGCACTGACAGACCTGACAGATTAGAGCGAGACGGCAACGTGACTAATGATGTGATGGTGTTACACCATTTACACAGCGACTGCATTAGTTGTGTAGAAAACGTTAATCTTATTACTTCGCGGTAATATTTTGTAAAGCATGAAAGTTGGCTATAAGGTAGCACCGGACAGACACCATTCCCCACTATCAGCACAGACCAACCACTCCCACTCGTCTTCTTCTATGTCTTCCAGTAAAATGAACTACAAACCGCTCACTCCGCCACCTACTGGCAGATGCAATAAACCTGGAACTGATCAAATAACTACATGCCACAGTATATTATTAAACAAAACATTGAAGGGATTGGGCAGGTATTAAAAAATATATCTTTTTACAGGTGCTACAATGGCAAACTGTAGATATGCTGCATTGCAGCCTAAAGGGAAAAAACAAACAAAAATAATGTAGGCTAAAGAAAACTAGGATTAAAAAGGAATGAAAGACAAAGAAAGACACTAGACAATGATCATGTGTAGTAAAACTAGTTTTCAGCCGGCGGGCCCAGGAGCTATTAATGTGTGACGATTACTCTACTACTTTGAAAAAACAACTTAAAGAACAGAGTGGGCAGTTTACAATGTTTTGGGTAGGATGTGGGGCTCGAATTTTTCATCAATTCCTGCTGTTTTACAACAAGATAACATGAAAAATATCGCAAATTGCATCGCAATTTTTGATAAAAGTCGCTGCAAATTCAATAATTTTGGGCTGCAATAATCAGAAAAAAACTGCAAAATCCTGGTGGGACTCAGCAGGCATGAAAAGGATATCCAGGCAAAGCAAGAGGTTTAACTTTTGCCTACTTCCTTCTTTGCTAAATCCCCTTAAGCAGACTAGAACACTTCTTTTTGGCTGCGGAACTGCAGGCTATAGGGTCTGCTCTCAGTGTATTGATGTTAATGGAAGTAGCAAAATCTGGGCTACTGGCTAGAGCTAAATTATACATTCATGTGATGAGTAGTTATTGAAACTATTTTATTTCAGGTTTGTACCAGATCAGTCACTAAAGTAACATCCTATAGGGAGCTGAAGTTAACCAAACCGCCCACTGGTTTACTAGCGGTTAGGTGGCTAGCATGATTTTCCATCAACGCGTTGGGGTGGGGGTAATCTGTAATCTGTAACAGATTATGCCTAAAATAATTTTACAGCACCCACTGTGACATAAGCAATTATATACATTTATAGACGTACACATTTTAAAAAACTTTTGAGGGAAAAGGCTTGGGTACAAGATTGTGTACCCAAGTGCAGTTACAGAACTACATTTCCCATGAAATGGCCTGTCCTAAGGAGTGTACCAAAATTATTGTGTCTTTATCTGGTGAGTGACAGACAGTGTAAACAAGTCAAAGACCACATCTATCACTAGCTATAAAATGTTCATGGTGCATTAGCTAAGTGATGTCTTGTTTTGTTCCAGACTCTACAGTAAGTCAAAATGTTAGCATTGCAGGGAAAGTAAACGTAAATACCTTAAATTGATCAATTGAATTCCACCAAAATCAGGCTCCCTATGTTGCCCACGTGGCAAAATTGCGGTAAGAGAGCGCATGCGTGAAGGTTAATGTCCGCTTTTGCAGACCGAAGGCTGGGGTCCATTTTATTATTATTATTATTTTAACGTTCAGTGATTCATCTTCCAAATTTACAATCTTTGGTCCCATCCTCCAGGCTACGTCGTGCGTCCTGACGTCAGAGTTGGAGGGAGGTTGGTAGAGGAGAGGAGGGTTGAACGCCAACGTCTCTGTCAGCTCCAACAGTTTCTCATCACCCGTGTAAGTGCAATTTTATTTAGTTTAATTCGGCGTTTGCGGATTGTTTTACGACGAGCTGTGTCTGTTGAACGTGCTGCATTACAATGCCATGCGGAAGCCTGTTAGAGAATGTCGGTATAGATATTTGGTGTTACTCGCTCTGTAAGTCCCCTGCTGTACAATGACACATTGTAACGGGACTTGCAGCGCTGTCAACCTGTGTCCGTTACACTGGTGTTCTGGACAGACACACGTTGCTACATGACTGACAACATAGGCTATAGTTAAAAGTTACGTTTCAATGTCTTTTTGACCGCTGCCTTACTGCTTTATTAAATTCAAAAGTCACCAACAAAAACCCCTATATTTGAAGTACTCGATAGTGAGTTTATAGTGACTTATCGTACTTAAAGGTGTTTTTCATTTGCTGTGGTACTTGAATAGCATGCCTCTAAAATCTATTATACGATTAATGTTAGCTCCTTTTCGGGAAGGATGACAAGACAGTTTAATGACTTAAATATCAAAATGTCACGCTATTGTCGATTTTTTAATATATCTGCAAATAAGATACTGTTGCTGTCATATTAAGTCTTCTTGTGTTATTAGTTTTTTCATCACTGTATCTAGCTTAAATTGTCTTCATCAGTAGCTTGCTAGGTATGTTGGAACAAAATAAAAGTTGTGTTCGAGGTCTATTTCCTGTTAATTCACCAAACATTCTTTTTTATTCACAGCTGTCATATTTCCAGTCACTTACTCTCAGTGGGTTAGGGTCAGACAGGATCCTGATAGTTGCTTACAACCTACATAAATTTTAATGAACCCATAGCAGGGTTTCATTTGGTCTCAACTGGCTAATGCAATCTACCAGGCTAAAGACATTGTATGGCCTGGAATGGATGGACATCTGGACCCCAGTACACCTGACTCCTTCTGCTTCTCGGCTATACATGCAGAGGAGCAATTTTTTCTGCAACCTGTTATTGTCAGTGTCTGGGAGACGAACACACACAAACACACACACACACACACACACACACACACACACACAGACAGACAAGCAGGCAAGCCCAGAGAGTACAGCGTGCCAAGGAAGCATTTAGAGGATTACAATTTCAGTCTCTCTTTTTTTTTCTTCCTTGTTGAAGACCTGTGGGCCTGATGCAGCTGGTCGTCTTCCTCTCTACAATCACGGAAAGACGCCACAGCATCACGATTATGGACTGAAGGTTTGTTTTGATCCACTTACTGTACTTGTCCATTCTGATAACTGTGCCCGTCTCTCATGCCCTACCTCTTTTTACATCCTTGTGTTTTTGTCACTGCACCAGACATAGATACACGCTGACACACATGCAGAGCGTTGGAGGGGGCGGATATGATAACTATTGTATCCCACTATCTGTTCAGCTCACTCTGGTAAGTGGCTGAGAGCTTGGCTGCCCCTTCAGGGCACTGCAGACGCAGCCATTCATGTCTCACTCTGATGGTCAGACCACCACGATGACGCTGCCCTCCTCCTCCTCCTCCTCCTCCTCCTCCTCCTCTCCACCCCCCCCCACCACCTCAAACCGTCCGCTGCACTCACATTGTGCCTTCCCGGTTGGAAGCTGGAGCTTAGAATTGAGAATCTGTGTATGAGTGAAATGTGTTTGCATGTATATCTCTATCTCTCTCTCTCTCTCTCTGGGTACTGCTAACAAAATAGAGCTCAACGATTTGTAAAGATGGAATTGCCTCCTCCACTGATCTGTGCTCAGCTTCATGAACTAGTTCAAGTCAGGATGTGGCGAAGGTATGCTTATCCTAGATCAGTGCCGCAAGCTAACTTCTGCATGGACTGCTGTGTATTTGCCTTGGCTGTCAGAGGGGCTGATTAATTGGCCGTGTGTACACAAAGCCTGCCTCTAATGCAACAGAGCTGGTTTGCTTTAGATACAGGATTAGAATGTTGACATTAAGTGGATTATAGTTGTTATAAAGTCATAAATATAATACAACGGGATCCTGTTGTGTTGTAAATCTGATAATGCTTTTAAATGTTTTGGTAGGAAGGAAAGAGAGAGAGCAATATGTGTCACCGTTTGGACTAGCTGTTTATGAGTGATGGCAGATTGTGTTGTTTGATTTTGTGGTGTACAGTATGACTTTACATCAATATAAATTCTTGTTGCATGGGATAAGCACTTGGCAAAGAAGTTGTGACAAATTGGCTGGGTACAATTGCATTGGTCTCATTTATGGAAATGTTCGACTTGGCTCCCTTTGAATGGAATAGTTCAATGGAGTCTAAACCTTAACATCGTTCAGATAGTGATTTGGCCCAGTGCTCACCTCCTCACCCAAAGGTCCAGCTGTGGCTGAAGAGGAAGTGCTGTGTCTTGGAAAGGAAACATTTTTTTTTTCTCTCTCTCTCGACACGCATTAATGTTTTCCCTTTTTTCTTTCTGTCTCTGTCTGTGTCTCTGTCTGTATCTCTCTCTCTCTCTCTCTCTCTCTCTCTCTCTCTCTCTCTCTCTCTCTCTCTCTCTCTCATGCACACCTTCTTCCTCTTCCAGCAGGGCTTTGCCACAGGGCAGCAGAGGTGTCTTAGTGCAGCTAATTTTAGATGCCATAGACTGAAAGCATTCTTTAGCTCTGCTCCTTTGCAATCAAAAGGCATCGTTTTTGCATTAGCTATTTGCTATACCTTCTTGATGGTGGCTGTGGACAGAATGCCTTTATTTTCACCAGAACTGTGACTCCCACACTACAGAATGAAGGTGAAATTCCTTTATAAAGGCTGTGGTTTCTAGTGGCAACGGGCTGCCTGCTTCCCTCTGGTCCCTTCCTGTTTGAAGAAAGAAGCAGAAAAGAAGTAGGGGTCAAGCAGCATCAATTTTAAATGGGGTTGTGGTTCAGTTCTCTTTCAAATGCACAAATGCAAGAAAGTGAACTTAATTTCCTTGTCCATTTGATATGACCACCTTCTCATGCCAATTTGTTTTCATGCAATGATTGAATTTAAAGTGAAGTGAATCATACCTACCTTTTAATATAAACAAATTCATCAGTGGACTACTAGCAGTCAAGTGTCTGTCAGCGCTTTTGGACCATTTCAAGTTACTGAATAGTGGCAGAGTACTTGTACTGTCAGCCAGCTCACTTATATTCATCACTGAAGTTGTGATTTTACACTAGATTATCTATGTCAGGCTCACTGACTCATTCTGACCAGTGTGGTCATATGTTGACGTCGCTCTCTGCATTAGGAATTGTGAGAAACACTGGAACATTTTGATGTTTGTTTCCTCCTGGGAATCCCTTTGTTTAAATTTGTACCTCACACCTCTGGCCTTTGTTCATGGCAGCAATAGTCTGGAGTCATCCTTCAACTTTAATCTTCTTCCACAGCATTGAGTTGATAGTGTTCAATCCACGTGCTGAGCCCAATAGTTGGCTCACAGTGAAAACTTCAGGACCAGAGCTTGGATGTGCTGATCCCCACTAGCCCCCTGGGGCTGGAGAGGTGTCTGGTTGCCTGAGTTCAGGGCCCTGACTCAGGGGTTATTTAAATAGGTGATGATGGGGGTGATTTACATCTGATTGCGTAAATTTGTTCTCACCTGCTGGCACCCAAGAGAAGCAGATGCCCTATGGCCAAATAACCTGCCAGGATGCTCACTTCAAGTGCACAAAGTGTGCTTTGACCCTTACACACATTCCCATTCCTCATTCCTGTGTGTCTTTAACACAATCTGTGGTATGATATTTCAGCTGGTGTGTAGGTGGTTTCCAGCCTGACGGCAGTTGATGCTGCCCTACCAGGGCTGTTGGAATATGAGCCGTGTTGGCAGAGGTGGATGCCTGGCTTCAGTAAACGCCTATCAGATTAGTTAGTGAAGGCCACGTTGCGGGGCTTGGCATGTACTACATACCCTACTAATTTCTCTTCTCCACTGGCAGACAAGCCCCCTTTGACAATGACTGTCTTGTGTCTGAGACAATCCTATTAGTAAACATTGAGGCAATGAGATCCCCATGCCGTCAGTCTCCAGTAGGTCAGACACTAAATGGGCTGAGCACTTGTGTTTTAGTCAACACGGAGCCGTATCAGTTCCCTTGCACCTGGTGAATTATTCATGTGAGGCTCACTGCAGCATTGAGCACAGATGCAGAGGTGTCCATTAAACATGGCTTTCCCAGGAAATGTACAGCACAGTATAGTGTTTAACATCCAACCTGATCACTCATAGCTAGCCTCCTGCTACAGGCCACATGCTGACAGGATTTGTCCACTGTCCAACTTGTTTGCACAACCCATACCTCAGAAGAGGATACACTTGTTTCTACAGAAGAGATGATGTGATATCCATGGCCCTGCCTACTCACCATAAAAGATTAACATAGCAGCGCTGCACTTAAGTGTTAGAATGAAAACAAGCAAGCTGTCTTGGTTACACTCTCTCTCTTGCAGAGTTAAACACAGCTTCCCACCTCCCTTGCTCTTTTATTAAATAGGTGTTCCCAGATAGATCTGCTTCACACACAAAGTAACACCTGCTGTCCCCTTTCGGTGTGTGCGTGTGTGTAAAGTGTGTTTCCTTGTCTACATGTCTAATTATAAATGAATGTGTGTGTGTGTGTGTGTGCTGGTTTGTCCTGTTTCTGGAAAGCTGAGGACTTGGCACCAGGGCCTCCCCATGGGTTTCATCTGACACAATAGGGCGTTGTGCCTGCTTCTGTCAGGGAGCTACCTGCCCATTCACCTCCTCATTCACCCGCACTCAGCACTAAGCACTCGGGTTCAACCCAACACAGCCAGGAGAAACAGAGCATGGACTATTGGAAGTCTTTGATCCAGTCTGCCCTTTCTCACTCGCTCTGTAACTCTCTCTCTCTCTCTCTCTCACTCTCTCTCTCTCTCTCTCTCTCTCTCTCTCTCTCTCTCTCTCTCTCTCTCTCTCTCTCTCTCTCTCCCCCCTCTGAAAAGAGTTGTTTCTCTTATCACACTTTTTGCAGCTTGCTGAAGACACATCCTGGATTGTCAGAAGTGACACTCTCAACTATACTATTCTGTCCCACCCCAACCCCAGCCTCTCTCTTTCTCACACACACACACACACACACACGCGCACACGCACACACACACACACAGACACACACACACAAATACAATAACGATTGTTCCTGTTTACTGCCTATGCTGTCATTACGCAGCTGCTGAATGAGATATGGTCCAATTTCCATTGGTCAAAGAGTACACATATACACACACACACACACAGACACACGCACACTCATTCACAAGTATATACACATATGCACATTTGGAGTATGGAGTACACACATTATTGTTTTCCCTTTTTTTCTTTCTGTCTGTCTGTCTCTCTCTCGCTCTCTCTCTCTCTCTCTCTCTCTCTCTCTCACACACACACACACTTGCATCCGTGCATGCACTCACACACAAAAGCACTGCCAGAACTCTCTGGCCTAATTCCCCTCTTATTGATGTGTGTCTGTCAGTGAAAGAGGCGCAGCACAAAGAGCAGCGATGGGGCTGTGTGTGGCTCAGAGGGAACAAAGAGCAGTCTGTTCCACGTCAGCTCTCAGCCTCTTCTGGAACACTGTATGGTCTTGTTTAAGCTATAGCCATATTTTGAGTCAACCTACTGTATGTTCAACAATGAACAACAACATGGCTGCCTCAGTGTCAAAGACCACAGGCCAGATTGACCATGCTTTTGTATGGGTTGTGCCCAGTTTGCAGCTTTTTTACTGTCAAGAGGAGAATTAATGGAGAAACTGATCCATCAGGCAGAACCATCGATCGCCTTGATGTGTAGATGTTTTGTTTGGAAGCTGCTGTGGAAAATTTGTGTATGGATGACCATGCTAAAGTACACATTGTTGATTTTCCTAGAATATGGACTCAGTTTTAGTTGGAAATCATAAATAATTAATCATACATTATCTTAAATGATGGATTGTCTGCTTTGTTCCAAGCTACTTCAGCTCTCACCATCACCATTGTAATTGTGGGGTTTAATCTCCTTTTAAATAATCACATTTTATAATCCTCCTTGTTCAATAATGGTAATGGATTGGATTTTAAAACACTTTCGGGCCATGTGTCCTTCAATATAACCTGCATGAATGAGGCTGCTGCATGGTTTCCTTACCAGAAAGCTGAAGTGAACATGTACTGGGATTAGTAATATCGTAATTCATGTGTGAATTACTGTCTGCTTTGCAGAGCTCTAAAGGAAGTGGTAAGGGAGTTTAAAAGACGCCTGAAGAAATGTGATAGATGAAGATGATAGTTGTCAGGTATTTATCATGATAACCCTTCATTTCACTTCATTGAAACCCGTATGTGCTGCATACTGCAAGTCACACATGCTTGTCAGTGAGCTGCTATGGTGAATTTGCCAGTGTGAGGTGTCTGCCTGTCTGCCAGTGCCGATGCTCTGCTGTGCTGTCGCCATCTCTAGTCAAGCTGACCAAAGACAATGGCAACAACACAGGAAGACTGGCAGCGCAACTGAATGGAATGAGTTGGAACCAGGGACGAGGCCACATGTGTGTGTGTTTGTGTGTGTGTGTGTGTGTGTGTGTGTGTGTGTGAGTGAGTGAGTGAGTGAGACTGACAAGGTTCTAGGCCATTGTCCACATGGTTGCAACTCGCTCACCTTTGACAGAGTTGTGGTGACTCTGAGAAACGTGCTGACTCATTGAGGCTGCTGCCGACCCCGGCTGTTGCTGACACCTGTTGACTCTGATAATCACCACTCTGTTTCTGCTGCTGCAGCCACAGAGACGGGGCTTAAATAGACCAAAGTACATCTATCCACCAGCATGTTTTTGGGATTGTGTGCAGCATTTAGAAGGGAATGTCACTCGGCTCTAACCGCTTACTAGACAGAAACATTAGATAATGTTGTAATGTTGTGAACACTGGGCAGCAGGGTGGCATAGGGTAGATTGGGTAGACCACCTTTCACCTGAAGGCCCTGGGTAGAAGCACTTGAGTTGCCAAGTTCTCCACCCTGCTGTGTGTGGCACACCGTTCTCTGATTTAGCAAATGATTTATTGACACTACTTGCAAATTTTCGCAATTTTCCAATTTGAATAACTGAGGTGCAACCATAGTCCCACATACTGCAGCAAAATAAACATAATAATACAATTAATATAATAATACTAGACTAATTTTCCCTTTTCTACTTTCTTTTAATCTCATCGTATGATATTTAAAAGTAATTGCCAGAAAGACACTCTTTTTTTTATTTCTCTCTTTCTTATTTTTTGTCTGTTGTGTCTTTGGCCGTTAAATACTGTGCGCCATTATGTGCGTTTTGGTTTAGTAAATTGATGGGAGTGATCCATTTAAAAAATCTCTTTTGCTGTGGAGGTGGTGAGTAGATGGGTAAACCTACGTTAATCCTGTCCTGAAGCTGACGCTGAATATGCAGCACCCTCCCCAGCACCCTCCCCCCACCCCCACCTGTGTCTCCAAATCTCTCCTTCATCCCCTGCCTGATCCCAACGCTGGACTGGATGTTTTCTTGATTGCCTACAGTTTTATATTCAAGCTAAATCCTCTTTCAGGAGCATTTAGAGGACAAAGCTCTATTGTCAGACATGACGCATGTGTGGTGTGAATGTGTGTGTTTGCATGCTTGTGTATGCGTGTTTCACCGTGTAGTCATCATTTTACAATTCATTAGGCAAGGTTTGGCTTTCCACCTTGGTGACGCAAAAAAAAACAAATACCAGATGGAGCTATGAATGGCGACGGCCCTGACACGATAACCAAACCCTGTGGCCTGATACTCATTCTGATCTAGCATATTACTTTATTTCTGAAAATCTGAGAAACAATTTGAGAAAAATGTGTAAGTGATTCTGGGGCCTGGATTAGGGCCAGCAATGTGGACAAAATGTATATCACGACAATCATGAGAAATGACTTTGACTATTGCTAACGAATGCAAAATCGTTGGCCATAAACAATAATATTGAATTGTTGCCCGGCTTTAATCAGTGCCAACAGGTTCAAGGTGTGTCAGGCAAGGTGTTATTATTAGAATGAAAGGGCCCATGCTGAACCTGTGACAGCACAATATTTTTTATAGCAAGAGGGTGCAACCAGCCAGCGGGTGACAAAAGTGAACCTGCTCACCACCTGCTCTTTCTCTGGCAGGGAGCAGTGACATTTAACGGATTATTACACCCTGGCACTGCCATATTAACACCTATACCACTTAGGAATGAAGCACATCCATATCTGCTGAAGTGAATCTGCTGATAGAACAGATTAAACAAGATCGGGTTTAAGATTAATGGAGATAATTGGAGGTTCATCATTTCAGATTGTGTGTTATCAGCATGTGTAGAAAGTGTGTGAATGAATTTTGCGTGAGCGTGCCTCTCCTGTGTTCTGACAGTATAGGCAGTGTGTGTTGTGATGCGCTAAGTTGCTTGATGCTCCCTCCCTTTCTGCCTCTTTTCCTCTGGACCCATTGTGAAAGTGAACAGTTGATTGTATTAACAGTGATGTGAGTCAGGCTTATCACAGCTGCATTTGTGTAGATTACGTTCTTGCAAATCTGTGTGTGTGTGTGTGTGCGTGCGCCTGTCTGTCCAACTTTGTATGTGTTATTCTTCGTGACTTGACAGTGCAGCTGAAGGAATATAGTTTGCGTAGATAAATGTCCCTCCCCAGGGCTCTGAATGTTCCTGGCTTGCTTGTTTTGCTGTCCTCAATGGGAGCAGCCAGCGGCACTGCAGGGAGTCTGACTGACTGTCTGTCTGACTGACTGCCTGTCTGTGTGTCTGAGGCAATCCCTGTTCCTCCACATAACCTCCCTTGGGGGCAAGACAGCTTGTTTTATCAGGTGTCTACTTTGTTAGTTTGGTCACTGACTCTGTTTCCGTTAGTCAGTGTGTGTGTGGATGTAAGGTGTCGTATAGCTGAAAGGGCAACCCTGCATTTTGTATTTATGGTGCTGGTGGAAGTGTTGTTTGTTTTTGTGTGTGTGGAAACCCTTTTCTCTAGATACTGCCACGTGGTAAGGAGGGGTCTTTGGGGACACCAAATGAGCCACCTGAGGAACACACACACACACACACACACACACACACACAATAACACAAAGTCATGTCACACAGGGCATATGTACTGTTCAATACGACCAGTAGATTCACAGCTTACAGAGAAAGTGATTATGCATTGCAATCAGAAAGTGATGGCTGATTGTTTGAGGGTCAGCGAGTCCAGGTTTTGATTCTTAATATCAAACTCTTTTTCTCTCTCTTGTCCTCCAACCCTTCACTCCTCTCCCTCTCACCTCTCTCTCAGGTAACCCAGGAGAGTCATATTAGGCTGACTGTTGGGCTGATGGTAGGTGGGTTTTTTTTCTTCTCACGTGTGTCATTATCTCTCTCTCTCTCCGTTTCTCACCCTTCTCTCACCCTCAGCATCCTTTTCTTCATTTTCACAGCTTCTTGTGTCTTCCTCTCCGAGCTGTTATTTTTCTCACCCTGCATGTATCTGCCTGCTTTTAAATTCATGTATGCTACATCTTATTGTCTGTGTATCCTTCCAGCTTATCTGGAACCAGCTTTTTTTTAACATAACATATTAATATATATATAACACAACATTTAACATATATTTGCTCATTAATAATGCTAATGATTGATGATGATTTAGAGAACTGGCACAGCTGTCTTTGGGGCAGCTTTCTTGAAATGATTGTTGACTAGTGATATTCATTCCTTATTAATCACAGCAGCAAAGTAGAAATAAAGTAGAATAAATGAGTACACGTAAACACAGATTAACACTGGAAAGTCTGAGTGCTTGATGCCTGTACAGTCAAACTGCCTCCTCAGAGGAAACCATTTCCAGTCTCATGAATTTGCAAAAAATCAAATGATCACATGATTCATGAGTGAATATGAGTAAAAATGAAAATAAGGAGCTAAGCAACATTGCAGCCTTTTATAACTCATCTCCTCTCTTTCTGTGCTAGACCAGCATGGCTACTTGTTCCTGATCTAAAGATGCATGCTTCCTCTATGGACTCTTCCCTCTGACTGCCACTGAACCGATCTGACCCTCTCCCAGAGAATCCCCACTTCACTCCACTACTACTGTTCTCTACTGTACTCTACTGTCTTCTCGTCTTTTCTTGTCTACAATCATTGTCCTGTTCCCACGCTCTGCATATCCGACAGATAGAGAGGGAAGTTAGAGTAAATTATTCTATAGTACCAATTTCCCCTGCTGTCCCCCATCCTGCAATCCATGAGAGGTCAGCAGGGCCATATGGAGCGGGGGCCAGCAGTCAGAGGGAGCCAGAGAGGGTGGGTCCAGGCCCTGGGGCTAGAGGAGCGGCAGGCGGGCCACAGGGCCCTGGGCTGAAGAAGGCCTTGTCCCAGTCAGAGCACCCCTCCTTCAGTAAGATGAGCCAAAACGCCAGGGAGAGCATGGGGGTACTTGGCCAGGGGCTCAAACAGCTGTTGCAGCAGCAGCGCAAATGCCTCTCCCTCTCTCGATCCAACATCACCTCCTCTTCCTCCTCCTCATCTTCCTCTGTGGTGTCAGCAGGCGGCACCTACCCTTCCGCCCCTGAGGACGCCTCAGGACACTGCTGTCCTGACTCTGACCCCCTCTCTGCTCCTGTGGTTCCCTCTGCAGCTGGCCAGGGCTCAGCCCCCGTGGGCATGATGAGGCGTGGGTCCAGCCTGCAGAGTCGGCGGAGTAAGGGTTCCCGGACCGGGTCGGTGAGTGGAGACCGCGACCCCGTCGTGAGAGGCAGCCCCCAGGCCCCCCACCGCCGCAATACCCACGATCCACAGCAGCATGCCAGCCGCCCGCGCTCCTCCTCCACCACCGACACCACGCCCAGCAGTCCTGCCCCTGGATATGCCACCGATGTGTTGCTGTCATCGGGGTACCAGTCCACGGAGGAGACAGACAGGGTGAGTGACAGAAGCCATCAATCACCAATCATGTTATTGTGACTAAGGAGTGTGTGACTTTTGTTGGTGTCAAACCTCATCTCAGTGAACTGCCAATCAAAGCTTCAGATTCATCACTGTGCTGCTGCTGTAGGTTTACCTGATGTTTCAGCTGTGACACCCATGGATAGGTCTTGACTGCTGGCTGTCATCATTGAAGTGATTTCTGATCCAAAGATGTCTGTAATATGGCAGGTAGTAAGATAGTGTTGTTTTCTCCTCAGAGGGATGTGAAATTATATTCTTTGTGTGTTTTGATGCAATATCTAAGATGCGATCCTGTTGAACAGTGCTAATCCAGACGTGTATGCAACACACACGCACGCACATACACACGTACGCACACACACAGGCATTACAAAGCACAATTGTCCAAACAAATGGCAGATGAAGTATTTCCTCTTAGACTGGTTTTCCCTTAGGCTTACAGTAAATGCTGCTATGAAGGAATCAAATGTACTTCCGAAGCCCTTTATCATTATAATACATTCTGTTCAGATAACCAGCTATTTGTACTTATCTATTTGAAAGAAATTTGTTTGAGTGTCCTAAATCCATTACATTCCTATCTCATATAGGATAATTGAGTTTCTTACAGCTGCACTTCATTGTAAAAGCACAATGTGTTTAATCAAGACATCATTGTGTTGTAGAAGTATGTGTTTGGGGTGCAGATGTCTGCTGCTACTGTCATGGAAAATATGTGAACTAGCTTCATTTACATGTGTTGTTGTTGTTGTTGTCATTGATTTGCTAAAACCTCACAACAATTCATTTATTCATCATCAATTCATCATCTATTCTTACTCTTAATTATGATTAGAGTGACTGCAGTTACAGCTGTCTGCCACCAGATGTCACTGTCAGACAAGCTAACCTGCTGTGAGCAGCACTGGGCTTGGTTCACGGCAAGGTTGTGTTTGCTTTATGAGCTCATGTTTGTGGTAGACTAGTTTGATCCTTTGCTTAATGAAATAAGCCGTGCCAAGGACTTAGTATCAGTATCAGTGTGTCACAGATGCAATGATGGCTGGTTATTAATCCAGCTATTGGCAAGTCTAGACCAGTGGTCATATCCACATAACTGACAGCTTATCTGTGATAAATTTGATATAGTCCTCCCCCTCCTTCATCCTGCAGTCATGCATCCTTACTCCTGTGTAAATGACATCACTTGGGATGACAGCCTGACTCCCGTCTCTGTGATAGAGACTCTGTGGTCTGCTGCTCACCGTTGGCAGGGTCAGTAACCTGTCTCACTAGGTAACATCTCAGCCAATGGAGCAATGTCATTCAGGTCATCTGAGCGGTCGCCGTGGTTACCCCGAAACTCACGGCAAGCTGCCTGGAGCAACGCCCCACTGCAGTTTCCATGGTAACGGCATAGTCGACCTTGGAGGTGTGTGGCATCCTGCTGCTAGTAGAAGTCAGGGGTTGCTCAGACTAATGTGTGTGTGTGTGTGTGTGTGTGTGTGTGTGTGTGTGTGTGTGTGTGTGTGTGTGTGTTGTGTAATCAGATTATTTCAGATTGTGTCAGAAATAATTTCAAAGGATCTGATGGAGCCACGCCTTAACAAATCTAATTTTGCTCATCTTCTCTAAATTGCTATCTCTCCACCTCCCTGCTCCTCCCCCTTCTCTCCTCAACCCCCTTGTCATTACATTTTCACCCTACCTCTTTTCTTTCTTTCTTTCTTTCTTTCTTTCTTTCTTTCTTTGCAAACAATCCCTCCTGTTTTTTTCTTTCTCTCGTTGCCTCTCTGTCCCCCTCCCTCAGTCCCTGGAGGGAGTCAGTACAGACGCTCAGCCGGTCGCCCCTCCTCCCCTCTCCCCTCCTCCTCTCTCCACCCTTCAGCCCACTGACAGGAAGCAGGAGGCAACCTTGCCTCGTCCTACATGTGTGCGAGCTGAGTGCTGGCTGTGTGTTATGTACACTGTGTGTGTGTAAGTGTATCTATGTGTGTGAATGTGCATTGTGATTACAGATGCTGTTAATGCTTTAGAAGGAGATTTTGAGCGGTTTGTATCTGTGTCTGTGAGACAGTGTGCCTCATTCTTATCTGCCTTCTAAATCCTGTGTGTGTATGCTTATGTGTGTGTTTGTGTGTGTGTGCAGTGACAGCCATGCGGTGTGAGCATCTTGTGTGAATGAGGGTGTCCGTGTGTGTAAGAGAGAAAGAGAGAGCGAGCGAGAGAGCTCTGGGAATCATGCTGAATATGAGTAGAGGGCAACACAGCTGAGCTCTCTTTATCTCTGTCTGCTCTCCCTCCCTCTCTCACCGCCTCCTTTTCACCTCCCTCTCTCTTTCTCCGTTCCTTGTCTCCTCACTTGTGTTTGCGTAGTAGATGAAGCAGCATGGACTAGATAGATGTGTGACGCAGAGACAAACGTGTGCGCTGGGATGTTTGGTGAGGAGGCTACCTTGTGTGCCTTCAGTGTGTGCCGAAAGCAGCCTGTGTGTGTAGTGAGTGTGTGTGTTTGTGTATGTGTGTGTGTGTGTGTGTGTGTGTGAATGTGGAGTCTACTATGTGAGGTAGTGTGTACTTATGAGAGACATCAGTGTGTGCGGAGAGGAGTAGAACGGGGGTCCATCCGTTGGTCTGTCTTCCAGTCAAACAGGATGGTGCAGCGATTCAGTCTTCGTAGACAGTACTCCAAGGTAAGTCTCAAACAGACCAGCTCATGGCTCATGAATACCCCCGCCTGTGTATTCCTGTCTGTATGCTGCAGCTCCACCAGTGGCTCAGGGGACAGTTTAGTTCTGGTGCCTGTGAAGCCTTTCAGTATTTTCATAATGCATATGTGACTTTCCTTTGCATATTTTTTGCCATCTCCCCCGTTCTCTCTATCTATCTGCCCGCTAGTTGGTGTTGTGTCAGGTGCTCCGTCTACACCTTTCTGTCACGAATGCTGAAACTTAATTCTGTAGTTGGATGCAGAAACAGTGTACACAAACAGACGGCCCTGGGAGAAAGCATTCTTTCACATTGACCTTGTCTGGCATGCAGTTTTATTTGACTTTTAGCGCTTTTAGTTTGTTTGATCCCTAACTGAGCTGTCGGTCTTTGCACTTTATCTCGACTCGAGGTTGAACAGTAACTTGGGCCACAGCTGTTACAGTGGCAGCGTAATAAGGTTGATCATAGCCGTCGCCAAGGGATGAAGTAATTGGTAAACATTATGTTTGACTATTGCTGGTTAGGGAGCTTTTATGACTTGCTTGCCATAACAGGCTAGTTTGCTGTGTCTGATTTGATATATGTATCCCCTGGTGGTCGTACTATTGAAGAGAGTAGAGGGGCTGTGTTGAAACTCAACATTAGGTCTGTTAGCAGCCCTCTGTTGTGCAGCTGGTGCTCAGCCTGTGGGAGTAATTACAATTAGCTGCTGATTAATTGATCGACTGCACCCTCCCTAGTCATCTAAAGCTCTGTGTAAGGCTGGTGGTGGATGTTACATGCACACACACACACACACACACAGAGTTCCCTTTCTACCAGATGACCTGCACCCAGACTGACATAAACACCGACGGCAAGTCCAGGAGTGAAAACAGATATAGGGAGTGAAGAGCTGGAAGGTACAACATGTTTAGGAAGCTTTGTTAAGATGAAGGACTTGTGTAGGGACATGGGATGGGGGGGGATGGGGGAGTGGGCTCTAGTGGGATATGAGCTGAAACAGAAGCCAAGCCTTGAGGGCTAGAGTCTTTTTGCACTATGATTCGTCTGTGAATGTGTGTGTGTGTGTGTGTGTGTGTGTGTGTGTGTGTGTGTGTGTGTGTGTGTGTGTGTGTATGTGTGTGTGTGTGTGTGTGTGTGTGTGTGTGTGTGTGTGAATTTGTGTGTTTCTTTGGAGTACACACTCCTCCAGGGCCTTTCTGCAGACGTCTGCTAACTTTGTCCCCTACAAAAGCGAGTTGAAAATATTGGCAGACGGGGGATGGGTAGATGACCCCGTCTCTCTGCCTCGGGCTACCTTTCCACCTGTCTGCCTGTTTATCTCTTCATCCCCCACACTCCCCTGTCTCCTATTGTCTATCACCCTACTACGCTCTCTCCATGCCAGAGTTACATGTCGTGTTCTGTTACAGTTTCCAAAACACCAATAAAGAAAAAACAAAAAAAACAGAGAAGCGAGGTCCAGCTGGGTTGGAATCGCGCAGCTGTGGTCCACTTTCGTATTTCCACCAGCTCTGTCCTCTAAGAGGGGTTAGGAGAAAAGGCAGCAGGAGGCCCTGAACATCCTCTGGTCCCCTGAGGCTTGTTCTGTCCCTGTTAGCTTAAACACCTATTAGCGTCCTCCTCATCAGCGTGTTCTCATTCTCTCTCACCTCTCCCGGCTACTGGTACTGGCTGTGTGATGATGAAAGCGTTTGTGCCCTTTGTGGCCGGCGCTGTGGCTTGTCGTGGGACTCAGTGACATTGAGTCGCTGCTCCTTTTAAAAACTCCAACAGAGAAACACGCGTTATTGCTTGTTGACGTTTATTTATGGAACAAAAAGAGGGAAACTGCCCCCTTCAATGAGACTCCTAAGCAGTTTACCACATCCTCTTAGTGAGTTTGTGTTAAATCTGTTATAAACCCAATTAAGCTTGTAATAGCCTTATATTACAAACACAAGTATTTTGAATGTCAGAGCTGTGCAGGAGCTGTGTCTCAGTGTGAAAGAGACAATCAAACTGCTTTAGTGACATTGAGTTATTGCGCTTTTTAAAACCTCCAACAGACAGACACAGGTTATTGTGTGTTCACAGGTATGTATGTACAAAAGGACTACAACTGCATATGATATCATGTTTCAACCAACCCCTACAGACAGACTAGTACACACTCAAACCTGTATATAATCAAACAGCTGAGTTTCGATGGAGTTTCAGCAGAGAGAGAGAGAGAGAGAGAGAGAGAGAGAGACAGCCATGGGGATGATGAGGCATGTGCTCTTCGTCCATACTGGAGGTGATGTCATCCCCACACTCTGCCAACCACCACCCCCCAAAGCAAATTGTTTTTTAGACAGAGAGTGTGTGTGTTGTTGTTGCTGTCAGTGAACCATCATGACTCTGTGGTTGAGAGCTGTTGCTAGTTACTCTGAGACCTTATTGCAGTTGGAGGAAGTAGGGCAGGGCAGCTAATGGTTTTGGCAGATCTGTAGCTTGTGGTTTTACTGTGTTTGAAAGAGGGTGCAACACTTTGTTCTCCTCAGCTGTGTTGATCTCTTTTCTCTGCTTCTGCTCTCTCTCTCTCTCTCTCTCTCTACCTCTGCTCTCTCTCTGTCTCTCTCTCTCTCTCTCATCCTTCCCCAGCCATGCCTTCCTACCCTTTCTCTTAGACATTTTCCTTTCCTGTACTTTCTCACTTTCCTGTACTCTTCTGTCTCTTCATCTCAAAGAAACAGAAATCCCTTTCTCACTTTCATCAGTGCTTCACATCTTTTTATGCCAAGTGTAAATATTGCCTTGCCTGCTTTTCTCCTGCAGGCGATCAGTCCACTGAGTCAGTGTCTTTGTGCATATGTGTGTGTGTGTTTATGTGTGCATGTGGTGTTTGTGTGCATTCTCCAGTGTGCGCATGTGTGTCTGTCTCTGCATGTGTGTGTGTGTGTGTGTGCCTCATGGCTACTGAATCTACAGACAAATGTCACCATTGTCAGTTCATTCGTGTCTGTGAATGTTTGGCTTTGATAGCCATGTGTGCTAAATATTAGTCCTACAATACCTCTTTGTTCAGTGTGTGTGTGTGTGTGTGTGTGTGTGTGTGTGTCTGAGAGATATTTATTGATCACTACAGCAAACACCAGTATCGACTGTGGATTAAACATGCTTTTGTTTGTTCTCCTCTTCTGGCCCTTCATCCTGTCCCGTCCTCAGCCCTGTCCAGTACTTCATCCCTTCATTACTGTTTGCAGTGTACGTGTGTGTGTGTGTGTGTGTGTGTGTGTGTGTGTGTGTGTGTGTGTGTGTGTGTGTGTGTGTGTGTTTCTGTGCATGTACGAGTGTTTGTATTTGCGTGCATATTTGTATGAGAGGATATGTTGCCCTGGCTCTGTAATCAAAGAGGACATTTCCTCATTGAACAACGGGCTACGTCTGCCTGTCGTTGCCCTGCTTTGGTGCTTTCTCTGTCTTTCATCTCTCTCTCTCTCTCTCTCTCTCTCTCTCTCTCTCTCTCTCTCTCTCTCTCTCTCTCTCTCTCTCTCTTTCACCCTTTCACAGTTCCTCTTTCGTTCTACCCCACTGACCCGATCACCTTTCTACTGTTCTTTTTACTTCTTGCCTTGGAGACCCTCTCTTTTTCTTTTGCTCTCTCTTTTTCATCCTCCTCCTTTGTGTCCAGTGCTCAGATATCTCCATGGTAACAGAGGGATGTTCAAACAGGGCCGAAGAAGCTTTGCCCGGCTCAGCGCTCACAGGTTCACTGTCTTGACGCCACAGCTACCTCATCAGCCTGTCTGATAGAGAGTAACAAACTCTGAGAGAGAAAAAAAAAGAGGGAATTGCCTAAAATAACATCCACTTAGTGACTTTGTGTTAAATATGTTGCAAACCTTGAAATAAAGCTTTAAATTACAACCACTGTGACGTGACCTTCAAATGTCAGATCTCTACAGGAACTGTGTTCAAACCTTGCGCTATCGCTGAGATCTCAGTGTAAAAGAGACACTGCTTTTTCCTGTTTCCTGTAGTGTGTGTGTGTGTGTGTGTGTGTGTGTGTGTGTGTGTGTATGTGTGTGTGTGTATGCATTGTGTGTGCATTCGAATTGAAACCAGAGACACAAGAGATGTTCGATAAAAGCTATCAGATAGATCAGTGGGTGTTCAATGCGACTCATTTCTTCCACTTGAAAGACAAAGAGTAAAATGGAATTATTAGATGTAGTTGTTTTGTTATGCCGTGTAAAATCCTGTGTGTAGCCTTGAATTGGATTCTCATCTTTTGTGTGTGTGTGTGTGTTTGTGTTCCCTTTGAAGCGCAAACCCAGGCTGTTTAATTAGGCTGTTGAATAGTCATAGGTGATTATACACATGGGCCAACACCCATATCTGGGGCTGGCAGCTATTAGCATTCACCACATGGGAACAGATTAGGCCACTCCACACACACACACACACACACACACACACACACTCACACATACACAAATACACTTCGGCTGCACTGTTGAGGCACAACGGACGATTCTGTGTGTGAAACCATCAGGGCGGATGTGATGGTGTGAAAGGCTGGGCTGAGTGGATGGCTTGAAAGAGAGGAGGGGTGGAGGAATGTCTGAAAGATGAGTTGCTAGGTGGAGAGGGAGAGAGAGGGGGGCGGGGGGGCGATCAGCAGGAGATGGAGAACATTCAGGATGAAGGGAGAGAGGGGAGCGATGGGGAAGAGGGAGGAAGTGAGAGCTGTGAGGTTGAAGGCATTCTTCCCCTATCAGCAAGGTTTATAGGTTTCTAATCTGGGTCTGTATGAGGAAGGAGCCTGCTGCGGCTCCCTGGGTGTCTCTGCTGCACTATTAATAGATAGGCTTTTGAACCAGGGCTGGTAAAGTTCACTTTTCAAGGACATTCAAAAATATTCATGTATTTTTTTTTAGTCTGTCCCCGACAAAAAAAAAATGCTGGTCGTCAAAAGGTCATAGGCTGCTGTCTCATCTAGTGGAGGCAAACAGATGAATGCAGTCGTGGAGATTGATCTCTTTAGACTTTAGCGTTTATCAAAGTTCAATACCAGCTGATTCATTTTCTAGGAAATAACATTTTGGTCAAGAAAGACTAAGACTAATTTTGTGGAGGCAGCACTAGTTGTCTTGCTGGCTTTTTGTAATCTATATGAATTTGTGTGTGTGCATGAGGTAATTTTGTGTACATGTCAGCAGTGAGTCACTATCGGTCATCCTTTGTGTATTTATTTTTGGCCTGCAGCTGGTCCTTCCTCTTTGGGATGGTGTGTGTGTGTGTGTGTGCGTGTGTGTGTGTGTGTGTGTGTGTGTGTGTGTGTGTGTGTGTGTGTGTGTGTGTGTGTGTGTGTGTGTGTGTGTGTGTGTGTGTGTGTGTGACAGAGAGAGAGAGAGAGCGTGAGTGCGGGCATGCACATGTGTCTATGCTGGTGGTGCTGTTTTCTCAGCCGTTGCAGTATTGCCACATATTTGGTCACAGTCACTAAGGATGTTCTGGTTAACCTTGACCCACATATCTGGCCTCAGACATTGTTCTCTGGCTGGACTCATCTGCCTCTTTGACAGTGATAAGCCTGAAGATGACCTCCTTCCAGTGGTAACAATATACAGCTCAGTATATCTTTCTTTGTTTGGTTTTCTTTTCCTCACCGAGTGTGACCTGTAGATTGTTTTAACAAGGAAATTGCTCTTTCCGAGAAAGGGAAGGAAACAGCAAGACAGAGAGGGTATGCTCTGTGTCCCTGCCACTCCCTTCTCAGTCTATATAATTTAGTGTGAGTCTGATGAATAATAGATGAGGTTATAGATCGCTTAGCTCAGCTCTGCGCCACTGACCCAGTTAAAACACACACACACACACACACACACACACACACACACACACACACACACACACACACACACACACAATCCCAATCTTATCACATCCTCTAGGGAACCATCATATTTTCTCTCTCCCCCAATACCCAGAGTCTGACCTGTCATCGTCATGCGTATTGACCAATAGAAATCCTAAGAATCCTCCATTTTATCACTCTGTTTCATTTTCCCAGTACAAAATGACCTCCAGTCCAATCAAACAACACAGTGTATTTGTTCTCTCTAAGTAGGAGGATCTTCCATCCTAACTGCCTTGGCATGACAGATAGATCTGGCCATAGGCTTTATCTCCACACTTGTGTCATAGATAAAGACTTCATTATCTAACATAGTCTACCCTTAACTCAATCTTTTTCTCTAATCTCTTCTCATGCTGTCTTGTCTTGACATATTATATAACCACAAGGGTTTAGGTTACAGCCCTCACACACTCATCTTGTCATTTCTGGTGTTTCATCTCTTTGACTTGTCCTCCCTTCCACCCCATAGGCACCTGTGTCCACATGTTAGGTCTCTAAAGTTACATAACAGGTTTGGGTTGTGTGTTAAGTCTGTCATAAAAAGGGGTAAAAATGGAAAAATGTAATAAAAGACAAGGGATATTGACAGGAAACATGTCAGGAAATTGTTATCGTCAGGGAAACAGACCAGTAACAGAACGCATTGTCCATAGAACAGATAACAGATACTTTGGTGTAGTATGTGCTCTTGCTCCCCCTAGTGGATTGTGTATGTAGCTGAATCCAGTCCAAGTCCAAGTCTCGTGGTGTTCTTGTTTACTCTTTTTATGGTAGGCTGGTCCAGATCCATCCCATGTAGGAGGCAGTTCACACCGAGCCTCGTTCAGGGGAATGTCCAGTGGGCTGTTACCCTCACCAAAAGCAGACATGTTGACCTTCTGTGTGCAATGCGGTGGACGACATGCTGCCAACATGTAGCGACACGGGTTAAGCACTGAACTTTCATACCAAGCAGAGCAGAGTTTGACCCACGTCTCAACCCTGATCATGACCAGGGTGGTTTTTGGGGTGGACCCCTTCACAGGATGAAAGATGAATTACTGTATATCCATGGGCTTCAGCACATAAGAAAGTCAATCTTTTTTAGATAATCCGAGGGAGTGATGAGCGGATGCCCCTCAATGATTTTCATCAGATAATAGCTGTCAAACACTGATGAGCACTTCCAAATAGCCCAGCGCCATGGTATTTAAGTGGCACTCCTCATTATCTCTCCTCCTGTTATGAAATCAACTGCATCTACTGCATCTACTGCAAGTTCAAACAATGGTGGTTTGCTCGCAGTACCCCAGCCACAGAGCATCTAGTAAGTCTATTTTGAAGTGGGTAGTGAGGTCAACATTGGGCCACAGATAGGGGTAGGGGGTGTGTGTGGGAGAGGGGTGTTGATAAGGGGCCAGATCAAACAATCTTTAAGGGCCAAAAGGCCAGAACTGGTTGTCCTGGATTCTGCATCTTCCTGCCTATGAATAGGCTGGCAGTGTGTCTGGGACAGCATACTGCCCCATGGTACACAGTGTATGGCATCAAGCCAGGCCAGCTCTGCATCTTGGGCCAGTGGCCTCTCTGTCTCCATGTTGCATAACCAAGATGGGCTGAGTGTAAACAGGAGCAGCTCCAACAAATACTGACCAGTCAGTCACTGTCTCCCCCCACGTACACACACTATCTCCCCCCATGTAGACAAATTGTCTCCACCACATACACACACTGTCTATCCCCCCCGTATGCACACTCCCTAGGCCACACTACATACTATCTCTCACGTTTATGCACATTGTTGCACATACATGTAGTGGAAAAACGCAAAAGATAGTGTAGGTACATTGGCATGCATGTACATGTACTTTCCAAGGTCTTCTGCTCACACACAAAACATACACAGGCATTCCCTCAAACACGTGTACTACATGTACCGTCCAAGGTCCAAACAACGGACATGGGCATTCCCTCATGCAAGTGTACTATGTTTACATGAACACTGACCCACAACCCTTTGTGCATGCACACACACCTCACCCATGCAGAGATACACAACAGCATACACCGACACAGAATCACTCATCAGGGTCAATGGGGATAGACCTGTAAATAACTGTTTTCCTGAGACCAGCCTCAAATGTAGATTATGTTCAAAAGGTCCAAATGCACAGATTTGGCTTTCCTTGATTGGCACTGAATTGCTTAGCTTCCGGAGAGGAAACCGATGTGGAATGTGACTGAGAACTCATAATCGTTTGGGTTGTTGTTATTGTCCTTTGTTTTTTATCTTCCTGCTTGGCCCCTGTAGATGCCAATGTTTGGGTTGGCTTCTGAGACCCTTGACGCTCTCTGACCTCTCCAGTTATAATGGCCTCTGTGTCTGAAGTGCCCAATGGATTATGTAACTGCTAATAGGGCCATTGATTAGACAGGAGCTTGGAGCAGGGAGGCTAGGACAGCCAGGGTTGGACAGGGGGCTTCTCTTTACGGGGGACGTATTGTTCAGGGGGGCCTGAGCCCCGGGCCTGGCTCTCTCTTCACAGAGGCTTGAATTACCCCCAGCCTGAGCAGACAAAGCTCTCGCTCTTCTGCCTTTACGTAACCTCTCACACTCCCAATCCACGCCACAACACTCACCATCATAACCCATAATCACATGGAGGGGACTGTGGCGATTAGGGTTGTCACAATATCAAAATATGGTTACACTTGTCATTTTGATGTGATTGTTGAGATCTGATTTTGTGAGATCGCATCACAGTATGTCCACACTTGAAAATAGTGTGGACATACTGTGTCTCCTGTGCCTGTATTTATCCCTCTCGATCGTTTCACATTGCTTATATGCTCGTTGTGGTTATATTGCATCCAGACTAGGCCTGACCATTTCTACTTTTTGAAGACCTGATAACTGATAAAGAGCGTAATCCATTGTTTGTGTGTCCAGACCTGTCACTCATATGCTCAGTCCAGGCATGTGTCCTGGCACGATCAGATGATAAAAAGACACCTGTAACTGTAGCCAAAGAAACAACAAGCTAACCGTAGCCATGATACTGGTCCCACATAGTGAAAACTACTTGTTAAATATTGGATATATAGAGCAGTCAGAAACAGGCTAATTGAGCAAATCAGCTCTAACATTTTTTACATTTTTCAAGTTCAAGTTCAAGTTGAGTTTATTGTCATTTCAGCCATACATGTAGCACATAGAGCTCAAACTAAATATCGTTTCTCACAGGACCAAGGTGCAAAAAAACAGAACATGACATTTTTACAAGTTTTATCATTATATTCTTTACATTTTTATATTGGAATGCATCTTTTCCGATGTTTTGTTTAGTTCCATGTGGTACTTAATAATCTTTGGTGCCCCATGTATTGTGTGGTGTATTAAAGCAATACTTAGAAACACACTGGAAGGCTCAGACATGCCCTAATGGGTTTCAGTGACCCAACGCACTCTTAAGACATCAAGTGGAGAATTATTTGCTCTGAACTTGGTTCAGTTTTGGAACATCAACGGACAACCAGCATGGCTGTTTTTCATTTTATGATGCATCCTTTTTATTTTATAAATGTTTAATAATTTTATAATAAACGTTTTCTGAATTTAGTCAATTAGCTTTTCCTGATCCATGTCTTGTCTGCTTGTGAAGTTGGCTAATTGACAAGACGTATGCTACTTTCAAGTGTTCCTTTTAAGTGATTGATGTCAGACTAGCTAGATGAAGCTTCACAAGCTAACTGACATGGATGAGGAAAGGCTCACATGCCAGTGCTGTGGTGTTGACACGTCAAGTCTCCCAACTGCAGCGCACCATAGCTGACCATATACAACACCTGTTTAGCTGGTCACGTCCTCTATACGAAGAGGGAGAGGCATTGTAATGTGTTTATTTCTCCAAATGGGTCAGTGTTTTATCTGCAAAGCAAATCTCTCTCAAGCCCTTTAGGTGAGACGCCACAAAGACTCTTTGCAACAACAGCTTCATGTGGAATTATGGCATTTTTTTCCACTGACCTGGTTCACACAAATATTCCTGGTATCCATGCACACTCACACATATACGCTCTTGTAATTAAACAGTACATTGCCACACTTCCCTACATGTTTTAGAATAGGGACATAACTCCAGGTGTGCCTCTGTCTGACATTGTCCCATTCAACTCTATTGCTTAGTGGACAATGGAACCAGTTATGTGCATGCGAATGTGACTTCCATCGCCATTTGAGACCAACATTAATTCATACCTGTGATGTGAATTACTCATTGACTCTCTTAGGCACTGATCACAGATAAGCATATCTTTACACCCCCTAATCTTGACTAGTGTGGTGCTGATGAAGTGAAACTGCCCTCAAACAGTCACTTGTCAGGGTGTGTAAATGTCCCCCTCTGTGAGTTTGTCATTGCGTAGCCACTCTGCTATTTGTGGAATGCTACTAAGGCATGCCGCTATGAAGTCCTGAGTCATGCATAAGACTTGGATATTCCCGGACTGACAGGAACACAACTGGCCACCACGTAACCCCATAGGAGACTAGGACCTCGGGCTGAAATGGCACTGAGACCAGAGGAAAATACTGTACGTGAGACATTCAGCTCTGAAACCTGTTTGGCAGAATCTCAGCTGTGAGTTTTCCCTCAATGACTGATGGACAGTTCAGTTATTCGTGAGGAGATTTGTCAAGATTGTTACCTTTGCTGTGCATGTTCCTAATAGTGTGTTTTTCCTTGGGGTGTGGTGTGCGTGTGTGAGCTCACTTGTTTGAATGGGGAGATAACCATTCACTCATGAAGACAGTGAAATGTACTTGAGAGGGATGGGTGAATGGAGACATTGACAGTGGGGGGAGATAAGGGGAATGTTGCTTTAGTTATGTGCAGCGTCACAATAGCTGACTGTATTTCTTTCGTAGGTGGTTATGGCAGGGGGCTGACTTTAAACCGTTGATGCTGCCATGTTCCCCTTTGATTCAGTACTGGAATCAAACCCACATCATGCACTCTTGCAATACCCAGTGAGCAAGTGGGTTTTGTTCTTATATAAGCAGCCTTTTCCCTAAATCCTACCCCCTCTCTCTAGGTCCCCTAACTCCTCCCGCTCTTAGTCTCTCATTAAAGCCTGTATTCATTCTTCCCTCACCCCCTCCCTCCTCTCAGCTTCTGTACAGAAGTCTTTGGTAGCCCTTGTCCTGCCTTACCCCCTACGTGCCCCGCTTTGCTTCTTCCCCCTAATTGGTTCGTACACTGTTGGAAAAGGCGGCTGTGTTGTTGAAACCAAGAAGAGCGTTGCATCCAAGCGTATACAGTAAATATGTGTTTGCTGGAGGGTTTCAATGTGAATGTGAATGTGTTTTACACAGAAAAGGTAGCCAATGTAAGACTCTCTATTTTGTTGTCCATTGAATTTTGACCACTTTTACTACATCTTTTTTTTTTAAATCTTATCTTATGTTATTATTTCACCTTTCCACTTGTTGTTGTTGTTGTTGATGTGTAATTTACCCTTTACTACTTTTGTGGTTTTCCAGAAGAACTTTCCTTTAACGGTGAAGCAGTTAGACTTATGTGTATGTGTGTGTGCACACTCACAGTTATGAATTGCAGCTTTGTAATCATCATATGACTGTGTAATCTGAAAAGGGGTTTATCCTTGAGAGAAAGTAGTTTGTCTCCAGCCTTAAGTGAAATTGATCCACTTCTTTAGTTCTGTACATTTTATGTTATATACATGAACAGCAAACACTGACTTGTTGGTAGACAACTGGATGGGTACTTAACATGGACTGGTATATTGTGTGTGCTTGCTAAAGCACAAGATCATTGATTGGGCCATTCAGGATATAATGTGCGATTGGTCAGGAGAAACACTTTGTCCAACCCCGTTTGTTAGCGTACACAGGCTATGGAAGGTGATTCATTACAGCATGATGACTCAGGAAGCTGATTGGCTGTGACAATCAAACTGTGCGATAATTGAAAGGAGGGAATGGAGGACCTTTTTTCCCCTTTTATGAGTTCTTTCTGCCTCAGCTAGCCACTGTTGTGGAGTTGAGCTGGCCCAGAAACTCTGACAGAAGAAAAGACCCCCCTCCCTTCCCTTAGCTCTCTCACTGCCTCTCTAACAACCCCTCTCTCTCACTCTCTCTCTCAGTGACAGCTCCTGGTGGGCTCTTTTTTCCCCCTATCTGCTCCCTTGCTCTCCTCACATCCGTCCTCTGGGTCTCTGCCCCGCTTTCTCCCGCGGAGGATTTTACGCCAGACAGACTCTCTGAACAGTTAACTCCACAGTCAAATCTTCCTTCTTTTAACCCTGCAACTCTTTATCCGATTAACCGCCTCGGCTCTGTCGCCCCACGTCTGCATCAGACTGACTGACCCTTCGCTCCAGAGGACTCCTTGTTCTCCCAGCAACACACGCTGTCTGTGGGAGCTGTGCTCAGCGAAGCGCAGATTTGCGAGATGGTGTGCTCCATAGGCTCTGAACCAGCGAAGTGAAGTGAAGCGTGGTCATGGGCTCTGAGGAGCGGCTGCTGTGTGTAACTGTTAGGCTGGTAGCAGCAGTGCAAGCTAAGTCTCTGGACTCTGCGTTATCAATAGTCATGGTTCAGTACTGGAGGGACTGAACGCTGTATGGATTCTGGATATTCTGTCAATCTGACGCTAGTTCCTCAGAGTCTCTGCTTCCTGGACTTGTTGCCGACTGGATTCTGGGTCCAGTGGACTTTGAGTGAAGTGGACTTTGTTTGGGAGTGATGAGTGGTCTTCCAGGGCCGTGCTCTTCCCCTTTCCCCCAGCTGTGGTCATCTCCCGAGGGACAGACAGACAGACAGACAGACCCATAGATAGACAGACAGAGGTCCCACCTGAGCTGTGCGCATGCGTCTCCCCGCCATGGAGGTCATCCTCAACCTGGTAACTGCTGACTCCTCTCCACCTCCTACCCCCACCACCGTGAGTCTCCACCTGTATAGTGTGTGTGTGCGTGAGTGTGTGTGTGTGTGTGTGTGTGTGTGTGTGTGTGCGTGCGTGTGTGTGTGTGTGTGTGTGTGTGTGTGTGTGTGTGTGTGTGTGTGTGTGTGTGTGTGTGTGTGTTGGGCATTGATTGTTTTTTGGACTCATAGTGAACGTTTTAGTTTGTTGTCTTTCCTGTATTCATGTCTCAAGGATTCACGCCATGAATCCTGTACCCGTGTCCACCTTGATACAGTGTTATATGACTGCTCACCTGTCAGGGGTGGGTGTGTGACGTGTCCTGTGTTTTGTAACTAAATAAAGTGCCGTGTTTAAACCATGAAAGGCGTTTCAGAGGCTGGGTGAAATCTGGGGGAGACCAATCCCTTAGGCTTGGACAGGATTTTGTCTTGACATCATAGGTACTAAAAGCCTTTGTTGTGATTGTTGGGCCCCGAAAAGCCACAGAGGATGTTTTCCAGGCCTTGAGCTGAGCTGCTGATGTGTGTTTCTTTCTGTTGGAAGTGGACACAACAGGCTTTTCTTAGACCCTCTGAATTCCTTAAAACAGCAAAAGGTAGTTACTGGCAAGCTTGGCCAGTGTGTGTGTGTGTGTGTGTATGTGTGTTTTCCACGATTATTAGTACAACTTTGTGTTGGTGTGTGCTCATTCATGTGTGTATGTGTTGAGTAAACTGCCTCTTATCCAGCATCACACAGAGTTATGTAATTGTCCATAGCTGGTGAATGGGGGTCATTGTTGCCAGATTGGATCCCCTTAAAGAAACCAAAAAGCGGATTTCCATTAAAAACTTCTCTTTTGTGTCAATATCAGCGCTGCTTAATTTGGCACGGCTGGGTGGGAACTGAGACCATGAGGAAATGAAAAGGGCAATGGAAGTGAAAAGAAATAAGAAGGAAAAAGCGAGGAGAAAGAGAGGTTGGAGGGCAGCCCTTGCATTAGCAGACAGAGGAGAATACCAGTGCCTCAGCCCAGTCAAGAGTGTCCTCTCCCAGCTGAGCTTTGCTAGCCTGGCTCCTCAGTCCTACTCTGTACGTCTTGCTCTCAATTATTTAATAAAGTCACCGTGACATGGTGTGGAGCAGGTCACATGTGCTGATGTTGCAGCCTTAATTCAAATAACCTGAACTCCGGACAAGAAAAGTATAGCAATCCTTCATTAAAGTTTATTGAGGAATCGCTCATTTAGTGCTTAACGTGAATTTAATTTTAAAATAAAGTGAGTGTATTGAACCTCTGGAGCACATGTGTGAGTACACCCTGCAAGGATACCCAGATCCAACACTGCATGCTGACATCATAGCTGCTCTAACGGTTTTATGACAGGGCACAGCCCGATAAGTTTTTATCTATTTAACAATAGACTTTGGGAGTACTTTGGGAGCCGTGTCATCTTGTTACTATGACGACCACGTTCCCTTTCCAATCCACAGACTTCGGGGTTAAAGATCAAACCAACTAATCAGGAGTGTGAAGTTCAGTCAGTCAGAGATGATTGGGCGAGTGATGAAGGCAGAGAGACAGAGGAGATACAAGTTGTATACATGGAGAAAGGACAGTTATTAAATGCAAAGAATACAATGATAGTTTCCAGCTTGACAAGTAGTATTTCCACATGCATGGCTTGAGGCTTACACTGAAAAAAAGGCCAGCTCCTTACTTGGACCATGGATCCAAGATCACATGTCCCATGGATTTTTCATCATGGAGTTGGACTGTGTAGACAAGTAAGCGGAGAGCCAGCTAACCCCAGGCCAGCAGCCACTAAAACAGTGATGTACAGTGATGTATCACCTCTTCACCTTTTCGACACTTCTGAGAATGCTGTAATGGGATATCGCCACTGGGAGAGGTGTAGAGGCAGAACAGAGCAGGGTTCCCAGAGAGAAGCAGGATGTTACAGTATCCCTGAACTCACACTAGCACCTTGGCACGTGAAACCTGCTCCTGCGAGAGAAACCCAAGCTGACAACACAGGAAGCTCACAAGCACTCAGCAGGAATGAGGGGCTTGGTAACTAACAAGGTAAAAGGCACTTGATTACTCCTGTACACACACACACACACACACACACACACACACACACACACACACACACACACATACACATACACATAGCAGACATTGCCCATAGACAGCATAGAGTTAATGTGTGGTAGAAAATAAAAGAGGGTAAGATAGGAGCCTAGGCTTTCAGACCTAAATGTTTATGTCCAAAACAATCAAAGCCATGCTGTGATACTGTTTACCCTAAATATCTCGGGCCATTTTGCAGGCTGGCTGAATATGAGCCTAAATCCATACATAACAGCTAAATCCATACATCTTTAAACAATAAGCTGTAGGCAGGGGGCTCAGATTCCATTGTCCTGAGCTGGTCAGGGTGTAGATATTCATCAGTGTGTGAGAAGAAGCTTAATACTGGGTCTGTTTCCACTCCTCACCCATCAGAACATCTCAGCGTGAACTGGACCTGAACTCACCTTCATCATCCGACAAAACAACCAACACATTGCACAAGGCTTATTACAGGAGAACAGAGGGGGTGGGGGTGGCATGTCTGGAGACATGGGGATAAAGAAGAGAGGGGAGTTGAGAGATTGCAGAGGAAATAGGATAGGGTCTTACTCTACAACCTACATTGGACAGCCAGGAAGTTGTGATGTGTGTGTTCCCAGTGAGTGTATCTAATTATGTGTAATGCATATCTAACTTCATGGGTGTGGGGATGCTTTATAAATGCCTGTTTGTGTGAGGTGTGTGACCATAGGTCTGTGTGTTTAGGAATCACTGGCCTTTCCCAGGCCTCTGGTGGGTCTTAGGTTAGTCAGGTTTGGCCTTTCAGGGCTCTAACCGGCTTTACTTGGATCAGAGGCTGTTGCAAAACCAGACCCAGACCAGCAGGCAGACCCAGTTTGAGGGCTCTGTGTGTGTGTGTGTGCGTGCGTGCGTGCGTGCGTGCGTGCGTGCGTGCGTGCGTGCGTGCGTGCGTGCGTGCGTGCGTGCGTGCGTGCGTGTCTTACCTTTGTCTTACCGTCTTACTGATGAATCCTAATCAGAGTGTGCTCAGGCAGCGCCAAAGCACACACACACACACACACACTAACCCGACAGGGATCCTCGGTGAAGCTGGTCAGCCAGGTGGAGTTTCCCAGGGTGTGTCTGCTACAGTAGGGCTCACTGCCATTTATGTTACGGCTCTATAACTGATATAATTGATCATAACTGTGTCTCTATGATCTCACTTCCAAACTGGCTCACTTGGCACACACGCCCACTCAGAGCCAGCTCAGAGTCCAGGGATGCGCTGCCTGTCCCGCATTGGCTCAACCCATCAACATGTTTGGCTTCATTTTAATTACACACATGACTCGTCACAGAAATACTCAAACACTCAGGGATGACATTGATCGTATGCACGGCTTAACATACAAACTCCAGGTCATTTGCATCTATAACTGGAACTCTGCTGCTGAACTCTGAAGGCTGGGAATGAAACGTGCTGTGCTATGTCTGGTAACAGAGCAGTGTCATATACCATGTGAGCCAGTTTGGAAGTGAGATCATAACTGTGGCCATAGAGACACAATATATGAGCTGTTTCTAGAACCGTAACAGAAATGGCATGAGCCCTGCTGTAGCAGACACACCCTGGGAAACTTCACCTGACTGACCAGCTTCACTCAGGATCCCTATCGTGTGTGTGTGTGTGTGTGTGTGTGCATTTTTGATTGCTTTGCATGACATAACTGAAGTACTCTGCTTTCAATGCATTCTTGGATCAATTAAAGGGTATTGATTATTTAGTGCCAGTGTGTGAAGGTCTCTAACCTCCCTTATCACAAGGGCAAAAACCTCTGTCTACCCAGCATTGCAGGTCACTCCAGTTCAGAGTGATCAGCTGACTGGTCCTTTGCCCTCTTTATCTTCATCTTCAGTCAGAGGACACATGTTTGATTATGTGGATAATTTCCGATGCCTCTTTTAATTTGGGTCACGCCCAAGTGAGCCTTTATTCCATTCAGCCAGGCCACATGCAACAGGCTCTGTTGTGTAATATTCGAGGTCTCTCTAACATGTTTCCCCTCATATACATAGAGCTATTAATAATGTGATCTTATATCCGAGAAGTCTGCTGCTCCCAAGCGTCACTCTGGCGCCATTCTAATTCTCTGATTCATTTGATCGCCTCGGTTGCCCGTCAAGAGGATTTGAAACTGATTGTAAACAGCATTTGCCAGGTATTGAGTCATCGATGTCGGCTTACTGACGCAATGCAAAGCGGTCTACTTTGAAAGGCTAACTACCTAAAATTGAAAATGTGAGGCTTGCCAAATCTCTATTGTTATCCTATTCTCTACACTTGAGAGAAAGTCCCCTAGGCTAAAGTGCTCGTGTGTGTTGAAGGCGACGTCGGACTGGTTTTTCTTGTCCCGTATTGGACAAGAGACAGAGAGACTGGGGGTTTATCGGACCGTCTCACATTGCTGCCCTGTAGCCTCTTGTTAAACTCCCGGGCTCGGTTTCAGGAGTTTCCCTCAGGCATGGACTGCTTTGTCTCAAAAATCTTTTCCCCCGCGAAAAATAAGTGTAATCCAATGATACATTTAGAAAGATACTGTTAAAGTGATACCACAAGCGAGAGAAAATACAATAAACCACGAAAATGATTGATGATGATGATTCAGTCTTACAATTTCCGTTTTTTACAACATAGACCTTCGATATTATTTTTGCAATCGTATTTTGTGCCATGATTGTGAAGCAGTTTGCAAACTTTGTTTTACAAAAATGCTGTACAGATTAAGTTATTATTATTAGTAGTAGTGGTAGTGGTGGTGGTGGTGGTACTATTAGTAGTAGTAGTAGAAATAGTAATAAAGTGCACTAGTAGTGCACAGCATATTTCCCAGTCTTAAGAAGTGTTGATTGGACTTTTACACTCTCGGAGTTAAATTAAGAGTGACAGTTTTGCTGTGTAGTTGTAGCAGTTTTCTCATTAGTCTTTGAATTTTATTATAGACTCAGCAGAACAGCGGATCCACACAGCGCACGTGGTTTGAAAAACTCCCCGACTGAGGGGCTATTTCTGAACACAGTGCGGATGATTGACGTTTGGCTATCAGCCTGGCGCTGCTCTGTTCGGGGTGGCGAGCTCAGATGATGACGTCACCCCAGCGGCGCTTTGGGTAGGGGAGGGCAGGGGGGAGGAGCGATACGGGAGAGCCGGCTAGACGCAGTTTCAGGTGCGCTTCAACTTTCACAACAAGCCCGCCCGGGTAGTGGCAGCGAGTGAGCGAAACGTCAAGCTTCGGAGCGGGATCATCTTCTAGGACTGTAAAACCGAGGTCGCGGGACAGATGAAAACACACAGCACGCCTTATGTATGGGGAAAATGCACTGGGAACAATTATTCCGTTTGAGGAATGGAAAGGTGAGCGCCGCTTTGCCCACTGTGGGGTTTTCCAGAAGATGGACTATCAGCTAAGTCTAGGTTTAGGTACTTTATCCTTAGTTGCAGGATACAGGGGGGGGAAGGTTAGAAAGGCTATGTAGTTTTTGGTTTTCTCCCGGATGCGGTTGTGGTTTCTTTTGTCATCCGTGGTGCCTGTCATCAATTAGTCATGTTGTGTATGCAGGTGAGCACCTCCTGCTTTTTGTATTTACTAGTTGTGACGTAAATACTCTAGGCTTACATGACAGCTGAAATATGATGTGAGGCTGGTGGATGCCAGGGTGAAGATTCATTGTAACTGAGCTTCAGTGAGTCAGTCTCCCTTCCTCTCTACCCCTGGTCCCCTGCACTGTGTAATGCCCCAGGGTGCACTATTCAGATTCAGATTCAGTGCCTTATTTTGTTAGCATGCTAAGTGATGAAAGGAATATTTTGATCACAACCCATTGGAAACTTTATCAAGTCAAAGCAGGATATTGCATAATTGAAACACTTTCTGTTTTATTCCCGGAGCAGTGTGAGAAAATAAATCACAGTGTCTCTCTCTTGATTGAGGGTCCCAGTTTCACCTTCCCAGGTCGAGTTTACCTACAGCTTTATGGTTTGGGTTGGCTTTTTTAGCTTCCAATTTAGATGGTGTCTTTGTTTGTTTTTTACCTGAATGCTTTTTGACCTATTGACAAAATCAGTGTCTGAAAAAGCAACACAAGACAGGTATTCTTAATCAATCATGCCCTATATTGTCACTCACTAGATCAAACACAATGTAGAGATTATCTTGATACAGTTTGAGTGTCTTGAGCTTTTAGGATAGCTCTGGAGTCACAACTGGATCTACTGAGTTGTGTATCGATTCACTGGAAATGGATTGTTCTTCTGCTTTCTTTTCTTTGTTAACCGCTGGGTGTAAAAATGTTATGATCTTGCATCTTGAATTGACCGCTGTGGCTTTGTGAGCTACAGAAACCTACAATGCAGAAGAGAAGCCTAGCTTTTTAGTGTGTGTCAGCAAAAAGCAAAAAGAGCCCAATGACTAATATGCAACTCACAGTTGTTCTTCCTTCTTTACTCCCCCTCTCCACTTTTTCCTCTTTTTATCCCCATCTCCCCCATCCTCTGATCCCTACCCACTCATTCAATCTCATTCTGTTCCTTTCCCATCTCCTCACCTCTAGATCGATCGGCTGGAGGTGAGTGGGTTGGGCCAGACCCCTCTGGCTGTGTCATGTGGGGCGGACGGTTCGTTCCAGGGGGGTGAGGATGGCACTCTCGACCCCCAGCGCACCAAGCAGGTCATCGCCCAGCTCCAGCAGAAAATCCTCAAGCTCACAGAGCAGATCAAGATCGAGCAGACAGCCAGGGATGACAACGTTGCCGAGTACCTCAAGCTGGCCAATAATGCTGACAAGCAGCAAAGCACACGCATCAAGCAGGTAGGAGGAGGAAGCACTGCTGTCTAGGCAAATATGAATTAATGCTGTGTAGGTTGCTGATTGGCCCACATGTCTAACAGCCTTTTAAGTCAATGCTTTTAAGTCAATTGGCACGTTAACACTGAACCTGTTTGTTCAGCTTTATGTGTGCCTAGAGGTAGGGAGGGACTGTAAATATATTGGAGTTGGTTTTTGGGAGTTTCACCTATGCTAATGAAAACCTGTTCTGCGGCTGTCAGGTTTTTGAGAAGAAGAACCAGAAATCGGCCCAGACCATCCAGCAGCTGCAGAGGAAGCTGGAGCACTACCATCGTAAACTGCGGGAGGTGGAGCACAATGGCATCCCACGCCAGCCCAAGGATGTTCTGCGGGACATGCAGCAAGGTCTGAAGGATGTTGGAGCCAAAGTCACGGGATTCAGTGAGGGTGTGGTGGACAGTGTCAAGGGAGGGTTGTCCAGCTTTTCCCAGGCCACCCACTCTGCTGCTGGAGCCGTCGTCTCCAAACCCCGCGAGATTGCCTCGCTGATCCGCCACAAATTTGGCAGTGCTGACAACATTCCCTCCCTGAAAGACTCTCTGGATGACCCCTCAATTGAAGAAGGAGTGACAGGGGCTGGGGGGCGTTCACTGGGCAGTGCTGGACATCACCTACAGTCCAGTCCCAAGTATGGCAGCGAGGACGACTGCTCTAGTGCTACATCAGGCTCGGTGGGGGCCAACAGCACCACAGGGGCACCCTGGAGGTCCCCCCAGCTCCAAGGGAAACACCCTGGAGAGGAGCCAGAGCTCCAGCTTGGACATGCTGCTGCAGGAGGTGCAGGACCTGAGGGAGGGCCAAGCAAGGCTGGAGGAAAGCCTGGACGGTCTGAAGAGCCACTATCAAAGAGACTACACTGTTATTATGCAGGCTCTGCAGGAGGAACGCTTCAGGTATACAGATCTATTTTAGAGAAAGAAAGACCGAGAGAGTGGGGATGAAAAGTGAGTGAAAGAGTGTGTGTGTGTGCGTGTGTGCGTGCGTGCGTGCGTGCGTGTGTGCGTGCGTGCGTGCATGCGTGCGTGTATGTGTGAGAGAGAGACAGAGTGCATTAAAAAATTGCCATACCTCCCTAAAGCTTATCCAGTTAAGCACAAGAAATCCCCCAAAAGTCAACCAATATGTAATCAAGACCACTGAAGAACCACTATATATGGAAGCATACTCCTGAGCAAGCTCCGCCCCCTTTTTTATTGCTGTGTTATCTTGTGGCCTATCATTAAGGCTACACTTGCTCTGCGTGTGGGTTGAAGAGCACTTTCTTTTTATCAATGCTAGCATATACTGCAGATAAACTGTAGAACACCTTGACCTGGCTCTCATCTAAATGAACATGTAAAACAAAGGTATGCTGCAAGTATCAAAGCAACTCTTATCGTTGCATGCATTATGTAGAACTGCATCGGCAAACTTAGTTTCTACTCATCCATTAAAAAAACTGTATTACTATGTGTCATTATGTTGCCCTACCATGGTGCTTTGATACTGGACTGGTCTGAGAATGAGCCTCAGCACTGCAACGTAAAAGAAAACTAGTTTAGTTGAGCCAGAACTGAGCACTGCATGAAGGGAGCAAGTGACAGAAACACCTGCACAAACCACAGGTGTCCATTGACCACAAAGAGCTCCAGAGTTATTTTAAGCTGCACACCTCTGGTCTTGTCCTCACAGAGACGTCTCTCCCCAGTGTTTGTGTTTGTTTTGGTCTGTCTGTGTATGTGCAGATGGCGATTTGGCCTCTGCCCTTTAAAAAAACACTCACATTCCTCCTGAATGTCCCAACATGGGGGTAGAAAGATTGAGAGGGCCAGTAATAGGAGTGGACAAAAGAAAGGGGGAGAGAGAAGCAACTTAACTAGTGACGAGGCACGGACATTTTTCTCCCTAAAATGTCCATCTCCGTGAGGTTCAGTGTTTGTCTTATACGCTAAAAATAATAGCCAGCAGAATGACCTCTGAGGAGCTGATGATAATCGTTCATGAAGTAATCATAGGGCTTTATAGCTACTGTTTGTGTTAAAGACGCATTTCCTTAGAGACTGAGCATGACCGAGAATGGCCTAAAGCTTGTTGACTATCTCAACCATCTCATGGCCAGAACAATTTCACTGAGCGCTGTTGTTATTATAAACAAGTATGAGGTCATGTTCAAGTTTCTTTCCCTCGCTTACTCTATAATGAGAAAACGTGCTGATAAATTAAATATTATCCTGGCAGGATTCACTTCATTGCACATGCACGTGCAATGTCACACATATTTCACATTCTATAGCACTTAATTCTGTCTTCTGTCTTAAAACAGTCTGTCTATTCTTGGCCTATATTATCCATCTACTTGTATGTGCTTGCCAAAACACACAGCAGTATAGATCCCTCTTCCTCCTGCTGAGTGTCTGCCATTGGCCAGTCTCATACTGCTGACTGTCTGTGATTGGCCAGTTAGATCAGCAGATGAGCAAGCAAGTCCTAATCGGTCCAGTTGGTGTGATTTATCCAAACTACTTCAGGGTCTGTTTCTACTAATGCCTGCATGTGGTTCTGTGTCTAAGCTAATTATGTCTCAGACTCTCACGTGTGTTTTTCTGTGTGTGTTCAGGTGTGAGCGTCTGGAGGAACAGCTGAATGACCTGACAGAACTTCACCAGAACGAGATTCTGAACCTGAAACAGGAGCTGGCCAGCATGGAGGAGAAGATAGCCTACCAGTCCTATGAGAGAGCCAGGGACATCCAGGTCTGTCTGGAACTGCTAACGTTCACAAGCACACAGTCCATGTTGGAAATAAGTTAACAGAGGGAATTGCTTTGAAATTCAATTGTTTCATCAGAAATACTTTTTCTTGTTTTCTAATAGTACATCAGTTTGACAGTGTATTTCAGAAACAGATCCTCGCTTACATAACCCAACCTGGCATAGGTTACAAAGATAAACATACTTTATTACCGTCTTGAGAGGTGTGGAAAGGAACCTCTTTGGATGATATGGAATTGTGTATCTTGTAGCTTGCCTACAAGTGCTCAAATTCCATATCATTGTAAAATACCTGATGGATACAAACCTGCGACTGCGTCACGTATTAATAGGTTAACGCACTAACCAGCAACTACATTGCTTCACAAGCAATTGTTATTTTTATAGTTGTTGATTAAAACTAAAAGAAGAACATTTGCATTCCTTCTTTTTCATACAATGTTGCCACTGTTTTCTAAAAGCGATAAGCCCCTCAATGCATTGCTGTATAGTGATTGTTTTACAGCTAAGAGGTTTTGCAAGGCACAGAGTGAAATGGAGCACAGCCTCTCATGCCACACGTCATAGCCATAGTCCACCTGAAGTAATACTGAAAGTATTGTGGCCCTGACATAATACTTTCAGTATTGTCAGGAGCCACACAACCTCTTTATAGTTGAAGGTATTATCTCATTGTGCATGTTGACACTGTAAACAGGGGAAGATGAGACAGAGAATCCAGTCTGGCTTGTGTATTTGTGCATATGTAAACAATAGCATTTCCTTGTTTATTACTCACATTACCCTTGCCCTGTCCTATTTTGTAGGAGGGCCTAGGTTTGTGTGTATTAATAAGTGTATGCCTGTGTGACATGTAGTTTATAGCGTAAGTTGTCTCTGCTTTTCTCTTCTCTGGCAGCAGAGGGTGGTAGAGATCAATGAAAAACTGAAAAACAGTATGTCGTGGGATTATGCCAACGTTTTTTTAACTTCATGCTTGGATAAGATGTATTTGCTGATTGGTTTTATATTCGTTGTGCCCTCTGCAGGAAGCCTTGGAGGCATGTCAGACCAGGATCTCCAAGATGGAGCTGCAGCAGCAGCAGCAGCAGGTCGTCCAGTTGGAGGGGCTGGAGAACGCCACGGCCAGGACCCTCCTGGGAAAACTCATCAACGTGCTGCTGGCCCTTATGGCTGTCCTGCTGGTCTTTGTCTCAACCGTGGCCAACTGTGTGGTCCCCCTGATGAAGACGCGCTCGCGCTCCCTCTCCACCCTCCTTCTCATCCTCATCCTGGCCTTCCTCTGGAGGAACTGGGACGCACTGTCGGGGTACACACACCGAGCACTGCAGCCCCCCAGATGACCAGCTGGAAGTCAACACGTGTTATTTTGGTGGCACCAGACGGTCTAACTTTAGTTCCAGTGGTGTGCAAGAAGCCTGAAGAACATAACTGCCAATGGGATGGCCATATGGTCGGGTGCTGAAAATTCGTCCAAACAGCTGAGCACATTCAGATGGGATTTGGAATCAAGATAGAGAGGGAGAAAGAGGAGAGAGAGGAAAGTGGAGGACACACATGACTTCCGTTTAGGAAAGAAGAGACTGAGTTTACATTTTGGAAATGAACAATAATGATGCAATCCCTCACAGAAGGCAGCATCAAACTGTTTTTATCTTTAGAGTTTAATCAAGTGTATTGTTATTATTTCTAATAATATTATTTTATTTTTCAGCGTTATTTTATTCAGTACCATGTAGCATTATGCTCCTCTTACTCTGCACGAAGGGGAGTTTAGTCAGGAAACTGGTTTGGTGATTCACCTCAGAGCCCAGACCATTTTTAGAGACATGAAAATGTGATAATGCGATTGGTTGCCTTTAGGAACAGAACTCTTACCTAGCTGTGATTGGTAGATTTAAACCATGGATGAAACCTTTCCTCAGAGTTGCTCCCCTCCTGCTGTGATGAAATTTGATCAGACAGAACTTTCCTCTGTGTGCTCTGCATTTCCTCAGAAACAAAGGACTGACCAGGACTGTCATGATGACTAGAGACTCCTTGTGCTTCCTGACTCTTTCTGCTAGCAAAGATTAAGTCATTTTCTTTAAGTAAAATGAAAGAGTTAACTGTTAAGTAGGGGAGGTAATAGTGAATCATAAGCATCAAAGGCGAATGGGGCCAGCTTTAGAAGAAAAGGCAATGATGGATCACCATACAAACACCACAAACACAAGAGAACTGAGCTTATCATTCTCAAGCAAAGAATCTGCCATGTTTTCCAACATGAATACAGTCCTGCATGTCTTCATTAAGAAGAGCTAAACAGGTTTTGCTTTTGAAAGAAATGACAAAGGCCATCTTGCAGGCGAAATCAAGCTGCCAGGATAATTGCCTTGACCCTGCCATATTTGAGCCGAACAGGTTAGGAAAGGGAGTGAGTCTATAGACCACTGGTGCTTATCCTGCTCAATCTCAGTTGGAACAGGAATGCTGCTGCTTCATATCTACAGTGCAAGTCATCTCCACTGCCATGCCAGACAAATGCACACTGCCTGTATGTGATACTGTACTATCCATCAGACACTCTTCCTGCATATTCAGCTTCTGAATATCTCTGCGGCCCTCCTTCTGTGGCCCTCCTTTTTCTGCAAGTACACTACTCTATGGTGTAGTCACCCAGTGCCAAACCTCAGTCTACCCAGGGATGCCTGAGCACCCACAGGGTCCAAGCTGACTGGAGAGAATGGGAAGGTAGCTCAGCAAGTCCTATACAGATTTGTCATGAATGTGTCTACCTGGATGTCAAGGATTTCTCTTTCCAGGAGACATAACTTTTGCAAGGGAAAACCTGCCGGAATATTCACAATCTGAAAATGAACTTGACTCAAAATGTTCAGATGTGTGTTTCTCAACCTGGCACCCAGGTCTACCTTATCCTCTCCCTCGTCTGGCCAAGGACATGACAAGATGGCCTTGCACATAAGAAGTCCACCCTGCATTTCATGCTGAGGAGCTGATTTCAAGATAATAGATAATGACATCTTTTGAACTGAACTGTACAGATGCACTTTAGCACACTGCTAGATAATGTACCGTAGGTCTGGATAAGGGTTGATAGAGATAGAGACTTCAGAGGTTGTCACTCTTTAAACAGTAGTCCTCTTTGGGACATGAGGGGTTGGCTCAGGTCTGGATCATTGTCATCTCTGCCTAAATAATTGACAACAAAACCCATGGTGATGATTTGAGTTCATTGCATGTCAAATTGTGGGAAAATAGTTAAACATGCAATTAAAACGGCAGTATGTTTGCCTATTTTGCCATCAAAGGTGCAGCAGATGAGTTGACACTGAGCTGACCTATGACCCAATTTGACCTCGCAGTGACTCCTGTGATGTAGGGTTGTATGCTAAACCACTCCAGTGCCTTCTGTCCTTTTATAAGTGTGGGATAAAATAAAGTGCATTCCTGACTAACTCATGTGGCATGGTAATTTATTTTGTGTGAAGTTTTGATTTGTGGGTGTGTGTGGGTGCGTCGGTGGTAGGTGGTGTTTTTAGGCATTTCTGGTTAATTTTAATCCTAGTCCTGTCCCCTGTGCGTTCTTTACACCCACGACTGTAGAAGCCAGCATGGGAAAGGGCACATCTTGAAATTTACTGAAATTATGATGAAACTGGGCATGGGCATGAAGTAGAGAGGTGTGTTAAATGGTGCGACCGTTCAGAAGGAAGACCTTGCACTCCACTCAGACCTTCATCAAATGGATTGGCATTGACTTTGTGGAACAATACAAATAATCTGGGTACAGTCATTGACAACAAACTGAAATTCGATGCTAATACAGATGCGGTTTGTAAGAAGGGGCAGCAACACCTGTGCTTTCGAAGGACGTTTTAATCTAAATAGGACCTTGATGTCACTGTTTATGTATTTTTGTTAATCTGTTCTTACTTTTTCTGTGATTGGTATGGTACCATGAACACCACAAATATGAAACACCTGAGTTCAGTTGTTCAGGTGGCTGCCCCCCAGACGCCCTAACTTTGTAATAATTTCATAATTAATAATTATTGTGTCTTATGTACTATATTGTATGCTTTTGTATGTGTGCCTTAGTATATTATGGTTGTTTTTTTATCTGACTCTTGACAGCACGCCAGGTTTCCCTATTTGGGCATAATAAATTGCTGAACTGAACCCTGCTGCATGTGCATGTAAAAGCGAACAAGCATCTCCGGTATGTGCCGAGTATGCACACATTTGATCATCATTTGCATTTTCATGATGTAACCACTAGATGGCGATCGTTTGCCTTGTATGTCCCTGTAGACGCACCCCATGGCTGTTAATATGGGACATGTGTGAATGTGGACGGTCCGTTATAAAGGAAGCGGGGCGCTGAGCACAAGGAGGTGTCACTCCTTATCAGGAAGGAAACAGGTTGGGTGGAAAGCCCCTTTAATCACGGCCTCCGGTGTCTTACAGACAAAACTCCACGGACCACAAGGAACTATGTTTTCATTTTAAACACAGGAGAATGCATGCCCCATCGATTCTCCAATCCATGTCTGAGTCCATATCTTCACCACCTCTCTCTCTCTCTCTCTCTCACACACACACAGGCTAGAAGGCTACTTCCATACACTCTCACAGCTTACTTCCGTTGGTTGTCATGTATGACTGAGTGTAACCAAACCGCAGCACTCAGTCACACCTCGCCAGTGATATCTGATGCTGGAAAGCCCTGACCCATGCTGGACCTCAGCCCTCCCTCTCATCAGTCGTCCCCCCTACGGCCTACAGAGCCATTAGGACACACACGGAGCCGGTCGGTGGGTCAGTTATAGTGGTGTGCAGTGGGGGGGTTAGTTGGGCATTATGTTGTGCTTTATCAGAGCTCTTTCCTGCTCTTCTGCACTGCCAGATTTGATGCGCATGGCTGTGCGCCAAGATAAACACGGGGCGCACTTATCAGTCTAACTAACAGCGGCAAGTGGTGACGGGGGAGCCGAGAGGAGAGTTGCCCCCAGAGGAGTCTACAGTAAATAGACACAAGCGATCGCGCACGATTTAGCATCAGCGTTATTGAATGTATTCAGAGAGATAACACTTCGCAATCTGTCTCTCTAGTCTGTACACTGATTTATGCAGCCGTCCAGAGTGTCTAAACGTTTACAGACCATTCAATTCTGTCCAGAGATGTGAGCATATGCATACTCCACCTAGAAACAGAAATTGAAACCATGCCCGTGCATTTCTGAGAGGAGCGCAAGCGTTGTGTTTGAATATTTATGAGGTAAAGTCCGCAAAAGCTGAGTGAATAGATGTACATGTCAAAACCGGAAAGGTGTGCTGTTGTGCCCATATGGTAGCACTTTCACGGTACTTACCGTGCCGTATGTGCCCAAAACGGAACCCTCCGGATCTGCAGAACTAATCTGAGGGCCAAGGGACCGGGGAGCACAGGAGGTGGGAGGATGACCTGCCATTAACCCTGAGATGAGCGGAACCACGCTGAGGCAGAGATTCATCAAGTGACTAGACAAAGAATAGATATGTCGACTGGATATGGCAGTGGTATCACCATGAGTGCATTTGATCTTCTAGTTTTTAATCATTTAATTGAAGAGTATATATCAAGCAAACAAATAAGGACCAGTTTTCCCTCTAAACTGTGCCAATAATTTATGACACTAACCAAATAATTTCTTGCCAGTCATCAGTAAATTGATGCCCCTATGATGGTCCTACGTTTACTTTAAATGTCTTATTTATTGTGTGTATTGATGTCAGTTTTTAAACCTAATATTACCTCTTGAACAAGCCAGGCAAGACATAACTAAAACAATATTGGCATATTTCTGACACCAAGTTGCGTGGCCATGAAGATTTCCATAAATTGCGCACCACCCAAACTCAATCAACTTTAACGAAAAAAATATTTTTAGTAGTATTTTTGTAGATGTATAAAATACCAGTGAAGTCTGGCAGCCTAGTATAATTTGGGAGCGGGGCTGGGGAGCAGCAGAGTGGGCAGCCTGAAAAGGAAGCACGACTCGCTTATCGCGTCACTCTGGGTATAGGCGTTGAGCAGGAAACAAGCTTTCCTCTCGGATTGTCGCAGCAGGAACAAACACTCAATTTTGTCTTAACTCAATGCACCCCTCGGCACAGAACACGCGGAAGCCGGCCAGAAGGAAAAATGCCTCCTTCAATACAGATAGCTGTTTTGTTCCTCGGCGTCCTGGCTTTGGAGACGCGCCGGAGTGCCAGTGCGCTGCAGATCCAACAGGCGTTCGCGTCTCCAAATCAGACCAATAACTTCGTGGTCGACCAGGTCTCCAGAAAAGTCTACCTGGCCACCGTCAACACAGTCTACCAGCTGAACGGTACACTGAGCATCGAGGTAGAGAAGAGGACCGGGCCGGTGGAGGACAACCTGTTGTGCCATGCGCCGCAGCTGCCCCAGGCTCCATGCGAGCATCCCAAATCCCTCACTGACAACTACAATAAGCTCCTGGAGCTGGACCGGGAGCAGGGGGTCGTGGTAGTGTGTGGCTCCGTGTACCAAGGCTTCTGTGAGCTCAGGAAGATGGATAATATTTCGGAGATAGCGGTGGAGTTCCCACCCCAGGGCGAGAAGACTGTGTTCCCCAGCATGCTCAATATTGCTGCCAACCACCCCAATGCATCCACTGTTGGGCTCATATTCAGGAGCCACGGGGGCAACACCCGGCTTCTTGTCGGGGCGACTTACACGGGCGCTGGCACTCAGTTTTTCCCCAAAAACCACAGCAAGGAGGACCTGCGCTTTGAGAACACACCGGAGATCGCCATCCGGTCTCTGAACATCCAGGATCTATCCCGACTTTTCACCTATGACATCAATCCCTCAGAGGATAATGTTTTCAAGATCAAACAAGAGGTTAAAACGAAAAATAAACTGAACTTCGTCCACGCTTTCATGCAGAAGACTTACTCCTACATTGCCATCAACAACGATGCAAAAATGGGGCACAAGGAGAGCCAGCCCAACAGCATCCTTGCCCGGATATGCCTGGATACAGAGAACCCCCGAAAATCTACCTCGGGTCCGGAGAGCAGAAAGCTCACTGAATCCTACATCCAGATGCCTCTGCAGTGTGGATTTAACGGGAACATTTACAACCGGCTGCTGTCCGTGTACCCTGCGGAGATCCACACCGACAACGGGGAGGGGACAGAGCCTTACCTGTTTGGAGTGTTTGCCAAGGCGGATAGAAAGTCTGCCCTGTGCGCCTTCAGGTTTGGGGACATCGAGGAGGAGATCCGGCAGGGCCGCAGGAACTGCTCTAACTCTCCCAGCAGTGATGTGCAGGTGCTGGACAGCGTTATTCAGGGCTCCGGAGCGGCCTGCATCCAAAAGGGGAATCTGGTGGTAAGGGGATGTTATACACTGATCCTCATCTGAGTTCTCATCTTGTAACAATTAGGTTAAAAAAATACCAAGTTAATTATGTTGATGTTATTTGATTTCATTCGATTTCACATAGGTCTTTTTTTAGTCATAGGTCTCATATTCAATATTAAAATTATATTTAACTAAGTAAGTGAGCACAATTGGTGAGATAGCTCCGCTTAATGCAGTTTCACTTGTCGAAGGATTTTTGTAGAAACAAGTGTCACTGAAGCAAAGCAGGAAAAGGCTATTACTCCACTATCAGCTGAAACGACCTCGCCCCATTGGCATATATTTTTTACTTTTTTTTATTTTTTTATTTTTTTATAAAAGAAGTATTTAGCAATCAATACTAGATTGAAATGGATATTAATGAGGATGTTTTGCAGTGTAAATGACCAGGACATGATGAAAGGCTTTCATTGAAACCTGTAGGCACTATACGGTTGTCTAACATCAATGAGAAAAATGGGCTGTCTGAAACCCCTCGCTCATGCATGCTATACATCTGACAGTTTCCGCATACGCTCTTAAAATATAATCATCTTTAACCTCGAGGCTCATAATTTAGAGAAACAATCTCCCATGTCACGAGTCCGGGTCATGACAGCTGGAAGATGATCCAGAGATGCTCTTGGGGGTTGTGGGAACAGCTCGGAGGATGTGAGACCCCTCAGCGGCCCCTTCTGTCTAACCAAATCTGAAGATGGAGAAGGGTCAAGTCTACTGTCTTCTCCAATAAAAAAATCAGTATTTCTTTATCAATGGTTTTATTTCAGTATTCAGTATTTCGACCACGAATTGAGCGAGAATATCACATGCGCACCGTCAGATATTAAATAAAAGTATCACGGCAATAACATTAAGTTTGTCAATTTTATGCACGCGGTTATGACTCGCATGCCAGACTAAACCCTTGCGGAACTTTGCCCTCGTTCTTCCTCCCAAATGGCCGAGATGTCTCCATATTTACGGTGTCTGATAATAAACACAGAGGTTTTGCGCAACTTCAAAGCAATCCTGTGAAATTCTAGCTTGACATTGTGGCGAGTTTGACTGGCAGAGTGGATCTCGAGGGAGGCTGTCCCGGGACCACTGTGCTGTCAGGTCATGAAGTTGCCCTCCCGTCTTGTCGGCTGTGGCCCCGGCCACTCCTCCAGTGAGCAGTTTTCTGAATACTAGCTCAGTCGTCCCGTAGGCCTTCCTCAGCTAGACACCCACTTATAGTATGTGTTTTTTTTGGTGTCGTCCAACCTGCATATCCTTCAAAGAAGAAAGCGTTCCTTGCTTTAGTTTAGCTTTTAGTTTGCCGTGACTGGTGAAATCTGATCTTTTTGTAGACTGTCTGAAGGCCAGCGCTGAGGGACAGCCAGACACAATTTAAGAGATAAGGGAGTGGAGGCCAGCAGCAGGGCCCATGGGAAAATACTCTGCAAATATCCACTGTGCTTAATTCCTTTTTGCCTCCTTGTGCTCTAAAATACTCAGATAATTCCCCATAGGAACTGGTGCTCATCCAAGCATGGTGCACATTTTTTTATCATTTCCCATTGAGGATTTGACAAAGGCAGAGACCTGCCATTGTTGAAGACCCTCATAAACCCCTTTCATGTTTTCAATAAGATATGATAATAGCCATTGGCATGGTTATCCCGTGTTATACTCCAGTCGAGTAATGTGCACTTAATCTTCTTCTAAAAAGTGCTTTAGGAGAATGAACAGCAACGCGGTGATAACTGCTATCAGCTCTTTTCTACTTTTTTTCTTCTTCACACCTTTGGGTTCTGCTCTGTCCTGTTATTAATCTGTAAAGTGTACTTCACATGTGAAGGCTGATGGGAGCTGATGTCTCTCATTTCCTCCGTGTCCTAGTTGCAGCAAGAGCAGCTGGATTGCGGTGCAGCCCACCTGCAGCACCCTCTGGCCCTACGGAGGCCCCTGAGGGCCACACCTCTCTTTGAATACCCTGGCCTCAGTTCTGTTGCGGTGGATGATGTACAGAACCACACTGTGGTTTTTCTCGGCACCAACAATGGACGACTTCGTAAGGTGAGACACTCACACACACACACACACACACACACACACACACACACACAGGCACACTCACACAATGCACACCGATGCACACACACACACACACACGCACACATGCAGTGTATTGAACAATACATGGTACTGTTCTAAAACTATGCATAACCTCAGGTCAAAACACAGTTATAGTGCGTAATGGTCACCATGTAATGCAATTACTACTTTCAATGTGATAGACGCCTTAAGCGAGGAAAAACTATAACACTGACAGAGTTTGTGTTGCTCTGATGTGGCTGCTGAGTCTTACAATAAACCAAATTTATGAAAAACTCTCAGCACTTGTGAACAATCTGGAATGTCTGCTTTCATCTTGTAGCTTCTCAGCAGAGGGACCCATTGTTCATAACCACCCACCCCCCTCGCTCTATTTATCTATGACCCATCCTGGCCCGTTAGAGGTCGGCTAAGTAGTCCTAATCATGTGCACTAATGTGCATCAGACCTGGTTATTGTCTCAGAGATTACCAGACAACTGTTTAACAAGACCGGTTGACGACGTATGACTCAGTCTTGCCGTGTGTTGGCGGTTTCAGTCTAAGGTCTACAACCTCCGCTTCAGAACATCTGCAGAGGGTCCAGCCTGTGAAAACCTCCCCGTCCAATTAACGGCATTCCTTAATTCTGTCTCAGGCACATTCCTAGTCACCCCTCGCTGAGCCTGCTAAGCAGCAGCATGCCTGCCAGTGCCACAAGCTGCGTCTCAGCTGTCTGGGGGAAACAACATAAACGGACCCTGAAAGCTTTCCGACCCTTTTTGTTTTGCATTAGACTGGTAGCTTTTTTTTTTTTTTTACATTAAAACACCTCTGCTGCAGTGTGCTCTGTTTTGGTTTCTTGTCAGAGGACTGTTTTAGCCCCAGCATAATTGTCTCCTAAAGCATAATTTTGTTGTTGTTGTTGGTTTATACCGGATGCACAACATTGGTTGCGATGGTGGAAACTGTGTGTCTGAGAGCGTGTATGTTTGCCCATTTGCGTGATTGCATGTTTGACGGTGTTTTTAGGTGTTTGACTGTGTGGTTAAGGCCAGCGCGAGTGGTTTTGTGTTTCCACGTGTCTACCCATACCCTATAATCATGCACTATATGTGTGTGTTCTCTCAGCATGTGTGTTAACCTTGTGTCTTTATAAGTACTTATGCAGGGCACATAGTATTTTTGCAACCTGGGGCAACGTGGTTTGTGTTTTTATGCTGTGTGTGTGTGTGTGTGTGTGTGTGTGTACATGCATGTGCGTGTGCCTGCTTGTGTGTGTGTGTGTGTGTGTCTTTTGTGCTACGTGTGTGTGTGTGTGTGTGTGTCTGTGTGCCCTGGGGGTAGAGCTGTTACAGAGGTTAATGGTGCTGTTAGTGTGTGTAATGTGATTCTGACTGTGAGTTGGGCTCAGGCTGAACACAGGGGACCGGTGGCTGAGATTAAGTTAGGCCTCTTTTAACGTCTTTGGGAGAGACTCAATGAAGTAATTTGTAATTACCTGCATTTTTTAATGAAGTCTCTCCCTCCCCATTTTGTCCCTCACAGTGTCCACCTTTATCTCACTCGTTCTCTTCAAACTTTACTCTCTGTAACCTCTCTCTCTTTTCAGTTCATCACGTATTGTGTCCCCTCTCTCTTCCTCTCTTACGCCGTCTCAAACACAAAGGGCCCTTTGATTCATTTAGTAAATAAACACACTTTATCTCCTTCTCTCTCTTTTTCTGTCTCTCTCCTGCGTCACCTCCCTCTGTTTCATTCTCCCTTCTCTCCTCTCTCTCTCTCCTATACGCACGCAGGTACACACACACACACACACACACACACACACACACACACACACACACACACACACACACACACACACAGAGAGAGAGAAAGAGCAAACGGCAGCTGAGCACTCCTTGGTTGAATAGAGTCTTTCATGTGCAGGCAGACAGATAGAGAATAGAGAGTCAGAGTGACCTGCTAGTACAGCAGGTGTTTTGTTGGTTGACCTGGTGGTGCACTGAGCCATCTCTCTCCTCACTGCTCCTTTCTCCTCCTCTTCTGCCCCTGTTCTGGCTGTCCTGTCCAGGTGTGTGGGCTGCTGTTTACTCCCTCCTCACTATGGCTCTCTGTGTCTCTGTGTATATGTGTTTGGTCTTTATTTGCATGGCTGTTGGAGGGGGGGGGGGGGTGAAGACATAGCACAGCTGCATTGTCTATAGAGATTGCAAGCCAAGGGAGCATGCTTGCTTGGAAGTGTGTGTGTGTGTGTGTGTGTGTGTGTGTGTGTGTGTGTGTGTGTGTGTGTGTGTGTGTGTGTGTGTGTGTGTGTGTGTGTGTGTGTGTGTGTGTGTGTGTGTGTGTGTGTGTGTGGGTGAAAGAGACAGTGATATATGGAGGTTGAGATAATGTCCCTCACCACAGGTTCAGCTCAGGGGTTTAACTAAGCTTCTGTCTGCTCTGGTTGAACAGTAACCAGCACATCTCAGTTGACGGTGATCACTTTGTCTTGTGTGGTTGTGTATGTGTGGTTGTGTGTGTGTGTGTGTGTGTGTGTGTGTGTGGTCAGTGGATAGAGAAGTGGTCCACCCCCGTGCTTGTCACCAGACGTTGGTCAGTTTGCCAGTTCCTCAGGATGGCAGGATGTCTTGAAGAGAAACACACGACGATTCACAGAAAATTAAAAAAAGACTTCTCACTATCTTGTGTGACAGGAAGTCTCAGTGAGTTTGTTTTTCTATGCAGCACTGTGTGTGTGCATGCTTGTGCGTACGTGAGAATATGTCATCCGTTTCATTATCTTGAGCTGTAGGAGAGCCTGTGTGGGTAAATCACTGCTCGGTGGAACAAGATTAGGCACACTGCAAGAACAAAAGGCCTCCGAAAATATACTTGAGAATGTTCAATATATATAAGAATGATATATGAATATGAAGGTTAGAAACATTCATGATGAAAGAATTCATTCAATTCAAACTATGCCAGTTGCTGTTTATACAGTGATGTAGTGGAGTTTTGGTTCATGCTGTGTGTACTATGTGGTCTCACTCAGGTTAGGAGGAGTTGAGGAGGTCTCCAAGTAAAAGAATTGATTTAACTTGCTGAAACACTAAAAACACTGAAACACATCATTATCATCATATATATTATTGTGTACGGGGCAGCTCCCACTGTTGGGAGTGTTTAAGGGCACGGTCAGTCAGCTGCCCCTGGGAATTCTCCTCGACTGCTGAAAAGCTGTGAACCAACGTGTGTCCTCTGCTCTGTTTTTGTTTCTTCTCCACAGTTGGTCCTCCTGGCGAACCTGACCTTGGCCAGTCAGTGGACACTAAAACTGCCAGCCAGTGAATCAGTTCACCACATCATGACCTTTGACCCCAACGACAGGAACTTCCTTTATGTCATGACCTCCCACCACGTAAGAATCCAGCCTGTCTCCAGCAGGTTCTCCTTATCGCTGCTCGCTGCTCTATCCAAACAGGAATCATAATAGCTTCAAGCAGACCAGGAATGTTGCAACAGGTCTTACTTCACATCCAGCCAGTTCACCTCACTGTAATTGACATATACCGCAACACCATGCAGGGACCTTCAATGTGCTGACTTTCCAAACTACTGTGCTCCATAACAGTAATGTTCATGACAGGATGTGGTTGCACCTCTACCAGTTATACAGTACAAATGCGTGTTTAAAGTTTAAAATGTGTGTGCATGTGTGTGTGTGTGTTTGTGTGTTTGTGTAGCTGCTGAGGGTGAAAGTGGCAGAATGTGGTCAGTACAGGAGCTGCAGTGATTGCTTGGGAGCAGGTGACGCCCACTGTGGTTGGTGTACTCTGGAGAATAGGTAAGAAACTGTCTCTCTCTCTGTCTGTCTGTCATCTATCTATCTATCTATCTATCTATCTATCTATCTATCTATCTATCTATCTATCTATCTATCTATCTATCTATCTATCTATCTATCTATCTATCTATCTGTCTTTTTCTAATGAACTGAAGAATTGTAACCATCAAAATTAGAACTGAAGAAACGCTGTTGCAGACTCATAATGCAACTGCAACTGTTTTCAACCACACAAGTTTATGGGGGTGTATTAGTGATCTGCTCACTGACGAAAGTTACATTCAATTTGAAGCAATAAAACTACAGATTGTAGCTGAGAAAATAATTTCTGCTCGTCATTGATCACCCAGTTGAATAATCTTGGCAGCAGCTGAGAGTGTTGTTTGGTCGTAAGTGTGCAGAGCAGAATAGATTTGCTTTTTATGACCCTTTAAACGAGAGACGAACATCATTGTTTGGAGCGTCCCTGGGTTCCTTGGTAGTTTGTGCCGAGGGAGTGACAGGGTGGGAGCGCCCGGTGACGAGTGACTTGGCTGAAGGGTGAGTGTGAGAGAGGAAGAGTACACCGTGATTAATGTGGCTCTGTCAGGACTGGCTGTCTGGCTCTGTGTTCACTGGCTTTCAGGATCGCCTCCTTATTCAGGGAGATATGTGGGGTGTCAAGCTGCATTTGTATCTTTGCGTATTATGTGTGTGTGTGTGTGTGTTACGTTGTGCTCTCTGAAAACTACGTACCTTTGTGTTTGTGTGTGCCTGTATGTGTGTGTGTGTGTGTGTGTGTGTGTGGTTGCTTGGTGATTAAAGCTGATCAGAAGAGATAGAGATTTCATGATGAGCTCTGGAGGCTCTGGCATAGCCGGGGGCTATTGAAAGCCGGGAGAGTGGAACTGATGAGAGCTGTGTGTGTGTGTGTGTGTGTGTGTGTGTGTGTGTGTGTGTGTGTGTGTGTGTGTGGTCAGACTGTCTCTCTGTCTGTCATCTCCCTGTCTCCTCTCCTTATTTATCCAACTGTCGTCTCTTTATCCCAGTCCCTTTCTCGCTTCACTGCATTTTTTTACCCTCGTGATTCTCTCTCTGTCTTTGGATTCCTTTCTTCCCCTCCCCTCGTATTTTCCAGTAGCTTTGAATTTAGTTATCCTTCTCTCAACCTCTCTCTCTCTCTCTCTCTCTCTGTCTCTCTCTTTGTCTCCATGGTCCTCGTCCCCCCTCTCTGTTCTATCTCTCCCTGCCCTTCTCCTCCTCTCTCTCCCTCTACAAAGGCGCGTTGATTGTGATGATGGTGGTGGGAGGGAGAGTGCACATTGGTTCTTTTGACAGGGAAATGTCAAAAGTGTGAGCGTGTGAGCGTGAGAGCGTGTGTGCGTGTGTGTGTCTGTGTGTTTGGCTTTTGGAGTCCAGGGAGCTGATGTCATGTGTGTGTGTGTGTGTGTGTGTGTGTGGTGCAGCGTTTGGCCAGTCACCCCCCAGAGCCCGGGGGATCAGGGGTTGATGTTTGGGGGTGGATGGTCCTCTCCGTCACCTCTGCACACACTCAGACACAACAAATACCAAAAAACGACCGCTGGAGAGCTATGTCACCATCTGAGAAGCCGCCACTGTCTCGGAGGGTGTCTGTTTGACTTCTTGCATGGGTCTGACGTCTTCTCAGCGTGTCTGCCTGCACAACGGGCATGAATGCACGTCTGTTCGGATGCTGGAGCCGGCATTGTTGTCTCAATACAGGGCTAGTTTCCCTACTAGAGATAAAGCTTAGTCAAAGTCTTTGATCAAAAGGAGATTTCTTTTTTAAATGCTGGAGTTGGTTTAATCTGGCACACATCACAAGAATGCACTTTAATATCTCCGTTTCATTCAAAGTGTGCTTATCTGCGTGTGCTTGCCTGTCGGTGACTCAGTGTGTATCTGAGTTTGTCATCGGAGGCTCGTATGTGTGTATCTTCTCATGCTTGAAGAAGTTACAAGTTCTTACTGGCTTATCACTCCCCTGATGTGCCGGCACTTAGAAAGCGATGTGTTTTTCTCAGGTCATATTTTAGCTGCATATGTTGACTCTGTTTATTTTAAGGAGCTGTTGGGAAAAGCTTTTTAAGTCTGTATACTGTAGCGAAGCAGCTGATAGCGAGGAGTGTGCGTGTGTCTGTGTGTGTGTGTGTGTGTGTGTGTGTGTGTGTGTGTGTGTGTGCATGCCATATAAAAAGGGAAGTGAATGCAAGAAGTGTCTCATGATGTTTCACTGGGTTTGCCAGGTACCATCAACTCATCAGTGAGGGAGAGTACAGTACTTTCCAGTGAGTCGTTAGCCAACTGTAGGCTGTTAGTTGATGTTTATCCAAGATTGCGTGTCTTTGTTTCTGTCCAGATTATGAAATGGTGTCTCCTGGTTTTAGCGTCTTCTAAGTGGCATCTGTGTGGTTTCAGTACTTAAAGATAAAATCAGGATTTTTCTTGACCATCTAAATATTTTCTTCTAGATATGAAACAATGTTCCTGACCCATCAATAACTCCAGAAGCAGTTGTACTCAATTATTTAATAATCTCGATGAATGTAAACAAACCTCAAAACATCTCAAAACAACTCAAAACTGTTGCATGCTGTCATGTTTCAAAAGCTCAGGCAATAAAGTTCAGTGTGAAAAAGTCTTCCAACCAAAGTAAAGTGCAACAAAGTCAGTATTGGGGTGACTGTATATCAACAGGGGGCGCTATCCTGCAGTTGCTGATTGGGCCTTTAAGTTTACAGTGTATTAGAGGGGTTTTCTGTGAGTCCGTTCTAGTGAGGCTGTTGAGTTTGCTGAGACACTGTTCAGAGTTTATACGTTTGTTTGTGCGTAGGGGATTTCTGTGAGCCATTCGCTTCTATTCTTAGCTCAGCAGCTGACCTCACGGCCCCTCTCAGTCCCTCCGTGCCACTGGGACTGAGAATCTGGACATTCTCTTCTCTCAGACACACATACTCACACTTATGGCATGCATTTGCAACCGCAGGCCGACGCACACACACACACACACACACACACACACACAGATTTTTTATTTTAAAACAACTGTGAAAGTGTGAGGGAAGTGTCTGTGCCAACTCATTATGTGGTGTGTTAGGATGTCGCTAAATGGGGCCTCTTTAGTTTCTCCGTAGTCTGAGGTCATTTTGTCCTTGCATTCTGCAGATGAACTCGAGCTCTGTGCCCAGGGGCCGTTGAACTGTATTAGTGAACAGAAGTCAGAGTATGACAACACCCTGCTTGATGAATGCCCTCTCGCCGCTCTGACCCAGACATATATAATACTCACAGCACACACACACGTACACCTGTATGTATGTCCACACACACACATACACACACACACACACCCACACAATCACACAGATTAAGAGTCATGCTGGTAGTTCCATAATTTAATTATTGGTAACTGGCCCTCGATCTTAGTGCCTGAGGGATGAGTTGCCATGGTGATGCGTGTGACCCAGAGTCAAGCAGTCTCTTGTGTCAAGCCAGACAAAATGACAGCCAGAGTCTGAACGTGACATTAGAGACAAGAGCACCTCTTAAATCTGTTGGAACCAGACCACAAAGCCCAACTTTGAGGATTTGTCGAGCAGTGAAACAGGAAGGAAACACCAAGTATGTGCTCACCCTTTTCACAGAGGATGAAATGTTGACCATAGAGAATCATTATGGAGCACTGTCATCGCATTTGGTCCTTTATTATGCCAGATGCTTCAACCTGCATTCACACCTCTACCAGCCACATCCTGTTGCAACTCTCCAATGACCGATTTAGGCTAGAGGCTTGTGTGTTCTCAGGTAGGATATATAGTTATGTATATAATTGTATTTATATAGCACATTTCATACAACAATTGCAGCTCAATGTGCTTTACATAAAATGAGAGAAAAAATGACAGGAATGAGGGAAGAAAAAATAAAAATATATAGACTAAAAACAATTTTAAAAAAAACAATTGTACTGGTGCAAACTGATCCAGAGTAAGCATAAAATCATCAATCATTAGTAAAATAAAAGAGTAAACTAAATGAACAGTGAGGTATAAATAGTGCATAATTGGCTGCTGATGTCAGCCAGTTCAGCTGCAGCCAGCTTTTAATGCAGAGCAGCAAGGAAACAAGGTGACAACAAGGTGACAACAAGGCGCTCAACATCAGCTGATGTGTCATAGAAAACAAATTCCTGAACATCTGGGTACTGGTTTCTCGAGTGCAGAAAACTTCATAATGATATCACATTTTAATCTATGAGTCTATGAGGCTCTAAACTGTCGCCCCCCTATCCTTTGTGCAGATGCACCATCCAGAGGGAATGTGCTCTGGGGCCATTGGCACGCTCTTGGATCAGCATGGGTGAAGGCCCTCAGCAGTGTCCATCCATGACCCTGACACCCCCAGAGATCAGCCTCTCAGCAGACATCAAGGTATCATTAACACCCTTCACTCGATTGTCTCACACACGCTGAACACTTTGGGGACTGTGGAGCGCCCTGTGCTCGTTTCGTGATATCTCAGACCTCACTGGTCTGATTTTGAAGAAACTTGGAGGGATGATCCATTTTAGCACTGTGTTTTGGCATTAAAAAAAATACCCCTATTGGCCTGATGGGGGCGCTATAATTAAAGGTCAGAATTTCACATTTTGAAAGGCCATAACTGTTATACGACTGGTTTGAAGAAACTTGGAGGGACATTTGGAACGGTCCCTGCAGCGTTCGTGGGCGCCGACATGTTTAGCTGTTGCTTTTAATAAGGTCTAAACTCAACATATCTGATCGTACTAATGATGTGCTAATTAGACTCACAGACTCACAGAATCCTGACACTTGGAATATATTTGACTTTGAATTACTACTCATAATTTGTAGAGGCTGACGTACAACGGCTAGGTTCGTTAATTGGGGAAATTTGTTCAGTATGTAGGTCAGTTTGACTGTAATAGATCCAGCAGCTGCCCAGTCCATAGGCATCATTCAGAGTCGCAGGAAGCTCAGCTCAAGGTTGTCTCCCCAAACAGGAAGCAGGAGGCAGGAAGCAGGAAGCCAGAGCCACAGCCAGGAAGTGATCAATTCCAATAGACAATAGAACAGAGTTTTGTAAGACACGTTACCACGTATTGCTTGCCACTTCCACTAGTATCTGCTGAGCCAATGTCATCATGCTCTTTCTGTCTAATCAAAAATCTGCTTTCTCCCGTTTTTCTCACACATCGAAATCATTTTGCTGAAATTAATTTGCTGAATTTAATTCATGTCAGTGAGGTGTTATGTTTCTCATTATATGTCTGTCATACTTCATCACATAGCCAAATTTAGAAGTGAGTGTAGCACCGTGCCATCTGTTTCTTCATTGCACATCAGTGTCTCTTTTCCACAGCCTGAACTCCTGAACAAACTTTAAAGTAATGTCAACACCATTTGCTGAGACATACATACATGAGGAAGTGAAATTGTATTTAATATAAAGATGACGGGTTCATTATATTCACTCTCCTATAACTACTTCTCTCTCAGGATGTGGGCATTCTGATAAACGGCAGTGTTCCTGATCTGGTCGGCTCGTGGGTGGAGTGTGACTATGGATTGGGTGTTTCCACAGCTGCCACTGTGCACCTGGACTACGGTCCCGCACAGATCCAGACCTGTCCCCTGCTCCCTCGGGAAAGCTACCCACCCATCCCGCCTGGCAGAGGTGAGATTGTAAACAAGGATCCATTTGGCTCTGTGCCAACATCACCGTATCTCTACACACAATGAAAATACAGTTATGTGATTTATTAGACATCCTCAAGATGTTAAACCGTGTTAAAGGAAAAGTAATTTCCACTTGCAGTCATGCAGTAAAATCAATAGCTGGAGGTTATGTTATCTCGGTTATGTCCTCGTGTGTTTGTGTTATCACAGTGACATTATCTCATGTACATGTGTTTGTTTTTCTAGATCATCTTATTGTTCCCGTGGCAATAAAAGTGAATGGCACATCCGTGGTATCGGGGAGCTTCATCATCTATGACTGTGAGAGGACTGGAGCAATACACCCTAAGGCATCGTGAGTCACTCACACATTTCATCATCAGTACTGCATGTGTCAAGTATTAGGCCAACTTACAGTATCGCTTGGATCCCTCGGTGCCAACCTCATACACTTGCACTCATACCTTCCTCCACTGACTTTTTGATTTGTAGAATCACATAAAAAAAACCTTCCTGGGGCCTAAATACCAATAGTTGAGATTGCAGCCATCCCTGAACAGAGGGCCCTGCCAAGTTCTAGCATCATTCAAATGCCGGCCAAATGTCAGCAATAGTCTCTGTGGCGCTCTGGATGTGCATGTGTAATTGGAGGCAGAAAGGACAGCAAAGCCTCTCTGAACGTCTCTGAGGGCTTTCCACGCTGTCCCTAACCTCCTCCTCTATTTTCCTGCTGTCTATTTAGGCCTCAGTGGGTAAATATTGCCGACACATCCACTAGGGCGGCTTATATTATGTTTAGCTTGCTCAAGGTTTTTCAACAGAGGATCAAATGTGGGATTCATTTTCTGTGACTATTAAGCCCAAGGAAACTGCATATGCATGAAGTCTGTCTGGTCCTGTTGATGTTTGTTCCATGACCACGAGGACCGTGGCTCGTCTGGTCACAAAGAGGACCTTCTCACCTCTGGAGGCAATCCAGCTGGCTTCCTCCTGCATATTGGACCATGTCTGGGCATCCATTGGGGATCCACTGTCTGATGGGCAGATCTTAGGCTTAGTGGGGCATCAGTGTGTGTGTGTGTGTGTGTGTGTGTGTGTGTGTGTGTGTTTGGCTGCACCTCTGAGATTGGAACTGTTTGGGTGTGTCCCTTTGGTTCACTTCTCAAAATGGTCTGAAGGTGTGAACACTGTAGTTGCATGTACATGTGTGCAAGACTACACATATGCACTTGGCCCTGGTCCTCGGTGAGGTCTAGAAGTGTGAAATTAGATGGTGTTTTGTTGAAGGTGATAATGAGCTAAGTGCCATTTTCACAGGAAGAGTGCTTGGCTGTAAACCGGGGAGCTACTATACTCTATCTGATTTTAAACACTTCAAGCTGTTTTTTTAATAACCTCGGAAATAATTTGAACAGACAATCTTCTCCCAAATGTAACCAGATAGCAGCTTCTTTTGTCTTGTGCTTTGTGAAAGAGCAGGTCCCTCGGTTGTTTGAGGTTTTTTTGCGTACAGCGTCTGGCTGAAAGAGTTCTTTGTGCGTTTTATGACAGTTTTGTGTAAGTGCTATATCAGTTTGTGGATATGTCAGTGTGTGTGTGTGTTTAGACAGTTCTCCCACGGCCCATTGTAAGTGGTCACTGGGTAAAGTGTTAATAACAACCAGACCATAGCATTCCTCTCTCACCAAACAGCCCAGTAGGACCACCACCTAACCTGCCCCCTCTTTCTTATTTACTTTTTATCTCTTTCCCTCTCTTTGACATTCTTTTCCCTCCGTCTCAAATTTTCTCTCTTCCTCCCTTTCAGCCCATTTCGGCACATATTTCCTTTCTTTTTTTTGTCTGTCTTTCTGTGTCTGTCTTTGTCGTTTTGCTGTTCCTCTCTGTCCCTCCCTCTCGTACCCTGAAGTTGGTCTTTTTCTTACCAACGTCTTTCCCCTTGACAGAGACATGATTGAGAATGTGTGTTTAACTCCTGTGTCCACTGAGAGGCCCTGAGAGTGCAAGCTCATCTGTGTATTTAGTGTGTGTGTCTGTGTGTGTGTGTGTGTGTGTGTGTGCACGTGCATGGCCCAATATGAATTGGGGGTGTTAGGTCAAGCAGAGAAAGTGAGTGTGTGTGTGTGTGTGTGTGTGAGAACATGTTTTAGATGTGTTTGCATGTATGTGTGTGTGTGCGCGTGCATGTGTGTACATACGTGCGGCTGTTTGTGTGTGCACGTGTTAGTCGTACAGAAAGGGAATTAGGGAAAACGGCGAAGTTGTAGCTGATAAGCGCCTTAAGGGGTCCGTCTGCTTCCAATCACAACTCCCCACCCCAACCTCCCCCCCCTCCTCCCACCCCACACACTCTTCCTCCCCCCCTCCTGCTCCCCTCCAATCTAAAGAACCCCTCACAGTGGCGATATCACTGGAGGCGCTATCGTTCCTAGTGTGGGACATCTGTCTCTTCCTGGAGGCAAGACAGTGACACACACACACAGTGGAGGTGTTCCACTTTGGGTGGATTATCTGGGAAGACACTCAGCAACACACATACACGCCACGCTAAGCTTGGCATGCTGTCTGTTTATAGAGAAGTGCTTTGTTCTGCTGGCCCAGTTTGACCTCTCCTGGCTTGAAACTATCTGTGGAATGAATGTGTCTGCCACTGTGACTATTCATTATTTTCCTTTATTAAAGCTAGCGACTTATCGATTCACCTCTTATTTTTCTCTAAAAGGGTTAGCAGATACTAGTCAAAGCCGTCCACTCATCTTTAGTGTATGTATTCAGGTGATGAAGGCGACACAGTGGAGGAAGCTCTGGCAGGATTTGATGCTAGACCATATGTGTGTTTCCAGTGGCGGGGGGGGGACTACCGCTCGACTATCTTGGGGGATGTTACTCATATTAATTGTCGTCTGTGTGTGTGTGTGTGTGTGTGTGTGTGTGTCTCTCTGTCTGTCTGTGTCAGATGTGTGAGCTGCCTGAGTACCAGGTGGAGGTGTTACTGGGATCAACAGAGCCACTCATGTATCTCCGGTAAAGATGAGTCAAAAAGCAACGTGCTGGAGGTAAGTAATGCTCCTCTCTAATCCATAAACCAGTGAAACGCCTAGGGAATTTCATGACATTAAAAGGATCCCACCAGCCGCAGCCTCAGAGCGTACATAATCCAGATACTGTTGTCCAACGGCTCCATGTCTGGTATGATGATCTTAGTCCAGACGGGTGAAGCAACAGAAGTCATGTGGCAATGCAGTATGAGGTTAGAACTGTCTCAACGTCTTGAAAAACGGCTATAAAAGCTCAGGGGGTTGTGGTTTAACAGACTCCTAACGGGGTAATGTACCATTTTAAAGCTGACCTTCTCTAAAGTGTCTTCCATTTGGCAGTTGAGTTTGATACACCCACAGGAACCCACATGTAGAAGAATAGATTCACTGTGTCCCCATTTTTGTAAGGAATTATGCCTAAATGTCAAGACTGCTTGGCGCTAGTCGTGAAGAGATAACTCTACACTCCCGCACCTAGGTTTTAGGAGGTGGTCGTTTTAAGTAGGTTACTATACACATGGGTTGTGCACATGTCGTTGTGGTGATCTTCAGAGGATGTAATATACTGAAAAACAAGCCAGATAGAGGAAGAGATTTAGCATGAGGTCATGGTTATGCAGCTCAGAGATGTATCCAAAATGAGTCACACCTCCCCAGTCATGATCCTTCTCCTCCTTTGTGCATGCTCCTGACAACATCAGTCCTGGAATTTAGTCAACCAGCCTATTATTCTTGCTCCCCTCGGGGTGGGAGGCGGGGCTGAGTTGTTAGTGTCCAGCCAGGTCCCATGTCTGAGGAGGCGCTCACTTCTAGCCTCGAGGCCTCGGCTTCTGTCGGGTCCCGCTGACACTGCTGGTCCCTGCTGGGAGAAGAGGGCATGACTCATAGTCTTCTGGTCAGCTGCTGGTTTGTTGGTCTTGCGTTGTTTAAGTGTTTTACTGTTGTGAGTGCTTTATGGTTGTGCTGTGCATCACAAGACCCCCTGAAAAAGAATAGAGCTATTTTTGTTAAGAAACTTGAGCGAACTAGTGAAGATATGGCCAAGACAAAAGCAATAAATTAAAGTCTGTTTGAAATCCCAAGACACGATAAAAAAGACATGAGAGACATAAGAGAACACAAGAGACTTGTTTCTAAGTCACATTTAATGATTCAAATTGATTACGGCTGCTTTTTGGGTCTTCGTAATGTAGGTCATGAAGAGATGAGGAGGTTGCTTTTCCTGCTCTGCTGAGGCCATCACAGTGTCCGCCGGGTCTGTTTGCCTAATCCCTCATCGTCTCTCTGTTTGAAGCTATTGTTGTTTCTCTCAGAGCGGGCCAGGCTTCACCCTCTCATTTCCTCCTCCTTTAGATAAACAGGACAGGTATTTTGGGACGCGGATGTGTGCATGAACCATTGTGTTCTTTAACTCCTATTTGTCACTTCCTGCCGACCCTCCACCCCCCACCCCAGAATGCTGCTTCCTGTCCAAGCCTGGTTGCCACGGAGGTTCCTCCATCACCATCAGGGATGACCCAGGACTTCACCTTATCACTGAGCAATATCAACGAGGTACAGTAGAAAAAGACCAGCTATTCAATGTCACTGTTGATGGGAATTAAACAGAAGGTCTACTTGCTTCAAACTGAGGTAACTACAGACGGATGTTGGTGAACTGTGATTTAGGTCACTGAATGAAAGGTAAGAGACTGTGAGAGTGAGACGAGGGATGAGAATGATGAATGAGTCAGTATCTTTATGCTTATGCTGCTCACCTCTCAGCTGTCCAGGCCCACTGTGCTTATTGTACCTAACTGTGACTGACAGGCTTATGTCCTAGTCAGCACCGTGTGCAGTCATGGCAGGAGCTTTATTTCACCAGGTTTCATTTTAAAAGTCAGCTGCTCCTTCCAGATCAGTTTGTTAGCCCCTACTCTTATTTATATTGCACTGTGTGTGAGTCAGGAGCTGGTCCTACATCAGTGACAAGTGGGATCCCCTGAAAATCCCAGTGCTGACTAGTTGCCAGGTTTGGTCAGTCATACGTCTAACCCTAGCTGGCCTTTCAAGCGCTCCTGGTATGTTGCTATGGAGACAGACATTGAGTCACACACACATGCACACATGCACACACACGCACGCACACACACACCAGTTCAGCCTGGATGTAATCAACCATTCACACTGCTTTTAGGTTCCATTTTCAGAGTTCATACAATTTGACGTTGTTTGAATAATGTCTTCATCTTGTCCACGACTCAATAGAGCAGGAAATATGCTGTCAATCATATTCCCCCTCTGAAACGCTTCACTGTCAGACAGATCCTGCTGGAATTTGTGGCCACTTTTGACCAATTCCCAGACTTCTACCACATGATACCCCTACAACAAATAATTAACAGTGTAAAGCACTTATCATCAAGCAGATCCTTGCAACTGTGCGCTCCAGTATTTATCAGACTGCAAATAAGCACAGGGAATATTGCAAAGGGTGTTGCAGTTTTTCGGAAGAAAACCATAAAAATCAAGTTCCTCTGGTTGCAACGATCACAGAAAAAATGTGAAATCCTGGAAAGGCAGATCGGGGTGGGAAAATTTAACCTTGCTAGATTCATAGACACGTGATTTCATCCACTTTAAGTACTTATCCTCTCTTGCCCTCACCTATCTTAGCGTTTGTGTGGTCTTACCTGCTCACGGTAGTCAGACAGGCATTCATGTTATGAAGATTGAATTCATATTCATTGCTCTAGCTCCCAGATGACTCACTGAGGTATGGGACTACAGAGTCCAGATGTTTATGAATATGAATTATGAATGGGTTGCATCTTTTCTTGGCAGGGACAATTATCTTGGGTTATCTTAGTTTACTGGTATTCTAACTTTTTCAGAGTTTTCAGTAATTACCAGACCTTTTTGAGAGAACGTTATAGTTAAAATGTGTGTATATTGCTTGATATGAGTACTTTTCTTAACAGGGGGAGGAGCTGGAGTGTGACTTTGGGACTGATCAGCGCTACGAGGCCACTTGGTTGCACAGCTCAACAGTGAGGTGCAGTGGAGTGACAGTAAGTATAGCGAGTGACCTACCAGAAATGATCAGTCAATTCTGATCAAAGATGAGTCAAGGTTTCACTTTTACATTACAGTACAGTCACTTAGCAGACGCTTTTATCCAAAGCGACGTACAAACATACTTGACACTATGTGGGGATCGAACCCACGACCCTGAGGCTGAGAATCTCATGCTCTACCTACTGAGTCCTGGCTGCACAGTCAGTTATTGTACGTTTAGCTCAGTTACTTTACGTGTACTGGATCAGTGTATTTATTATTGTTACTTTTAACCCTTGTTTATGAGTTTGCTAAGAACCCATTATTATCTAGAAGGAGGGAGGATTACATACACTTCATAAAATACTCACACATCCACATCTAGTCAGCCCAGTACAACCATCATATTTTACTGTTGTCAATGACCTTTTTTTTCCCGTCCCTGTAGCTGTACACTGCACATAGGAGTCAGGTGTACCACCTCAGCCTCAAGAGAAGAGGATACTATGATAAATACATCGACAGCCCTGAGCCCATGACAGGTAGGAGATTATACCCACGGTTATGTCAACACACCATGTAAAAAAAAACAGATTGAAAAATGGAACGGTCATTTGCTATATTTGGATTTTTGCTTCCCTTTCCCATAATTGCAGTGTAATTAAAAAGATGGCGTCATTTGTTGCCTCTGTTGCCCCCAGTGTGCCTACGTATCACCTGAGCCTGAATGAATGTTTGGTGGTGAGGTTGTTGCATGTGGTTACACTTCGAGAATAATACAGAGTCACTTACAGGGAGAAACACAGAACAACACATCACTTACCAACAACTAATAATTTACCATAATATCATATTATGCTCCTGTCTAATTACACCATAATTATAGAACTTAGGAAGCTGCAGTTTAAAGCATTACCAATTCCTCTCCAAAACATGTTCTTACATATTGTTGCCAATAAAATCTGATCCCCATGGCAACAGTGCTATGATGACAATCGGCGTGAGCGTTTTTTTTAAAACCGGGCATCTCGTCTCCAGTGGTGCTACACGCCCATCCTTGCCTAAACCCAGCCCCAGATGTGCTGCTCTGCTCACAGACCATGTGCCTACCATGTGAACAACAGCCCCGGTGCGCTGCCAGACGCGCATTGTTAAAGTACATGACTGATGCCTCATAACATGCGGAGTCATCAGAATTTACGAACACACACACATGAATGCATGCACAGATGCACACACAGATGCACACACACAGAGAAACAAATGGGGCTTCTCGCTGGGAGGCGCATTGGAACATGAACACAATCATCTGTTTCTCTCTGGCTTTGTTCTCCTTTCCACCGCGAGCTCACTTACTCTCTTCCCTGATTTATTTTTATAGCCATGTATATATCATCCTGCTTATCTAGACCATGCAGACCACATGTTCCATATAATCTATAACAGAAACAGTATGAGCCCACAGTACCAAGAGTTAACCCATGTAGTCAAATTCTGTTCAACAGTGGTCGTGTTTCAATAACAATGATTGTCACTTCCCCCCAACCTAGTGGAGGTGTACAACTGTGGAGTGGGCAGTTGGGACTGTTCCCAGTGCTGGGGCCGGGAGGACCAGGGCCATCTCTGTGGCTGGTGCGACAACAGCTGTAAGCCCAGGGATGACTGCCAGACAGCGGGAGATCAGTGTCCTGCTCCAGACATCCACAAAGTGAGTTCATAGATTAGTCACACTGCAAATGCATGCGTTCATTCTCCTTCCAGCTCCGTCCCCTCCTATAGCCTCCAGCCCGCTTTCCAGCCATAAAATAAGAGAATCATGGGGTCACTCACATGGTGCGGTTGCGCCACTGGCCTAGCTGTCCAATGTCAGCTGCTGAGGGGTTTAGTTTGGACGGGGGATTGTTTGAACAGACTCTCATTAAAGCAGTTCAATCTGGAGCAACACTAACAGTCACTTAGCCACAGCTCCCGGGGGACACTACTGAACTGATCTGCAGTGACTCAGGAGGGCATGGGAACACCTACGATCGCGTGTTCAGCCATGTCTATCTGAGTGAGTGTTACTGTGGGTGGGGTATATATATGGTATATATACTCTTTGTGTAAGTTAGCCACAGGAACAATAGAGCAGGAAAAAAAAGGAGCATCAGGGCTGACCACAGTCGCAGAGCAGAACCACATTGGTCAAAGGAATGAGGGAGTGTTTATTTCCTACGAGGCCCGGCAGCAGTCACCTCAACATGATCGGTGCAGGGCCATTGTGCTCGTAGTCATTTATTTGGTGAACTGTAATAGAACTGTGTTTAGAGTTGCCCTCCAAAGCCACTCGGCTGCTACTGAACTTCACATATCTGCGCCGCTATGGTACACGGTCATGGGAAGCACGGCTCACATGAGGCCTAGTCGGCCTGAACTTCCTGTAGATAAAACCCGGCTGGCCCCCGAGAGAAGGCAAGCAGAACAAAGCAGGCACACACACACACACACACACACACACACACACACACACTGTTTCACTGTTTCAGCAGACCCACAATCTGCCGCACAAATAGACCATATTGAAGTATTCACGATTACCCCCCGTTTTCTATGGCTGTCAGCATACTGTGACTAACAGGATGCTCTGTGAGAGTATAACTTGTGTGTACTTCTTACGGGACTGACGTTAGCTGTATTGAAATGCCTTGAAATGTGTCGGCAGACCATTGCATCTCTCTCTCTCTCTCTCTCTCTCTCTCTCTCTCGCTCTTACACACACACACTTCCATTAGCTGCCTCAGGAGAGGAGGTTGCAGAGAGGAAACTGGGGCTGTGGTTCTGTGGGGTGTGTGATGCAATGCTCTGGCAGCTATATTTTCCCAGAGAATCCACAGGGGTGAACGTTACAGTCAAGTCCAGTCAGAGTACTCACAGGAAAGGATCTTTTCTCCCCAAATATGCACACACACAAACCGCAGCAGCACATTGTTATATAGTAACTGTGTGTAAAGGTTAGACAGATGAAATGGGTTTTTTTTTGTCACATACAATTTTTATCACCAGGTTCTCGCATCGAAATGTCAATAATGTGGTGGTTTTTGCAGCGAGCAGAGCAGTTTTCATTATCCTCTAAACGTTGTCACATACCACTTAATTGTGAAAGATGTCTTCTGTTGCATGAATTGATTTAAGATATTGAAGACATATATTATCCTCGCGGGCCCTTTCGTTCTGTGTGGTCTCGTCCATGTCCAGTGTTTAAAAACAAACATTGATTAGAGATTCTTCACTGTCCAAAACAGGAACTGCCAGACATAGTTTATTAACGACATGAAAAGAGAGAGACGGAGAACAGAGGGATCCGGGGGGAAAACAGAGAGGGTTGAGAGAGAGGAGAGAGAGATAGCTGGATAGAGAAAGGGTGGAGAAGAGTAGAGTATATATAAAGGGCCTTCTTCCTGTTTTTGTCCTCATGTCTTCCTTGATTAGTGTGATGCAGAGGAACTGGAGTGAGGAGAGGAACATCAAAGCTCTGACCTCAAACTCATGTAATCAGAGAAAAAAATGAAAAAGGAAAGATTATGGATTGTGATAGCTGGATGGTACATACGTGTTATATATATCTACATATGCATTGTGTTAGAAATGCCACAACATGGAATGATATGGTCCACGAATGGCTCATCTTATCGCTCCACCATTCCTAGTTGAGGTTTTTGTACAACCTCAGACAGATTCACACCCTGGGATCCGTACCGTACCCTCTGGGGAGTTTGTGCTGTAAATCAAGACTCACAGACTTGTAAGAGGTGTAAATGAGCAGCATGCCAGCTAACGTTAAAGTCGATGCGCAATGACATCACACACACGGTGTTAAACAACACATAGTGATAATAACTCTGCTTACTGCTGAGCTCTGGGGAGCCGCCGGGTGTTTGTGTGTGTGTGTGTGTGTGTGTGTGTGTGTGTGTGTGTGTGTGTGTGTGTCCACATATGCATTTGTGTGGTGTGTGTGTGTGTACAGTATGTGTCTGTGAGAGAGAATGTGAGAATGTGTTTTAGTCACTGGTAGTATTTATGGATAGGTATGTGACTGAAGGAAGGTCGTGCTTAATATCCGATATGACCATGAAAACACTTACATCATATCCTGTGGTGTAGATCCCCCAGATATACTGTAAGCCCTTGGTTGGTCTCTAACAGTTTGTTTTCACACAATATTAAATGTTATACATTCTCCCTTTGTGTTTATTTATCTCAGCTGTCAATCTTGCAGGCATTAAATTAACTATCTGAATGCGGACCCACCCCTTGTCCTCTTACCTAGACCAAACAGAAGTGCTGTTTTCATTCATAAGCTCAGTTTGTGATAGATCCAGTTCAGGCTGGAAGCCAGGCTAATAACACAGAGGGGTCACAGTGACCTCAGCCAGGGCCACTCAGAAAGGCATGCGTGGCCCCCTGCACTGCGGCTAAGCTAGGCTAGCTACGCTACAGTGGGAAGTTGATGGTAGATTGCTTCTGTCTGGGAGTCAGAGATGATATCTCTAAAGCTGTGTTTGTGCGGTGATTGGAGAGGTGATGGCCGACTACTTTCTTTCCATATGGCTCCTGAAGGAAATGTTACAAGAACAAAGACGAGGGCTGAAATGACGCATGAGAGCAGCTTTTAGACAACAGAAGGAATGGGACTGAGGAATTTGACATAGCACACAGGCAAACAGATGAAAGGGAATAGCTCTGTGCATTAATTCCCCTGTTGAAGCTTTGCTCTCTCACTACCCACATCCACACTCACTCTCCCCTTGACACTCAGTTCCCTAAATTGCCTCCCCACTCATCCACCTCTCCGCTCTCCACTCCACTTCCCCTCTCTCTTCTCTCCCTCTCTCATGTGGGATGTGAAGGAGGCTCTCCGGCTGCTCTTTATTTGCATGTGCTGTAGAGGACTAGAGACTGAAGCGTTTCAGACTGGCACAGTTAAGAGTCTACTTAGTGTGTATATGCCTAAACCGTGTCTCTATTCAATTAGATTTGAGTCTTCAGCTGAAGTACAATTATATGGGACACTTGTCCTTATCTCTCTGTAAGCCACACTCCATGTGAGCATCAGGCATCATCTCCAATTTGGCTTCACGTCATCAGCGGTAGATTGTTTTGGACCACAGGCTAGTTCTGAACTCTAAGTTACGATACATATTGTAATGGCTCTTCTCCCTCTCCCCATCTTCCTCCCTTCTCCTCCTCAGATCTCCCCCCTGAGCGGTCCAGTGGAGGGGGGCACCCTGCTGACAGTACAGGGCATCAACCTGGGCCGGAGGGCCGAGGCAGTGATGGTCTCTATTGGAGATGTGCCATGTACTCTCCTCCCTGAGCGCTACACTGTCTCTGTGCAGTGAGTATTATAAATCATACGGCTGAGTGATGACACAAAGATATAAACATGGGTTTATATACACCACTAATAGGTGTTGTTGTTGACATTTGTTTATGGCATATTATAACGCTGGCAGAAAACCTTGTGATCCTGGCCCGATTATGCTCAAACAATACCTTCCAGAAGGTAGACCGGTAAGTTATCCATCAAAACCAAAATAATGAAATATGCCATTAAAAGCAGCTCATAGGAGGCAGAGAATGCTACCAATGGCCCTTATCAAAGTTTGTTTGACAATTATTTAGTTGAAGAAAATCCCACAATAGAATATGTGTCTGTATTGAAGCTAGGTAGCTAATTTTCACAAATATTACTATGCAGCACACTCATTTAAATGACTCCATCCCCATCCCTCTGTAGCTCAGGGACCATAACGCCGTCACCATGGAGACAGGAGGACCCTGGTTTGACACCAGCACACAGAGCTTGGTGGAGCTCAGTAATTCTACAATTACATCCAAACCTCCATTCAATATCTGTAATGTTCCTTGAATGGAGTTGTTTATCTGGTCTTGCTCCAGTGAAGCCAATCACTGTATTAAGATTCAGACCAGCTTGAGGGTGACCTGCAGGTCTTACCTGTCACCACAGCTCCCCGACACGTTCCCCCAAACACACGTCGGAAACAGCGAATCAGATTTCATTCCTGGGGTGATCTCATCTCGTGTCGTCTTTCCTCATTGGTTCCCCGGCCCGGTTGTTATGACAGCAAAGCATATCCTTGTTGCTGGAAGTGGCACTGACAAATCATAACATGTCAATGCATCTGACAGCAGACACACACACACACACACACACACACACACACACACACACCCTTCCACTTCTATGTTTATGGATGACCTATTCACCTTAATCCAAGCCTAATTTTAATCTTAATCCTAAAACCAGACCAAATGCCCCTTGAAGTAATGAGAACTATCACACAAACTGGTTCTTACAAGGATAGAAGTACAAGATCACACACATGCACACGCAGACGCACACCTGCAGATGTGACCTCACTAACCAGGGGCTGTTGAGACAGGTGTCTGCTCGTGTGCTGAGAGGTGAAAGGTCACAGCTGCGTGCCAGAAGAAAGTGTGCGGCACTGGAGAGGCGGTGCTACAGTCCCACTATGTCAACATTTTAATCAATGGCATGGTCAGTCTAGGCGCACCTCATTTACTGGAGTACCTCTCTGGATACTTGGGCTCAAGTCCTGTAAGTTACCCTCTCCATCATTTTGTGAACCTTGAGTGGCCTTCACTCCACGTGCGCACACACACACACACACACACACACACACACACCCACACACACACACACACACACACACACACACACACACACACACACACACACACACACACACACACACAGTATCCTCATCATCCACTTGAGGGAAATAACCAGAGACATCTCCCCTACTAGTCAAAATATCACCCTCTGAAACCAATACTATCTCTGCAGTGGGACGGTGCTGGTATGTGGAGCAGAGGTCAGTCAGGGCTGTGGTTGCCAGTGTGTCTGTTCCTACTGGGAGTCTGGGACAGCATGTCCTCTGACTGGGATCACACTGCATCAACATCAGACTCACCTCCCACACAGACCCAGGGCTGTCTATTGTTACAACTAGCTACTCTATACCTGTATGCTTTAATCTTCAACAAGTTTTGGTTGTGTGTTTGTCTTTGCAGCACATTTTGTTCCACATAACAATCCCAGCGGCTATGTTTTAATACTAGATGACAATAGAAATCACTTTTGATCAGATGAGATGATAAGTTGAGCCAAAAAGACATTTCAGAGCTGGTTCTCAGACCCATCCCTACTCAGATAGACTCACCCCAGCCCAGCCCAGTCTCATGCTATGTCCTGCCCAGTCTCTGGGGCGAAACACCGCTCTTTCTGCATATGTGAAGATTTAAACCCTCATCAAACCCGCACAGTATTCCTCTGTCAATCATCGGCTCCCTTTGTACAGCCACGTATATATATATATATATAACCACCGTAGCAGCAAGCACCTGACTAAATAAATCAACAGTGTCAAGCTGGGCGATCATGTAAGGTGAGAGAGGTGGTGTTCCCCCTGTACATTCATCCCAATGAGGCCGCAGAACAGTAGATCCCTGTGTCTCGGTACACCACAGTATCATTAATATGGTCTCGTAATATAGAACCTGCACTGAGGATGACATGAGGCCTAATCATAGCCAGGAGGTGAGAGAACAAAGCTCCTTAATCTCCATCGTGCTCAGGCACATCTGGTCCGAGGAGCTTTGAACTTTGCATCTTCTAATAAGCCTTTATTATTGGATGCCACATGTAGATGCAATGTGGTTTGATGAATTGGTTCATAACAAGCGCTCTCAAAAATAATTATCTCTCTTCACTCAGCATGGTCATGGTCTTGATCATTATTTTGCTCACTCCTTCTATTGTTGTATTTTTAGTTGAGCAGCTTCAGCTTCTTTTCATTTTTCACATTAGTTCATAACACGAAAATGACGAGCTGAAAGTACTTCTTCGGTCCGGAGTGTTTTCAATTTGGTGCGGGTTATTGTGGATTGACCGCTGTTTACTGCAATTTGACTGAAGGAGGTCCAGTCCAATGTGTTGTTTTCTACTCCGCAGGCTGGTGTGTGTGACTGGGAGGTCTGCACATGACATAGTAGACATTGTCCAAGTGGCTGTGGATGAGAGTGGAATGGGGACGTCAAAGGAGCGCTTCTCATACTTGGTGAGTATTCTGCAACCATCTACCGCTCTGCCCCTCCTTTGTTTCTCCCTCCACATTCTTCTCTCCTCTCTCTCCCATTCTTGTTCCCTAGTGGGAAAGGCTTCCCAACTGTGTCAGTTGAGCGTTAACAGATGCGTTTTATGATATTCAAGAATGTGTGTGGGAATCTTCAAACGTTCATCAGAACTGCAACTAAGCACCATTGTCAGTCTGAACTTGCTGCCAGCAAAAACAAATATGGCGCTTGTTGTAATGTCCCCCTCTCTGAATTCATTACGAGTGGAGCGAGCCAGCATTGTGTTAATTGACCTCGTCCCACGCAGTCTCCCATTGGATTAAGAATATGCCGTCAGTGGAAATACCCATGGAAGCCTTTTGTTTATGCACAACGACTTTTTTCATAATCGAATCCTGGAACAGTCGATGATTTCAGCAGCTCTGCGGGCTCTGCATGTGAGTCATGTCGCAGAGAAATCACAACAGTCTTCAGAAGCCATTCTTGATTCACAGCGACGAAGGAAATCCAAAACAACAAACATGAAACTGGGCCGTGGTGGGAACCCCCTCTCAGCCTCGTCCAACTCGGGGATGCTCGGTGTTCGAGAGGTTTCTGCTGCAGGGTGTCGAGGGGAAGATGTGGGAGAAAGGGAAAACCGTTTGGATCCAAGTAGAGACAGGATATGTGCCTCTACTGCACCTCCTTCCTCGAACCTTGGACCGGAAACATCTGCCTCCTTACGCCCACTCTGACACACACATACATACACACACACAAACAGACAATAGGCCTCCTCCAGCCATGAACGCTGAGGAAGTGAATCCTGTCAGTGAGAATAAGAGGTTTCCCTGGAGGCGAGGTTCATGGAGGGGATAGAGGCTTCGGAAAGCTCTGGAATGCTGATGCTGTGCTCGCCGTAGAGCCGGACAGGGATATTCATCTTTGCCTCGGGAGCCTGAGTGTGTGCGTGAGAGTGTGTGTGTGTGTGTGTGTGTGTGTGTGTGTGTGTGTGAGTCCACATATATGCGTGTGCATGTGTGTGTGAGTGTGCGAACGTTATTGTTTCTAACCTGAGGAAGCCGTCCTGTGAGTAGCAGCCCAAAGGCCAGTTGGCCTCAGCAGCAGTGTGATGGACTGCAGGATGGGCTGTCTTCACAGTTTTCTTCACTAATTTACTGTTCGAGTCAGCAGCTGTCTCAGCCAATCTGGGAAAACACTGATATTTGAACCCTACGGCATGTGGAGGCTTTGATTTGTCAATTCGGTGTCAAGAAGAGCACCGTGAAGCACAAAACACAGTTTGAGTGAGCTTGCAGAAACTGTCAGACTTTCCCATGATACATTTCATGTCTTGCTAGTCATGTATTCCCCCCTCCCTCTATATGTCCAGGTCCCCAAGGTGCTGTCCATGGAGCCCAGGAAGGGCTCTTCTGCCGGAGGAACCAAAATGATTATCAAGGGGGAGCACCTGGATATTGGCTCTCAGGTCAGAGTCAAGGTCAACAGCACACAGGAATGCACCATCATGATGTAAGTACCAGTTATTTTAAGTCGGTTGTTGTGGCTGCATGTGGCTGTGACAGAGTGGAGTGTAGTCCAAGTGGTTTAGATAGTTCTTGTATGAAGTATTGTGTCAAACCACAATAGACATTGCCTGGATTCTAAGTGGAATTTTGTTATTGAACTTGTGTGTTACTAGACATCGTGGGATGTGTGGATGTGTGGATTTGTGATATTGTTTTATCTCATGTTTCTAGGCAAACAGCTGACACCATTGAGTGCATCATGCCTGCGGCCATGCAGGCACACACAGAGTCAGTGGCGGTGTGCGTGGAGTTTGAAACCCTTCCCTGCCAGAGCACGGAGCTTAGCAAAATGTACACCTATGAGAAGAGCCCCACTATCAGCTTCATCCACCCCAAAAAGAGCTACCTCAGGTAGACTCACACACACACACACACACACACACACACACACGCACACACAAACACATACACACACACACACACACACACACACACACACACCACAAACATTCCAACCAAAATCTCTAAAACACCTCTAGCAGGATGTCGCTGCGGTTCCCCTCCCAGAGTGAAGGACAAGTCTTCACTGTAATGTCTTCCTGATGTGCTGCGTCTTCACCGAGCCTGTAGTGTTCTATAAAGCATGGTTTGTGTTTGACAGGGTAGCAGGATGTCTTAGATAGACATGTGTGCTGATCTTCACTGCAGTGGAACAAATGTAATTAAACAGTGTGTGTAGTCACTTTTTTTTGGTTTGGCTTTTTGCTTTGACCTATGTCATTATTCTATTGTTCTCCGTTTCTCTGTGTGGTTTTATGTGAGCATTTGTGTGATTGTATGTTTTTGGAACGACTGCTGACTCTATCTGTGTGTGTGTTCCAGTGGTGGCAGGACCATCACAGTGACAGGCCAAGGCTTTGATCTGGTGCAGAGTGTTAACATGCAGGTGCTGGGAGTTGGACAAACAGTGAGTGGCTGGTTTTCACTTGAAAAGACTCAACTATATAATAGGGTTATGGTTATAGTATAATCCTATATAATCATATAATCAGAATAGTGAGAATAATGTTCCATTGTATTGATAATTAAATACAACAAAGTGAAGAAAATATAAACAACTATAACATATAATGGATGTTTCTAAATATGCAATGCAATGTGCGGTACAGCAAGCTAATAATTTGGTAATAATCTGATAATAGATGAGAATATTGATAGTATAAAGTGAATTATGGTGCAGGTAGAAACAATACATGGTCTATGCTGCATCTGAAACAGGGAAATATCCATTGTTGGTAATTCAGGCTAACCCTATTAATTCCCTGGCTGGTAGGTGAAGGGGTTTGAAGTGTCATCCTCACATGCATACATAACCCTAACTCTGAACTCACTGATACATTTTCTCCTGTGCTCCTTCTCCAGGACTGCACGGTGCAATCCCCCTCCATGATCACCTGCCCCTCCCCGGCCTCGGCCCAGTCCCAGCAGGCCTCGGCCCAGTTCTTCCTGAACGGAGTTCTCTACACGGGAGAGAGACCCGCCTCCTACGACAGCGACATGGAGGAAGAGGAGGAGGAGCCTCAGGGAGGTCACTTCCCGTTGGAGTATGTGGAGGACCCTCAGTTCTTCACCGCCAACAAGGAGAAGCTGATTAAACACCATCCTGGAGAGCCTCTCACACTCATCATCACCGTGAGTCAGACCTCTGATCCAATGAGGGAGAGAGAGAGAGAGAGAGGGAGAGTGGGAGGAAGTACAGGGACAAGAAGGTTGAATCAGGAGATAGAGATCTGTTCAGGATTAGGATGATATACTGGTTGCTGCTTTATCAGGCTGATATTGATAAAAGATCAATACGACACTGGTTGTCTATAGGAAGCCCTTAACCTGAATTGAATCTAATGCAACAATTATGCAATATATTTTTCTATATTCTTATTCTTATTCTGATTCTTATTCTTATTCTTATTCTTATTCTTATTCTGATTCTGATTCTTATTCTGATTCTGATTCTGATTCTGATTCTTATTCTGATTCTTATTCTGATTCTGATTGTTATTCTGATTCTGATTCTTATTGTGATTGTTATTCTGATTCTAATTATTATTCTGATTCTTATTCTGATTCTGATTCTGATTCTGATTCTGATTCTGATTCTGATTCTGATTCTTATTCTTATTCTTATTCTTATTCTTATTCTTATTCTTATTCTTATTACAATGGTCTAAATGCTGTTGGAGGTTTTTTTTCCACCCTGTAAAGAATATAATGTAGATAACATATATCTTATTCAGGCAAAAACACTGGATACTTGTTTTGGCATGAAAATGGTGTAAATGAAAAATATCGTCTATCTGCAGCTTCAATCCAACATCAGTAGCCTTCAAACCCCATATCAGTTGAACCCCAGATCAGATGAGAATATTTCCTTGAGCTTCTTTGTTCGTTGGCTCTCAAAGTGCCACTGCTGTAAACCTGACTGCCCCCTCTGTGAACAGCAGACATGGCTGAATGCTTCTCTATTCATAATCACATAAGGCAGAGGCACATAAAACACATGAAAGGCCCTGTCACCAGGAAACCTGCTGGTGTCCGAGGGAGGGGCCAGCGCCAGCACAGTGGGAGGTCCCATGTTCCTGTGTTCTGGCTAATCTAAGCACCTGTCTGCACAGATTCATCACGCTAAAGGGGTCCTGGCTGTAATGCTGCGTGACATGTACATGGTAGACGCACAGACAGGGAAGTCGCTCAAATAAGGCTTTGAACATGGTTTGACTTCCTCTTTATGAGTCAGGATGAGGCCCCTACAGGAATCGCTGCCTCAGCCCGTCTACATGGGTGACGCTGCTGATGCTTCCTGTTTTCTGGAGGAAGGTGGATTCCGCTTGTGGTGGACCTGAAGGGGGGGAGAGAGCAGGGTGGGGCTGGGGGAGAGTGTGTGTTTGTTTAATGGGAGCTTGTTGTTCAGCCAGATTCTATATTAAGGATCTGAGCTGGAATGTGGGTGGGGTTTTTTTTTTTTTTGCTTTCAATCTGTTTTGGCCTTTAGATTTCATTGTTTTGCTCCCATGTGTGGAAATGTTGTAATACATATGGTGAAATATTACACAATATGCTATACATATTTGTGTGTGTGTGTGTGTGTGTGTGTGTGTGTGTGTGTGTGTGTGTGTGTGTGTGTGTGTGTCGTGTGTGTGTGTGTGTGTGTGTGTGTGTGTGAGTGATAGGAAGTATTTGTTGACAGAGACCCAGGGGGTGGCATCCTGCAGCAGGGACTGGACAGGGCCCTAAGGGTGTAATCATAGAGAGGAAGCACACTGGGGATAAACACACACACACACACACACACACACACACACTACTTACTTGCCATCCTCACATGAAGACCGATGTCACTGACCTTTAAAACATGCAGTTAATAGTTGAACATGATGTCTGATGATGTCATGATGTCGCTGTCACACTGCCAGACCTCTCTTATTGGTAGAATGAGTTGATTATAGAAACTGCTGCTGGAGTTTGGCTCCGTGGCAGCTTGAGGCCTGTTCCTTCGCTTGGCTGTGAGAGGCAGGGCTTCATGGCCACAGGACAGAGTTTGAGTGATAGAAAGAGCCCTGCAGCTTTGGTCCAGCAGACTCCTGTAAAGGCCCTGAGAATGTTATTTTGGGCAGAGGCAGGGACGACCGTCAGTGGGTTTGTTTGTAGAAAGTTATCTGGCTGTGTGAGAGAGGCAGGGGGACTATTTGCTGCTTTAAGCTGAACTCTTGTCCAAACTGGATGATTTGGTGCCGGGCTCCTCGGTGAGACAGCTGCAGCATAGACCTGCCTCAGCTCTCCCTGCTGAGTATGTGTGTGTATACAGTGTGTGTGTGGGGGGGTGTGTGTGTGTGTGTAAAACTGCCAAAACTGTCTTTATGAATGTTATCTGCGCCTATTCAAACCAGGCCACTGGGTCCCTTAACACTGACAGGCAGACAGCTGTTTTTGTTTGGTTCTGGCGCAGAAAGGGCCGAGCGATCTGGAACTGGTGCCGGAGGAATACTCGGTGATGATTGGCTCCTATCCGTGTTACATCAGCTTCCATAACGACCAGCTGTTCCATTGCACAATCACCGGCTCGCTGAGCTCCAGTGAGGGAGAGCTGCCCGTTACAGTAAGTATACGGACACACACACACACGCACACACACACACACACACGCACGCACGCACAACCTCCAGGTGTTGATAATATTATTGGATGGACCCTCATAATTAGGATATCATCCACCTGTCATCCAGGGCTGAGTCATTGTCTGAAGCCAGCCAGTCTGTGATGTTCGTTCAAACAGATTTTTCTACACAGTCAGCGATGTGTGTGTGTGTGTGTGTGTGTGTGTCTCTCTCTATGCATTATGAATGCTTTGTACTCGCCCTGTGCATGTCACCGTGAATCAGCAGCTAGTGGGGACAGGGCAGCGGGACAGCGAACTGCTTTACCTCTTCCTCTTTATCTCTTTGATCCTCGTTCAGACCGTCCGTCACCAAGCCAATCACCTTTCACAAATACACCAACCCACTCAGAAACCCAAGGCCTCTGAGTCAGCGACGATCTCACTCATCACATGTGTTTTTGTTTTGTCTTCTCTCTGTCAAAATTAAAGAGCTTAATCAAGATATTGTCAAGCTCTGTGCAGTCCTGATATAACCAAACATTCTCTCCTTCCTTTCCCGTCTGTTGTTGCCCATTCTGGCCTGTTTTGGTAGGACTTTATTGGGGGGGAAGCATTCATCTATATTTAAATCTGGCCCAGACTGTGAGTGCCTGGTGGAAATAGCTTAGAAACATATTGCTGTCCAATGAAAAACTTGTATCTCTAAAATGTCGGTTTTATCAGGAGGCTTGTTTTCAGCTTGACCACCATGCAGTTTTCATTGTATTTAATGGGGTTTTGAGTGCCTGAAGCCCAGAGGTGGTCGGATGTTCTGAACCCACAGAGGAGCATCTACGCCTTCAACTGAGGTGGAAACATGAAACTCGCAGAGGCGCTGGAGTTACGAGGTTTTCACATTTGTCTCTGCGCCTGTCTTAGTCTGAGACCGTTCCCCCCACTTTGTCACAGAGTGAGGGAGGGTTGGAGAGGAAGAGCTGTCTTATTTCTCACTCCCCCTCTCTTCATCTATTCGTGGATCTAGAAACCCCGCCCCCCCCCCCGCACCACCCCCCCCAGGTCTCAGGATGTCTGAAAATAAACACAGGCAATTAGCAAAGACACACAGGCAGGGCAGGGGTCAAACGGGATGTCATAGCACAAATGGGTGGGCTGCCTGCATCTCCCCCACATCCATGAGTGGTGGATTTGTGTGGATTTGAGAGCGGGACGTAAATAGAGTGTGCATGTATATTTTCCTTGGTGTCAGTGTATATGAATAAACGTGCATACATGTTATCAGATACATGGCTCATGGGCATCAAAACAGCCACTTGTGTTTCTTCACTTACTTTCAGTGGATCTATTTTTACATGCTCGTATTTTCCTTGGCTCTGAAGTGAAGGAGCTGAGCTGCAGAAGCGGAGGGGGAGGGGGGGAGGGGGGGAGGGGGGGAGGGGGGGAGGGGGGGGAGTGTTTTTGTACCCCAAGCGAAACAGGAACATGGAACAATGGCATTTTCCCCTCCATTACACCAGGCCTAGCTGCTGCAGTCTCTGGAAGTAGGCCTTCTTTCATTGGTCTGGGGAAATAAATGCCTGGACCGGAGAAAGAGCGAGAGAGCCCAGTGAGCCAGATTCCTCCCAGAGTAAGACCAGTGTTAGAGGGATTTGGTTTAAGGATTGGAGGCTCTTTATCTGAGGCTCTTTTTTTTTATGGAGTATGTTAGGCTTGGGATGGGAAGGGGAAGGATATTTAGAAGGACCATAGAGACCATGCTGACTAATCAGAAGGCAGAAGTGAAAGTCCTTTTTCTTGTCACATCTGGGTTCCTCTAAACTGGGTGACTCCTCCAGCTCTTTGCAGCGAGAGACCATTTTTCAAGTGGAGAAATGCATCGAGTGTGTTTTGTGTGTCCATACGTGTGTGTGTGTGTGTGTGTGTGTACATGTACATGTGAGCCCATAAGGAACATATTTGTCCAAGGCTGTCTGAATTACACGGTTGCCCTGTGTACATTTGATATAACGAACCCTGGGTGAATGTTTGCACGGAATCAACATCTCCCTGTCTCCCTGTCTCCCTGCCCCTTACCTCTGTCTGTCTCTCTGTCTGTCTCTCTGTCTGTCTCTCTGTCTCTCTGTCTAGGTGCAAGTGGGGAACTTCCGCCATACCATAGCCAAGGTGCAGCTGGGCAGTAGTGAGCTGGCCATCGTGGTATCCATCGTGGTGTGCTGTGTGCTGCTGCTGCTGTGCACTGTGGGTAGGTAGTGTACGCTGATTACCAGCAGATGATGGATGTGTGGCTGCCGTAGCGACGGATGCTCCAGATGTGGAAACAGATAAAAGGAATTCGGGGGGGTCAGAGTCCCCCCCCCCGTCTACCTCCACCCTACCCAATACACTGTGCACAAAGACCCCACTGTTCCCCACTCTCCATGTGCTTATGTGTCTGTGTGTGTGTGTACATCTTACTTTGAACTCTGTGTGTGTGGTGTGTGTGGTGTGTGTGTGTGTGTGTGTTCAGGCCAGGCACTGTCGTATGTCTATGTCAGTGTTTTTAGGTGACTGTGTGACTATTTTAGACAAGGGTATGTTTTCACTTTCCTTCAGAGGTTGGGTCGGTGTTGCATTTTAAATGGAGTATGTCCTGATTTATTGGGGGTTGTCAACCTGTGATAACAGTGGAAGGGCTCATGGTGTATAAATTGCTTTTGTGTTTTTGCTCTCTCTCACCTCTTCTGCAGCTCTTGTAGTATACTGCACAAAGAGCCGTAGGGCGGAGCGCTACTGGCAGAAAACTTTACTACAAATGGAAGAGATGGAGTCACAGATAAGAGAGGAGATCCGTAAAGGTGTGTTCCCCCCCCCCCCCCCCCCACACACACACACACACACTGCTACACACACAAGCACTACTCTCAAAGTTGTCTTTAGATCTCGATTGATGTTGCCCATTGATATAAAAGTGATGCAGAAATATCGACTGCACGCGCGTTTGTGTTCATCTGTATGTGCATGTGTGATTGTGTGTGTGTGTGTGTGTGTGTGTGTGTGTGTGTGTGTGGGCGTGTGGCTGTGTCCGTGATGTTGTGTGAGTGAGTGCATCTAATATGGAGTGGGAGGGAGACACAACAGTTGGCAGATTTGTGCCTAGTAAGCGTGACTCATATAACACAGAGCCTGACAAGTGATCAGTCACACACGGACACACTCAGTGGTCACATCGCCTCTGCTGTGTCTACCCTATCGGAGCGATGTGTGTGTATGTGTGTGTGTGTGTGTGTATGTGTTTAGATCTGTCTTCCTGTTTGTGTGTGTGTGTCTCTGTCTGCCGAGGACATTAGAGAAGCCGTGTGAAGGCCACTGCTGTCTGAACACCCAGATTTATGGGGTAGAGATGAGGGGGGTGGGGGGGGGGGTGGATAGAGAGAGAAATGGAGGGAGGAAGAAGTCAGGGCCATGAGTCTGAGGAGAAAGAGAAGAGTGGGAGGGAGAGGAGCAGAGGAGAGGTCATTTAGTCAGAGGACACAGATATATTTGTGGCAGAGTTCACGGCGAGTCTGTTCTTAGCGAGGGATCGTGCTGCCGTTGAGAAGAGCGATGAGGTAAAAGCAGAGGAAGGGGAGTGAAGGAAAGCAGGAAATTGACATATTCCAGGTTACACGGGTGGGAGGATCTTGGTATTTGTCTGAGTCCAAAGGTGCGGCGGAGAGGAGTTTCGGTATTCCTGCTGCATCGACTCAGTAGTTGATTGCATGAACTGACAAGGTTAGAGGATGTTTTAGTGAGCAAGAGGATGAATAACTTGGAGGAGTTATGAAGTATGTTTGCCCCTAAATCCCTCATGTCCAATATCCTCTACTCACTGCACACACACACACACACACACACACACACACACACGCACAAAACATAAACACAGTCCGAAGTATTTTATTTGGCATTTTAATCCAAATCCGGTTCTCATCCTGTGAAAGGAAGGGCTTTTCCACGAAGAGATCTCCAATGTCTCATTAGAGGAGAACATTATCCACTCTGAGATCATAACAGATCCAGTAAAGTGGCTGCAATAAGTCCAGTGTTAGCATGCGGATCCGTCTCTGTGTTTGGACATGCTGATACTGTTTCTGCGGCTCTCGCACCATGTAAACCTCAGTCTGCACACATGGTTTGGATGAATGCCTCAGATTAGATTTGGCCGCTCTGATTTTTGTTTAGTAAATATTTGCCTGCATGCCATGTTGGACTGCACAATCTGGCAGAGAGGGAGGTGAGAGGAGAGAGCAAGAGTTGGCTAGTGTTTTAGGTGGACAGAAGATCGGGCTAAGTGTTTGATATGTTCACCTAGAGTATTACACCACATCTAGGAGATTAAATGATATAATGGACACTTTCCTCCTCATACATGTCTGTGGGAAACGGCAAGCCCCTTCATTTCCCAAAGCTTCCTGGTAGGATGCAGCGCTGATATAATAAGAGGGATAAGATAATTTTTCTAGCCAATAAATACAATTTCAGCCAGTGAGCAGAGTTCTGGTGCATATTGCCTAGCAACAGATGTAGCTCAATGCGGTAGACTGGGGGTTTGAAAAGTCCCAGATCTCCAAATGTCCCAACTTTTTTTTTGTTTGTTTTTTTTGTTAGGAAGCATGAGAAAGGCTACGGAGCGTCCTATTGAGTGTTTGTGTGTGTTTTTGCCCTTTCAGGCTTTGCAGAGCTGCAGACAGACATGACAGACCTTACCAAGGAGCTGAACCGCAGCCAAGGCATCCCCTTTTTGGAGTACAAGCAGTTTGTCACGCGCACTTTCTTCCCTAAGGTGAGTTAGTCTCTTTATCCCGGCTATCAATATCAATTCACCAAACCCCCCACGGCGCCTTGCTGTTTTGCTGTAAGTAACATGCAGGATAAAAAATCACCTTGGAACGTTTAAACATAGAAGTGACCTGTAGCTTGGTTTGGCACCCTGGAGGAGAGGTAATGTGTTCTCTATAGGTAAGCATTATTCTGTTGTGTGATCCGACCTGAAGGTAGACTGTGTGTCTGTCTGTGGGTGGCTGTGTTTTTCCACTGATACAGACAGACACAACTCAGCGAGCTTTGTCTTCCGACCACAGGCATGGGCTTTCAGGGAGACAGAACAATGGCGGGCACTGAGACAAAGAAACTTTCCTTTACTTTCTCAAAACACGGTCCGTCGCTCGCTCACACGCCCACGCTATTTTGCAAGTACACACACACACACACACACACACTTGCGCAATGATAGTCGTGCCGCTTTGTTGTAGTGGACACCGGACTCTGTTTTTGGTCGCGAAGGAAGTGAGAGGTCAAAGTGTTGAAAAGCTACATAGCGGGAACATAAATATGAGTGTCATTACCTCAGTGCTGCCTCTCCGTGGTTTTCCACTGAGACAGCAAAAGTCCTAAACCCTCAGCCTTGACCGACAGACATGCCTCTTACACACTCATGTCTTTCCCATTTGGGGTATGCACGCAGACCCGCGCGCATAAAAAAAAACCCTGTGAAGACACGGTTCGAATACAGGCCAAGTGTAGCTGTCTTGTCTTCTCTCCAATCCAAATGAAGGGCTGAGAGTTGAAAGGCTGCCCTCTTGGCTCTCTGACAATTTGCCTCTAAAGCCATTAACACTCATGACGTTCCGTGTCCTGGTGTCTTGTTTCCTTTTCATGGTCAGTCAGAGCCTATTCAGGGCCTGTTTCAGAAGTTCAATCCTTTTCTTCCCTTTCCACGAAGCCATTGCCAAAGTCTCGAGGCAAGCGATGTCTGGGCCTCTCTGCCTGTCCTTGTGTATCTATCCCACTCTGTTTATGACTAGACATGACTTTGTGTATTTGACTCGGACTCTTGTGTTTTTTCAGATGTGTTCGGACTATGAGAAAAGCCTGGTGCAGCCTGTCTATGAGAACGATGCCATGGGCCCTCGAGCTCTGCCGGAGACTCACCCACTCCTGCAGGATTGGCAGGTAAAGGGTTAAGGCATTCGGTTGTCATAAGATATAAATCCTGCTTCCTCCAGCCAGAGTGCCTTGATTTGGGTCCTTTGTCACTCCCTTGCTTCTCAACTAGGTCACCCTGGAGCTTGTTAAGGTTTCACTGTGGGGTTGTTGATGAGGAGTAGAAAAAAGCACATTGTGCATTTTTGTCTGCGTGTGCTTGTTATGTGTTTGTGTGTGTACGCCTGTGTGCATGTGAATATGTGTGCCTGCTCGTGTGTGTGTGTGTGTGTGCGTTCATGGATACTAACATATGTGATTCAGTGGTTGCCAGTGAGTGTGACAGAGAATTTTCGGCTTGTCAAACACCGCCCTGCCCACCAAGACGATGGCAGGTTGTTGACACACTTCCCACTGTCTCCCGGACAACCGAACAGTATGCTCTTCATCCTAACTATGTGGACATCTGTCTCTGCTCGCTGTGTGTGTGTGTGTGTGTGTGTGTGTGTGTGTGTGTGTTGGCGGGGTATCTTTTAGAGAGAAAGCGAGAGAACATTGCACTTCCACGCACCTCTGTATGTCTGTGTGTGTGTGTGTGTGTGTGTGTGTGTGTGTTGCACGTGTGTTGGGAGACAGAGAAAGAAAGTAGCAATTGTGCTGCTAGTTTTGGGTCGGCAGCCGGGGGAGCCTGTCTAACGGTGATGAAGTGCCTTGGATCCACACCGTCTTCCCAGGAAGTGTTTTCCAGGTCACAGCAAATAAATCTCACAGGCGGGCATTTATCTTAATGGACACCCCTGTTCTCCTTCTGTCAGGCTGCAAACCACACCATATGGCTGCAGTCCAGAGGGAAGACTTCATCACGCTGCTGCTTAGTCGCGCCCATAGATAGGCCATACTCATTAAGTCGACACCGCACAATTTAGAGACAATCACACAAAAGTCGGGGACCAGAGAGAGACACAGAGAAAGAGAGAGAAAAAGAGAAAGAGGGAGGCGCCTAAGGATGCAGGAGGAAGAGCTGTGATAGCAAGATAAAGTGGTCGCTAGATGGGTCACTCACGTCGAGTAGATTAGGGAGGACACAGCGGACGGTGTAATGCAGTTTAGGTGAACCCACACGAGCAAAATAACTCACACCCTACACCATCTCTCTCTCTCTCTCTCTCTCTCTCTCTCTCTCTCTCTCTCTCTCTCCGCAGGCCTCCAGCACAGCAAGGCCTAACACGGAGGAGGGAATCACTCTGTTCTCCACTCTCCTCAACAACAAGCACTTCCTGGTGACGTTTGTCCATGCCTTGGAGCAACAGAAGGACTTCGCTGTACGGGATAGGTAACTGTTACACGGTGATACACGTTTGGCGGAAAGCTTACACCTTGCTTGGTTGTACAAGTCGAGATTTAACACAGTAGATTGCACACAACGTCAACAAATGCCTCTGTGGTTGGTACAATGTTTACGTCCAGGAAAGTGGTTGCAGCAAGCACAGCAGCACCTGGTCCTATCCCAGTGTAGCCCCGTCAGCCTTAGCGCCCTCAGAGCAGCCAGTCATTGTGGAGGATCCTTAAAGGCCAGAGAGACATTCCAGAGGCGAGACCACATCCCAGTCCCGGGTCAACGTCAGCACTTAGACTGATGCTGCATCTTTCTCCTGGATTAAAGGGGCTTTGTTTTGGAAATCCCCCGCACCTCTGGACTTACTCACCCAGACACTCCCTGCATTAGATCACAACTTTATTTCGCTGTGCAGTCAGTCACAGGTGGTGGTGGTTGTGTGTGTGTGTGTGTGTGTGTGTGTGTGTTGGGGGGGGCTCCCTAAAGATCATTTTTTGTTTCTTTAGAGGGGCTCAAGGATCTTTTAGCCCCCCTACCCCCACATAGGCACGGACATAGAGTATTTGCCTGTAGACAAATTGAGAGGAGGGGGAGGCTAGCAATTCATCTGCCTTTTTTTCCTTGTCTATTTCCTTGCCCCTCAGATGTAGCCTGGCGTCCTTGCTCACTATCGCCCTCCATGGTAAGCTAGAGTACTACACCAGCATTATGAAGGACCTGCTGGTGGACCTGATCGACGCCTCAGCTTCCAAGAACCCCAAACTGATGCTGCGCCGCACCGAGTCTGTGGTTGAGAAGATGTTGACCAACTGGATGTCCATCTGCATGTACAGCTACCTCAAGGTGAGGATGGGAAGGAAACATGTACGTGTGTTTGTATGTGTATTTATGAAGAATTCCCTCAGCAAACACCCTTACCGTAAAGTAGCATCTTGGTGCTCTGGTGCATATTTGAAGCCCCTGCTCTGCTGTGCTCACCAGGAAACGGTGGGTGAGCCTTTCTTCCTGCTGCTGTGCGCCCTCAAGCAGCAGATCAACAAGGGCTCCATAGACGCTATCACAGGGAAAGCCCGCTACACCCTCAACGAGGAGTGGCTGCTCCGGGAGAACATCGAGGCCAAGCCACAGGTCAGACACCTCACACACACTCAGGTCGTAGGTCACATCCTCAACATTAGCCGGCTGAGAGGGGCCACTGAACTCTTGCTTTTTTCTCGCAGTCACACTCCATTAAAGTCTCACTGAAACATTTGTGACACTGTTACATGTTTAATTAAGTTAATTGCAGAAAGTAATATGAAACTCGTACTGAGGTTTAAAACCGTTTCACATCTGTTGCTCTGTTTGTTTTTGCAGAACATCAACGTGTCCTTCCAAGGCTGTGGCATGGACTCTCTGCCTGTCAGGGTCATGAACACAGACACTATCTGCCAGGTGAAGGAGAAGATCATCGAAGCCTTTTATAAAAACCTGCCGTTCTCCCAGTGGCCCCGAGCAGAGGATGTAGACCTGGGTAAGAGGACATTTCCTCTGATCGTTTCATCCCTCCCTCTCCAACCTGCAGAGAAATAGTAATCTCCTTTGCAAAAGGTCAATTCCTCTTATGAAGCTAAACTAACCTGAGGCTACGATATAATAAATGACGGAATGCATTGAGGAGAGTGTACAGTAATAATCACAAAGAGTTATTGCTTTCACCGGCTGTGGAGCCTGCAGTGCAGATTTGATTAATGGCCCAAGAATATATCCACAGGTTGTGACACAGGGAGTCAGAGCAAGGCTGCCCCCTGTCTCACTCATTCTCTTCAAAATGTAGGATAAAAATTGCTCATTACTCTCTCCTCTTCCTCCTCCTCTCCTCCTCCTCCTCCTCCTCTCCCTCCTTTCATTCCTCCCCCAGAGTGGTTTGACTCTGGCAGCAACAGTAAGATTCTGCAGGACCTAGATAACTCCTCACTGATGGAAGACGGCCGGAAGAAACTCAACACAGTCTCCCATTACCAGGTGTGTGTGTGTGTGTGTGTGTGTGTGTGTGTGTGTGTGTGTGTGTGTGTGTGTGTGTGTGTGTGTGTGTGTGTGTGTGTGCGTGTGTGTGTGCGTGCATGTGTGTGTAAGACCTCTGTGGTGGGTGTTGTCATAGTGTCCCCAAATGTCCCTGATATTGTAACAGCAACAGCAGGAGTAGAGAAGGTGAGAGTAAATGGTGTCACTGGCTGTCCGTGAGTGGGGGGGGCGGGGTTACTCTCCTTTTTATGTGTAGCTGGAAATAGGTGTGTGTGTGTGTGTGTGTGTGTGTGTGTGTGTGTGTGTTTGTGTTTGTTGTTTTTTATGTTTGCATTATACAGCAAAGTCAGGAGAGCAGTTAGTGTGAATCCTTTTTTGCCAGATCCACTGACTGGCTCCCATTGCTGCTTCAGGTTTCTCCTTCGCTGCCTGTTTTAAGCTCCACTCACCCACCCAAATGCCCATTTCACTTAGAGATCTTGGGGGAAATGCTAGTACATCATCGGTTGAATCCATAATGAATCTTGCCTCCGTACCCCCCCCCCCCCCCCCCAACTCCCTTGAGCCAAGTTTCTTCCTCTCTACACTTTCCCAACTTATCCACTGACCCTGTTTTGCCCGAGAGACAGCATTAGCACACCGCGCGCTGTTCCTCCTTCTGATGTATTTGCTGCACAACCATCTTTCTTTTCCCTGATGGTGTAATCCTCCCGGCGCTGGTTGTACCTGGTTGTACAATATCCCCGATGTCTGAGCACTGACTGTGCCTGCTGAACTGCTGGTTCCATTTTTGAACCCCGCTGATGCAGGAGGAACTAGGCTCCTAACTGCTACGTCTTGCAACTCCTGTCATTGTCATCTCCAATCTTACCTCGGCACATTTAAATTCTTCCGGCAGGCTGGATATGGGGAGTCCTGAGATCTCTTTCTCGTACACCCTGGGAGTCTAAGCCATTTCCTAACGTACAAGCTAACAAGCCTCTCTAACTTCTCTACCTTTAGTATAGGTTTCTTGTACTGTGTTTAGGAGCACATTAGCTGAGGCAGACCAAATTGCAGGTACCGCAGCGTTAACTTGCCTGCCAGTCCTGACCTCTCTATGCCCGCAATGCCTCTAACTACCTCCTGCCTTATCTCCTGAATCTGCCCCTTTGTCACCTTCCCAAGCTTTTGACAGGCTGCTCTAACACTGTCAGAATTGCTTCCTCACCTATGGAGACTTTTGTTTGTCTTTTGTTTGCCAGTATCCCCTTAACAATCGAGATACTCTTGCTTGGCTTAGCTTTCATCCTAGCCCGATTTCCGTTATGATTTAACCTGTTGGTGCAGGTTAGGGTTAGTAGTATTAGTAGTAGTATTAGAAATGATCCATGTCTTGAAGGGTGGGAGGGGCAGCCCTTCCTACAGTCTCTTCCCACCTATTTTGCTGATTCCTACCACCCATTTTGCTGATCTAATAATTACCTCCATTGCCGAGGCAAAGCTAGAGGGGAAATTGTGCACCCTGCCATGATGCCTATCTCCAGAAAGATTGAAAAGCTTTATGTTGGCTGCTATTATAATAATGTATAATACAGCGGTTAGTAAATGGTTAATACCTGGGCTCTTATTATGAAGTTGCTTGTTTACAGTGCTACAGAGTTAATCATTAATAATGATTAAATAATGTACATTATATAATTGACTATTAATTAGTAAAGAATGTAGGAAATTAACATCAACAGGTTGTTAATTAACCATTAAATCAAATGAATAAATGTTAAGTTGCTTGTAGCTGCTCCTAATTTTAGGGAAAGTGAAGAACAAATGTAGAAATTCTCTAAGTGCTTGGTGAAGAAAAATAACCAAGGAAATTTTCAAATGTCCACGTATCCCTTCAAAAATGCACATCTTGATGTATGTCTGCGTTCATTAGTGCGTGAGTAAACAGACGTTCAGTGACCTTTGGCCTTTGACCTGTTACCTGTACTTGTTAAGTGCTCTGTTTAGTTTTTGCTGAGCTGTGGGGAAGGAGTTGTGAAAGCAGCGAGCTGCAGCGTGTACTAACAGTCTGGGTTCACTGGCCAGGCTGTTCAATCCATTTCACTGTAGGTTGACTTTAATGAGCCTAGCCAGTGTCCCGCTGACTTGCTGCCACTCTGTATGTGCACACACACACACACACACACACACACACACACACACACACACACAATCACACACCTATGCAGCGCTCAACACCACAGTCCCCTAGAGGACATGCTTAATGATGCTGTTCTGCTGCTCCCGGGCTCACCCCTGACCCGGTGCCCTTCGTCCTTTCTCTTTCCCTGCCTCATTCCCTCGTTCCCTTCCTCCATCCACAGATCCCAGAGGGTGCCTCGCTGGCCATGAGCATGAAAGACAAGAGAGAGAACACCCTGGGGAGAGGTATGTCACCTTCACACACACACACACACCCTGGCACCTTGTCACACACACTTACCCACACGTAAATACATGCACTCACTCAATCACAGGAAAGCGCACATGCTCACTTCATCATGGGAACACGATACACTCGTATAAACACGCACTAGACCACAGACATGCACAGCACCGCCCCACCCCCAGGCACGCACTGGACACATAAACACACTCACACTTAATCAATCACAACACATAGTTTCCCCTGCTCAGAAGTATGCTACTGTCTCATTCAGTTTCTCCACACATATTTCCACGTTGTAGATGTGTTCCATTAGCAAAAGTCAACGTCTAGGAAAAATGAGGCACACATTAACCCAAAGGTACAGCCTCAAGCATGAATACAACGGGGGGCTCACCCTGTTAACACATGAGTTTATATACAGCCTTTAATGGGTTTGTCCATTTGGGTTCTGCATTACATAATCAGCACCAGACCAGAGCTCAGTTCTGGTCAGGCTCCGTCCATCATAGCCTCTCCTCTCATTCATACTGGGCCAGAAATAGACGTGGGCCAAACCTGGCTAAAAGTTCAAAGCATCAAGCAGGTATAATGAGCCTGTAGCACTCCCTGGCTAATATAAAACACCGACCTGCCTGCCTGTGATCAGTGGAGAGGGTCTGGACCGGGGCCTGCTGGGCAAGAGCATCACTGACAGAGCCAGCAGTAATGAGAGCACAGTCACCATGGAGCTGTGCTGGGCTGCAGCTGTGTGTGTGTGTGTATGTACGTATGCATCTGTGTGTGTGAGTGAGTGAGAGCTACAGCTGTGTGTGTGTGTGTGTTTGTGTTTAGATCTATATATAAACCAGCAAGGTTTAATGCTCTTTCCCAACGTTGGCCAAGCATTACCATCTCATTACATTGGCTCCAGAACCAATCATAGACTTTGTGTGTCTGTCTCTCCTAATCTCCCTCTTTTCTCTCTCCTTTCACTCGTAATCTTTCTCTCCCATTCTCTCAGACAGCTCCCCCCCCCCCCTCCCCTCCCGGCCCACCGTCCACCTTAATCACTTTCTCTCTCTCTCTCACGTGTACTCTATCTATCCTCGCTCTCCTGTCAATCTTGCTCTTTCTTTCTATTTCCTATCTGTCCTCCTGTCTCCTCTCATTCTCTGATTTCTCACCGTTTCATGCTATATATATTTTTTTCTTTTCCTCCCTTAGTTAAAGACCTGGATACAGAGAAGTATGTACACTTGGTGAGTTCCTTTTGGTGTTACACACTTCCTCATAGACAATCAAAACACTTGTGAGTTATTACTGTAGGTTTTCCTGCGTGCCAGTGTTAGTCAGCTCGCAGCAGGCCTGACGACAGAGAGAATGGGGGTGAATGGAGGTGAATAGGAACGCTGCTGAGAGGACATGACAGCACTAATGCCGCTTAAGCTCTTTTATAAAAGTCAGCACAAGATATGGGCCCTTTGACTTTAGTATAATGAGTTCCTTGGAACACGTTTTGCTGGATGAATAGTTCGTCCTGCAAGGCGGCTTTGTAGTTTTTGACGGGGGTTGGTAGAATGGGGGTGGATTTTTTTTATTTTCCCTACCCTTATTTAGACCTGTATGAGCATGTCAGATACACAATCCTGTGTAGAGTGAGAGACCAGACACAAGAGACACTAGAGCATTCACTTAGTTAACCATGAGGTGGTTTTATTGCTTGACAACCTGTGCAGCACGCTGACTTTTGACCCCTGGTGTCCCAGGTCCTACCTCATGACGAGCTAATGGAGAGCAAGAGGTCACACAGGCAGAGCCACCGCAAGAAGGTCCTGCCTGAAATCTACCTGACTCGCCTGCTGTCCACCAAGGTGAACACACATCAAAATAAGATGCTCCTCGTGTTTTCCGCACCACAAATAGACGTTAGATAAATCTTTAGTTTCACTTCTAACTTTCTATCATTACATGTTTTTACGGGAATCCTCAAGGAATCCTCAAACATTTCTATATCTGACGAGACCGTCTCTCTGCATCATGTATACAAGCCCTCTTTTTGTGTTTCTTCATAGGGAACCCTGCAGAAGTTCTTGGATGACCTGTTCCAGGCCATCCTCAGCATCCCCCCGGAGCGCCCACCACTGGCTATCAAATACTTCTTTGACTTCCTGGAGGAGCAGGCAGACAAACGGGGGATCACAGACCCAGACACCCTGCACATCTGGAAGACCAACAGGTAGTTGACAGACAAAGTTAACATCTTTTGGGTCACCTCACTGTGCGGCCAAGCCGGTAACTGTTGATCTTCCCCTCTATACAGTTTACCTCTGCGCTTCTGGGTGAACATCCTGAAGAACCCTCAGTTTGTGTTTGACATTGATAAGACAGACCACATGGACGCGTGTCTGTCTGTCATCGCCCAGGCCTTCATAGATGCCTGCTCCGTCTCTGACCTGCAGCTGGGCAAGGTGATCTATCTGTCCATCCATCTATATCTATCAGTCTGTCTGTCTGACACATATGATTGCCCTATTGATCTATACCCTCATATATGTTTAGATCATATTTAGCCAGATAAATAGATATATAGATAGATATATAGACATGCCATAGAGATCACAGGGCATATACTTGTATTCAGCTCTCATAGCCCCCAGCCCCCCCAGCCCCCCACATGCCTCCTCAATCCCCCTGTGAACCCTCATCCTTAAGCCTTCAGTCTGTCAGCTCCGTCTACCTCTCTTCATGTTATTTCAGCCCAGTCGGCTGATCCAAGGTCATGAGCACCAGGGATCTCTTCTTGTGCTCTGTGTGTGTGTGTGTGTGTGTGTGTGTGTGTGTGTGTGTGTGTGTGTGTGTGCGTGTATGCATGTGTGTGTGTGTGTGTGCGCGCGCGTACACGCACTTGCATGTCAATGTCCTCACTCCTCACAAATCCGTCTCATCCCTCAGCCACTCTGACCCTGAGCACGCTCTGCTTCCTGTCTCTCTGACTGGCTTCCTCCCTGGAGGGAGCTGGGTACTCATCAAATAATGCTCCTCTTTCACTGAGAAACTCTCTGATTTAATACTTTGTCTATTGTAGAAGAGTGCTGCAAGGATGGCGGATTTTTTGAAGACCAACCCGGAAGTTAGCATCGCCCTGGTTCCCTCGACAAAAAGACAATGGGATTTTTCCATTAGATTTGGGATTATTACAGAAAATAAACTGCAAAGAAGAAAGATTTATGATACTTACACGTTTTGTTCAACATGATAATATCCACAAATGAACACCACTTTTATGATAAGTAAGTAAAAAGCTAACGTTAGGCGATAAACGAACTACACCACGGTTGCATGACTTCAACGTCACCACCACTAAAAATACTGAAAATATTATAAATTGATAAATCTACAAGTTGTAAAGGTTGAGTTAGAATAGTTTGCAAGAGCGTGATGCGTTTAATGTCCCCGACAACCTCTGTAGTCTCATTTAGCCACTTGTTAGCAACCGCCTTTTTTAAGACACGTAAAAGCTTCAAAATTCACGTATTTACTGATGTATTTTATGTCGTACAGCAAAACCTCAAAACCTCTTAAGGTTGTGTTAACCACAGACCTTATTTCAGGCATCTAACCAAAAACCCATTCAAAAAACCCATTGACTTTGAGACGAAGGAACCGGAAATGCAAAAATGCTAACTCATTTCCTGGTTTTAGGACTCATTCCTGCAGCACTCTTTTTGCCAGAGAGCCAGTGAACTCACCACAGCCGTATTTACGGTGGGCCTAAGGTGCACAACACGACGACATTAGCGATGCAAACTAAAGCTGACAACATAATAACATTAACCCACAACACAACAGCATTAACAGAAACAAAATATTTCTGAAAACGCTGCATTTGAAAAGAATCATGACAAAAATCCCCAGTATTCACCAGACCAGCAGGAAAGCAGTTGAAAAGAAAAACGCACAGTACTCGCAGTGAGCTTGAAGCCCAAAGTGCAAGTGTCTCAGGTGGTTCCTTTGTTCCATTTACTGGACTGGCACCCTCTCTATGTTTTAACTACCTTATTCCACCAGGCCTCTAAAACCAGCTTGGTTTCTTCGTATCAAACACCCACATCATGCTGTCAGCATGGCTTTCCTTTGTTCTCCCACAAAATGGCCATGCCTACCTCCTAATTTTCCCTCTCACAAAAAGTGCTCAGGAGAGGTAAGCTGTGCAAAAGCCATAGACAATACATAGAACCCATGAAATACCTGCCTCCTACTGACTGAAAACAAAACCAACAATCAAACAAAACACACAGTCACAACTGCTACGGAAACCCAGACACAGACACACAACACACCCACACACACACACACATACACATACACTGTAAAACTTCCAGCTACTCAACCCTTTTTTCGGCATTTTGCATCAAATGTGGCTGCAGCATCCTGAAAAATAGGTTTTATTTGTTTGTGCACATACTGGAGGGTCAGCGGGTTCTAGGATGTGGCCATGATTTCTACTGCAGGTGAAGGAGGTTGGCATGTGCTGAAACACCTCTAGGTTGGCCTTGGTTTTTGAGTGTATGCACTTGTTTGTGTGTGTGTGTTTGTGTGCGCGTGCATTTTTGTCTAAGCATCCCCATCTTTGTGTGTGCCTGTTTGAGTGTGTGTGTGTGTCTCCATGCCAGTGTGTGTGTGTGTGTGTGTGTGTGTGTGTGTGTGGTCTCAGGATAGGGTCAGGGCAGCGAAGGGTATGGGGTCTGGATTAGCAAGAGCACGGCAGGGGTGAGAGAGAGGCAGGAAACTAAGCAACGCTTGCTGTTTCCACGGAAACCCTCTTATCTGGCGAGCTCCAGACATGTAGGGCCACGGGGTCACGGGGGGTTACTAGGCAGATGGACGAACAGCAGGAAGTGACCTTGGTGGCAGGAAGAGAGGGTTCCCTATCAGAAGGAGTGACAGTAGGCTGCAGTCTTTTGGACCCCTAGCAACTCAACACATACACACATACACACTGCAACACACACACACACACACACACACACACACACACACTCTATATTGACACAAATAACTCATGACACATAGAAAAATTAAGGCGCGCTGTAAGCACATTCACTGATGCTGAAAGCTGAGGCTGCCCATCTCTTTTACCCCCTCTTTCTCCCTGTCCTACTTTTTCTCTCTCGCCCCTTTCTCTCTCTCTTGCACACACACACACACACGCTCACTCGCAACAGTAGTCACAACTAAAACCCAAAAACCGACAACCTCCTAGCCTCGCTACTTTCCTTTCTGCTTGACTAAGCACCAGTGCGAGAGCTTGAAGTGACTCTGGAGAGTGGTGGAGGTATGTAGGAGTATTGTTTTGACTGGAATGTTCTCTCTGGCTGTGTGGATAGGGCCTATTTGAGTTCCCCATTGTGAGGAAAGGAAACCGCGGTCCCTCCCTCCATTGTCTCAGCTCAGGGTGGTTCAGGCTCATCAAGAAATAACATCCAACTACAGTCTTACCCAGCCTGGTCTGACTTCACACTTATTAGGCCCCTAGCACCTCGAACTCACGACAAAAGCTCTTCATCAAAGACCGAACCTTTACAATATTAGCTAGAAGTCACCTTTCAACCCTCAAGATTAAAGTAGAAAAAGGTTTTTTGATGACTGATGGAGGTTAAAGGTACACCGTATGTGTTGTTTCAGGACTCCCCCACCAACAAGCTGCTGTATGCCAAGGAGATCCCAGAGTATAAGAAGAGGGTGCAGTGCTACTACCAGCAGATACAGGACATGGCACCGCTCAGCGAGCAGGAGATGAACGCTCACCTGGCTGAGGAGTCACGGGTGAGTGAGGCATGGCTGAGTAACCAACACATTGATTTATTTATAATGTCTGAGCCCATGCTTGTCTGGGTTTACAAGGCCTGCACTTTGTTGGTCTGTTGGCGTGGACTTTATCGTCATATAATACCCTGTTGTCCGTCCTGCAGAAATACAGGAATGATTTCAACACCAACCTGGCCTTGACGGAGATCTACAAATACGCCAAGAGATACAGAAACCAGGTAAGATTTTTTTGTTTTTGTTTGCTCACGCTCCGTCTGCTTCTGATCTCAGACTTGGATTAGTCATGTTCCTCGTGTTTAAACTGGCCCTATCTGCAGCCCGATCACCTGGTTCAACCCCACACGCCATGTTAGGTTTCACAGCTAGAGATGAGAGTGTGACCTATCAGTGTGGGAGATCACATCCATGCTGAGAGATCTACAACACTCTACACGGCACTTACAACCTGTCACTCAACCAAGTGGTCACCTAACACCCCAAAATACCTGGACTTCTTCTACACAGGCGGGTGTTAACTATCTTCCCAGCCCCAATGACTCCTCTCTGTGTTTCCCAACCCTCCTTACCCGCCCACACGTACCCTTCGCAAACAAAACAACCTACGTGCAGTTTGTCCTCTCCACGCCGTCGCCTTGCAAGTTCTGATCCGCCATCCATCACCCGATCTGTTTAATGACACTGTAAAATTACATTTCATTTTGAACAAGCCCTCCTCTGCCCCCGTAGAGCACCCTGCCCTGCTCCCGCGTCTTCCCTTGCCAGTGTGATTGTTCTCCGGAGAGGCTTAGTTAGCGGTGACTATGCCTTAATGCAGGACCCTCATCATAATACCATTTAGCTGCTTCCCTCTGTCATGCTACTGTGCTGACACAGGCCAGGGGCTTAGACTCTGATTCACAGAGCTCTCTGAATGGCCCCTGATTGCCTATTCTCTCCCCCCGGCTCCGCTCTGCTCTGCCTGGTAGCACACTACCGCTAAGAGCCCGTTAAGCCCACTGACAACTATCAGCCATGAAAAACAGAACAGATGTGGGTTTTGTAAATATGTGAAGAGGAAAAGGCTTTTGTGGTGTGGAGGCATGCGTGAAGGCTGAAGAAGAGGCTGAAGCACTCATTCTCCCTTTCACTTTCTATGTCCAAGCAGGTGGCTGATTTCCTCCCTCTTCGAGACGCCAGAGCGCTCGACAAGCCACTGAGAGTCATCTTTGTTGTGTTTTCTCTCCGTTCTTCTCTCTCTCTCTTTCTTGTGTGTCAGGTGGTGAACGCGCTGGAGTCGAACCCCACCGCACGTCGCACTCAGCTGCACCACAAGTTCGAGCAGGTCATTGCCCTTGTGGAGGACAACATCTACGAGTGCAGCAGCGAGGCCTGAACCTGCCTACGTCTCTTCTACTGGTCATCTCTGCTCCTGCTGCCTGTCGCCTACCTATGACATTACCCGGGGGAATGTCTGCCCCCCCCCCCCCCCAAGGAATTACCCTTCTTAAATCTCATTATTCCCCTTCTCAAAAAAAGCCACAAACTGGAACAGGTGTGAAAGTGGCAGAGCAAGGGACTTAATACTGCCTCTCAAGCTTCATACAATTGTGAAGGTGTTCTGCACTTCCTCTTCTCATCTGGGAATTTCGTTTTCCCAGTCTGGTTCCACTTTGCTTCATCCACAGGCAGAAGGAAGGTGTAGGAGGTCAGAGATTAGGCTTTCTCTGGATGTCTTCACCGTTACTGGGACCTAAAGCCCTGGTGGCAATCTTACGCACTGACCCCCTTCTTAAGGGAACGAGCCAATGATGCACTGTACTGTATTATAATGTCCATAGCAATATTTATAGATGTGTTATAATGCTTTCAAGTGGCCTGTACATCAGGATGAGAATGAATGATCGTGACAAACTCCTCCCATTTCCTAAAACCTGCAATGTTCTCAGGTGTGATTGGTGAAGATGTGTGACTCATACCCATCGGTGCTTTGAACTACATGTCCCAATATGCTTTGCAGGTTGATGATGGGTTAAGGAGGAGTGGAGAAAAGGAAGATGAAATTATATTCTATAGGTAATGCCTGCAAAATATTGAATCAGATGTAATGTAGTTCACTGGGAAGAGCTGCAACAGTATAGAAATGTTGATCAGTGTGCTTGTAAATGGATGAATATAATGTTGGATTCTGAACTATGTACAAGAGGGAATTTTAAATTTCTGGAAAAAATGTGAGCTCAATATAATCAGAGGAGAACTGTCTGACATGACTGTATTTGTGATGCCAAATGACTTGTCAGAGTTTGTGGAATAAATTACAGTATTTAGAATTTTAACCTAGTGTGATTGAATTGGTACAATCATTATTTACCAATTACCAAGTACTTTTCAGCACAGTGCCTTACAATAACATTTGAAAACCATTAGGATCTGGTTTTCTCACCCCAAAAGCTTACAAAGTGGCATCTGGAAGTTTTCAGAATACTCTCTCAAAAAAAAAAACCCGCAAGTAAGAGAAACGGCTTGCAGATATTTAGTTTATTGTTAGTTTATATTTTGTTTTTATCGCAGGATATAGAACAACTTTACTTCCACAAAATCCTAGCCTTTATACAATCAACACAGTTAATATCTCCACATCTCTTTTATACATTTTAAACATTCTTACATCCGATCCAAAAAACATCCACCAGACACACGCACGCGCACGCGCACACACGCACACACACACACACACACACACACACACACACACACACGCACACACCCGACCATCCAATCTTTCGCAGGAGGCTGCTTCTCCCTGCAGAGGTGCTTTGCAGGTCCATCTGTTTACACTCATGTCCTCGAGCCAACTAACCACCTCGGCTTCATCACCTTAAAGACAAGAGGCGAGACAGAGAGACCAGAGGACAGCCCTGTCCGAGGCCTTCCCGTCACGGGAGATATCTAAACAAATTCAAAACTAATTTCACCTAAAGTATTTATTCGATAAATAGATACTTTAAAACACATTTTGGGGGGATATAGTCACAACAATTACTTGAACAAGAGTTGATGTTAATGATTGAATTGCAGTTTTCACCTGTTAGATGATTTTAATTCAGGGTAGGTGGGAGCATGGACCGTGTTCAGTTGGAAAGACACCAAGACAACAGTTAAACTCTGTGAAGCCAGCTGAACACTTTCTATGGTTAATCGGACTGAATATACACGTCTGTCGGCTGTCTGGAGTCTGTCTGTCTGTATGAGGTCAGTCCTGAAGCGGCTAGGTGCAGTTATGCCGCCGCGGTGCAGACAGACAGAGAGGTAAGTCGAGAGGATTGGCCAAGAGAACGCGGTGCTGCTTGGCGGTGGTGGGTCCCCAGGGGTGCAGGGACAGGTGGTGGGGGGGTGGGGGAGGGGGTGTGGGTTGGGGGAGGCAGGTGTCGTAGGTCAAGCAGGGGCAACCTGGCTGGAGGAGACGGAGGAGGTCTGGGTTTTGGAGGCGGTGACAGTTGTCTCCTCCTCTCCAAACAGGTTCTTTCCACAGCACACTGTAGTCAGCATGCAGTTCCTGAACTGAAGGCCATAAAGAAGAGGGAATCACAGAAGAGGGAATCACAGTCATTTTGTCTATACACACACACACACACACACCAAAGCATATATGCAGTGATACTGTACCTGTCTGTTGAGCAGAATGTAGATGACTGGGTTGTACAGAGCGGCACTCTTGGCAAAGAAGGCCGGCGCAGTCATGAACACTGGTCCAAACTCAGTTCCCTGATTGGCAAAGATATACCAAGCCACGGTGGCGTAGGGCACCCAGCACACCAAGAAGGAGATCACCATGACAATCACCATGCGTGTCACTTCCTTCTCCGCTCTCTGGGTGGTTTCAGACTCCTGCTGCTGGGCGGCGGCCTGAGCGCAGACACATACTCATTGATTGATTGAATAAAAACATTCGTCTACACAGTTTTTTTTTCTGATTGCTGATATATTATCAAGATAGTCCATTAATGGGAGCAGCAGGTAGTGAGAAGGCAGACCGCCCTTCAGCCAGAAGACCTGGGCATAAGCCGCCGTATTGGCAAGCATCTGCCCTCCTGAAGTGTCCTTGAGCAATTTAATCCCTACCAGCTCCAGGGGTGCTTTTCTGTAGTTGACCCTGACCTCCCTGTGGAGCGGAGCAAGGGAGGAAAATAATTTCCCTATAGGGATAAATAAAACATCACACGATTATTATTAATATTGCATCTGGTAGTGGTGTTCCTACCGCTCGCACAGTGCAGAGCAGGCGACCGTAGCAGAAGAAGATTATGAACAGAGGGATACAGAAATGGAGGACAAACATATAGATGACGAACGAGGTGTTGTTGATCTCAGGCTTGGGGGTGTAGTAGTCAATCCCACAGGAACACTGCATGCCCTCTGGGATGTACCTGCATCCACACACAGAACAGAACACCACCACACTCAGTATTTCATACATATTTGAACAAGCAGCTGCAGCTTCCCAGCAGCTGCAAACTACAGTGTATTTGTATGTTGTAGAAGCTTGGCAAGGCACAGTACCGGGACCATCCACACAGAGGGGGCGCGGCGCAGGTCAGGGCCATGATCCATGTGAATCCCAGCCCCATGATGGCATGTTTCTCCCCAAAGCGGAAGTTGGTCATTGGTTTACAGACCACAATGTAGCGCTCAATAGCCAATACCACCAGAGACCAGAGGGCAATCTCCCCTGAGACATATAATCAAGCAGGTGTACATTTAAAAACAGCATGTGTACTTTTAATTTGATACTAAACACACTCATGTACACTGAGACACAGCATTCAAGTTTTTGACAGGTTTTCTCATACATCCCAAAGTTGTATCCCCCGAATTTCATGTGAAAATGACACACAAACAACAAATATTTAGACATTTTACACGTGGTTTTCAGTCGTCCCCCTCTCTTACCTCCCATAGTGGCGAAGAATCCTTCAATGTTGCAGCCGGTGACGCCTAAGACGAAGTATCCGTGCAGCGCTGTGTAGAGGGTGACGGTGAAACCCCCTATGACCATGAAGAGGTCGGCCACCGCCAGGTTGAGCAGGACGTAGTTTAGAGGGGTCCTCAGTTTCTTGTGTTTGACAGTGACGTAAAGGGTGAGGAAGTTGATGGGGAAGGCAGTGATGATGAGGAACAGCATGTACGCAGCTAGGAGAGAGTACTTCCAAGGCTCGGCCAGGTAGTACTGGGGGTACTCAAATGGGTTGCGCACCAGTCCAGTCTTGTTGGACATGGGCACGTAGAAGTTGGGGCCTTCGGTGCCATTCATGGCTGTTGGCAGTGGTGGGAGGGTCTGCCTGTCTGGTTTTGCTCCCTGTGAGAGCTTGAGAGGAAATTAAAATCTCTGTGTTGGTCCTCAGAAAAACAAAAAAAACAGCAAAACACTACAAGGGGAGTGTAGTCGTGCAGTAGGAATGGAAATGGAAGAAAGGATGGATAGATGGTCCTTGTGGAGGTAAGGAGGTGAGCTCTGCAGCCCCCTGAGGTGGCTGAAGCACCTTTTAACAGGCTGGCAGGATTAGGGAGGTGCATGGAGCAAAGTGTTAGCATGGAAGGAATTAGGCCACTCTCGCTCTGTCACTCTCTCTCTCTACACACACACACACACACACACTTCCTGAGATAGCTATACAGTATGAGAAGCATTTTCAAGGGCAGAGGGTGCAGCCTTGGCTATCCCAACACATCATCACAGTAATGCATATTGATGCATCATTTAACCGTCAGAGTAGGAAGGTAAGTAAATTGTTGTGTCTCAGAGGGAAGCAGCCTCACGCAGCCTGCCATTTCAAGCTTAGTACAGGACGGGGATTTAAACCCTTTATAGCGGACCAACTGCAAATGAAATTTCCTGAGCGTTCCAACTTATTTGCATTTATGAAACCCTAATCCCTAACCACTGCATGATGTAGACCTCAGACCATAGTGGAAACCACACACTGAAGTGTAATGAGACTTGCTAGGGTATACTGCACATCGCACACTCCCTCACTCCACCTCTCTTTCACTCTCACACACACAAATTCAATGTGAAGTCTGAGATTCTGAGTAAGAAGTTGACATGACTGAAGGTGGCAACGTAGCATATCAACACATTGTACAAACACAGGGAGCAAATCACACTAGAAAAAAAAACATTTTATTGCAAAAGCTTTTCCAATATAAAAATACATTTTAGAACTTCGTATGATTTTAACAACCAACATGTATGCTACATCATCACAAAATATAAAGCTGCAGTATTTAAGTATATAACTTGTTTTGACTACTTATGTGCTTTAGATACAATAAATATATGCAATTAGGTTCAAATGTGTTATACATCTTGTTATCACTTATCTTATTATTGTGTCTTATTATAAATGTGTTTTTCTCGAAGTATTTCATACACTATACACCCATGTTCCCTCTAAGGTGATGATGTAATCATTGACAGCCTTAAGTAATCTGATTCTAATAATCCGATTGAGTTGGTTGGCTGACAATGCGCTTTTCTTTTCTTCTTGGTCTATAATGACCAACACACAAACACTTCAATCCTTCTTTCTAGGAAGAGAGAAGGCCATCCTTTTTTCTTTTTTTTTGGGGGGGGGGGTAAATGTATAATGTACCAGATGAACATCAACTTTACAATAAATAGGTGGCTATATTACAAACACATAGAAATGCAAACAAAAGTACAGAGATGAAATGAAGAATAGGTATAGATAAAAACAGAAGTGTTTCAAAGAGCTGCTCTAGGTGACAGTAGATCAGTTCGGCTCATCAATAGGTCTGCGACAGTAAGGACAGCAGCTGTGCTGAAGCACCAGAAGCTCATAATCCTCACTGTGGAACATCTACAAAGGAAACACAAGTATGGAGACATATTAACATGGCTCAGAGAAAAACAGAGGAGGAGACACGTTATCTGTAGCCAGAATGAGGACAAGCAACATGACAGTCTGGAAACAAAATAAACAGTGTGTGTGTGTGTGTTAGTGAGAGACAGAGAGACAGAGAGAGAAAGAGAGAGAGACAGACAGAGAGAGAAAAAGAGAGACAGAGAGAAAGAGAAGACAGAGGAGAGAGTCCATCTGTGGCTCATGTCAGGTTATACTAGCTGTGTGTCTTATAAGTGTGTGTTGTACCTTGAAGCAGGTGGGGCACATGGTGATGCTGACATCAGGCAGTAGGGAGCGGAAGTACTCCCACTTGAGTGGCCTGGGCCAGCGCTTGATCAGGACGTCCCTCCTGCTCATGGAGCGCAGCACCGAACGACTCACCTTGACTGGGACAAAGTTAGAGCCCCCCTGCTGTGGGACACACATACAGGACAGAGGGACACATCAGCACATCCGTTATAGAGTTTGCCTCATCTCCTCACTCCCTGGCACTCCTTCTCTCCTTACCTCAAAGCTCATCTTGGTCGTGAATGGGTCTTCCTCAGAATCATCCACGCTGTCATCCAGCTTCATAGACTGTGATTCTGATTGGGGTCAATTAAGGACAACTGCTCCAACCAAAACATACATTTCACACTTGTGCATGTAATTTCATTCACTTGGGAAAGAGAAGTCTGCACGCTGCATTGTGTAGCACCTGGTGACGTTTGGATCCAACATCACAAGGTGCAAAAAACTAGCAATGCAGTATGCAGACTTTGTTCCTCTTTCATTTTGTCCCTGATCTGCCCAGCACCTGCACTCAACATTGGAGTGTGCTTTCTTTCTACTATTTCATTCACTTGTGTCATGTAATAATATATTTTTAAAAACAAAAAACCCCTCAGAAGCTATTTTTAGAGTGACAGTGATATAATGCCAGTCAGTCATGCCCGTCGGTCATGGCGTGGCTCTGCGTGAACAGAGCAGACCTTGGTGCCCTTGAGGGCCTGCCGGCTAATGCAGGTTAATCCCTGCACTGGGGCTCTGGCTACGGCTCTCAGAGGGTTAGTGTCATTAAGATGAGACAGGAGAGCCTCTCTAACCCTATTAGCTCCAAGAGCTAAGATGACTTAGCTCTGACAGCTTACCCACCAGCACAGAATCAAGGCCAACACAGACTAAACAACTTCTCAGAACTGTCACAAGGCGGGGGAAAGTCACGCGCTTAATTTCTAAGAGATGTGCAGCGTGTAAGGACATGGATACATACTCCCAAGAGCAACATAGCGGGGAGTTAATCATTAAACATTCATACAAAGCAAGTTAATCACTGTGTGTGTGTGTGTGTGTGTGTGTGTGTGTGTGTGTGTGCGCAAGAGATATCATCAAAGGATACCGCCACTGCTCATATCCTGCCAGCGGGCAGCCTTCCTGTCCATGTGAGGGACCTCCAGGTCAATAAGAGACACAGCTTCCTCATCACTGATGCCCTCTTCTAGGTAGAACTGCACCAAAGGGAGCACTTCTATACACAGGGAGATATGCTACATTAATAACGCAAATTGAGTTCTCACTGACAAATATTGCACAATGTGTGTGTGTGTGTGTGTGTGTGTGTGTGTTACCAACCGTATGAGGAAGCGGAGTAGATGAAAGGCTGTTTGCAGTTGATGCACACGCTCCCCTGGTTGTTCAGCAGGGGGTTGTTGGTGGAGCAGCGGTAGCACATCATGCCCTCAATCAGGTCCTACGGTAAATACACAGGTTTGACCTATACAGAAAGCAGGGCAGGGGCAATAGCTCTACTACTCCCAGAGAATGTATGGACACTGGCTCACTACAGGTAAAGTATACCAGCATGTACATCATCAGCATACCTCACTGTCGTGGAAGGGTTTGGCGCGGATGGTCAGGCTGCCCAGTTCTATGGACTCCTGGAAGCGAGAGGGAACGTGGAGGTCCTGGAGCTTCTCATAGGAATACCTGGCGAGCTTATATGCACCCAGTTTTCGACTCTGCTTGGCCAACGCATACAAGGTGTTCCTGATCATCGGGTCAAGGATAACTAAGCTGTTGTGGAGTTGGGACTTCACTGGGATACAGATTATTGGTTGTCTCGTTCACAATTACAGTGTTATTTAATGTAATTTAATGTGGAAAACGTTTAAGTTGCATGCATGTAAAAGGGTATATTCCAGGAGAAGCAGGCCTCGGGAGTCACGTTGAGATGATCACGTCATTATAGCAGAGCTTTCCAACCACTTTGAGCCAGCAGCACTTGGAAAAAATACCTTGGCCTTTTGTTAGCTTGTGGTCTTGTGTGTGTACTTATACAAGCATGTGAGCCTGTTTTCCTGTTTGGGATGAGGAAGTTGTTGCTTGTTTGTATTTATATGGAGGCGGATTGTTGGAGAAAGGAGCTCTGAGAGTGGCAATGACAGGTCAATGAATTGCAGCTGCAACAGCTCTAAACTGGCACTCCTCCATCACCTAAAACTTAACTCTACTGCTCTCCTTTCCTCTCCTTTCCTCTCCACTCAGCTCCTCTCCAACTCCTCCCACACACCCAGTTCTGTTCCGCTGTTGGGACCGTTGATAAATGCATGTCCTCCTATTGTGTGTGTTGTTTAGTAAGGCTTTTCTGTGACATTGTGCTGCATTGTTCCAACCGAGTCCAACACAGTCCAGCTAAATCTATAAATCCAAGTTCAAAGTTTTGGGAACAACTCTGTTTGGCCGCAGAGTATTCCAGCTGCTCAGCCTGATTTCCTCCTGAAAGGCTGGGATTTCCTCTGTTCTGTATGAGTATATGGGTTTCTCTGTGCGAGGGTGATTTTGGGTGTGTATTCGTTCAAATTAATGCATATTCTAAGTGTGTGAGTGTGTGTATGTATATGTAAGCACAAAGTTCAGCAATCAGAGCATTTGTTTACTGAGAATGTGCCTCTTCCTGGCATCACCTCCTCCCCCTCTCCTCCTCCTCATCATCACCCCTTTTCTTTTTCTCAGCAGCAGCACCGTTTCCACTCTGCCAACTCTTCCCTTTTCTGCCTATTCCTATCTCTTCCCCACCACTTAATCATCACTACCTCTGACAGTCTTGATTTCAGATTGGCAAGTTTGTTTTTCAACAGAGAGTATATGTATGTGCATCTGCACAATATTTTCTACTAAAAATACTTTCTCAAGTGGAAGGATACACTTTGGAAATGCCCAGTGGTATGTCCTTTGTGAGGTTGTTCAGGAGGAACCTGCAGATGTTGAAGAGTGTCTCTGGCATGTGGGAACTGAAGGGTTCATCCTGGGGAGAAAAGTAGTTGAAAGAAAGAAATGAAAGAGAGACATTGCTTAGATGTGCTATGCTTCTCCATCCCTTCTCCTCCTTTCCCTCTCCTGTCTTAAGACCTGGCCTAAAAACAGCCTAGCCCTGTGCAGTGTCTCATCCCACCTCACAGTGCTGGGGAGGAAGGGAGAGGAGCATTTGCTGCAGCAATCACTAACACAGCGCCAGAAGTTGATGGTTCAACTCCATAGTGGCCACCTGGGAGAGTTAAAGTGAGATATAGAGTATAGTTTCCTGCTCTGGTCTGGATCACAGTGGTGCCTCTCTATTGCAGGGGTGTGACCACAGCGGAGTGAAAAACTGTAACAACAAACTGAGGACAGTGACACAGGCCAGGGCCCCCATATAGTGTTCAAAACCTGACATTGCTTGTTTATAAGTAGGTTAGGGCTGGGGGCTTTGGGAAGACCACTGGCGAGGCTGTAATCATAATCAATCAAGCCGCTGGTTACCATGGTGACGAGGGGTCAGGGCGGTTTCAGGAAGTGAACTATTGTGACCGGGGAGGGAGAAGCTGTCAAGGTGATAGAGTTTTTAAGGTGAGATAGCGTGTTGCTGGGGGTTAACCGAGGGAGGCTCTCCGATCAATTACATGTGAGGTTTTTCTGTCAGTCAACTTTTAAGTAGGAATGAATCTCAATAGCAGTTCCTTAGCGACTTGGGCTGATGAAATTCTTCTTCAGTAATCTGCCTGAACGTACCTCTCTCAATTCTAAATTGAATTATTCTCAATGAGCCCTCTCCTGCCTTAGCCTCACTTAACAACCTCTACACACATCTTAACTTCTCCTTTACCCTGATCCTCTGTTTGGGTTGACATAGCGTCGAGTTCTCACCGTGTAGCGCTGAATGGAGTGGTAGACATGGTAGAGCTCAGCCAGATGCTGGAAACGCTCAAACTTCTTCAGCATCTCATCCTTCTGTTCTTCACTTTCTAACTCACAAGCATGCACACACACACACACACACACACAGAGACCAAAAGCATTAGTTGGAAACAATAAGTGCATCAAGCTTCACAATAAAAGCAGATTGTGTGTTCATTCCATACGGTGTAGATTGCGTATTATGTCGTGACGTTAGGGCTCACCCCTCGCGATGTCCAGACACTGCATAGACAGCATCCAGTAATAGTACCCTGCATCATTGAACCTGCTCTCCACCACTGCATTGTGGGTAAGCTGCTCCAGCACTTTCACAGCCTCGTTCTGCCTCCCTGCCTTGTGGAATGCTGGGAGGTAGAAAGAAAGAGGGGGTGATGGGTTGGGAAGAGAGAGCAATAGATTGTTAATGCTAGCCCTTGACCTTCTAGCATTGTGGCAATGCTGGACTCTAGTTGGATATCCTGTTCTGTTTATTTATTTTGCTGTCTTCGCACTGCACTTCCAGAGATCACTTCCCAATCAAACACCATGGAAAGTACTGTGACGTCTTTTTCCTCAGATTTTCTGTTGAAGTTTGAGTTTCTGTAGGTCTTTTCTTTGTCTGTTCTACCAAGTTCTTCTTCTATTTATTGAAAAAACAACAACCAAAAAACCTCGCTGTTGCTGCTGCTGGAAACGCTTCACTTCCTGTGCCCCAGAGGACCCTGGGTGTTTAGAACAGCAAAGTGTAAAAGCTTTCATGAACTGGCAATAGGTTGAATCACCACTGTGTTATATCAATCAGCAATAGAGAGTAGAAAAGCAGACATTTACAGTACTGTGCAAAAGTCCTAGGCACCCTAGATTTGTTAATATGAATTTGGCCCTAGATTTTTATTTATTCTTTGTTTTTTCTGCATTAGTGTTTTACATTACTGCTCTTTATAGTCAAATTTTGATATTTAGGAACTTTTAATTTCATTATTTCTGAAATCAAATCAAGTCAAATCACATTTATTTGTATAGCCCTTAATCACCGTTACAGTCTCTAAGGGCTTCACAGTGCCCAACATGTGAAAATAATAAATGATTAGTACACGACATCCCCCAGCCTTAGACCCTCACAGAGGACAAGGAAAAACTCCCACAAAAACCTTATTGGAAAATTGGGAGAAACCTTGGGAGGGGCTACTCAGAGAGGGATCCCCCTACCAGGACGGTTGGGCTGCAATAAATGCCGAGTTTGGGCAAGCAGAGTATACACAATATATGAAAGTTCATTTTGGTGGGACATCCAGATCTGATGGGGCGGCATTACAGCATCTTCGCTGTACAGATTTGTTTTACAGGTGCCTAAGACTTTTGCACAGTACTGTATATATATGAAACTGTTGTGGACTATTACTGTAATACTTTCCAATAACAATACAATACTTCTAACCCATACACAGCACTCTTATACTGTGTCTACAATGACATGCATCTAAAGGGGATCGCTGAAGTCTAGCCCTATAGGAGCTGAGCTACTTGCTACATACTCTGGCGTTCTCAGGCTACCAGAATTGTATTACATTGCATAAACACAGACACGCATAGATGCATGGACACTACAGACAGACAGACAGACAGACTCATACAGACACGCGCCCGCGCTTATCCAAATGCCAGGAGCAATTTGTACTTCAAGTATACGAGAAAATGTTTTCCTCAGTTTTCACATGTAACCACAAACATAAGTCTTTTCCACTCAGCCGAAGGGGGAGGCTGCCGCTGAATATCAAGCACCGCTAGCCGCACTTACCCAGCAAAACGCTAATAAACACGAGTCCTGTTCTTCATGTTCCTATCAGAGGGTAATTAGAAGCAGCTTCAGGGAGGCGACCCCAGCGCTGACCCTGTCCCAACAGCCACAGACAGGGTCAGCACATATTAAAGGCAAATACTTATCAGTCACCAAAGCCTTATAAGAACCCATGGAGTAACAATGATGAATATAGCAGGGGTTCCCAAAGGTTTTCATGTTAAAGCCCCCCAATTAGATTTAAATTACTGGATCCATTATTTATATTGTAGGTAGGGAGATGACAGTTGGGGGAGTGAAACCTCAATCAAAACAGACATTCGTATATCATACTCTCTGTCCTAGCTTCATATGAGAGAACTAATAGTGACAAATCAACTATTCCTCATTTTGCTGCGGAGCCCATTTGGGAAACAACTGAGCTACAGTCTGAGCCGCCATAACTACGGTATTTAGCCATTTAGCCTCGCATCAAGCTAACAGTTTCTAAACCCTCTAGCGTTACTTAGAATACCAGTCCAGTCAGGAGATATGCCAGGAGCTTAGACTCAATTACAATCACTAGTAACGCAAAACTGCGTCACCGCCTGACTAAAATACACACAATCAGCACAATGCATGACCATAGGAAAGCTCCAGTACAATCAGGCCCGTTCAGCCTCGTATTCTACGCAGAGACGGGCACGGGGAGATTATGCAGAAGAGGAAATATGCCTGCTGAGATCATAATTATAAATCTATGAGCTGATTTTAACTATGGTTACAGTTGGTAATCTTCATCAGAGCCACTTGTAGTAGTGGTGATTAGAGGCATGCATGCATGTCATTCGGTTAACAGGCTGCTCAGCCCTGCTCTGCTCTGCTCTGCTCTAGCAAAGAGGATCATGTTTTACAGTGGATACAGAGAAACAAGAGGAAGTAGTGAAAAATGTCTGGGTCCAGACCTATCCAGACTTGATTGTTTCCATATGTAAACATTGGCTGTCACTCTAGACTTTTGTGTTCACTGAACTATTCCTGAAAACACATTTTAAAAAGAGAAAAAGAGAATGTATGACTGGTGTCTGAGCATCGCATCTAGGCTGGCATGAGCATGAGGCAAACCCACCTTTTTGTGCCTCCTCGAAGCGGTCGTTCTCAGCCAACCATTGGGCGTAGGGCACATAGACGTCATCTTTGAATGGGGTATGTTTCTCCACCAGTGAGAAGGCCTGAGAGCAGGTGAGAAAGAGAGCAAGAAAAAAAAGGGTTGAACTAAAAATCCAACACATAAAATTTAATATATGTGACCGCTTGACGTGAGAATTTATCAGGCCCATAGATTGTAATATATGGAGGACTGTATCATGTGTCCTCCAGGCAGAATGCCCTGGGTAATTTCAGCTGACCTGCAGGTGATTAGTAACTCAGTAACTCATAAGAGTGAGACACAGATTATTTCTAGTCAAAACACCAATACAGTATTATTAATGAGCGGGGGAAAAAGAAAAGAAAAGTTGATTCACACTCAATTAGACTACAACTGGAGCTGTTTGAATGACAGGATGTAGAGTGCTGTTACTGTGCCCTATGGATGCATATCTGTCTGCCATGGAGATTGATTAACCTAAATGTTCGTCTGGAAAAAACACAGCCAAGAAACACACACCACTCATGCCATATTGTAAGAGTGTGTGTGTGTGTGTGTGTGTGTGTGTGTGTGTGTGTGTGTGTGTGTGTGTGTCTTCTCCCAGGCCTCTGAGTCAAACCAGGCCAAATCCAATTGAAGGAATACTTGGATTTGAGAAAGAGTGGATGCAGTGAATAGCATCCATATGGTCCATGCTGTAATGCAGTCTGTGCTCTCTCTTGCTGTCCACTTCCCCAGTAAAGGACATAAAGCATAGCACTTCTCCCAACCTCCCCTGCCTCCTTCCCCGCTCTCTCTTTTCTTTCTCTCTCTCTATGGATCAAATAAATATCCAGGCGGACTTCCTTACGACTCCGTGGCAGAAACATGAACATGGTTTGATGTTCTGTTTTTGGCTTTCTCTCTGTTTCAGCGTGCAAATCACCAATGTGCATCTCAGTAACGCTGTAACTCGATTAAAGACTGCAGATGGATTAAGGAAATGCAATATTTTCTTCTTGTCTGTGCAGCATGAGCTGCCCTGATGGAGGAATTTGATTGGAAACAGAATAGAGCTTTAAGCTGATACTTTTTCAGTGCATTAGAGCGTTTTGTGCTTCTCACGCTAATCATTGTGTGGGCATGGATTCAGAGAAATCTCAAGCCGGATGATTAGCTCTGGTGTTGTGCGCATGGTTTCAGTTTGTCACTGTATATGAAAATTAGGCAGACTCATTTTCTGTCATTGTCTGCATTCAGCTGCGGCTACTTTAACCAATACATTATAGTTTTCTGAGTTCCTGCTAGAATTCAGAATTCCACATTCAGCAGTATGTGTCATGTGGTTTATGAGAGTATGTATTATGAGTATTATGAGCACAGTGCTTTATGTAGCACAGTGCTACGCGATTCACATTATATTTATATGATTTTCGAAGGACACTCTATATATGTCGTGATGAGCTGAGCAGGTGTGCGCATAAGTGTGTCGGACCTCGTCCCAGTGGCGGGTTTCCACATGCAGCTGCACCAGCGCCTGCAGGTCTCCCATCTTGGAATAAGTCTCTGAGGCATAGCCGTGGTGCTTCAGCCTCTTGAAGTAGAGCGCGCACTTCGCCAGGGGTTCACGCTCCGCCTTGTCCAACTTACGAGCTATGTCGATCAGCCTGGGTGAAAGGAGAGAGAGAGACATTAACTCAGATGTAGAGGGGTGTTTGGTGAGTGTGTGTGTAGATAAACCATCACAGGGGGCCAATTACAATCGCAACCCTACCCTGTTTTCTTTAACCGACTATGCTCACAACAACACTAACAAATAAGGCGTCACTCCCACCTAGTCAGTGTCAGTAGCTCAGTCTGATACGTTCAGTCCCAGTGTTTGTTGTGCTGGCCCAGTGTCGGCCCTGGTGTCACAGGCCACAGCAGGTCAGGATTGAGAGCTTGCAGACACCGGGTCGGATGGAAAGTTGTGATATGACCGGACACAGACTTATCCATCTGCCTGCTTTCCAACAACGCACACTCACACGCCCACTTTGCCATGACTCACACTGGGCCAAGTGAAAGCTGATGAACTATGTTTGCAGGTAATATGTACAGTGGTGGACATAATTATTAGAACACTTGGCATACATTTAAGAGGTTTCAGTTGTTTTTGTTCAATTGGCCATTAAAATACCCATAAAACGAATGAAATATATACAAAGTCATCATTATGCCTCTATAAACCATAGAATAGAGCCATCATAAGGAGATTTACGTCATTTTCCTTACAAAAAACAAGCTAGGCCTATTTCACTGTCAATGTCACACAATCATGTTCCATTCAAAGGAAAGCCTTTGGCTTGAGTTGCAGAAGGCGGGATAACATTAGTGTTCAAGTTCTCAGGAAATATATTGACACTATGCCAGAGAGATGTGCTGCTGTAATTGCTGCAAAAGGTGGACATACCAAATATTAAAGTTAAAAGTGGATAAAAACAGTAGGACTCACTTCATCTGATATTTGTTGTGCTCAGAGCAACCATCTGCATGTTTCATGAACATTATGAAATGAAATCATGTTTTGGAGGCAAGAAAAGGTCAATATTTTCAGATCTGACAGGTGTTCTAATAATTTTGGCCACCACTGTACTTCATCAGCTTCCATAGAAATCCTACTGTGTGCAACAGGGATTGCAACACTAACTTTAGTGAGTCATTCAGATGTTTAGGAAGATCACTGGACTGTTGCTATGCCTCCGTGATTGGACACCACTGCCTGAAGCAAAAAACATTCAAAAACATAATGTTGTTCCTATGATCTTAGACAATTCAATCAGTGTTTGCAAATTTTTAAAAGCTAGAAAAACAAAATGTTCCTCCATTGACAGTAAAATGGAGACATTGTTTATTTGAGCTTTTATAACCAGATTAACGTCATTTCACGTCATTGGATCAGTTACAAACTAGAAAATGTGCCTAGATACCCGTAAAATCACTCAGTACAGTAGTGCCCAGTGTAAAACCAACTTTGTAGCTCTTGTTTCTAGATTTGGAAAATACTTGTTCATTTGCACAAAACCAAAAAGTCTGTCAAAGAACATACAAATACCATGTCTGAATTCTGTCTCGGAGTGGAAGACTAATCTAGAATGTTTCATGGAATGACCGACACCCACATGTCTGCCCAGCCATGCTCTCCTATAATGTCTATGGCTTTGAGGTGCTCTCCCGCGGTCAGGTACATCTCCGCCGCCGCCCGTGGCTCCTTGCTGCTCTTAGCCCAGTCCGCCTGCTTGGTCATCAGCATGCGAGAGTTCTTCGGGTCTGTCGCTCCTACAAACTCCTGCAGGGAGGGAGAGAGAGAGAGAGAGAGAGAGAGAGAGAGAGAGAGAGAGAGAGAGAGAGAGAGAGAGAGAGAGAGAGAGAGAGAGAGAGAGAGAGAGAGACACACACACACACACACACACACACACACACACACACAAAGTTAAGAGCCTATTTAGCACACTCATGACAAGTGAGGAAGGTATATAACAGGAACTAATATTACAGGTATAATCCTAATACATCCGGATTACAACAGTGAAAACCCAGCAGAGTGCAGTTCAGACAGACAGAACTGTCTGGGTCAAGGCTGAGACGGGAGGAAGAGAGTCACACAAACAGCAACCAGCCAGCAGGCCGTCCCCTCCGGTGTCCATCCTACCTAAAACAAACGACCTGCAGGACCAGATGGCCACACAGCCGCATAAATATACAGCAGGCACATCAAACACACATACAATCTGATACACACGCACACAAATATACAGCAATAAGTCACGGCTGTGTCATCTGCTCCGGCACTGGGAATGCATTGGTGACGATCAAAGTAATCACACATAAACACACTAAAGAATGTACGTTTCTTTCAACTCCAACTGACCTCCTCATCAAAGTACTTGCGTATAGAGGACACTTTTCTCTCTCTCTCTCTCTCTCCCTCTCTCTCTCTCTCTCTCTCTGCTCCATTTCCAATTGTAACGGCGTGTGTAAGTTAGCCTGGTGTTCCACAGGGATCTGTGTGTGTGTACTGATCAGATGATATATATGGAGATTCCAGTGATATACGAGGAGATGAAAGACATACTGTGAAGGGGGTCTGTTTGAATGCACAGCGCAGGGCCCCAACTTGGCATAACTGCACATGGTGAAGTAAAACATATGTTCCACACCAGTGCTTTCCAGGTCTTTGAGCCTGCGTTGTTGCAAAGGTATGTTGTTGTCAATGTGTGTGTGTGTCTGTGTGTGTGTGTGTGTGTGTGTATGTTGTGTCGATCGATGATTTAATCACCTTGGCGTAGTCGAACATGCGCAGGTCGGTGTACATGCTCAGGGCTCTGGATTCGTGGCCTGTGCGTTTGTAGAGCTTGGCTGCTTCATGGAATTTCCCCTGGTAGGCGTTGACGTCTGCCAGGAACAGCTCATTGTCGCTCTCACCCCGCTTCTTCCTCTCCTGCAAATCAGTCCACAGAAACACACACACACACACACACACACACACACAGGGGGGCACAGAAAAAATGATTGGCTCGCTACATGAAATCACCCTCACCACTGAATCACACACCCATTAAACTGTAGTCAATTCAATGATCCTTTCTTTTAATATCAACTCCTATCAGTAAAAAAAAGCATGCTTTATCAAAGGGGAACATAGCAGGAACTTCCCAGGGATAAGCAAAGTTCACATTAAAACACTTTCCTGCCCTCATGAAACTTTTCTGTACAAGTGGATTCTAAAGTCCATGATTTCATGTGTGTGTTAGTGTGTGTGGGGTGTGTGTGTGTGGGTGTGTGTGTGTGTGTGTGTGTGTGTGAGGATAGAAATACAGGTTCCTGCCCTGTTCTATGGTTTGAAATACATCCCAGAGGAAAGCCTAGCAATGAAATGAATAATGAGGGTAGTACATGTGATTGGACCAGTCTCCTTCTCCCTTTGATGATGTCAGTAACTCCTCAGTCCCACCCTGGTTACAGTGCTCGACTCTCCTTCCAAGACAGAGCACAATGAGCTACCCTTATTCAGTTTGGTAGGGGCTTTTTTTTCCTTTCTTTCTGAAGTTTTACCTCGATGCTGTTGATGAGCTCCAGATAGCGCAGGTCCCTGACTCTAATGAAGGCCTGCAAGTGGGAAAACAGGAGAAACAATTCAGAGGTTGACCGCTCCCATTCTATTGTTTTGTGTACCAGTAGCTACTACTCAACTGAAAGAGAATAACAAAATATTGGCATCACACTGCCCCATCTAGTGATGACCAGGAGAATGGCAGTAAATGTGTTTGTACAGTGTGTGTTGATCACACCACTGGTCCTAACAAGAACGTGTGTGTGTGTGTGCGCATATCTGACTGGCCTTCTTGGCTGTGTCAAAGTCAAGTCCCTCCAGGGCCTCTGTGGCCAGATCCCTCCAGTCGTTGTCCGTCACGCCCAGACAGGCGATCTGGTAGGCCTCCTTAAACATCCTCCTCTCCAGGTACTGGTACATGGGCGCAGACTGGACAGAGCAACAAAAAAATCACAGTCAAAAACACTACCAACATTACATTCTGAAAACAGCAATAAACCTAGGAATGATTAAACAGCAGCATACTCACCTGTGGTACCTCCACAGCAGACATGGAGTAGACGTGGAGACAAAAGATCTTCGAGCCGTTGTAGCCGACCACGAAGCCCTTGCAGCTTCTGCTGGTGCACGGGGAAGTTACTAGCCTTGATGTTAAGGTAGCCGCTGCCAGAGAAACACAGCATGTCCTCGCACTGGGTGTTCCAGGCCACGCTGTTAGCATTAGGCTCCTGAGGGCAAGCAGAGGAGGAAGATAGACAAAGGTTAGAGGAGTGAATGCGCCAGACAGACAAGGCAGCAAAACATAGGTAAGAGTGCAGACATGAATAAAGATGGACAAAATATATCAACATTGTCCCCTTGTGGCTGCAAATGAATATATACGCACGGTACGCACAATTTCTTCCACTGAACGTCTTTAATGGTTCACATTTACCAGCCCCGCACTCAACCCTCGCCACTGCCTGCTGACCTGGAAGAGCAATTCCTTAGTGTTGATGTCGTAGACCAGGAGGGTGTTGTGTTCGTCCACCACAGCCAGCTTACTGCGAGAGGCGCTCATGTCCAGGCAGCGCACTGATGTTGACAGCTTCAGCAGCGTGATGGCAAACGGGTTGTCAACAAATATCTTCAGGATCTACAGTGGACCAGAGGCACAAAATACGTAAAGCATTCATACAAACGACTATCAGGATATGCATTCTTGTGACTTGAAAAAAATGTAAAATACACTCTTGTCATGCAAATGGTTTCTTTCCTTTTATCTTTTTTATCATTTTTATCTTTTCGAATCACATTCTTGCACCGTTGCATTGCACCTCAGTGGCCGCGTGAGTACGTTTTGAAAGGTTATTTAACTTAAAATACTCACAGCTCCATTCTTCAGCCCCACCAGTAGGCCCTCTCTGCCCGGTGGACCACCAATCACTTTAATGTAGCGAATCAGAGACTCCATCAGCCATTCTTTTTCCTTGACACTGGTGAAGGACAGGCACTGGAGCCTCTTCTCCTACACACAGAAAAAGAGCAGAGCAGAGAAGGTGATACCACAATCACATATGGTACATAAAACACTCACTTGTGGAGATTCATTCAGTGTGACCTTGGACAGATTATTCTAGGTTTATCATTTGACAGTCTGTAAATCTGACTCCTTACTTTGTTTAAACATACTCTTAAATATCCCACAAATCTTACCACATTGTTCCTTTCCCCATTTTAAACACTGCAAAGCGCGGTGTAACCTCAGAAAGAAATGCTATGAAGATAAACACTGATTTAATTTGACACAGACATGCACAGCCCATACAAGCACAGCCCATTTATATGGTCTAAAAGCTGTCTGAGGTATGAAACACGAGCATGCCTATTAGCGAGAGATCTGAAGCACCTCTGTCACACGCAGACAGATTTAAAAAGGAAATAACCTCTGTGTTATGGCTGCTCCTCCTCACACTAGTCTCTGTCAAACACACAGAGACAAGACGCAGAGACAAACCCCCAGAGACATCCAGCGGTTGCACAGACTGTGGTCCGTCCCTCTCACTCCTCTGTCTCACTTTATTCAGTTTGAAGAGGGCTGAGGCGGAGGAGAGAGCCTGCAGAGCACACGCACAGCTGGAGCCTTTTACAAACTAGGCAAAAACATCTGGGAAGCCATCAACTCCATGCGGTTATCTTTATCTCTGGGGTGTTTGGGGTAGTACTGCGCGGCTAACCACCGGCTAATCCGTTTCCATCATGTTAGCAGTGCCAAAATGTCTCTATGCGCTCTTGCACAATCTGTCAGCCGTGCATTAGTGTAATTTACATAGGAGAAGAATGTCACTGCAGGTCAGTGGAATTTAGTCTGAGAAGAGTTAACAACTTAAGGAAAGCTGTTCGTCACAGAGCATTTGAGGAAAGACCCAAAAGCCAAAGAGCCTCTGGAAGCAGCAATCAAGCACTGTAAATATTTTTTGGATTCTTTGAGCACTCCCATGTTGCGCAATGCCTTTGTCGCTCTGTCTCTGCCGTGGCTGACCTGACACAGGATGATGTGCTGGGAGCAGACCACCAGCAAGTTGCATTCAAATTTCCTGCAGATCTTCTCTTTGATGCGGTAGTGCATGTCTGAGGAGTCGTCGGAGTACAGCTCATAGATGAGTATCTTCTCGGGCAGCTGGATCGCTAGACGGTTTCTGTAGATGGCAATCTTCTTCACCAGCTCACGGCACTTAATCCTCACTAGGGAAAGAGGAGGTCAGTAAGGTCAAAAAATATCTAGTGGGTCAGCCTGCTCACAGCTGTATGGTTCAAATCCCAGCTAGACTGTCACAATTCTCTCTACAGACTTTCCTGCCACTCGTCACTCTATCATAATAATTAATTGAGTGATTGCTGGTATGAAAGTAAAACATTTAATAGGTTACTATTGAAATTATATGTCACCTTTACAGCTTTGTTTACAAAATAGTTACACTTTTAAGAATGAATCATTTGTGTATTTGAAGTATTGACTGATGAATCATGTCACTTAGCTTAATGCTTCAGTAATCTTAATGCAGATTTAGAGTGGCATCAGAGTAGATCCATCAATGTTTTTCCTGCTTTGACTTAACACTCAATATCCTGTGGACCTTTTTGTTCAGTGATGAGGTGCTGGACAATGACATCGGTCATGCTGTCTCGGTAAGCATAGCGGTCTTTGTAGAGGCCGTGAACCGTACTGAAGATAAGTTGGTAGAAGGCAATGGTCCCATCCTGGCAGCCCAACACCTAGACAAGAGATAACAATGTAGCAGTGCATCCTATTAACACCTCTAAGAAAAGACTGTGAGGGTGGGAAAATGTTCCTGTTGTTAGAGCCTATCTACACAGTAGAGAATTTGCCAGCAACCAATTCTCTATTACATGGCCTATCACTTTCAGTTAAATATAGTGAAAGAAAGATGCAGAGGTGTTACTGTAAAATAAAATGACTCGTGTCTTTGAAGATGAAGAAGCGCTGCTTTATCACATCAAGAAAATCCAATACTTATTTCACTCTTTAAAGCAGGTCTGAGCTTTTCATCAGTTTTGCTTTACACTTTCTGCCTCTTTCTCTCACTCTATTATTTCTGGATCTGATAACTCTGCTGAGAACATCTTCACATGATCTGGACCCACCACATAATTAGAGTCAGGCTTAACCCGGCAAGTCCACACCCAGGAGTTCTGCTCTCCAATGGTGCCTAGCCGCACCCCATCTTTAGTGTAGAGGGAGGCCTGTTTGTCAGAGCCACCCAGGACTATATACTCGCCCTTGGAGAAGTAGCTGACGCAGCAAGGGTCATAGGTGAGAGTCCTGTCTTTCCCAATCTGAGGGAAACAAAGAAACGAGTCGACATTAAAAAAAAAGGAAAGTATTTCATAATTATGGACAAGGGGTCTGGGCCAACACACAGCCTACAACACGTTAAACCTTGAGCGCCTGACCAAAAGATAGAGACAAAAGAAATAGCTTCTTTCTTCTAAATAGCCTCTATTGTAGCACTCAAGGTCCATTTGCACGTCATATCAGTTCCCCAACTATGTGCATCTGTTTCTCCTCATTCTGGAAAAGAACTGCCTGACAATCCATACTTCCACACTGAAATAGCCATTTGGACAAGTACTTTTCTTTTATTGCAAACTATTCCTAGTGCTGTAATCAAAACAGCATGTTCACTTAAACAGATAAATAGGCCCGTGACAATATACAAGCCTAAGGCTTTATGGCAGAGTAATGAACAGTGCATATTTGTCTATAATTACGCTAGTACCCAAAGGGAATTGGAGGGAGAGACAGTGAGGGGACCATTAGACCACTAGAGGCAGAGCAGGATCACTTCCAATGCACTGTTATGGTTTCAATAGACCCTGACAGGCTGATTACAGCAGGAAATACGAGCCTTAAAATCAGTAAAGCGTTATCAATACCTTATATTTTGGACAGAGGGTTTACTAAGTGTACTTGTTTCTTGTTGCTATAGTAAGTGAGTGAATGAAAACACATAGGCTGATGGGGTTTTCTAAATAGTGGTTTCCCATCCATGGCATCAAGATTGCCTTTAAGCAGAACGTAGTGGCAGACACGTGATTCAGGGTGTGATCATACCTATTGTTTAGTTGAAACATTTACTGTTGCATTTTTTATTTGGTTCGTTTTATTTGGTTCATACTGCCCAATTACAAGCGGACCAGGGCTTGTAAATAAAAGTCACATGGACCCAAAAGCAGCTTGTTTATTGGACTTGGTAACCTGTCATCCCATGAGATTGGAATATTTATGCAGTCGGGGAGCAGGATCCAGTTCCAGTCCCTGTAACTTTAGCTAAACATAATGGACTTGGCTGTGCTCTTTGCTGTAATTTACCATCTATGGTCTACATACCAGGTAAGAACACTTGTATAAACAGCTGAATATGAGCATCAGTCCAGACTGCAGTTTGCCCTTGGTTCATTGTTATGTTTGAGTTTCCAAACATAAGTAACTGCTAGCTGTCAAATGCCAACATCCATCTCCTAATACCCATAAAACAGTACGTAACAACGGTTAAACAATGAACACGATACTTGTAAAACTGTATGTTTTAATTGTTTCCTGTAGTTGGTATTTATGCTCTCTCTCCTAACAAACTGCACTGCAGTTCTCTTGGAAGAAAACCGAAACCCACATTTTCAGGCATCTCTGTGTGGTTATGTGGTGCCATCGAGTTTGAAAGGCGTTGTTCTCACCTGGCCAAACAAGGTTTGTTTGGTGGGCACATATAGGACGTATTGTACATTAATGGAACTCATACTGCATATTGGCAAGTCATCCTGTTGTACCTATTTAGGCGGACCATGTAGTTAGGGGTTCAGTGCTGTTAATACATAGACGTGTGATACTCACCTGCTTTCCACTAAGCTGATAGAAGGACAACTTCTGACCCCAGTCTGCCACAGCCAGAATGTCATTGTGCTCATCCCTAGGACAATATAGTAAACATGACTTTACAAGTTTTCTTTTCAACATACTGACAGGCCATTACTCATTTTGGCAATGATAAGGGTGTTAAGTTCTAGGCTGGGGGCAGAGTCCTGAGTAGGGAGGCTGCTCTTCAACCAGACAACCCAGGTTCAAGCCCTGTGTTGACAAGCATCCACCCTGCTGAAGTGTCTTTGAAGACACTGAATTCCCACCAGCTCAAGAGACACTGCTCTGTAGCTGACCTGTGCTCTGACCTCCCTGTGGAGGGGGACAGGGAAACAGAGAATTTCCATATAGGGATCAATAAAGTATATTCCATTAAGCTCCCTATGGCTGGTATCTGGTTGACCTTCCTATTGTTTTTCACCTCTGCCAGACTTTACCCTTCCTCATGCACCTACCTGATCTGGCTATAGTGATCTGACTCTGAAAAGCTTTGCAGCAGCAGTGGCTCTACTGACTCTTCACACACGTTTCCTCCTCCTTCCGTCTGCCTCTCTCTCTTCAACTGCCTGCTCAGTGGTTCTCTCCTATGGCTGCTGCTCTCATCCACAGCATCATTATCCTCTCCCTCACAGAAAGGCATCCACTTCCACCAGTCCCTGTCAAGGCCTGCCTGGTTAAACACTGCCACCTGTTGGTGCTATCTGGGCTATACACTTACAACGCTCTGTACTCTCATTATGCCCATAATATAAATCTAGCTGACTGTTTTGAATTGATAATGTAAGAATGTGTGCCCAGTTGAATAAAAATGGGCACTGATGTGGTACAACTAAAACTGTTCTACAGTCTTATACTGGGGTAGTTACAAAAGACTAACTTGGAAGGGTTCCAGGCTATGGACCAAATGGGACACGAGGAGCCCCCCGGACGCTCTATCTTAACCTTCTCCTCCCCGTTCTTGTTCCGGATGCTCACTACTCCGTTCATCATTCCCAGGGCCAGGTACTGGCCATCATTTGTCCACCTGCAATGAAATTAAATCCTTCATCATAAATGTGTCACATGAAAGGGTTTGAACATTGCAGATATTTACAGCTATAGGCTTTACTTTACTCACCCACAACATGTTATCTTGCTGCTCACTTTATGTTTTGACACAGATTTTTGCTCTGGGGACCACAGACCTGAAAACATAAGAGGTAACACACACAGATGTTTATGTATTCACAGAAAATGTAGGGAAGTATGAAGTCAATTTTGACCCAAACTCAAAGTGCACTCACCAAAGTCCCCAGAAGAGCAGGAGGCAAGTTGGTGTGTGACAGGGTTGTAGGCAACACACTGGATAGAGTCATTATGACTACAGATGAAAGAGGAAACAATCAGTGATGGAAGAATGCACTCTATAGAGCATACTGGAACACTGTGATGTGTAAAGGTGACACATACGTGTATTTCAAAATACCCTCCAGTTTAGATGTCCAGATAATAATGCTTTTGTCTGCCGACCCTGAGGCAAACCTTTTACCTACAGAAGAATACAATACTGTGTAAGACAACAGTTAAAGGTGATGACAGAAATGAGGAGTGTATAGTTGGACAGCCAGTCAAGTACCATCTTTGGCATAGGCTACACAGTACACTGTGTCTTTGTGTCCCTTCAGTGGCTGAATAAGTGTTCCATCTGATGTGTCATACACCTGCAGTAAAAATATAAATGATATATAAAGATATAATACTTCATGTACGTTTTATATCTGTACTATGGTCCTAATAAAGTCAGTCTTACCAGGACACGATTTCCAGCAGCAACAATGAGTTGGCTGCCATCTGGCTTGAAGGCGAGGTCATAAATACTGAGGGGGAAATGAGAAAGGAATGACAGACACACAAACATAACACTATACTGCAATTCTTTGTAGACAGGCAAACTGTACCCACCTTCACTTATAGTATTAATCTTAAGGTCTGACTTGTGCTTGCTAGATGCATAGCTGACGTTAACTAGCTTCCTAAATCAGTGTATCAGTGTTAAACACAGACAGCATGGTGTGCAGCAGCAACAACCAAGACTATAGACATTAGCTACACTGGCAAACGTTAGCTTTATGTTAAAAAGATTTAGTTGCCTGACTAGTCTACTACTAGGAAATAAATATGTGTATGGTAGCACATATATAAGAAATATAAACCAGCTATAATATATATGTTATATGTGAACGATTATCGTATTTCTGCGTAAGGTATGAATGGCTAATGTTAGTTAGCTGGCTAACACTAGTTTACATAGCAACCGCCGTTGCTAACCAACGTCAAGCTCATGCTAGAGTTGGACTCAGATAAAACTTATATTCTTACCATTGCTCAACTTTGTCACGATCGTGAACTTTGTCTATCCACGCGGGAACGGCTCTCATCCCTGCCGTTTAATAGCAAAAATGATTGATGATTTGTGTTTTAATAGGTTGTTGTTGCTTGTCGGAGACAGTTTTTCATACCAGGCTCCGTGTTCTTGATTCGTTCCTACTGCGCAGACTCCGATCTACTACTTCCTGTTTTGCGTGTGCAACAAGGAGGTGCAACTTCTATTTCTTCTGTCTTCTATATAAGACCTCATTCGATTCCGATAGTGAGATCAGTGAATAACCAGCAATAAGGAATGCACACATCAATTTCCACAACATTGAGACATCTATCCTACACCCCTGTAAGAAAGGGAGGAGGCTGAGCTTAGCGAGCATTCAGGTATGACATCCCCATATTTGAAATAGTCTGTCATATGAACCTTTTCTACTTTACTGCCTTTGTTATGAATTATTGTGTCCGACTACATATGCTGTAGATGTATGGCGTTATAAGGTGATACTTGCCTACATTATGAAATACTGAACAATGGAGCGATGATATCTGTATGTCATTTTCGTTGTCCATGATATTCTAGGTAGAAATCACATATCGAAAGAGAAGGCATGACTGCTGATGTGGGACAGACTGCACCACCTCAGCCTCCAGGACAACCAGGTTCAAGAACAACAACAACAAAAACACAGCTGGAGACCAACAGAGATAAAGACTGCATAAATAACCAAAGTCACAAGGACAAGCTTGACTCAACATGCATCTCTCTACTTGTAATAGTCAGCTGGAGACCAACAGAGATAAAGACTGCATAAATAACCAAAGTCACAAGGACAAGCTTGACTCATGCCACGCTTTTAGGATGCCCCCTGGCTGGACGAGAGTGGTGAGGCAGCGGAAAGCTGGCAAGACTGCTGGCAAACTAGACGTCTACATTACAAGGTGACTCAGTGTTTTCTTGTAATCCTTTCTGTATGGAATCATAACTCTCGAGGCTGGAGAAGTGCACTGCAGATCCAATTAGATCAATATCACATGGTAACAGAACACTCTGCTGTTTAAGTCCCCAGGGGCAGAGATTCCGGTCAAGAGCATCGCTGCAAGCTTTCCTTCTAAAAGATGGAGAAGGAAACTTAGATATAGACCTCTTTGATTTCACCACATCCAAGAGTGGGAGTATGACAACACCACTACTACGCCCCTCCCATGAGAAACAGAGAAGGACAAAGAAAGAGCAAGCAGAGAGGCAGGGGGAGATAATAGAAGATGGAACCGAAATATTGGATCCACCTCCGAATAAAATGAAAAGGGGCTCTCCTGCAATCTCCAAGCGGAAAACCAGAGCTAAACATCAAAGTACCGTGTTGACCAAGCAGACTTCCGACAGCTCTCCTTTGATCAGAAGTGATTCCAAAGAGGAAAATGTGATGAGCACACACGATACCAACCATATTGATATTGACATCAAAAAGGAAGAGATCACACAAGTATTAGATGGGTGTAGTGACAAAACCGATAAGACTGTGAAGTGCAGCATGCAGACTGTGCCTTCAACCACAGTGAGTGTTGTTAAACTGCAGAACAGCCCTCAGAGGGGGGGGATGCTGAGAGAGAAGCTACTCAGACTGGCCTCTTCCACTGGACCACAGGCACTTAATGGTCAACAGGACATACAGCCCAGCTCACAGCCTCCCATCCCAATTGTGACTGTTGACCCTGCCACTGAGAGTGAGGATCAATGTGAGGATGAGCAAGACGGAGATGAGATAGAGATTGAAGGAGAAGGTGACAAAAAGCCTATTTCAGAATCGGAGGCTGGCGCTGAGAGTCAGCAGGATGTGAAAGAGCAGCTGTTATCACTTGACATCCCTGGTGGGCGTTGTTCACCAGTGAGAAATTCCCCAAATAGTATGTATGATCCACACAGTTCGACAGCTTGTCTATGCAGAAGCTATAGCTGTTCTTGTCTGGATTTACTCTTTAAATACACATTTGTTTCCTATCTGTCCAGAGTCCAAAATGTTGGAAGGCAAACGGAAGACCAGCCCTTATTTCAGAGGGAAATCCCTGAGAGATGGTAATGTTTGTTTAAATGGTTAATTGATACAAGAGACAGAAATAAGGCGCATATGTTTGGATGTCAGACATAGGCCTTTGCTGATTTGCAGCATTTATAAAATAAAGTTACTTGTGTGTGATTAAACGTGTACACTGCCTATATACAGGCCTTAGCCCCCCCAGGAGAAAGGCATTCAAGAAGTGGACCCCCCCTCGTTCTCCCTTCAATCTAGTACAGGAGACCCTGTTCCATGACCCCTGGAAGCTCCTGGTGGCTACCATCTTTTTGAACAAGACCAGTGGTAAGATCCAACACACTGGATGTTGTACCAACCAGCATTCAGCCATAAAAACATTATTATCATTTTTTTTCTTTTTACAGGTAAGATGGCCATCCCAGTTCTCTGGCAGTTCTTTGAGCTTTACCCGTCTGCAGAGTTGACCCGGGAGGCTGACTGGAAGCCCATGTCTGAACTTCTGAAGCCACTAGGCTTGTATGAGCTCAGAGCCAAAATAATCATCCGCTTCTCAGGTGAACGTGTCTGTCCACTACTGTGTCTACTACTGTGTGCATGCAGTATGTTTACTCTCAGTTACTACAGTACTGTTACTACAGTATTAATTCATTATTATTACAGTTTCAATATTACTGTCTTGTCAGATTTGTAGATTTGCATGGTTTTAGTCAATCTTAAAAATCTTAATCCCCTTTCTCCTGTGCAGATGAGTACCTAACTAAACAGTGGCGTTACCCCATAGAGCTGCATGGTATTGGGAAGTATGGCAACGACTCCTATAGGATCTTCTGTGTGGAAGAGTGGAGGCAGGTGAGTACAAGCATCACTATTCTATGATCAGGAAAGCAAAACTTTGACAGAGCCCAAGGTTTTTAACACACAAGTAAAACAGTGGCTGAAACTGAAACGAGCCTGTGACCACTGACTCTCTTACACACACAGCACACACATACGCATATATGTACACGCACAACATGCACACATGCACGCACACACAGCACACACACACACACATACATGCACACACACATGCATACACACACTCAACAGCATACACATACGCATACATGCAGACACACAAAACGCATGCATGCACACACACACACACACACACACAGCGCAAACATGCACACACATGCACACATACACACATAACCACACGTGCACACACGCACATTAATTTGCTTCTTTCTTTTCTATTGTGAGATGTCTTTTGTCGTTATCTGTTTTGTATCTTAACATTTGTATACCGTTTTAACTTTTCTTATACAACTTTTAGTAAAGGCCTAACCAGGGACAGAGGTTGCAAATTAGCCTTGGCTACAAACCTATATGCATGACATCGGTTTTGTATTTTATATGAAACAATGTTCAATGTATTGTCCCTGTTCAATAAACGTCTAAATAAATAGTGGACTACAACATATGTCATCAAATGCTTGCCTGTCTTTGTGTCTGTATGTTAAAGGTGACCCCTCAAGATCACATGCTGAACAAGTACCATGCCTGGCTGTGGGAGAACCATGAGAAGCTGGGAATCTGAAACGTCACACAAAGTATGAGGAGCTGCAAAAAATATTCGCTGTTGCACAAGACAATTTGTTCTGTCGCACAAGAACTGCAATGATCTAACAATAATAGCGTAGTGAAATAAAATGATGCAATGATATTCAGACGTATAGAGTTTTCTTTCCTTTACAAAATGTTTACCTTCTAGTTTAATAAAATGTTTTTATAGATTGAAAGTTATGATTGCAAAATGTTTACTCAGTGTTTAATAAAATGTTTTCATGGTTTCAAAGTTCTGAGTCTTGAGTGAATTATTCAGCCAGTCTCTCTCTCTGTCTATTTCATCCCTTTGTATGTGAGATCCAGAGACATCTCCTGACAGTGTCTCGTTGGTCCTTTGTCACAGGCTAATAAACTTTCTTTTTGAGTGCACTGGTGCATGTCTTTACACTCCACTCACCAGCTTTATCTTAATGGGGGGTAACCTGATTCCCAAGGCAACTGTTGCCACCGCAGAACACTCAATGAAGGCACAGGCGTATGGCAGTTTAATGTCTAGCTAGTTCCCTATAGAGAAGGAAGGATTTTTACATTTCATTATAGACTTAGATTTACTTTTTACTGTAGATTTGCAGCTTTAAGAAGAAAACTATTTTTGCATGAGTTCACGTTGACGTCTTTTAGAGAATTTCAGTGCATAAGCCAGACTCCACAGGAGGGTAAAAGGAAGGGAGAGCCTGAACTACACAATGAAACTGCGTAAGGAAACAGCTTTATTGTTCAGCATGTTGATGTGTTATTAGTAGAGTGTTAAAAATGTGTCGTGATTGATTCTATTTGTTTATTTATTTTTTAATTACCACAGCTTCCATCTCTGTGGCTTGCACACCAGTGTGCGTTCCTCATTCCTCACCTCCTGCCCGCCAGAGTCGCTGTCTGGTGGTAACATCCCTGGCATTGCCCACCATTTCAAACTCTACCCAGTCCTGGACAGGTCATCAGGTGAGCAGATTCTCAATGACTCTGAGCTCCTGTCTTAAATTAAATTAAGTTTTGCAATGATTTTTTTTTTTTAAGTCTTATGTAAACCTGATTTCTAGAGTATCCCCAGACTGAACCCTTTACATCCACCTCTGGTCTGTCAACGCACCGTCAGTCTGGAGACGCCAGCTGTTCACCACCATAACCACCAGAGGACACTGATCATGCAGAGGAGAGAGCATTACAGGTGGGAGCTTCTGACCAATAATGTATTTTGTAATGTATTTTCTGAGTGACAGTCATTGCCATCTTTGCTTGGGAGATGTGAGTGTTCAAAGTCTGACCTTTAGTCTGTTTCTGTGTCAGGTATCACCAAGTGTGGCGGAAACCCTTTTATGGCACCAGCATTGAGAGAGAAGAGTACAGGTAAGAGGATGACCTCCTTCACTTAACCTCCTGCATTGATAAGCCTGACAAACCTCTCCTTAATGGAGATCACATTTGATTGCACCACACACTGCAAATACAGATTCGGATACCATCCTGCACTAACTTCTCATATTTGATTGACACAAGAAAACAAAATCCTGTTTCATCCAGGAAGGAGTTGCGTGAGCAGCTGAAGAGACAGATAGAGGAGAGAAGGGTAGCACCGAGGCTGCAGCTGGCCAGTAACGTGAAAGAGGCAGAGTATTTACGTGAAGTGGACCGCCTTGTTCTGTCCAGTGAGAGAGAGAAACGGATGCAGCACAGCAGAGCTATGACACTCTACAGAGACGAGAACAAGAAGGTAAACACAAGCCTTTGCATCTGCTGCACATCCTTATAGTTCACATAAGATCTCTAACACCAGTGTGCTCTCATTGATTCAGCATGCTTGCTATTCTCATGTTACAATAATAGCTGGGTGATGCTTGAGGTTTGCACTTATCCCCTGTGTGTGTGTGTGTGTGTGTGTGTGTGTGTAGCTAATGGAGCAGAGCTGGAGGGACAGAGCACTGACCCGTTCTCTGGAGGCACTAAAGGAGAGAGAGCTTCTGCGCCTCAACCCCATTAACTGGAGTGGAACACTGAAATAGGAAATAGGCTAAAATTCAATGTCCAGAGTCAAACTACGGACTCAGGCTTCACTAACTTCAGTTGCACTTAGAGATGCTTTTGGGCTGCAGGTGGGATACACTGTGTAGTTTTTACTGATTGCCATGGAAGGGGGATATTTCTACAGGGTGTTAAAATGCCCAACCCAGACCATGCTCATAAGTACAAATATTTAATCTGTTTTAGATGTATTTCCACACTAATGTACTAGGGTAGTTAGTAATTCTGAGACTTTGGGATTCAGTGATGGCTCATACACCTCTTATCCAGTAACCATACACAAAGTGTTTTACCCGGTCCCTGCATGTCCTATAGTATGACCAAACATGCTATTGTAGAAATACATCTTCTTCATGCTGATTGTATTTAAAATGCAGGAAGCTCAACAAAATTAAGATTCAAATGGAACAAACACGATGAGTGACACTTTTATTGTAAAGGAAAGCGAATATATATGCATGACGTTTGAAAGCTGTGAAAACAAAACACCAAACTAGATGGACGGATATGAAATGATATTTCAGTGGTTTCCTAACATACCTGCTGGAACTACAATTCAATAAAATAATATAAATAAAGTTTTGCAAATGCATAATGAAATACACAGAAGAAAACACACAAACAAATATATATCACAATAATGTCCCCCCAAAAATATTACTTTAAAAATAAATTAAAAGGCAAAATAAAATGGCTACCATCGTCCAGATTAGGAACTCCCACACTGACTTGTTAATCTTGAACAGCTCTTAATAGCAGAAATGATGGTGGTTTCCTAATCTTAAAGTAAAAGGGGTGATCAAGCAGCAGATCAATTCAGCTTCCCATGCCAAACAGATAATAAATTAATACACGGTACACTGCCTTTCATTGCAGATCCTTTTCTCATGCATTCATACTACAAAGAATCTTTCAGTAAGTAAGCAGGTAAAAAGTCATAAATGACCAGTGGTTCATAATGGATATATCCCAGAGTTTCAAGGAGCTTTCTTTTGGGGTGAGATGCTTCATGCCCCTAGCAGCAAGCTTAAGTGTTTCAGTGCCCTGACCCAGTCAAAACCCATCTCATCTATCTACCATTCATTCCATAAGAAAGCCCCTGCTTCACAGCATTGAGATAAAATAAAATGATGACATGATTAATTCTTAGAGGTTTGATTGTGTGGAAGAAAAGGACATCATTTCTTGAGCAACATTGTGGCCAGATGAAACATACAAATGCATAATAAATCCTAACAATCAGTAGTGGTCTTATTCATTTCACCCTTGTTCCCAACAAAGTTGAGGTAGGGATTAAGTTCAGTTCCATTATCAGTGCAGTATAGCGTTGTGAGTTCCTCTTCAAGCTCCTTGGCTCAATAGCTCCCACCCACAGCTTCACTCTGACTTCTTATTTCAAGTTCTCACATCTTCCTGCTTTATCCCATTCATAAACACAAATGACCCCAAGCCCTTTCAAGTAATTCCCAAGCCCCAAACTAATAAATCCCTGAAAGACTAGCATTGCAGGGATAGTTTCCTGCCCCAAAAGGAGCCTTATTCGCCCCTCATTGGTTTGTATTCCAAGTTCCTTTCCTGAATCCTTGGTCCCTGATAGGCTAGCGTCCCTTCAGGAATCCATCCAGCATGTAGTCTCCCTTTTCTGTCAGCCAGTAGCCAGCCATAGCAGCCACGCCCCCAATGAAGATGGCAGTGAAGACCATGTCACCCTTGGCAGCGAGCGTTGCTAGAGCGCAGATCACAACACCAAAGAACATCTGCTGCAGTACCAGGACCTCATCATCTGTCATGTCATCAAACAGACCCTTCTCTGGGCCAGCTGAGTAGGTGGAGAGAATACAGTTTGTCAAAATGTTGTGATGAGGTTGCGTGTTTGCATGTATACTACTATTACTTACTGGGAGGCTTGTTCTCCACACAAATGCTGTCTCTTCGGATGAAGCCATCAGCACAGTCACAGTGAAAGGAGCCCTCCTCGTTGATGCAGGCCTCGTTCAGCCCTGGGCACGCTATTGCACGTTCACTACATTCATCGATATCTGGTCGAGGGAGCCAAGCAACAGTGGTTTTGGAAAATGAGGAGTAGGTACAGAGCTAAGATGGAAATACAGTAGTTAAGTAATATTCCCTTACCAAGACACTTGGCTCCTCTCAGTCTGTAGCCACGAGCACACTTCTTACAGCGCGCAGGACCACTACCCATACAGCCCACACATGCCTGGTCACAGCCTGGATGCAACCAGAGCAGAGACGTCAGCATGTAGACATACTACATTGGGCCTTAAGTGCAACTCCTGTATGGATTTGTGACTTAATGGAAAATATGTTTGCAATATCAATCTCCCACAAATATTGGAACTAACGGTTTAGTGTACAGTATGCTGACACCAGTAACTTACACAGCAACTGGACAAGAGAGCTTACCTCTGCATTCATATGATCCATCTGTGTTGTGACAGTAGGTGTTAGAAGGGCAACGGGCTAGCTCTGTACCGCACTCATCAATGTCTAAAGAGACATACAAGGCAAGTTAAGCAACAAACATCCAGACCACTGGAATAGAAGTAATGAAATACATGAGCTCAAAACACTTACCCACGCACTTGTTGTCATGGAGGATCCAACCTGGTTTGCAGTCCAGACATTTATAGTCCTGCGGCCCTGCACATTTCTTACATGAGTGGTAGCAAGCTACAAATGATGAGAGAGAGAGAGAGAGCGAGAGAGTCAATTTCAGAGGACCTCATGACCTTGCAAACAGAATTCAAGACATGTACTTAAAACTCTTGTCTGTCTGTGACCGAGGTACCTGCACAGGCTCCTGTGCTATGATTGGAGCTCTTCTCTCTGTAGTAGCCATCAGCACAGCTCTGGCACATCTGGCCCGAGTATCCCGGGTCACAGACACACTCTCCATCTCCCAGGCGAGTCCCTTCTCCTTCACAGCGGCCCAAACCTCCACAGACTCCCCCTGGGCCGGATAGACACTCTGCAGTACGGGAACACAGTATTAGCGGTACAACTCTAGCAACACCTCGGCTTGGAATTAGCTAAAATCCTAAGTACTATTGCTAGTTCTGTACATCTATGTGAAAACAAAACAATCATTTATCACATGGAAAACAATATGGGTTTTTGTATATTGATATCTGTCATGCTCCATGTATTCCTAACCTTTACAGTCAGGGCCAAAGCGTCCTGGTGGACAGCAAAGTCTCAGCTCCTCTATACACAACCACTCAAACAGGTCTGGGGCTTCCTGCTGCCTACAGGACACACACAGCAGAATAATCGTGTCAATGATATTTGAGGAGTCTTTGCAGTCTAATGATTTGTTCAGTGCACAGTGTAATTTCACATACAGAGCTGGGGTCAATACTGTCACTACAACGTAAATAAATGTGGCATTAACAAAGTTGCTTATGACTGATCTAATCTAAGACAGACTACTTGATTTTATTGCAGGGATTAAATTAATGAGGACACTCTTATTTTACTTTGGTATGAGATGTGGATATTCTTACTTTTGTTGTGCCATGAAATTATAGCTGTGTTCAATATCAGAGTGATACACATTGCAAGTTTTCTCTGTCACACACTACATTTACCTATGGAACCACCATGTCTCCACTTGGTCCTCTATCTGCTCCAGCAGTCGGTTACATTCAAAGTCTGTTTTCTCACACGCTGCCTCTACTATCTCTAGAAGCCGAGTCTCACTGAAACAAGAGGACAGTAGTGAAACAACAATAAACCTGTCATCCCCCACAAATGATGCATGATGCCCTTTGGGCCAACCAGTAACAAATACAGTGCAGTCCATAAGTATTTGGACAGTGACACATTTTCTTTGGCTCTGTACTCATTGAATTTGGAGAGGGCGCCGTCACTCAGGGGGCTGTACCTTTTGAAATGTATTTGATCATTCAGATTACAAGACAATATAAAAGGTCTGCAGGGAAGACCTAGGAAATCCAGGACAATTTATTTATGTGTGTGTGATTTATGGCTGTCTTCCAGATGAAGATTATTCAGGTTATACAAATGTGAAAACGTTTCAAGTTTGTTATGTAACAATGCAAATACATTTTGTAGGGTAATTTGCATTGTGTGGTAGTTTGTTCCAATGATGCAGTCACCCTTAGCCCGATCACTAAATAAATGAAAAAGCATCACAGGACACAACTGTTCCATCCAATATGGCACACTTTAATAGACCTGGAGGAAAATTTGTAGAGCAAGGATAGCTGGATGTGCACTGACTTTCATGTCATCTGAACTTGAGGTGTGGGAGAAATAACTAGTTATTAAAATGTTTAATTTTGACTTGTAATTACAGCACCCCCTTGGGCCAATCAGCGTTATTCTCAAAATGCTGTAATGCAGGGGTAAGATGAATCCTCCCCCGCCCCCCCCAAGTTTTGTCAAAAATCCAGTGTCTGAAATATCACGTTATGGACGGACGTATCGACAGAGACCAATCCATTGTTGACAAACAGTCACTTCCATCTTCTATCTATAAAGAACCCCATAAAGCAAGATTGAGTAGACATCGCCCAACCCATCTCCACCTCATCTACTCACATTTTGCATGGCCTACTTTTTGATGTTGAATATTTAGCCTTTCATGGATCAGCAACACAACGGGGCACTGGCCCCATTAATTTAATCAGTAAGTGCCACTTACTAATACAGGGAGGCCACTCTTACCTGCGGGCATATTTAGCCAGTTTCTCCTCCTCCCAGGCAGTGTTCCCACCCCCAAAGTTCTTATTGGATGTTTTCTCCAAGCCCTGAAAAGAGCAAAATAGTTGAGATCCGAAATAAAATACAACTTGGCTGTAAAAACACAAGCATGAAACAAAGTAATGTTAAGCACACCGTGGTACCTTAATGAAACTGTCAGTGAGTTTTCTGCAGGTCTGGCATGGTGCTGTCTGTACTCTCACAACAGAAAGCTCTGAGAGGAGCACCAAGGCAGGCAGGAAGGGCCAGGCCCACCACATGGCTCACTATTCAGTACTTTAGAGAAGTCACACACACACACACACACACACACACACACACACACACACACACACACACACACACACACACACACACACACACACACACACACACACACACACACACACACACGGTGACGCAGTGGTAAATAAAAAGCCATGTAAAATATGAACTTAAGAGACCCCATCTTCAAATAACTTAAATGAGTTCGATATAAGTTACTATAACGCATACAATACTACAATACTAACAATTTATGTCAGAGAGATTTCTGTCAGCCTAAGCAGGTGGGTCAATTCTAAACTGGGTTAGGTGGGTTTACCCTCCACTACATCCCTGCACACAACTAAATGGAAACCTCAAGTTGATCACACAGTAATGCTCATCTCACACCAAAATTAAGTTATATATAAAAAGGAGACAATGAGCTAGCTATGGAAGAATGAATGCATTAAAAGTGGATCAGCTGCTTTATTTCTAGCTGTGATGCTCTGGTTTCAACATTAGCTAGCTCAGCATCAGCACCAACCTAAATTAGCCACCTAGCCGCAAGCTAAGGTAGATGGGTATTTACTAGCCTGAGCTAACGCAGCCTACCACAGTTTGCTAATCTGTCTTGAGTTCCGTTAAAGTCTGCTCAACTCAGCAACAATGTCCTGCCACTAAAATATCAGTTTGCTAACCTATCTAGCAGTTTAGAAATCTGTCGTTAGCTGACTTATTCTCGCTGGCTAGCATGGTCCTACCTTGGTGCAAAATCAGCACGTCCGTAGCACGGCTGATGATTGTCCGATTCCTCGCTGGTTCACACAATATACACACAATTTCACGTTTGTGGACACCCAGTTTTAAAGCTTCAAACGTGCCATTTTTTCGTTGGCAAGCCACAGTAATGGCCAGCCAGGTGACTAGAGTGTCCTCCTGATGGGGAGACAGATAGCTCGCTTGCTAAGCTAGGATGAATGAACAGCTTCTAGTCGGTTCTCCCGGTTTTCCTTGCAGCTGAGCCGCAGCAGGCTAGGCACCGCCCAAACCCGCTGGGAGTTTACCCATCGACCAATCACGCACCACTAATTATGAGCAAAAAACAGCTGTATTTCAAAATGGTCAGACACCATTAGCAAAGCAAAACTCAGTATTCGCTTGCATATATATGAGGGGAATAATCCACTCCAAATTACCTATATATATAGTTATTCCCATGATGTTATTTTTGCGACATTATTTTCTGGCATTTATCTGACAGTCAGTAGAGAGAGACAGGAAAGATCAGGGATCACATGCGACACAGATCCCGGGCCGGATTCGAACCCAGGACGTCACGGTTATGTGGTATGCACCTTAGACCACAGAGCTACCAGGAAACCTGTCTGACTCATAGGAAAACAATGATGTGAATCGTGTTAAGGTTTGGGCATTGAAAGAACACTAACCTGAACATAAAGAGAACATGACGCAAAGAAAATAATACAGGCAATAGAAACGACAGGGAAAGTTAATTTGACAATTCATCTGAATGTTCTGTGCTGATCTCTGGCTGTAATGTGATGGTAACTTAATAAACCTCAAAGTAATGTTCAGTGATGGTTTGTGTTTTTTCAATGATTGTATATTATTTATTCAGTTCACGAGACACTTAAACTGAATATAAAACGTGTTGCGGTTATCATTAGTGTTTTATTAGTATTTTCATGTAGGGATGTTTTACTTGTTACACCCTGTTCTGCAGTGCATAATGAATGTTAACCTGTTGCTCTACATGTATCTTACGCCATTTTTTGTATTAAATAAGAAATTACTTCGCTTTGTGCTTAGAAGAAAATGAAAAGCCCATTGACATGACATGATTCATGACACATCTTTTATTTGATTACAAGGTTGCAATTGAACAGCTGAAGATGAGTATTGTATAAAAAAGAACCACTGGATTTTTTTTTTCACATACCTCTCCCGGCTTCCATAATGTAATCACTGTGCATCTGTAAAACGTCGCATACTAAAACCAATATATATATAACACACAGACACAAACATTTTTGGCTCAGAAGTAAAAAAAACCCAGCTGAAGTAGACACTCTTTTTTTAATGCTGGGTTCATGACCTGGGTATAGGTTGTATAGTGTTGTGTTATATTAATCAGCAATACAGAGGAGGCAGACAGACATTTATTTACACCTTGGTCATCCTTCATTGTGTCTTGCCCTCAGACCCAGTCCATTCCACTGACCCTGGGGCAGGAGTCAGGGCTGGAGGGAGGTGTGGTAAGACATGGCTGCAAGGGCACTGTTTCCCAAGTGTCGTCCATGCCCCCCCCAACACAATCCTGGGGCAACCCTGCAAAGCGTAACATAGTCGAGCCTGCTGTAAACCCTGACAGTCCTCGTGCGAGTGCTCGGGATGCTACCCTGAGCCCCCCTGCCCTCCTTCGTCTAGCTGATGCAGTATCCGCATGCCGTCCTCCAGCCAGTTCAGTCAGAAAACCCAGGCTCTGGGAAGGGAGGCTGAAGAGATGAAGGCCACGGAAAAGCTCTGGCAGGGGGCGGCAGCGGGGTACAGGTGGCAGGGATTCAAACTGCACCAAGACAAAACGCTCACCAGCACGACCCTGTAAGTAGTCTGCCAGGACGCAGCTCAGCGAAGCACTAAAAACGTCTGAATGTGGAGAGGAGATATGACAGCTTCTTTCTGCCTTGTCCTCCTCCGTCTCCCTGTTCCTCTCCCTAGATGGGTCTCTTTCCCAGCCTCGGGTGCCCCACTCCTCAGCCCTTGTGCAGGCTGCCTGAGTTAGGACTAGCACCACTTTGCCCCCCTGCCTTTGCAGCTGGTCCAGTCGTGAGTGCAGCCAGGGCACAGGGCCCAGCACGCTGAGTTCAGCCTGGCTCCACAGGTCCAGCGACACGCTGAAGCCCAGAGCCTGGAGGGATGAACCCAGATGACACATGAGCCCTGACAGAGCCTGGTCCCCCTCAGCCGGGTACAGCAAGACCACGTGACCACCGCCCACAGCACCTGAAAAAGAGAGAGACCTTGAAAAACTAAAGCTAAAAACTACTAGAACCCAAAAAATCTGAAGTAAGATGACATTTTAATGATTGGGAAAATTGGACCATTGCAGCAGTAAATAGTAACATGATACAAAAGAGAAGATATAGAATATGAATGAGAATATAGCAAAAGAGGGTCTTATAAACATTTCAACTCTACAGCATGTTACTGTAGGAATGCATGTATGAAAGTATGACTGTATGGATAACAGCTCACCTTTTACATCATCTTCTTTCAACCATCTCCACAAGTAGCCTAGCGGGAAATCAGAGTACACATTCAAGTATTTGGTTAAGGTGGTACAATGATATTTAATGGCTGGATAGATAGATAGCTGACCTTTCATGACCCCCTGTAGGAAATAGGCTCCCAGTATGGCCAGACAGATTAGTAGCAAGCTGATGAGGAGCGGCAGGCTCCACCTCCATCGAGGTGCTGGAGAAGAAAAATGAAAATATACATCACATGAGATCTTATACGTACAATGCTTATTTATCACACCTCCAAAAGCAACCTCGCACACTAGGGTTATTGCAGGTAAAATAACTTAAAATGTCGTGGTGTGTGACTATTACTGTTATAATAACTCCACGTCTACAGTGAATAGTAATAATCTGTTATTACACACACACTCAAGACTTAGAAATTAAACCAATTTAAAAGTAAATACAATAAGTGGTTAATGCTCTTACTTGCAAATGGACATTGTGGCTCCAGATATGAATCCATCCCATCTACCTTTAACTAAAATTTGAGTCAAGGAGTCAGTATGTACTGCAGGAAGCACTGATGAAAACAATTTTGCATCTAAGTTATGTTTTTTATATATCATTAACTGAAAGAGACATCACCTGAACACAAAGCGAAGGATGTGACGACACATTGATGAACTCTTCCTTTTGCTGAAAGAGAAAGCAAATAACAATATGAAAAAAAAACATTATGAAAGAGAAAATTCACCTTTGAGCAGGATTGTCATTTCTATGATCTTGGACAGTTAGCATTGTCCCACAATATTTAAGATCATGGAATAACTTTGTGGACACTATTTTTTAAATCAGTATAATTTAGAAAAAATAAACAGCATGTTGCACAGATTTTGTGGACTCATTGTCAGTTTGAGTTTTATTTCACTGTAATGCTGACAGACTATGAATCAGAGAGTGTATTCATTTCCTTCCTGTGACACTACCCAGGAAATTTTCATCTCCAGAAAGAAACTTGATGCCTTTTTGTTTTTAGCTTTCAGAAAGACTTCATCCATCTTGACTAAACTGTCCAAGATTATTGAGGAAATGTCCAAAAATATTTTAGGGTGTTGGAGCTTTAAACTCCATTTAAAGCATTTAAAGAATTTATCCAGAGAGACTTACAATGTGTGCAATATTCAAATAAGCTTAAATTCCTAGATCACCAAATTTATAAGCAGCCAATAGTATTATTCTTGTGCCCCCTGAATGATAATGTAAGAGAGAAGCACTTGGAAATTTAAATTGGATAAATAACAACTCAATAACAACTAAAATGTAAAAGTGCTAAGAAAACAAATGAGAAAAATAAGAACTAAGGAGAGAGGCTGAGGAATGAAAACTACATCTGACTGGGGAGGGCAAAATAATCTTAAAGCTGTACAGCCTCTATCCAAAGCTTTTCCTCTGTTGTTTGTACCCAGTGTCCATTTCGTGTGAAGGTCCATCCAGCATGTACGTGGTTGTGCAGCCTCTGCCTGAAGCCCGACACCACCTCACATCGGCCTCCTGCTGAGTCTTTCTTGCACAGCTGCACTTCTGCCTCCAGTCTGCAGGGGGCAGTCACATTCCATCTCAGCGCTGTTTCGCCCTCCCTCATCTGAGTCTCCTCCATAGATAAAGACACGTTGTGCTGCATTCTTTTAAGTACTTCTGGAAAAAGAGGGACATTTCTGTGCTCTGTATTGCTGTAGTGTTTCCTCTACAAGCCAGTCATAATATATGGCTGAAGCAGAGTGAACTACCTGTACCTTGTTGGTTCTTGAAGGGGCAGGATTCTCTGCGAAGTGCCTTTCCCTCCCACCACACCTGTGAACCATTAAAGGTTCTTTAACATTAAATGTTATGCAGGTTGACTACCTATCATCACTTTACAATCAACATGTTCATCAGCAGTCATTTACCCTGAAGCACAGGCATGGTGCAACTGAATTTGATGGAATGATCATTTCTCTCTGGCCCTTGTGCTAAAAAGGAAGAACAAACGATGTTATACACAGATAACTGCTTTGGATGCAATAGGATGTTAGGATGCGTTATGGCTGGTTTAGGATTGACTGACCCATTTGAAAACCTTTCCAGGCATCTCATGCCAAACCATCTGGCACATGAGCACGTCTTGCCTGGTATTAGTGCTGTCCAGCTGGAGGAGGACCACGTCTCTCTCATGATCAGTCACAGCTCGAAGTCTGGGGGCTGAAGTGGGTTCACATCAATAACTGATGATTGAGCTACTACGCAACTCTGAAACTATGATGATGCAAACATTGTTTTTACCAGCTTTGGCTTGTGCATGCTGAACAACACGTACATAACTTTGTGGTAGATGGTGGACTAGATGTACAGTATGTAGAAGCAGAGCCTGAGAGGACTTAACTATTTCAGTGCATGTTTAATCTTAATACGGTTCCATGTCGATGCAAATGCCAAGTCTTAATATCATTACTGTCTTACCATCGCACTCCTTTACAGTTCCATTTAGGCTCAGGGAGCAAACTGAAAGAAGGAGGGAAGGGAGGAGTCAACTTTTTGTAAAATTTGTTGTGTGCATTTCAGTGTGTCTCTGTTTAGATTGCAGTACTTAATCTCACCTTCTTGTAAAGATGGCATTGTAATATTGTGGATTGTCTTGGAATGTGCATAGATGTGGACCACAAGAGGACTGCCAAACGTCACTTTCTCTGTCAGTGACAGCCACATCTGGGGGAAATATATACATAAACCTAAACTATCTGTATACCACACAGTAACAAACACAGAGACAAAATAAAAATATCCTGCAATCTAGTTATCCAGCAGTTAAACGAATAGGAGCACAGCAGGGCTGCAGTCCAAGAGAGGCTTAACTAATTAACAATAAAAAAGGCAATTACACGACGTATTCCTGTCACATCTGGTCATTGGAGACAGGAAATGTAAGCTACCTTATGTGTAGGCTGTTGCTCCAGCACAGAGTAGCTTGGTCTAAATTGGAGTGACTTGCAATGTTCAATGGCGCCTGGGGAGCTGTGACACACTTTGACCAGAGCTGGAACACAGACAAAGTAAACTCAGTGACTAGTATGAGACAGAAATCTTCAGAGTAGTGTGTGACTGTGTACAAATCATGCTTGAAGGTTTGTGAATCCAACAAACGGTCATTATTTCATATTTTATAGGAAGAAACTTATAAAATTCTTCTTAATGTTAATGAAGATATCCCAAATAAAGGACACATACACATACAGATGATATAAATATTTTTGATGTGACTTTCTAACCTTTCCCAAACTGAGTCACTGCTCACTTACTCACTTATTTCACCTGTTTGGGCAGGTTTCCTGTTTTCTGTTTTCATGGGAGTGCCTCACAAACTCCTAGCCAAAGATGTGAAATTTGATTGCTTTTACCCAATTATTTGCCCTCCTGATTCTACTTGCCGATTTGATGTAACTAATGCCAGAGGACGTTCACATAGTTTTGCACCTGCGCTAATTCCCTTTAAACTCTTTTCAAGTATGTGTGTGTGTGTGTGAATGGGTTTTCATTTCTAAGCTCATCATTGTATACCTGTCGGGTTGAGTAGCCCATGTTCACCACTTCCCTTATTGCCGAAGTTGTCCTCCTCATCCCTATGGTCATCAAACCCCTCAGCAACTTCCCTTTTGTTGTCCAGATCTGCAACGACACACGGCCACCGATGCCACGATCGCTCACAGTTATTAAACGTTACTGTCATGATCACACTGTTAAAACCACAGTATCGACCTGATGAGCCACACAAATGGTGTTGGCAGCTACCTTGCAATGTGATTAAGATGTGCAGGCAAGGTTCACAATCCGTCCGTTGTCGGTCTGAGCAGCACAGAATTGCTTTGAGCTCCACACTCCTAATATTCACGGTATCCTCTGGATCCAGAGGGACAGCGCCGTACAGAAAGGCTGAGGAGGGAAGGGGGCGGGGTATTCAAGGTTTAGACATAACAACTTCAACCCGTGCAATGTTCAGTCGAGCATGATGTTATTATTATGAGTGCTGAAGGGCCTCACCTGGGCTCACACTGCAGTCCTCCAAACCCTTAGGAGAGAGAGAATGTGGATGAGCTCTGGATGTCTACAAAATCCTCTCATCCATACAGAAACACAAAACTCTGGATTCAGCAATAGGCTTTAAGTCACTACAACATCCCTCTTGTCAACACAGCTAACACACCTTGCCTATAGACCACTATCTAGAGAAAAGTCAAGCCAGACCAGCCTTGGAAATGGAGCAGGGGAGTTAGATATCATGCTGAGGCACAATAGTAAATTAGTAATGGACATTAAACTCTGAACTCTCTCTCTCTCTCTGTCTTCTGTCTCTCTCACTCGCATATGGTATCTATGTTTAGGACTCAGCAATTACTTTATACCAAAACTCGCCATTTTTTACATTTTAGCTATATATATATATATATATATATATATATATGTGTGTGTGTGTGTGTGTGTGTGTGTGTGTGTGTGTGTGTGTGTGTATGTATATATGTGTATATCATGTGTATCATCTAAACAGGGACCGTGTATGAAGATTTTCCATGGTTTTGACGCAAAGTGATACAGCTGAGGCACACAGCCCTAACACAAATCATTAAGTTCAATAAGGTTAGAATAAAATATTAACCACGGACAACAGGAATATCATAGCCATTAACCTAGCCTTGGTTTACTGTAATAGGTCTATTGATTGAACTGTTACCTCGCTGCAACTGAGTTGAGGTGCTTGGTCGATCATTTCCAGCGCACTTGCCGACGATAACAGCAATAAGTGTAACAGTGACGGTAGAGAGAGAATCCACTGCACCCAAGGGACCCTGAGGACCATTCCTTGGAGAGCGCCACTGCGTCTGGCACAGGGACCTTCTCTCCGGCGCACGGCTCCCATCGGAGCGTCTCTTCCACGGCTACACTCTCATCCGAAATACAAAGAGGAAAGCCCTTTACCCTTGGTTCCACACAGCAGCACGGCGTGACACTCTTATTTTCTCCAAGAAATATCCCATTTTACAAGCCATGTGAGCACGGTTTCTCCTACACGGTACGACCCAGTGAAGTGACGCTCGGGCAGACTAGGTGTGCTCCCATATCCTTATCATTCAGGAGTGATTGACAGCTCGGAGAGGGGGCGGGTCGCAGTGCTACGGGGTGGTGTTCTACTTAACTGGAGAATCATTCAATGTCTACATCAGTTAATTATTATATTATCATTATTATTATTATTATTATTATTGTGATCATTTATATGATATCCAGTCTGTGATACGTGTTTTGTCTGCAACATTTCATTTTACATTTTTAGGCATTTAACTGGATCTCTTATGCATATAATTAGTGAGCAGGTAGTGGCTCAGTGTCTTGTTCAAGGACACATTATACACTATATTGCCAAAAGTATTGGCTCACCTGCCTTGACTCGCATATGAACTTAGTGACATCCCATTCTTAATCCATAGGGTTTAATATGACGTCGGTCCACCCTTTGCAGCTATAACAGCTTCAACTCTTCTGGGAAGGCTTCCCACAAGGTTTAGGAGTGTGTTTATGGGAATTTTTGACCATTCTTCCAGAAGCGCATTTGTGAGGTCACACACTGATGTTGGACGAGAAGGCCTGGCTCTCAGTCTCCGCTCTAATTCATCCCAAAGGTGTTCTATCGGGTTGAGGTCAGGACTCTGTGCAGGCCAGTCAAGTTCATCCACACCAAACTCTCCCATCCATGTCTTTATGGACCTTGCTTTGTGCACTGGTGCACAGTCATGTTGGAACAGGAAGGGGCCATCCCCAAACTGTTCCCACAAAGTTGGGAGCATGGAATTGTCTAAAATCACTTGGTATGCTGAAGCATTCAGAGTTCCTTTCACTGGAACTAAGGGGCCAAGCCCAGCTCCTGAAAAACAACCTCACACCATAATCCCCCCTCCACCAAACTTTACACTTGGCACAATGCAGTCAGACAAGTACCGTTCTCCTGGCAACCGCCAAACCCAGACTCGTCCATCAGATCGCCAGATGGTGAAGCGCGATTCGTCACTCCAGAGAACGCGTCTCCACTGCTCTAGAGTCCAGTGGCGGCGTGCTTTACACCACTGCATCCGACGCTTTGCATTGCACTTGGCGATGTATGGCTTGGATGCAGCTGCTCGGCCATGGAAACCCATTCCATGAAGCTCTCTACGCACTGTTCTTGAGCTAATCTGAAGGCCACATGAAGTTTGGAGGTCTGTAGCGATTGACTCTGCAGAAAGTTGGCGACCTCTGCGCACTATGCGCCTCAGCATCCGCTGACCCCGCTCCGTCATTTTACGTGGCCTACCACTTCGTGGCTGAGTTGCTGTCGTTCCCAATCGCTTCCACTTTGTTATAATACCATTGACAGTTGACTGTGGAATATTTAGGAGCGAGGAAATTTCACGACTGGACTTGTTGCACAGGTGGCATCCTATCACAGTACCACGCTGGAATTCACTGAGCTCCTGAGAGCGACCCATTCTTTCACAAATGTTTGTAGAAACAGTCTGCATGCCTTGGTGCTTGATTTTATACACCCGTGGCCATGGAAGTGATTGGAACACCTGATTTCAATTATTTGGATGGGTGAGTGAATACTTTTGGCAATATAGTGTAGTTGTTGATGGACACATTGGCTGTTGCCGGGATGGTCTCTCCAACCCAGAGTCACCCAAATGTTACCAATGAAGAAACAATGTTGTATTGTTTATACTAGCCACACCTCAGCTCAATTATTAACCAGTCATTCCAGTCATCCGTTCCATCAAATGTTTATCCCTCCTTATCTGCTATATTTCTAACACCTGTGCCAACTTCTATTATTGTGGTCAATGTGCATGTGTCTTTGCTTGACGACCGATCAGACATGCAAAGACATCACTTATCTTCTTGTACACAACTATTCCCAGTTATCTAGTAATAAAGGTGACTAAACTATGACCTTCAGTCGGTGACCATCATAAGGCATCACAACCTTCAATATAAACAAAAATCTATTGTATTACCTGAAAAGCATTAATATATGCTATCTAAACTTATACAGGATAAGTATGTGGGTAAACTTGGTTTAGGTGGTTTGACCCCCACTCCATCCCTGGCTATGCCATTATAGCATGTTTTGCATCAAGGCACAATCCTGGCACGTTTAAAGGGGTGGTTTTATTAAACCAACTTATCCCTTTGTTGTTGTCGCAACTATTCCATGTATGATGAACTTGTAAGGGAGAAAACATGGATTACCTACATGGCAGAAAACACTTCCTTATGTGGTTCCTGTGTACTAGTGGCATGTAATGTGTGGTATGTAATACCTGTTTTCTTCTTCCTGGTCAGTCCTGTCGAGCAAGTTTGTGACTCAGCATTAAAGAACAAAGTTTTGCCTTAGCCAGTTTTGTCCAACACAATCAATCTTTTCAATAATAATAATAATAATAATAATAATAATAATAATAGACATGAAAATATGTTAAGTTAGAAGCGATATTTATTAATGTACATATGTTCAAGAGTTGATAATGCCAACAGTGTGCTGATAATATAACCATTGTTTTGTTTTTTAAATGCAAAGGAGGAAATTATAATTATTGTACTTCATACACCTGACCTGTAAACCTCGTAAGTCTCGACAGTTTACAGTTGCTTTCCATAAACATTACCGTTAAACCTGTTTTCCTGCTGTAATGCTCTGAGATTTTTCAGGTTACCATCATTCAGTATATTTGCCGTTGATGATATTTGAATAATACTGGCTCTGGGGCACAACACACACACACACACACACACACACACACACACACACACACACACTGAGGTATACAATTGTGAGCATAGCTGAATGAATAGTTACAATATGCATGAGTAAAAAGGTGAAATATTGATGAAAGTGAAAGTAAAAGTTTGTGTTCATAACAGCCAGTACAGTCAGTCATACAGTATGTATGTACACATACATATTTATACAGTAAGTACTTTTAGGATGGGGTTTTTTCAATACAGGAGGTAATGTATGACTGAATATGCCTGGTGGTGCTGCAGTAGCTCTAGATTTGAACAGTCACTTCCAAAGCCCACTAAAGAGAATCACAGTAGATTGGTTCTGGTTCAAAGTCCAAAATAACAGGCTCACGTTGAATAGAGCTGACTAGTAAATACTAGATTTGGGCATACTGGTGAACTATCAACTAGTCAAGCACAGTAGAGCAGAGAGCATTGATGAATTCAAGTCACTTGCTGCAGGTTAATACTGTATATCCAAGGAAAGCTTGCGGGTTTCTTCAAAAGAAGCAGTCACAACTCTGCACCACAGTTCATCTGTGCTGAGGACACAGCCACACATAGAGGGCATTCATGAACTAAGCTGTGTTCAATTTGCAACCATGTTTTCATTGTGGCTATCATATTTCCATAGATAAGGCAGGTGTTCAGTATGGCTTCACGATTGAAAACACAACATAAAGAGATATGTTTGTGGCCAAATGCACGAGGCATCACCAATAGGCAAAGCCAGTGGTGGTATTTTAACATAGTGGTGAAGGGCAATGAATAGTTCCTTTTGAGTGAGTGGCTGTGAGGGCTCACGATGTAACATCAGCTCCCATGTCTCATGCGTCATGTTACAAGGAGGACAAAAGTCTCTCCCCGTCAGTTAGGTGAAACCTGAGATTCAGGCTCCTCTCCTGTCCGTAGTAACCTGTGAAGAGGCTCTTGCTCTTGCTCAGTTCCTGGCGTTGTCATGCTGGCTGACAGCGGCAACTTGAGCTTGCTCTGCATCCTATCTTCTTGTGATGATTTCAGAGTCACATCTATTTTCTTTCTTTCTGCCTGTGTCTGTGGCAGCCACGTTCTTAGTCTGTGGGTCAGTCGTCGTGCCAGCCATAGCGACAGCATTTTGGACACGAGTCTCGGCCAGCAGCGCCACCCAAATGTATCATTTTCTGTCCCTCTTGTCATGCCCCCTAGCTCCTGTATCAAACCCCTGAAATCCTGTGGTAAGCAGTATCGAGGGATACCTTTGAAGTCCTTAGGGATGTCTCTGCTGTGGCTAAGACCCTGGAAGTAGACGAAGGCAACTCCATGACCCTTGCGCTCCTGCAGCAGCCCCTGTAGGCAGGCCAGGGCAGCAGTAAACACTGGCCCTGTCACGGCAGAGGGCTCGTTCTGGAGGTCCCACTTCTCATCATCAAGTAACTTACCAGAATCATGCTTTCCCGCAGCTTTCTCTTTTCTAAACTTTCCTAATTTCCTCCCTTTTACCTTCCAATCCTCTTCCAATTCCTCTTCAAGTCTTACTTCCACTTGGCTGTCTTCGTCTTTCTTCCTCTCTTTCCTATTCGATTCTGCCCCGTCCTCTCTCCACTTCTCATAGGTCTTCTTGGCTTCAGGACTCCAAATGAGCAACACCTTCCCTTGAGCCTTACGCACTGCTTCCCATTGCCCATACAGCCAGGGAAGCGGGCCCAGATCTGCGACTCCAGTCCCAGCCCCATCTCCGGCCTGACTCGGTGAACTCTGGGCCCACAGAGCCATGCGCACCGTGGCACACAGCTCCCCCTGTAGGATGGAGGCCAACGCGCAGACAGCAGACACATACGCAGACTCCTCTGATGAGCACACCAGCAACACTGGTTTTTGGATAGACAGCCAACCTAGAGGTATGGGAGGATGGGCAAAAAGGAGAAGAGGTTATCAGTAATCAGTTAGTATAGCACACAAAATGTATTAAAACGTTGCCGTTAAGCAAACACCACCCAGCAAACAAAAGGCCCAATGCAGGCCCCATAATCACAAAATCACCAGAAACTATTTATTTATTGATTAAAGAAATTGTGTAAGGCAAATCAGCATTGGGTCCATGTTGGTTTTATGGGCTGCCATCACAGTGGGTGTGGACGGCACACTGGGTAATCAGTCAAATCAAACAACACAACAATAGATGGATGCAAACAGGCAGACTAAGAGACAAGCACTGATGTCAAGAATGAGTTATGAGTTATGAGTTATGAGTTATTATCTCAGTACAGTGAACATTTTTTGGCAAGGCAACTGAACTGACCTGCAGCTCCATTCTTTGTTACATGGTGTATGAGGATTCCCAGCAATGCAACAATAGCCACAAACACCAAGGCTGCCACAGGAAACATACCAAACCTTCTGTGTGTGTCTGTAGAAAAACAGAAAAGTTATAGGTAGTATTTACCTGGTGGGAGCGTGCATGACCTGAATGTACATATACACCTGGGGACATGTGTGCATGTGTGTGTGTATCTTGAGTAAACTCACAGTCAGGACACAGGATTCTTTTCCCAAGCTGAACAGGATCTGATTGCCACACCTGCAGAAAACCACATTATCAGATTGAGAAGCAAAAAAAAAGAAAAAAGACATACATTCCAGAAAGACATTTGTCAGCGCTGTGTGGGGTGACAGCATGCACTTCACCTGCACACACGGCTTCTCAGCGGTCGAATAAACGGGCACGTTTATCTGCTTCTCAACAGTACTCCCATCCTGTAAAACACATCATAGCAGTCACTCACTCATAATGTTCCACGGGTTTACAAAGGGCTAAAAGTTTAAATGAAGGTTGACCACATCTCTCTCACACACACACACTTACCATTCTCATTGAGTGGACACGCCCCCTGGATGTACAGCCCCTCTTATTCAGGACACAGAGTTGAGCCGAGAACGTTGCTGGGACAGAAGAAGTGAGATACACAAACACACTCTGCCTACCGGGTCCAATGTGTGCCTCCCATGAAGACTTATCTGCAGAGGACAAGGACAGAGTGGATGTTGAGGGTGAGAGGGAGAGTGATACGGCCAGACTAATGATTACTATATAAGCAATATAAATACAGAATAGTGACAGATTTTAAACTATGTTCACTAGTAGACTCACCAGACTCGAAGGTGCAATTGATGTCATGGCTGCCTTGTAGAGAGAACTACAAATATGAAACAGAAAGATGAGCAACTGTAACTGGAAGAGATGTGAGCGCACACACACACACACACACACACGCCTGGCTGGTTCTCACCTGCACACACATCTGAGGGTGTTTATCCACAGCAGATGTGTTATATTTCTGTTGGGACAGTGGGAGTTTTGAAAAGGTTTATTCATTTTAGTTATTCAGCCAACATCATCACCATCATCACCAATACCACCACCAGTCCTGCCACACTTACCAGGTATTGCCTGTCGTCTATCTCCGGGAGTGTGGAGTTGAATATGGGTGTGCAGGGTTCGTCTGTGTGTGCATGTTGTCTCCAGCAGAGGGAGGCAGAGGGCCTCAGGTAGCTGGGAGGACACACTGAGCTCCACACCACACTTGACTGATAGGCTATGACTTTACTGGAGAGCCAAACGTCTCTGAGTGCTGCATATGCAAACACACACACACACACACACACACACACACACACACACACACACACACACACACACACACACACACACACACACACACACATTACATTGATTGAAACATCACAGTAATATGGTAACTAATGTTTATGCTAATACTATGAACACAACAGGCTGTGTATTATCCAGGGATGTAGTGGAATGTAAACCCACCTAAATTCAGTTTACCAACTCTTTTTAGGCTGACAAATCATAGCAGACATCATAACAAATAGCATCAACTGAATGCTTTTCTGAAAATATACTTGATCTTTGTTTGTATGGACCTGGACGTCATAGTTTATCTTTTTATTTAGCTCTACATCACTAATTGTGGTCCAATCTGGTTTGGGTTACAAATGGACACAGTAACTAATGACAGATATAGTAAAGGGTTACGAAAAGTAACGTGAGAAAGATGTTTTTTTTGCCAAAGACTGTGAGAGTAAGACTCTCAGGCCAGCAGATGAAGGGGAACACCCCACATTTGTATTTTAGAATCACCGTGATTCTCAGTTACCGATCATAAATCAATGACAACACACCTAAACCTGTAACTGTTCCTACAAGAAAGGGTTTTTTTTTTCAATCCAAACGTCACAGATGAGACATGAATCATGCGTCACACTCACCTCCGAGGGATTCATTTTTAAATAGGCACTTTGTAACTCGCCGGGCGTCTTGGCGGGTGTAATACACCTGTGAACACAGATCAGACATGTAAAGGCAGATCTCCAAAGAAAAGATTTATTTTATTGTCAGTAAACGACAATAGGGATTACCTGCACACAGAGACAAGGCAGCAAGTAAGGGAAATTCAGAATGGCTGACGGAGACTGAGATGGATCAATCTGAAAAGAACACAGTGATGCATTTCAGGAAAAAGAAATCTCACTCACTTTCATCTGTGCACAAACATCAGTGCATATAAACAAACGTGCACCTGCACTCACACTTCTGATACTTACAACAATTCGAGGGGAATTTGACAGACCAATACAGTCGTCCGGATTCTTCTGGTAACACAATCTGGTGTAAACTTTGGCTCCATGTTCCACAGTTACATTGACAGATTTGGACCACTGTTCCACAGACAGATGAAATTCTGGCAATGGATCTAAGTCACGCAAACCTATAACCATAGGATATGAGGTTAGTATCATGTCTGGGAGGTTAAATATATTTGTACATAATATAGGCATAGAGGGGAGGGGAGATAAAAGGATGATTACAGATCATAAGATACGTTAGATAAGACTGAAGAGGTGAGAAATCCAAAATTCACTACCTGGCACTGTATACGTGCAGCTGCAATTTCTTGAGATTGTGTTGAAAGACACAGATACAATATTTTGTGCTTCAACCTTGATACAATCATGTACCTTATACTGCAAAAAAAAAAACACAACATCAATCATGAGACCCAAGACATGAACAACATGGATCTAGAAAATTAATCTTACTACAGAAAAATTGCTATAGCTAGGTGAACAATTGACCTCCAATAAGGAAGAGAGTGTTAAACAGGGAGAGGGGATGTTGATTTTCCCTTAGATAACATTAAGAACTCCGCTCTGCATGAACCTTTTTTTTAATTATAGAACAGGAAGAGTGCAAAAAAAAAAGAGCATGTCCAACCTTTTTTTCCCTTCTTTTTCCCTTTTCTCCTTTTCTCCGACACTTTTTGAGGGAAGGCAAAATTGTTTTTCTAATTGGTGAGAGGATTTCAATCTTTGGGTTGCTATGGAAGTCTAGAAGAAAACAAATGTATGAATCACATGCTACTCACCATCCGTCAGACAACAACAGATGTGGAAATAGCTGAAGGCAACTGCATGATTTCCAGAGAAAAGGTTTTACTACTTACCAGCAGTGCTCATCCAAACATTTACACATGGTTCCCCAGACACAGTGGACTGGTCTGGGGACAGTTCCAGAGGGCAGTGGCCCCCCACAGAATCTGGTCAAACAGAGAAGATCTGCTTAGTGTTTAGAGCCGGTTTAGAGACCCCTGATTCCCATCACTCTGTCCACCTTCATTAGCAGGGCCACTGCTGGTATTTAAGTAAAAAATAAAAAATAAAAAAATAAAAAAATAAAAAAGACTGGCTACGATACCAGTTTAAACACTTACCATTCTGCTTTTGAATCTAAAGTAATGGAAAGAGAAAGACATGATAAAGTCACCATGAAGTAAATCTCAAAAACTCACTAAAGTTATTTAATTGCAGTATAACAACCTGTGGATACAGAGTTATTTGACACAATATAAGAAGAAAACAAGCATGTTTGGGGTTTTGTATCTAAGGTGATTCTAATTGAACTGTTAACTTTTGTAATCCTATAACACCTTGTATAAGGATGCTGTACAGACATCACATCAAAACTAAGTGCCTAAAGGAAAATTATAGATGGCATAGGAGATTAAAGTAATACCATAAAATGAACGCAGTATTGAGTATCACGGCCACACTATAAATCCCCATGGGAATAGTCTAGAGTGTTTTTCTCGATGAAAGTCTGCTGTTTGTTATCTGTCTATAAATCTGTCATATAATCTTCAACTCACCCGATAACGTCTGTTCTCCCCGGCAAAGACAAGCCGCACTGGAGACACCAAGACGGCAATAAATGCCAGCGCGTTGCCAAGACGCATTTTAACATCTAGAGGAAATCCCTGAGAAATGGACATCCTCTTGTTGAAAACGTTAATGACAGCCCTGCATGTTGTGCCCTCGTTGGAACCATCGTCTCGTGATGCATCCGCTTGTCCAAGCACGGATCCGTGTCAACCGACCGTCATCAGCAGGTGGGCCGAGACACGGTGGGGGCACTAACAACGACAGCAACTGCTTGAGCGCAATAGAAACTGTGGGATTATGAATTAGGTCTACCAGGTTTACTGAATTACGAAATGTTGCCAAAACAACTAGAGGCGCCGGAGTGCTTCAATGTAGATGAATAACCGCGACAGCCCCCTCAGCTCCGCCCAGGGTTTCCAACTCTGTCTCAAAGAAAGTAGCCATTGGCTGCTCAGAAAGGACCGGCAGGGGGTTTGTTTTGTTTTCTTGAGGTAAATATCTAACTGCTTTTCACATATTTACAAGGTTGAGCCAGAAACAGAAGTTGTTGAGAACACGTCAAACTAACTATTTACCAAACCTCGTTATTAATGAATCAATACACATTTACCAGCCAAATGTCTGTCCACAAATAACACGTTCGCCTATGTTTCAAAGATTTGCTAGATTTGTTGCTAGTCTGGGGGTCTGAAAAGTGGCCAAATTGCCAACACTGGCTCCGCCTCTCACCCACGAGGAGCCGAAACCGGGCCGACTCACAAAGCATCATCACACCATCCAAAACGTTTTATTACTCTTGTGTTTAGACTCAACGAAAAATAATAAGCCTACAGGAACTTGTGTGTTCTGTGTGAGTTTATAGTGAGTTTATCGTGTCTTATGGCATTTTTTCTAAATCTATGGTGCCTATGGATTGTCTTTTGCAAGGATAACCATATTTATCCATTGCCAGAATCCTAAAGTTGGAAATTCACATGGACTTACATAACAACTTGGGCAAAGATTAAGTTGGGTAATCACAATGCCAAAAGATGGGGTGTCGCTCTCTTTACCTCTCTTTCTCGTGTATTTGGTATTGGTATAGACGTGATGCATTTCAACCACTAACTGTGCAGAGTTATGTGCCAATCAAGCTACCCTCACACCGTTATCTTTGGCAATGACGGGAAGTTTCAACGTTGCCTCTATCTCAGGTGGTTTAGGTCACTGAGCATGTCTGATCAGGCTCTGAGAGGAGTTGTGACTGTGAGTGTCTACCTTAGTTTAATTAACTGCTCTAGATGAATCCTTATCTATTATTTATTTAATATTTATTTTTAATGAACGTCTGTGGATCATACGTTTTTATTGTATGCATTTACTTTGTTAATGATCAGTAACGGTTAAAAAAAATAAAGATATTTTTGTTATCTAAACATCTGACCTTTTGTTTTTTTACCATATTGGAATCGAAACTCGGAATCGATAAGCAGAACCGGAACCGGAACCGGAATATACCCAACCCTAATCCTCATAGGTTGGAGGTGTCCGTTTCTTTCTTCTCATATGCACGCACACACATGCACACACACACACACACACACAAACACAAACACACGCAAAGCTGCCAGAAAGTCAGTTCACTGACAGTAAGTAAGTCCATATCTGGGTCATGGTTTTCCACTTGCAGGTGGTAAGGAGCAATTTGTCATTTTATTTTTCTACATCTGAAGACGACTTCCTCTTGACCCAAATACACACACTTCTCTGACTGGCTACATTCTCGCTTTAACACCAAGTCACTCACTTTTTTCCACCAACAATCTTGAAATATTTCAGACACTCCGTCCCCCTCAATCATCTGTGTATATTCCATAACAACTACAGATGTATTACAACTTCACTCACCATAGAGATACTGAAAATTATTGTGTGGGGACAGAAATCAGGTACACCTATGAATGGAAAGCTCAAAGTTACCCTGAAATGTGGCTTTGAATCAAGAAAAACATTGGTTTCAGCAACACCACAAGTTATCAACTAGATTCTGTCTCAACCACTGACTGATACTTATCTCTTGTTTCCACTCACTGCTGTACAGCACAGGAAACAAAGCATATTTGCCTTGATGAGTGCCACTTTAGCTGTAATTCTTTATACGGTGGGGAAATAAGTGTGGGAGAGCTGGGGTGGAGTGGGTGTTTTGATTAGGTGGGGGATCTTTATCGTGTATGGAAATACCAAACACGTTGGCAGGGAGATGAAATTCACACTTCATCATTAGAGACTATTTATCATCACAGCCCAATGTAGCAACTGATAATGAAATATCAGCATAAAATATATAAAAAAATATTTTATATATACATTTATATATAAAATAAATGTATTATTATAACATGTCAAAATGTGATAAAATGTCCCTCTAAATGGGCAAATTTAATAAAACCTGTTATTGTAATACATTGCTGGAAAATGTAATAAATCACATTACTACATTAACAAGAGAGAGATTATTACTACAGTGTAACATTTTTAACTGTCTGGACTCGTCTGGGTTTAGGGTCCTTAAGTAGCTACTGTAGGTTGTAGCTGGGACAGTGTGTGTGTGTGTTTAAAGGTTGTAGGACCTGTAGAACCAGTGTTAAGTGAGCCTGTGTTATAATGCATGTATCATGGAAGACTGCACAGGGCAGGAAACCTGCAGAACCAGAAGTACTGTGTATGTTACGGCACTGACTATCTCTACACTTATTGTTACACCCTCACAGTCAACTCTCCTGGGCCTTGAGACAGGAGACAGGAGACAGGGTTCCAGCATGCTACACACCCACCCACACAAACCCAGCATACTGTAGCAGTTCCCAGAGAAGCTCCATTGGTGCACACATGGTGACATTTCCTGTAAGCTAACTCCTCTAGGCATTAGTAAAAACAATCCAATTTAGGTATAATACACACACACACACACACACACACACACACACACACACACACACACACACACACACACACACACACACACACACACACACACACACACACACACACACACACACACACACACACACACACACACACACACACACACACACACACACACACACACACACACACACACACACACACACACACACACACACAAAGCAACTTACAAAGGTGATAGTTGACACTATGTGGGAATCGAACCCACGAACTTGAGACTGAGAGTCTCACACTCTGCCTACAGTTTAGAAAGTCCTGGCACTTGAATTTCAGCAATGTCTTTCCCATGTGCTGTTACAATATGTGAACGAGACAGAGAAAAGTAGAGTGTGACGTATGACTCATCATTTCTTTGAAGCAATAGACCGGGAACAATTTCTGATAAACACAAAGGGATTTTCCACGTAATGGCTTAATGCAATTACCAGCACCATTGACACACATTGACCACAGCCAAGAAGTGTAAAAAACTCAATTCTTTTTATTAAACTTCTATCTTTATGCAATCTGTATATATAAAAGTTCTAAAGCCATCGGCCTGAGACTAAGACAGACGTGTTTCAGTTAGTCCTCATTATTCGTTCACCAGCGGCCTGCGTGACACAGACGGACATTAACAAAAGTGTAAAAACAGGAGACGGGATGAACACTGTGTAGGATGGACAAAAGTACTGCACAATGTTGTCGCGTGTCGCTGGAGTGACTGTGGACCTTGTTAAGAAGAGTAAGTGGAATAAATAACAAGAAAGTTTGTTTGCTCACAGTTGACTGGGTGTGTGCAGTCAGACTTTGTGCTCTTCTGACAAGTGACTGGACACTAGCACCGGGTGAGGGTCGGGGGGGGGGGGGGGGGGGTCGGGGTGGTGGGGCAGAGGGAGGAAGGTTCACGTGAAGAAGACGTGCTGGAGCGACGGCATTTGCAGCCATACCCACAGTGTACGTGTTTGAATGTACAGTATATGCATTTCCCTGTTTGAATGTAGAACGACGTGTGTGAATGCATGTGTGTGTATGTGAGAATGACAGGGCGAGGCTGAGATCGCATGTATCCATCATAGTGTACTACGTTCGTTTCTTGTGTCTGTAGACCGTCATCTTGTTTTGTTCATAAACAAACCATATCGACCACATACAAGGAATATTCTTCAATCATATCATGATTCTGGACATAGTATCATTTTTTTCCCATTATCCATTATTAATACCCTCTTTTCAGTTCTCTTAAATACAATATTTTACATGTCAGATTAAATACGACTGTATGTGGCAAGGTGTGTGTGAGTGTGTGTGTTTGTGTGCACGTGTCTTGGGGCCTATGTAGTGCATGTGCTTCCCACTAGTTGCTACTGGCACTATTTCTTGTGTTCTGGGATGTCACTCGAGAGACATCCCACACACCACAACACCACCTGGAAAGAGCGACACAGGTTTGCGTCTGTGTGTGTGTGTGTTTGTTCAGTCACTGTCGCTGGTGTCACTGCTGGGGTCTCCCTGCACCTTGTTGCGGTGCTGCATGGCACGGTGGTAGGCCACCTGGACTGACTTGCGGATGTTGGACTTCCTGCCCTCCAGCATCTTCTCCTTGTCCAGCTCTTGGTCCACCCCCAGAGGCACCAGCTTGGAGCGTGGCAGCCACTGCCTGCATGCGCACACACACACACACACACACACACACACACACACACACACACACACACACACACACACACACACACACACACACACACACACACACACACACACACACACACACACACACACACACACACGCAAACACACAGTTAATTCAGTTCAATTTAAACTTTACTATGCCATGAGGTTAATTGGGATTGCAAACAGGGTCTGCAGTACAAACACACAATAAAAACATAATTAAAAAAAATAAAATAATAATAATTGAAACCAATATGCACAATGAAACACACAGGGCATCAGTTCAAAATGGTTGACCTCTGGGTGCCCTCTAAGGGGGTGACCAGGGCAGTCAAGAATGACACTGGCCTTTCTCACCATGTCTCTTAAAGATTTTATTTTATTTCAGAGTTATGAGCAAAAAGCAAAAAACACATCAAGCAGCAAAGAACACACTCGTGATCGTGCTGCACAACATGGCCTAAAACACAATGTGTTATTCCCCTACTCTATTCTCAAACCATGTCTGCCCTATTTCTGCTGAAGTGCAGTATGTATATTTGCAGTCTTGCACTTCAGTACAGAAAGCACAGTTTCCTTTGCACTTGTAGCGATACAGTGTTGTTTGTGTGCACACACACACACACACATCGGAAGCTATCTGTGCTTCACCTTGTGTTTTTACATTGCTTCACAATAAAAAAAGGAGAATCTAGTCAGACATGTCATGAAAAAAGAAGAGAGAACGAGACAAACAGCAGAGGGACGTGCAAAGACTGAGCGGGTGAAAAAGAGAACAGGCGAGATGAACCGGCGCACACTGACCAGGTTCTCTTGTTGTCGAAGAAGAGCACCAGGAACAGGTGCTCCCTGGCCTCCTGGGTCATCTGCTCCCCCAGCTTCAGCACATCCAAAGGGGGCACGGGGATGGGGACACCCCGGTGGAACACCCCCTCCCTGGGCATCTTAGGGTCAATGATCTACAGGCAGGAGGTGGCAAGGAGGGTTAGACCTACAGTTATCATTAATCTGGCAGGTGTCCAAGATACTGCATACTGGAGGCTAAATGGAACAATTATTTTATAAGAGGTCGACATTACAACGTGGTTTTAGTCTCACCAGAGCAGGATAGGAGGGATAGCCTCTACACTTGGCCCACACCAGGTCCAGAGCATCCAGAGAGGAGTAGTCGTCAGAGGTCATCCAGCATCCTGACCGGCCCCGGCTACGCACCACTGACAGCAACACAGGAACAGGAAGACACATTTATCAATCTCACTTCCAGCTAAATGAAGGTTCTGTGCATGTGATGCTGTGATAACTGCTTATGACAAGAAAAGAGAAGTGCGTCTTCTCTGGAAAAAGTAACAAATGGTATCAGCTGTCTTTTGACCTGGGTAACCCGATCAAACAGTCAAAACCATGAATGTTGAATGTTGTTCATGTCACGCTCTGTTATGACTAGCCACTCTTCCTTTGTGACTGTGGCTGGAGCTTATGCTGCATTCAGGTGACGTAGGAATATTTGTTGGAGCGACTTGACAGCTCAAAACGACTTGGATGTGTCAACTCATTCAAACTCCTATGAAGCAATCGAATGCCAAACCACCAACAACAACACAAGTAGTTGTGTCCTGCCCATTTATTCTATCACTGCACTGTCACAATGTTGAATGTACAGAAACACTGCCCCTTTTCTTTGTTTATTTGTTCATTTTTTGGTCGGGTGGAATGGAAGGTTTTCATATTTCCAGACATGGTGTAATCCTATCAAATTGTTGACCTGCTCAAAAGACACTGTAGCTTTCCTGTATTGGATTGCTATTGACATTTTGAGATTAATTTCTAAGATCACACCCAAGTAAAAAGAAATTGTGCATATAATGAAATGTGCATGTGCAGGCATGTGCTTACAGTGTGAAACACCTCGTGAGCCTCCAACTGAGTAAGAGTCATTTTCAGTGCCTGATGTCTCCTCACTGCTGTCCTCCTGGAAGGTTGAGCGAGAGAACGAGGTCTTGCCTCTGCCTTGCTTGGAGGGAGTAGTACTGAGAGAAAGGAGGGACAAGGCTCAGTGAACTGATCTTTACACAACAGGTCGCTTCAGACAATCTAATTGGTCAAAGATGCATTCCAACCATGCTGATAACTCCCAGCCCTGCTTTATTGGTAATTGATAATTCCTTTTAGGGTGTTATTTACTGTGATAATGGCTACTTGGGTGACGCAACCATTATTGCAACATCGTATCCATAATCACAGTAAAGAATGCCCTCTGGGGTACTGTTGCTCTGTTGAACTATTCAGTACGTATGTATGTATGTATGTATGTATGTATGTATGTATGTATGTATGTATGTATGTATGTATGTATGTATGTATGTACATGCTATTCACCTGGTCCTGTCGGAAGCTGCACTGCTGCTGCTACTTGTTGTAGACTCAGAGTCTGAGCTGGAGCGAGGGAAACTCCGCTCATTCCTGTACACGCGGAAGCTCTCTGTTACCGGCTGGTTTCCCCCATCAAAACCATTACTTGGCAAACCTGAGAAGACAATAGCAGAGACAGGGTGCAATCTCTTAGTACCCATGCATGTTTAAACAAGTAAATCGCATGTTGACGTTACCGTCTCTGTTGTACCTGGTAGCAGGTCGTCGTTCTCGCTGTCGCTCTCAGAGCTGGAGCTGCTGCGGGGGCTGCGGGGTCTCTTCCTCTGCCTGGGTGGTGACAGCAAGGGCAGCTGAGGGGGGCCGATAGGGCTGGGGCTCACCCCCGTCCCAGCGTAGCCGGCGTCCCGGTTCTTGGGGGGGCGGCCCGGCCTCTTGGGGGGTCCGGCTGTTTTGGGGATCTTCTTGGAGAAGAGGACGGAGGTCCGACGGCCCACCTCTGGAGTCAGGGCCGATGAGGACACGCTCAGATCTTGATGGAGAGTGAGTTCACATGAACATTAGCGCTTTATAGAGTTATGTCTGCCTTCAGCGTATCATGAAGATGGTACAACATTGCGGGGACTGTGTATGTATTATTAGAATCATTAAACTTCAATTCACTTCAATGTTACACAGACATGCTTTTACCCTGTGTCTTTTTTAATATATCAATATGTTACGTGGTTTTACTTTCCGTTTGTGTTTTCCTGTTAACCATCCTTTTCTTGTAGCACAAACTGCATTATAAATACGATGCATTATTATTATCCAACACTGACCCTTGCCACTAATCTCCTGGCTGCTGCTCTCTCCCCCCTCATCATGGCGCCCTGTAGAAGAAGGGTGGTGGGGGAGGGATGAACCACGGTCTCCTCCTCCCCCAGAGTCTCTGGCCCCCATACCAGAGCCTCCCTCCCGCTGGTGGGCCAATTTCCTCTTGATGACGGTCATCTCCTTCCTCAGGGCTTTGGCCCTGCGAGACTGACCAATGCTGTGCTTCCCTGAGCTGACCTCATCAAGACGCGCCTGCAAGAATCGCAGCTGCTCCTCCAACGGCAGCCGCCGCCGGTTCTCTGGCAGCAGCAGGTCTGTAAGGGGGGAGAGTTGTTAAACACCTTCAGAGAGAGACGAAGAGAAAGAAAATAATGGTACAGGAAAGTGTGTTAAAATATGATTGGAAACTTTTAATCGATCACAACAAAACATAAGACCCATTTTACCCCTGATATGAATGTCAAAAAAACAACTGCTATCCTTCTATTTCTCACTAGATTTTTTAAACCTGCATTTGATGGGTACTTTTGAGCCTGTAGGCAATCAAATCCAATACATTTGAGAACCTGCAGACGCCCTGAATTTGTTGCCAAATGTTATGGGATAGAAAACATTAACATATTTCACTATGGTCCAAAAAAGTATTTAGATTTGTTGCTGGACGCTTTTGATAAATAAATTCACCAGAGGGGTCAGAAAAGTTGCTAAATCACCAGGTTGGTGTTTTTAGCTTAACAAGCAACACAGTCCAGTCTACACAACCAACCAGGAGAGTGCTGCTGTTTCTTCTGCTGAGTGAATCACCAAACTCAAATCTCTGCCATCTGCTGGTCAGGTGGCCTCATTGTGCCAAGAATAAATATGTTTTTCTTGTTGTTTTTTTTTGAGGCTTCGGTGGCTGCCAATAATGTCTGTCTGCAGGGCACACCCTGGGAGACACCTGGTGAATAAGGCAGGTCACTTACCGTCTTCATTGGAAGACAATGGCCGGTCTCTTTCTCTCTCTCTTTCTCTCTCCCTGTCTCGTTCTCGTTCCCGCTCTCGCTCTCGCTCCCTCTCTCTGTCTCTCTCTCGCTCTCTCTCTCGGTCATGCTGGCTGTCAGGGCTCGGCTCTCTGGGGAGGTGCATGCCCGCCTCGTAGTCTAAGCCGATCCGCTCAGCCTGGCGCCGGGCCGTCCTCATGACGGTCCCGCCCAGATCTCGGAGCTTCAGGGCAGCGCGGTAGAAGACTGTGTCCTTGGCATTGTACTTGAGGCAATTATTGACAATGAGGCCAAAATCGGACTCAAAGGCCTCAAATGTGAGGTAGCGATGGGACTCCAGCAGGTTCCACATGGTCTGGAAGTCCATGGGAGTGTCAATGTGGTCTAGGTAGTCTGGCACCTGGAGAGTGGGGTAGAGAAACAGGGAGAGGAGTGACTTGTGGTTTCAAATGACCATTTGTATTGATACAGTGAATCTTGAGTACAGATGTGATTGTGTAGAAGTCAGACAGAATAAGGCTATGGTTCAACTTGTCGTTTCAATGAAACTTTTATCATCCGATCACACAAAGACACATTAAGTGACCAAAGTGGTCAGACATGCATTGTGATTGGAATTCTACAAAGTATGGACGCAATCCACCCTCAATGCTCATATAAGCAATGTAAAGAGATGTAAAGAGATGTAAAGAGATGTAAAGAGATGTAAAGAGATGTAAAGAGATGTAAAGAGATGTAAAGGGAGAGCGGGAAAAATATATGGAGACACTGATTTCAATAAATGCAGCTGCAGGAGGCAGACAGCAGCCATTTTCAGGTCAAGTGTGGATATGCAGCTTATATATCTTCGGAATAAGATTTTTTAAAAATCACGTTGAAATGACAAGTGGAACCATAATTAAAGTGAATATGCATACCTCGTGAGTGTGTGTGTGTGCGCACACGTACGCATGCACATACCTCTGCCAGGGGTACAGGCTCAGTGAAAAAGTTGCTGGTGTCTGTTTCCTGTAACTGCTCCAACGTACTCCTCAACAGCACCAGGAAGGGAGTCAGCTGCATCTCTAGCGCCATCTGCTGCACTTTAATCTGAACACACACACACACACACACACACACACACACGCACACACGCACACACGCACACTTTGTTTAAGACAATAAGCAAACACACCTGCTCAGTATGGGACTGAGGAGTCTGTGCAACTGTAACTGCGTGTGTGTGTGTGTGTGTGTGTGTGTGTGTGTGTGTGTGTGAAAAAAGGCTGTGGGACCTGTAGAACCAGTGTAAGTGAGCCTGTGCTATAATGCATGTGTGTACTTAAAAAGTAATGAAATACACAGTTCCCGCCTGTCTCTGCCCAGGAGAAAGAAGACATGGTGGAGGAGTGGGGGGGAGCCTGTGGTTTGGGCCTGCTGAAATGATATCTGCAATGTTGAATTTATGTGCAGTACTGGTCGGTTTCACCGCATAAATGTCATACAAATATGATTAAAGCTCAAAAAATGTGATTTATTGTTGATTATCTCCTTAAATTAAGTGCTTTTAACAAACAGGTTTGTCGCAAATTGCTTTACAGAAACCAAAGGACACAAATACAGATAAAAACAAGGTCAATAAATCAAAGGATTAATCGAAGGAGACAGAACACATACATCACAAACTGCCAGAGCTTGGCCGTGTGTGTGTGTGTGTGTGTGTGTGTGTGTGTGTGTGTGTGTGTGTACCTGCACACTTGTGTGTGAGTGCATATGAGAGTACCGGGCAACACCAGGTATGTCTGCAGTGAGTAGTGAGTTGGTTTTGATTCTTATTAGCATCATAAATGCATCTCATGTATGTGTCTCACCGTCTCCCTCTTGAGTTTTTCCCTCTTGCGGATGAGCTCCACCAGTAGCCTGGCTCTCTCCAGGTCATGCCTCAGCCTCTGCCATGCCTTCAGCTGCTCCTTCAAAGCAGACTGCTTCTCCTCACCGTCCCTCTGAAGCACCAACAAGCACATACACACATGTCTATGTTAGACAATGAGATGAGACGATCACAGTAACACGTACTCAAATGAATTGCTACGTAGTCATCTTTTTTTGCCAAACAGTTACACGGGTTACCGAAGGAAGCTGTGATGTGGGCTGCGGTGGGATCTGGTCAGCGTTGCGTTGTGACTGCAGGTGGGTCTGGAGCCGGCGCAGCAGAGGGACACCGTTGCGACTCTGCCTCTTCAAGGTCCAGTAGCTGTGCAATCGTTGCATAAACTGGCTCTTCCTGGGTACCGTCAAGTTACTGGTGATTTTACTCAGCCTAGAGAATAACAGAGACTAATGTTACTCTGGTACTTTGACTGATCCCTGTAGGGAAATCCTGTCTTCATTTGGCCCCTCTCTCCCAGGAAGATCAGAGCGCTGGGTTCTCTACAGAACAGCACCACTGAAGGTAGCCAGCCCATATGCATCAGGGTGCTCTTCCCGTCCTTACCTTAAACGTATTACTTGTATATATGTAGATATGCCTGCCATCCATCCATCCATCCATCCATCCATCCATCCATCTACAGAACTGTATAAGCAAATTTGTTCAGCACCTTGAGCTGTAAAGCACATACCAGTTTGACAGGTAGTGTATGGTATGCATACCTGTGGGGGGGTATACAGGGCACAGACACCACTGGTGCAGCAGCTCTCTTCTCAGCTAAGATCTTCCTGGCTCTCTTCATCTTCAGCCTAGACTTGGCCTTCGCCCTCTTGGCTCGTTCAGAGCTCCAGCCCTTGGAGTCGTCATCGTGGCTGATAGTGGGCTCATCGTCCTCCTCTAGCTCTCCCTCGCTGTGGGAGGACCCCATGCTGGCCCCTCCTACGCCTCCTAGGGGCCGGGCTGAGCCCGGGGGTGTGTGGATGTCACAGTAGGCTGTCTTGCGGACGCTAAAGGAGGTGCCATTGGCCCCGGTCTCTCTGACAGGCTCCATCTTCATATAGAGACCCGCCTGCTGGGCACAGGTGACGTGGAAGGCTGTGTAACAGTTGGCCTTGTGACACTGGATGCAGGCGCCCGAGCCGCGCTGCTTGCAGATGTAGCAGGTGAGCTTCCAACGTGCAGGAGGGATGTGCTCGATGCTGTCAATGGGTTCCAGGAACACTGTGTTGGCAAAGCAGACCTGAGGGAAGACAACACAATACAGTTCAGTGCAATACTTTACACCAAAGGGACAGTTGAGTAAGGAGATGAGAGACTGCACATCTGCACATCTGTTTTGCACATCTGTCACGTATGCATCTTTTACCATCAACTCAACTCAGCTGCATATAACATATCTATGACACCTGCGCTGCAACCACCTATGCCAATGCTGCTGTACTGGAACGGTTCATGTTTAGTCTACTGTAGGTCCTGTCTGCCCTATATGTGAGGTCCTGTTACATTTTGTCCTGTACCTCGTGTCAATCCTATTGTATAATGTCTTCTATGTCTTGTAATGTGTATTTATTGAATTAACCAAGTCAAATTCCTTTCTTCTTTGATTCCTTGGTGAATTAAAGTGATCCTTAAGTAAAGCAGACTCATACAGAAGGCTTCATGCAGCACAGAAATGAAGAATACTGCAGAATGCACAGCAGCTCAGTCCTTACAGAATACCTAGTTGATTTTGTAGCTCTACTCAAACATGCATGTGGTGTATATATATATTCACCTCTGGTATCCACAGGGCACACACCACGTGCGCCCAGCGCGCGTCGTCTGTCTGTTTGAAAGCTCCTCCCTTGTTGGGGCAGAGGGCGCAGTCCACAGCTCGGCTGGGCGACTGCAGGCAGCGGCGGCATAGCCACTGGCCCTCCGGGATGTAGGGTACACCGTAGCACTCCTGGTGTACTGCCAGGTTACACATATCACAGAATAGGATCACGTTGCTGTTCTGACACTCTCCATCGTTACAGATGCAGCAGACGGCATCCTCATCGATCAGAGTGCTGGGGTCCGCCTGAAAAGAGGATGATGGAGGAGTGGACAGGGGGATGAATTCCTTAAATACTCAAATATCATTTTGCCCTCAGTCTCTACTATCCAAGTTCAATGAGTGTATCAGGTACCTTATTGTGGCTCTCAAAGTAGGACTCCTTTTCTAGGCGGTCCATGAGATACTCAAAGACCTCCTGAGGGATGGGTGTCACACCGTCACTGCGGCGCTTGTCGTTCATGATGTCGAGCCAGATGTAGTCCTCCTCATCGATGTCATACTCCACCTCCTCATCCAGCTCCTCCACCGACTTATCGATGTACCTGAGGCCCAGAGTTGGAAAGGAGAGGCAAATGTGTCAATGTGACTCTATATGAACCACCTGCGGGGAAAAGCAACATGGGTAAATGAGAGTAAATGATGGACACCAACCTCAGCTTTCCAGAGGAAGAAAGGAAGTAACACTGACACTAAACAGAATGCAGAACCTGACATCAAAGTCATTTCACATTACATGCACAACATTGAGCTGGTAAACTGCAAACAAACTGGTGAATGACTGTATCTGTATACTGCTATCGGTACTACGTTATCACCCAACCTGTCTTTGCTCAACCATATTTCTCATGTGCTATAAAAAGCCATGATGCTGCCTCTGTTCACAGCTGAACATTCATACATGCTGCTACTGAGAGGAAGTATGTTCTGCAGCAGGCTTGACATCCTTTACATTAGACATGAGGTTGTGTAAGACCTTGTAGAAAGTGACTAAGCATGGCACCACTGTACTGTGCTCATGTTCCAACACCATGTTACCCAGACAAATCCCTCCTGCCTGCTATGTACTTATCAATAAAGGGCTTCTAATTCTCAATGCAGACCTGTAGTAAGATGAGGGTCGTGGAGGTGCATCAGGTCTCTCTTGGTCCAGTTCTCTGAACACCGCTTCAGGAAGCTTGACTGCAGGCCCAGAAGGAGCGCTGTGGTGATGGGACGAGCCCTCCTTCTTCTTCTCCTTACTCTTATGTTTCCCAGACTTTGGAGTGGCTTTGCCCCCATTAGCAGCTGGGGTGTCTGGTCGGTCCTTGCCGTTGCCTCCTGCCTCGCTGCCTCCCGCGCCGCTGTCTCCGCCGTTACACGCCCCTCCCCCACCGCCACCAGTACCAGAGGATGGAGGGTCCTCTGCCTCACTGTCTTCCTCTGACACCACAACAATGTTGTCAAAGATGCTAATGCGGTGGATGCGTCCTTGAATTTCCAGCTCCACCATGCGCTGTGCCTGGGCATAGGTCATTGTCTCTCTGCTTGGGGAGTTAGAGTGCTCTGACTGGTTGGGACTGCCAGGGGTGTTCCCCCCTTGCCCTGGCCCACCTCCCTTACCTACACCCCCACCGCCACCCCCATCCCCATCCCCCAACAGTGACACGCGAGGAGGCCGGCCCTTCCTCTTCTTCTGTGGCATGCTCTGTGCAGGAGTTGGGTTCTCGTGGTCATAGTGGTAGAGATGATACTCAATGCCACTGTAGCTCTTGTAGACCTTACGACAGGTCTCCACGGGGCACTCATACGGGGGCTTGGTAGCCCGCAGATTGTGACAAAACGTCTTTACGTCAAAGTCCAGCCCCATTGTGCCAAGGGCCACTGCTGGGACAGATGCTGTTCGAGTTTACATCTGAAACACAGGATGAAATGAAAAGGAGGCCCATGGAAGATTCAAACGCAGGGATTTCATTCTTGTTTCAATGTATTCAAAATACAGTCAACCAGTTAGATAATAGCTACTCTCATTATGAACTGTAGCCAAATCCTGCCTGCACCTTGTGCACCTGTTTTGTTGCAGTCACGTGATCGTGAAACTAATTTTTTCCCATGGCAACCACATCTATGGTCTCTATTTAGTCAGTAACAGGTGTTGGCTAATATAATGTTAGTGTTACTATTGTTCCTAGTTGCACTTTCCCTCTGTTATTGTTGCCGTGTGATTAGCTACACACGTTATAGCCTACCTGGCAATACATTTATGCTGATTTTGAAACTTTTAAAATGGAAAATTAAAATAATTCCAAACCTAGCCAACGGACTAAATCCAGTTGCATCTGGCTAACGTTAGCTTTAGCGCTGGCTGCTTCCTCTCTAGAAACAATGAAACATACCAGCCGGAGACTGTTAGCTAGCAAGCTAACGACAGCTAGCAAACAACAACACCGACTCACTTTCCAAATAGCAAATAGAGAAAATATGATTTCGCTAGATAATGTTACCTAGCTAACCATCGCATTTTAATCTTTATCGACGAGTGCTCTGCTCTGATCAATTTTGATATCCAGTTCCATTCAGTACGGCAGCTTTTATTCGCGTGCTAAAACCCAGCTAGTTAACGCATTCATAGGATATATACACAAGCTTAGAGGAAGATGTTACATCGAGCCTTTGAACATTGTAAAAATCGTAATAGCACAGAGGGAGTTCACAAGTTACATACAGTGTAGCCTTAACTGTGGGTGATCATTCAGGCTGCTACAGTGTTTCCCTCCACAATGACCTCACCCTGTGAATACCAGATACTAACAGCTAAATGACAGTACAACGTATATCTAACTTGATACCACACTAGGAGGCCATGGAGGATGTACGATTATTTACTTACTCAATAAAGGTCGATCCACCAAATAATAGTCTTTCCGTTTACGAGATATAAACAGATTTACAATGCTATGTGGTATATGAAAATAAGGTGGCTTGTTTTGAGTGATGCCCTCCATACTTTCATGCTTTCTGGGCTCGTTGCTCAATATTTCAACAAGAAATGGGTTACGACGGAATACAAAAATCATAGAAAGAATCATAGCATTCAAATAGTAAAAATGTGACCCAACTCTGTGCACCATGAGTCTTCTACCATTTAGCGATCTAGATTATAAACACTTACTACTCCGCGTTGCTCAAGACTGCGTGCTGCGAAACCTCACACCAGATCGGAAGCGTTGCAGATCAATTTTAATGAAGCAAATAATCCAGATGAGATTACTGGAATAGTAGATATAGTGAAAATGTTTAAAAACCAATAAAAATTTCCAATGATTTTATTGTGATGGGAATAATGCAGGAACTCAGCCGAACAAAAGGGGCAACCATTGCTGTACGCCATAGACGCGTGTTGACACATTCGCCAGACAAAACAGGATCTATTTCTCGCCTCTGAGATTAAAATTGGGTCTGTGTTCGTTTTAATCATAATTTAGTTATAATATAAAAGCGATTACGTTCGACACGCATGTAAAGTAATTCCCTTTGCATTTCAACAGACAAAATATTTTCCCTCGTTATTTTCTTTTCCATGTGACGAATCTGTGGCTTTGGTTCACATACACCATGGCTGAAACGAGTGAGTGAATATTTTTAGTTTATTGGTATGCATAATATGAGGTATGATGATAACGCCAAGTCTTGTTAAGGTGCACGTCAGAATTAACACTATTATGCGCATCCGCTATTTCCGAAAACACTTATGTCACTCGATTGCAGAGTCGAGAACACTATTTTACAGTATACCTGTCAAGTTGAATGTAGTTAGTCAGGAAGCTACTCTGTTAAAACATTTGATATGCCAAATGTACTTACGGCTCAGACTGTTTTATACATGTCTGCCAAACAGGCAAAAATACATTTCCAAATACCTGATCTATAATTAATACCATGGTACAGAACCTGTGCGACTTGATGTAAAATATGCTTCTGTGCAGATATCCCGAAGAGATTAAAACGTAAGTAAAAGGAAAAAAAACAACTCAAACATGCCATCAAGCACAAAATAATGTTTATTTCTCTCTCAACATGTACAGTCTGTGATTAGAGTGCAGCTAACAGGGTTGGGTTGGGTAATGCAGTGGGAAATCCAGCAGGCAGAAGCAATCCCACACAGAGGTTAAATGCAAGCTTTTGACAATCAGAGCATATTCACCAGGGGGCGATGTTGTTCAGACAGAAGTGAGATGACAACAGATCGGTCAATATTGTGCCTTGTCTGTGCATTTCGTTCATCTGTTTGAACACTGCATCCAAATGAATATGCCAACAGTAGTTATTCCCTCATCTGCTCACCACGAGTTAGCAGAGAGGGAGGTGGAGCAAAAGATACCAAATACAACAAGTGACAGAGAACAGAAATCTCTTACTACTGGAAGTATTTCACCAAAGCAGAACTCTCTGCATAATATCCTATAAAAGTCCAATTCAAACAGAATTGATGGAATAATATACATAGAAGCAACCCCCCCCCCACCTCCCCTAAACAGTCAAACAAACAAAATGTACAAATATAAATTACAAGAAAACTGTACAATTCACAGCTTGGCAGGATCAGGGTGCTGCAACCTTTCATAGGTGTTGTGAAGAAGTGAAATTTCTAACCACAGTAGCTTTAACTTTTATCTCTGCTTTGTGGAACACATGAACAATTGGCCATGCTTGTCACTGATCAAAAGTATGAGGGAAGCCCACTATATACAGTGTTGGAAACTCCTTAACACAGGTAAGAACTGGGGGAGAACATATGTTGTGCAAATCTCCCACATCAAGTATTATCTAAATTTTTCAATATATTGATTAGAATAATGAAAAAAAACAAAAAAAAACATTAAAACAAAAACAAGGCCGTCATCAAAAGCTACTTGGGAAAATAATACATAATTCAAAATTTCAACAAGGCCATAACACTGCTTCATGAGAAGAATGAATTTTCAGAAGGTTTTTCCTTGGGGTGATTCTAAAGTACCGTCTTACATGAATATAATGTTCATCTGTACAGTGGAACCACTAAGAATAGCAGCATCAAAATCAAGCTTTAAACATCAAATAATGTCAACACTTGAGAATTAAATTATGATTGCGCAAACAATTTCATACAGTATATGCTGAATAATAGGAGGGCCAAGTTGAAAAGCAAATATTTAGCAGTAGTGAATTCAGTTTGCTTGGTGATTTGTAACTTCTGTTCAACTTTGCAGCTAGCTCCCGTTGCACACATCAGGGATAAGGCTTGTGGCGAGGCCACGATCAAAGCTTTGTTGAGGGGTTAAATTGCACTTTTAAGCCTCAAAAACGTTTCACATGTTCATTGCTACATTCTGATCAGAACACGACCAGAGGCATATATAAAGAACTATGTACAGTATATATGGCTCTGGACACGTCTTCCCTCAGAGCACAAAGCCACAACACTGCCAACTCTGCTGTCCAACTCTTCTGCTGTCCTATCAAAAAGAGGCTGTGTCCGACTGAACCACGTGACCTGATAAGAGTGGGTTTTGGCTGCTGGCTTGGTTAGATTTTTTTTTTCCTTCTCTCTCTCACCAGTCTTACATTAACCATTTGTTTCCAAGGCAACTGTACATCTCACCACTATGGCGTTTCATCTGTCACAGGGGTGGAAAGTAAACACGATTTAAAACTTCATTTTATTATTTAAATAAGAGCATATACTGTGTTAATAGTGCAGTACTACAAGGGCATTCATATGTAAACCAACAACAAAAGTGTCTGCAATGCATTAGAAATGAAGCAGCACTCAAGCCACCATCAAATAAAATCACTTGGATGCGGACATGCTTAGTTTCACTGAAAAAGCTATGTTCAAGGCACTACATTCCTTCAGGTATCTTCATCATAAATACTTCCCCCTCATCTCAACCACTGTGTTTGGATTCTAATGTAGTGTTTAAAGTGGACATAAATCAAGAGAAAGGCAAAAATCAATGAGAAAATGGTGGTAATGAAGGATATGGTGAAACATCTTATTGTGACCGCTGACATGTCTAGTATGGCTGTGAGTTTAGTCAAGACCAAAGCCAAAAGCATTAGGTACTCAGACACACATATTTAACATATATACTATACACACACACACACACATACATACACACACAGTTAACTATAGCTATATGTAATGTAGAAAGGAGTTAAACACTCACACTGTATTATTTACAAGCTAAGATTATTTACACATATAGCTCTGGTGTAGCAGCTGATCACAGAGCCAGAGCATTGTGGAGCTGGACTATCCTGCCTGTAGACACCAAGGAGATTGGGGGGCTGGGCTGGGTCACCCTAAAGGCGAACTAGAGTCGGTGGGTTAGGTAGTCCTGGTGGTGTTGGGACAGGAGCCACTCTCAGGTTTGTGCATGACCAGGGGGTACGCCTGTACCCCTGGGTTTGCTATTGTGGCATAGGGCATCACTGCTGCAGCACCAAGCAGGCCCACGGGACCAATGGACCCCACAGGGCTGGGCATGCCAGGCCACTGCTGGGTGTAAAGAGGACCAGGCACCACCCCACCATAGGAGCCCACTTGCAAAAGGTACCCAGGAGAGAGCATTGTAGAAGAGTTGGGACTTAGGGCTGTGGGCATACCAGGGCCTAAAGCAGCAGTCAGCGGGCAGGAAAGAGGCAGCTTGAACTTGTTGGGAGCAACAGAGCATCTCACCTGGAACAAGAAGGGAAGTTTAAAAATGGGACCAAACTGCAAATCCTACGTCGTAATTACTCAAATGGCATGGATCTTAGCACATCTCAAAGATGGAACCCAAATCTCTTCTCTCCCTGAATATGCTTCTCCATGCCAGATACCTCATGTGTGGCGGCTCCCACGGGTGGGGCTCTGCCTTCCAGGTCCTGCCGGCGTCTCTGCTGTTTGATCTGGTTTAGGGAGGGCCGTGGTTGATGGGCTGCTGCTAGAGTCTCCTTTGTCCAGTCATCTACCAGTTTGTGAAGGTCATCGGTGAATGTGCCTTTCTTGTTGTTGCTGTTGTTGGTCTGGACCTGAGCTAGCCCCGTGATTGGCTGAGGAGATGGGGAGGGCGTGGCTACGGGGAGTGACGGCTGTGTCTGATTGGAGGCAGTTTGAGCTGTGGCGGCGCCGTGAGAGGACCCTGAAAAAGAGAAAGGTCTTTAAACGCGGCCCCGTTCAACATTCCCAGCGAATCAATTGGCTGCTGTATGGCCACAGTAAGTTAAGGCACTTTTACCACAATGAACCAACAAAACCATCAGCTTCATCTTTCCTAGAAAATCCTTTAAGTCAGCTTTCAGTAGGAACAGTGTAAATGGTTTTGAGATGAGATTAGTAGTATATAGATATAACTTAATTTTATTACAATTAAACATGCTGATTTTGCCAACCAAGCAGCCAAAGGATTACAGACTGTCAACGGTCAGGAAATACTTTACACAAATGGATAGTTTGATATGCAAGCAACCACAATATTCAACATTCATGACATGTAGGCACACCGCCATGCATAACAAGAACAAAAGTAAATAGATGTAATACTGTGACGTTTCCTTGTATTTTGATAAGAATATCCACATTTTCAACCAAAACTGCCACATTTTTTAAACGTCAAAAGAATACATCAATAATAAAAAGGTGCCCATGCAAACATAAAGAGGACACAAAGAGTGAAGACAGTAAGAAAGACAGAGAGTAAGAAAGTAAATGAGATAGTTACTACTACTGCGCTCTTTGCCTAGACATAGTCGTTTCAGAGTGGACCCTATAAAGGTAAAACAGCACAAGACAGAAACAGTTAGGCCAGGACACACTGCACACCACAGGTCTGTGGACAAGCTGCTTCAAAGCCACACACAGCTATCAAATCAACCGAGGAGAGAGAAAGGAGGAAAGGAGGACAAGGGGGTTTAAAATCAGTGAGTAGGAACGGGAAGGTGAAAGAGCCTAGGTGAGCTTTAAATTGTGCAGTCATTCCAAAAGGTGACAAATAGAAAATGTACCTGACAGAAAGGCCTGGAACAGAGAGAGAACCCTGAGCCCTTGCTTTGTTATGTTGCTTGTGAAGTTAGCAATGGTTTTGGAGGAGACTGGTCCACAGTAAGGTGGGGCAGGTCAGTAGTTTGGGAAGGAAGCTCCACTCAAAGATATTCGTCTCAAAATAGTCGAATCCTAGTGACCGTGTCCTGTTGGAGATCCTCATTATGAGGTCTACTGTCTTGTAAATTAACTTAAATTGTATTGAAACTTAAACTGAAATAGTGTTAACATTTTATTCTACAATGCTGTCTTTATTGAAATATATTATAAAGTGGTCACAATCAGCTTAATCACGTTGACAATGCTTAATTATTAGTTTCATAGGATTTAATATGGATTGTTTATCCTGCATGGCCACATAAAGGCCCATTAGTTGGCAGGGGAAGCCCATAATAGGATAATATTGTTCTAAGAGGGAGACTGGAGCTTGGATTAAATACATTAAAAAAAAATATTTAAAAAAATCGTTCTCTTCTAGCACAGCATTTGTCGAAGTGAAAATGCCTGTGAAACAAAATATGAAACAAACTAAAAAAAAAACAAAAAAACTGAAAGAGCACACTGATACTAGCCGGAACACATCAGAGTCAGCACTTGTGAGAAACATGCAGGAAACAGAGGAGAGGTGGAAGAAGAAAAAGTAGTAATATTGATGATACAGCCCTTTATATGGCGGAGCAAGTCTCCATCAGTGCCCTGCCTGGCGCCTGCACCATGCACGTCTTCCCCATCCAAACATGAGGGACAGAGAGAGCTCTCCTCTACCACAGCAAAGGGCCTGGCCTATCAGGGAAGGGGTGGTGGCTTTCTCTGTGTTAGTATACAGAGGATGTCTGACTTGGGCAAAGGGCCTCGACTTGGAAGACATTATACAATCAAAATAAATTGTGGATGAAAACACATACCAAATAAATAGGGTACAAAGGCTTTGGTGCTCTCAAACATACCCACACTTGTACACTCAGGCACACAGTCTTGGTCCAGTTCTGACCTCTGGCCCATGTTTGGAGAAGACTAGCCTTACCCCATAAACAGTGTGCTTGTGGGGTCCGCAGGTTAAAGCCAGAAGCAGTGCACAAAGCATTTGTATAGGGGGACATTCACCCCACAAAACACAAGCTTTGAGGGAAGGGGCAAGAGATAGGAACACAAAATGGGTGACGTATGTCAGGGGCAGGGGTCTGTGAGGAGGGCAAGGAAGAAGATCTAGTATATCAAAATAAAATAAAAATAAAAACTTGGCTGAGAGAAAAGAGAAACAGTTGAAATAAAGAGAAGATGGAAATGAGTGAAGGGAAATAGAAAAGAACAAATACAAACAGATGGACAGAGACACGGGTCCACTGAGGAATCTAGTGCGCGGTTTGCTACTAGATTTATAGGTGACTCTCTCTGACGTTTGGTGGTAAACCGTCCAGCCTGTAAAAATGAATATAAGAGGGAAGAAGAGAAGAAACAAGAGAGACACTTCTGTAAAAGTGCATAGAGACTGGGATGAGAAACCCCCATCATTAACAGCAGCAGCAAAGGATACTAAGAGACAGATGGTCTACACCAGGAGAGAACACTATGCGTGTATTGACTACTGGGATGGGTTAGCACTAAGCTAGTGCCACTTCTGCTTTCCACAATCCGACAGATGCTACCAACCTGATAAATAACTTAAATTTACAAATGTCTACGTCTGATGTGTCCCTATAATGTATCTGGATGAAACAAAACTCTTTTCATTTGGTTTTATGAAATGGCCACCCATTCAGACAATGTATGAGTTAGTAGTATAGGCTGTTAGCGATGTAAAATAGTATTAATGTTAGTGAATCTTATGTAGCCTCGAGTGGTTATAGATATGAAGTGTACAGTTATTCAGTTAAACGCGTTTCTATTTGTCTGGAATCTTGTTGTCCATGTGCATAAGCATGAACTTTGATATGGGTGTTAATGTGTTTATATGGGTGTACATAACATGCGCCATCTATAAATCTGTGCAGTGTGTGTGTGTGTGTATGTGTGCGCATGTACTTATATTGTGTACCTTGACCAGGGCCTGTTTGGGTGGTCATGCCATCACCGTGTAGCCCAGTGTAGATGTTTTCTGAGGAGAAGGAGCCCTTCAGGGAGCAGGGCTGTTGGGTCTGGACCAGCTCAGGGGTGGCGCTGGGCTGGGTGCTGGAGCTGGTGCTGCTGCTGGAGTGGGCAGAGCCATCTGACAGAACTGAACTTTTAGCCGGGGAACCGGATGAGCTGGCAGCACTCTCACCTTGGTCGAAAAATATATGAGAGGATGAGTCAATGAGTGAATCATCTTGTGAATCACACTCTCCCACACTCTTACACCGTTCCCCACTGTGACTAAATATGTCTCCTAAGTCAGTCACACTCTGGATAACAACTTCACCTCCCCCCCCGCAACACACACACTTCTCACCAGCAGTGGTGTTGAGATTGTTTTTGAGCTGCTGCACCATGGGATTCAGCAGTTTGCCAGCCTTCAGCTTGTGTTTGCTGGCCCTGCGCCTGCGGCCGCTGGGGGGTGCCGCGTGGAGTAGACCTACACTGGGGGGCAGAGTTTTACCCAGCTCCTTGTATAGACCCTCAATCTCACTCCTCTGGAACGACTGCAGCTCAGAGATCTCCTTCATGTGTCTGATGAAAAGTTAAAGGAAGAGGGTAGGGGTTAAGCACAGACTCTATTAAAGTGTATCCCATTCCTCTCTGGTCATTCACAGGCTGCTAAGTCTCTAATGTCTTTCAAGCATTCCCTCAGTATTTCACAAGCCTATCATTACATCAGCTATGACAATCAGAAGCTTTTGAATCAGAAAGCTGTTTGTATCCACACAACTGACACAAGGTGTTTTATCTCAACGTGGTCACCGGCAGCTATCACCCCTAGCAGCTGTGTAGTAGTGACACTCCCAGTCTCTTCATAGAGTTTCAGGCTTTCTGAGAGACACAAGTTAACTTTCTTGGCACCATACATACACTTCTTTATTACTGCTGTGTGTTATGTCTGTGGGCCTGGAGGTGGCCATTTTGGATATAACTGAATATATTTATGGTCATCAATCCTTGTAATCCTGTAACCCTGATGAAAGCAAGTGCACCCAAATGCTGACAGACAATGCTTTGTTCTCGAATGTACTATGTACTATCAACGGTAGTACGCAGTCTTACTAGAGAGACTTTTCTCACTTTGTGTATATCGACTGCTGGTTAGTTACACCAAATTAACGACATCGACATACCTGTAAATTGTTCAAATACCCAATGAGTAGTATTATGTTGGAGCAAAGTAGCATCCATAGCTGCAGCTATGGATGCTACTTTGCCTCACACAGTGTGTGTGTGCCATGCCTTGGGCTGCAACATGCCCAGGCAGCATTATTCTCTGCCAGCTCATGTAATCACGGTGCACAGTTTATCCTAACATAACAAGCAGAGTTAGAAGAGCAGATAACACGGAGACTGACTGAGCTGTGTGACCAGTGCCTGCACCTCACCAGATGTGCTGATCAAGCAGCAGGGAGAGCCCTGAGAGCCATGATCACCCAAGAAAGGCAGCAACCTCTCAGGCTGATAAGGAGAGGCACAATATCATCGACCGCTGTTGTCACCAGGCAAAAGCAGTGCAGGGAGTAGAAAAGGAAGGGGGAGTCCTTAGGCTGTGCCTACCAAGAGAGGACACAAGCTGAGGTCCAGGCTGTAACACAGCCAGTCAGTGGCATGGTTCCCCAGTGCCCTAGGCAGCAAGCTACTTATACCACCACCCTGAGCCAGCCATGTCAAGGGATATAGGCGCCCCTTTGCTGTCACGCTCCCTTGTCCTCAAGGCAGGGGGGATGGATTGTGTCTGTTCCTGGGGTTGCGGGCCCTGAAAAAACACCTAAGGGCATCAAGAAAGCTGACACGTTGCCCTGTTGTGTTTTGTGTGCCCAGGCGATTGGTTCCTTTGACCTGAAGAAGACATCATTCATCTAGCCACATACATCAACGACTGCCTCTTAGCTGCAGGGTCGAGAGAGAGCATGGTATAACATACCGGGGTACTCAGAGTATCTGAAAGCCCCAGGCTTCAGAATGAACCTGAAAAAGAGCACACTGACTCAAAGTCAGTTTGCCTCCTTCATAGGGCTGCCCTGAAGTCTTTCATTCAAAACCCACCTGTCAGTGTTTTGAGCCTGGCCTTGTTCTGCAGGGGAAGGAAGATTCCTTTAAAAATATGACTCAGACTGCTATGAACGATAGCATCAGCCATCAAGGAAGGTAATAAAACGGATGCATTTCTGATGGGCCAGCCACAAGGGGAGCTCTGTGAATGTATGGGGTTCATAAATTGCCTGGAATTCATAGTGGTGTCCTTGGCGTTAAAACATTTTCTCCCTTATGTAAAAGGACTTTCATGTCCTTAATAGGTCTGACAACACTACCATTGTGTGGCGCAGTCTACACCTCCTTATAATCTCAGGAGTCTCACTAAGAGCCACCTCCATGCCCGTACATCCCCAGTACGGGAATCTAGAGAGATCAGACTGCACTGCCGAATCTATAGTAATTATAGAGACTATAGTAATTATACTTAGTGACAGTGACCTTATAACACTTGTATCCAATTGTGGTTGAGTGCATATCTGTGTAGGTCGCTTACTTTTCTCTCAGTTTCTGCAGCTCCTTCCTCATGTCTGCATCTTCAAACTCAGAGTCATTGTCACTGCTGATATAGGATGAGTGGACATGTCCTGCAGAAGGTGAAGGGGCATGACCATTCATCGCCACGGGCTGTCGGCTTGGCGAATCAGAGCTCTGCACACTACTGCTGCGGCCTGAGCGTCGCAGGAAAGCCACTGCCCTCTTCATGAGGTCACTTCCGCTGTGCTCAGAGAGGGCATGGGCCGGGGGAGGGGGGTGGGCTGGAGGAGGGGCCAAGCTGCTGCTGTCCTCATCTGCCGAGTCAGAGTAGAGGTGGGAGGAGTGGTGGTGATGGGTTGGGGTGTCAATAGTCTGAGCCCGGGGGATATGGGACGGGGTGACATCAGGGCTGGAGGAAGGGGTGCCCTGGTAGAAGTTTGGTGGGGCAGAGTAACGGTTACTACTGTGGGGTTTGGGGGTTTCTACAGTCTCATCGTCAGCTGCAGTTGTCACAGAGAACCTGCCCATAGCCACATAGCCCTGCTCTCTCCTGCATGGGCCCTGGGTCTGGGTGTGAGGCCCACCAGAACCACTGGAGGGTGCTGGGGAACTGCAAGTGCTGCGGCTCTTCCTGCTGTTCTCCAAACAACAAATGACATCCGGAGGAGTGGGGATGATCTGGGAAGGAAGCAAAGACTACATTCATAACATTACAGTGCTTAAATATGATAATAATGTAGTTTCAGCAACTAATGCAATTCATTTAAACAACGGACAGAACACAGGACAAAGTATGACATAAGTTATGACTTATGTAATGTAATTACATTTGGTCAAATCTAGTTTTTATTGAACTGATTTGTGCATGTAGAGTTTTGAGACTGGAATCTTACTTGAAAACGGCTGGAGCTGGCAGCCACATCTCTTCTGTTCATTACCCTGTTAGAGCCTTAAGGTTTGGAAAGGAGAACTTGTCAGAAAATTCTCAAACTTTTATACAGTAGTCATTAACATGGGCGTCATCAAAATGTGACTAATACACAGCTTTTTGTTGCCTACCTGCCACTGCAGAGTCACTTAGTGCACCCACACCATCTGTACGCTCAGGAATTTGAGGCTGAGAGAGAGAGTTGTAAGTCAGATAGTCTGCTCAAGCTAGCCATTATCCTCTCCTGACCTCAGCTCTGTCTCAGCAAGTCATCCCCTGACTCTTTTTTAGGTATCATACAAGCGCACACACACACACAAACTATCAAGCTGCCAGAGGAGGAAATCATGATGGAGCATCTGGCTGACAGCAGTCATTTTGTTACCATCCCCTTTCTCCTAAACACAGTACTAGTGTTGCTCATTACGGCCAACAGTCAAATCAATAGCACCTTGCAGAGAAAGGATTCAATGATGCGGCTATTAACTTACATCCTGGTCAATGTCACTCACTCTCACTCACACACACAATTTGTACCAGAGGCTCTCCCTTCTTCCTGGCGAGTGCTCCCTCAGTGTTCTGGCTGTCCAAGACTGGTGGTAAGCTGACCCCGTCTGTGCTGGAAGCCTGGGGGTCGGAGGCAGTGCTGGAGGGTTGGGAGGGCGTGTGCTCCTGGTACAGCAGGTTTCTCAGCTTCTCATCCAAGGTCTTGATGGTGCGGTCAACAAATTCCACCCTTCGGGGCCCCTCACTATCTGACTCCCCTGGCACCCCACCCCCAGGTTGCTGCTGGCTTGAGTGCTGGGAGGCCTGATGTGCTGGACTCTGGGGCTGGGAGGTCACTGTCCCAGGCTGCATGGGTGTGGCATAGGGCTGCTGCAGGACCACTGGCTGATGGAAGTCAAGATGAGAGGCTGGGTCTCCAGTAGGACTGGCCTTCTGATTGGGCTGATTAGTTTGAGAGGAGGCTGAGCCACTAGCTGCTCCTTTATGACCGGCATTCACATCCAGAGACACAGGTGGCACAATAGCACAGCATGGGATGTCCGTTACCATAGAGACAGCGGAGATGCAAGGCTCTTCCACAGGAAGGGAGTCGTGACGGCTGACAACAGCAGTGGCAGGAGCATGTTTGGCAATACAGGGCTGAGACTGTTGGACTCGGGTTTTGCCCACGTTTGGGTCCTGAGGTTGCACCAAGGTCTGAGCTGCAGGGGGGAGAGAGGATGATGGGCCTTTGGAGGATAGAGGTGCAACTGGGGCAGACACTGCAGTAATGTTGCTTTCAGACTCTGGAAAAAACAACATCAGAGTTAATTAGGAGGAGAAAAGATTGGGAGTTTAATGCCATGCCAATGCCATGAAGACAGGGTGGGTTGGGTCCTGTGGGTGCCAGAGTGTTACATCATCACTTGTCTTCCCCCCATCAGGCTCTGTCAGTTACAGTATAAAACCTGCCCTTCATTTCTGTCTAGAGCCACTGCAGCAGCACTCTTACATAACAGCCCCACAGCTCAACCGCACATACACTCTAATGCATGCATAGCAAACCAATATGACGTAAGCTATTACATCTATTTAAGCTGAAAACACTCCAACTGACAGAGAAAGCAAATCTCCATATCTAAAATATTCTGTACGTATGTGTGTGCAGCATACCCTTGGTTATGGAGGTGTGAGATGTAGTCTTCTCCCTGTCTGGTGTGGGCGTCTCAGCCACAGGGCAGATGATAAACCAGCGTTTGCCAGTGTGGAGGACTGTCAAGGACAGAGAGAGACAAACTCATAAATCCATATCTACTATTATATCAATTGAGGAGAAGCGAGAAAAAGTGATAACAGTGCCTCGTGAGACCTCATTTATCAAATCCCCCTCACCACAACAGGCCTCTAAAGAATGCAAATCGACAGGAGGGCAGCTCTGGGGAGCTCAAGCCTTACCATTTTGCTGGTATACCAGCTGTGGGGTGTTGGGTGTAGTGGCCTTCAAACCCTGAAGAAAAGGAGTTCAGCAATTATGATATAGTTTGATGTATGTGTATCAAATTAATAGACAACATTTAAAAGGGTTCCCCAAACAGCCACAGAGTTTGATCTTAGAGAGAAAATTCAGTTAGATGAAAGTGTAACATCAGCAGGAATGGTATTTTTGGCAGTGCTTCTTGGCAGCATTACATGCAAAGTCATCTTTAGAGTGCCGTCAGGATGATGTATCAAAGATTCCTGGCCAGAATCCGCCAATCTCAACTATTATTTGCCAACAATTCCTCTCTCACCTCCATCCCCAGTGTGCCAGCTCCTTCGCTCTGCTGAGGACTGCCTCCCTGATCAGAGCTCCTCTCCCCCTCAGTGTTCTCACTCAGCATGTCCTCAGCCTTGTCCACAATGTCCTTCAGCTGCTCAATGAACACTTCTTTCTCCAGTGGTAGGATGAAATCATTCTCCACCTGAGAGAGATGAATGGAGAAAGAGGAGACAAAACATCAACATCATACGATTTGCTGCCAAGTGAAGGTGGATGAGGCCTTTGAATACAACAACCCCCTACCCGCAGCCCCCACAAATGAACTGAGGGTGGACAACAAAGGACAAACACTTTTGTATCATACAATGAGATCAATGATTAAAATGAAAGATATATTATATAAATATAATTTAAGAGTAGCAACTCTTGAGTATTGAAAGTTTCAATTACTTTGCTTCACATTGTTTCCCAGTATTCACGTAGGGCCACCTATTTCATACATGAAAAGTTGGTGGAGAAATTATGCTTGGAAATATTCATCCATCTATAAATATGAACCCCAATATGAATTGGTCGGGATTGGAAGAGAGAGAAGGAGCGGGAGAGAGAGAGAGAGAGAGAGAGATTTTTTGCTGCATTGCAGTAGAGAACAGCAACACTGGGAGTTTCTGAGAGCATCTCAGGCAGTGCATAGCTCAGAGCATACTTCTGAATGACTTTATAAATTGATTGAAGTGGTAATGATTCAGTCTCCTTTCCAACCATACCATGTAAGTAGCAATCTCCTCCGGTGCATCTCCATCCAGGTCAAACTTGAAAGTGACCATCTTATGGTTGTGGGTTTCCAGCTGACATTCTACCATCTTATCCCCTGTGTTACACACCTGCACCAAGAAAAACAGGATAAACACTATTAGCGTTTTTGATCATAGGCTGTGAGAAATTAGTTTTCTTTTTCAATATATCCTGGCTACCCACATTGAGCATGCTGAGCTTTGGCCTGCTGATCTTCTCCTGCCGAGAGCGCGTGCGTGTGGACTTGCGGTGGTGTTTGCGGGCCTTCCCCTCGCCTTTACCTCCATGTGTCCCTTCGTAACCATCACTCATCTCCTTTCCTGAGGTGGCGTCTGAGTTGACACTGGTTTTGGGAAGGAAGGGCAATTTTATAGACCAGTGCAAGTATTGCTTTATTCATGAATACCTTGGAGAACGCCACAGTTAAGTGGAATAAGTGGTTCAAAATGTTTAATTCTGGCCTTTAATCAGTGTCTGAATGAGACCAAAGACTACTAGCAGGTGTGCTCCGTACTTATCAAAAAGTAACAAAGAACAAATGTGCACGTGTTCATAAACTGCCTGTGCATATCCAAATAAAGACGGGTGGACTAAGGGAGAGAGTAAATGAGGTGTAAGATGGGAGTCTTTATGTAGTTGAAAAGCATGTAACAGCATGTAAAAGGACCAGCTGCATCTGCAGTCATACACAGCAATAAACCTTTACACATCCAAACCAGAATTTTACAACAAAGTACAATACATAATTAACAATTATAAGTAACAGTAATTACTGACATAGAGCAAGACATGCAGTAAGAAGTAAACTATAAATGTAGGTGTAACATGTGGTATCAATATTACAGAACAATATTATTTGTAGTTTATTTGTAGAGATGCAGCTGTAGTGGGTGACTGAGGATGTAATTGTTCAGCGTATTGGTGTGGCTACTGAATCATTAATAGAGTAAACAATTGAACTCTCAACAATTGAATTATCAAGTCTGAAAAAACTGTTTCAACAAAAGTTCTTAAATGTCAACTTTCATGTTGATAGTTTCAGCCCTCATTAGGTCTGAATGTGATGACACCTGAGAGCTGGCTGAGATTACCTTCAACCAATATGTATTTATTTATTTTTAAGAATCACACCTACAGAACAACCACACCAGCAAAGACTTGGCTAAGGAGAGATGAGCTAGTACCTGTCATAGCTCTGTCCTCCTGTCTGCTTCTCTGCAGCTTGATCCTGCAGAGAGAATTAATTATTGAGAGTGTAAAAAGTATCAGGTATTTCGTTTTGAGAGATTAGGTTGTGTCAAAAACTACAGAAATGGGGGAAGAGAGGGAGGGGAAGTGGAGTGACATGTGGGTGTACTGGTGGCTTTGCACAACAAGAGGCAGTAGGCAATGAGGTGTGAGGACGGAAAAAGGTGTGGAAGTTATGTGTCCATACCTCGAGGTTGGTCTCTGTTGGACCCTGACCCATGGCCCCTGTGAGAGTACTGGGCTGTTTCTGCGGAGTCAGGTTGGAGCTGACAGGGCCAGACGATGCTCTCTGAGCGTCAGAGGGCTGCAGCACTGGAATCTGGCTCTGGGCCTGATGCTGAGCCTGGGCCTGGAGGGGTAGCTGGCATTGGTTCAGACTGTGGTCCAGCTGGGCAGAAGCAGTGGCTGTGCCAGTGTCCGGCCCACTCTGTACAGTTGGGGAGAAGACTGCAGGCTGGGCGAGCTGGGCAGAGGAGACAGGCTCTGAATGGCTGAGCTGGGTCTGCTGTTCAATCTGTTAAAAAGATAAATTAATACTATTTTTGATATTACCATGGGAGCTTCTGATTACTCCAGAAAGAATTTCAGATATTTCATCACATATTAGGCTGCTGTGCTTTTTCTTGATATGAATTCTGCGTTATTTTGCACATTTAATCTAGATTATTTCATTGAGCTGTAGCTCATGATGGCACCCACCAGAGAAGAATTTCACAAGCAGTAACTCACAAGCAGCACAACTTTGCAGTAAACAAACATTTGGGATATGTGTGAAATACAGCACAACCCATAACAGCTCTGTTTTTCTTTGGTGAAGTGACCCTTTAACATGAAGAAACAAACACAATCTGACATGGTTATCAACTAAAAGTTATCAACACACACACTCCAATTCACACCTTCTTGGTAAACACATACATTGCACTGCAGCCATCATAATTACCTGTCTCAGAGGCTGAGTACTGGAGGTTGTGGGAAGGTGTGCGTTCTGGGGCAGGGTAGGGTGTGAGTGTATGGGTTGTGTGGTTAGGGCTTCCACATATGCAGGCTGTTGGTGAGAGGCTTCAGGTTTAATACTCTGGTGCTGTGGGGATGTGGGCCCTGCCATACCTAAGCGGGTTGTGGGTGAAGGCATGAGGGATACTGGGATGGGCGGGGCTAAAACACTTTCTATGTGCAAAGGGGAAAGGGGGGAGACAGAGGGGCTTACAGGGAGAGCCTGGCCAGGAGAGAGGAAGATAGGAGCGAGAGAGGAGGAGGTTGAGGTGAGGTAGGGCTGGGGAACAGAGCAGGAGTGAGGGTAGGAGGATTCACAGTCAGTCACAGCAGTCATCACTTGGATTGTGGGATACTGTGAGGGGAACTGAGGAAAAGGACAAAGCAGAAATAAATAGGGGAAAATCAAATAACGCAAGCAAACTAGGTTAAACACAGGAGAATGATGCATCAACATAGCCCGCTTCAAGTCTACATTCTGATCGATCTGTAAACACAATCCAAATAGACCAGAAATACTTCTGCTGAGACACCCAATGAAAACATCAGATACAAGAAAAAATAAATTGTATTATCAGAGCAATTGATTTGCAAACGCAATGAGAGTAAGACTGTGATGATACCTGGGATGGGTGTGCTGGTGGTAGAGAGGTGGAAACCTGCAGTGGTTGGAGCTGCTGATGGGCAGGGGCTTGAGCCAATGGCTGTTGAGGAGGCAGGACCTGGGCTGACACACTGGAAGCTGATTGGTTGAGATTCTGCCCATGACTCTGTCCATCTTGTCCAAGCTGCGAAATGCTGTGGCCAGCAGAAAGATTCTGCTGAAGATATAGAGGGAGAACACAAGGAGGAGAGGGGAAAAAAGAGAGGGAGAGAGTTGGATGATGGCAGGGATTCTGGTTTCAGCTTAGGAAATCTGCTTTTTCTGCCATTGACCCAGATCAGAATGGCTCACATTTTCCATCCTGTCCCCAAGCCTGGAACCAGTCAGCATCTGCTGTACATACCTCTGAACCACAGAACAGACACAGAACAGGCCTGGGGGGCTGGCGGATGCAGCGGATAAAACCACTGTTATTATTTTCATTACAGTTTAGATTATCTCTCTGTTGGCCAGTGACTGAGGAAATTCCTGTTTATTGGGCTGTTCATTTTGTCATTCACCTACTGTACCCCAACACAGCTGCTTCTCATTAAGTGACACCAAAACAAAAACAACAGACAGCCCAATTGGAGTAGTACCAAAACTAATAGCAGCATTGCCATAAATGTTAATTTGCATTATTTTCTGTCCCTTCAACATTACTGAGCCCTATAGTGATAAAGTGTGTTGAGGAAGGGTGTTCTACCTGATTCAGGACAGCTGCGATGTAGAGATAAGGTTGGAACTGATGGGAAATGAAAACAGAGCAGGGTCAGAGCAGGGTCAGAGCAGGGAAAACAAATGTAAAACTCAAACAGCATACAGCTAACCCCAGTTAGCTGCATGCTAACTAGTTAAATTATATGCTTCCATCAACACTATACACCAGAGGTTAGCAGTAGGCGGCCCGCGGGCCATGCCTTTCAGATGTGTTCAGTTGCCCCTATCCTTCACCTGCATCGTATTGAAGAGGTCAGCCGATAGAGTTACATCTGTATGTCCGCCTAGCTGTGGGTTCCCTGTGCGTCATCAAGGATTCCTATCACCAGCACCCTTGACCCCCATTAACACATACCTCACAATAGCCTACTGATCACACGAGTAGCTTCTTAAATTCAATGTCTTCTTTGAAAATTTGCCTCTACTTATGTTCTGGCCCGCCATCTAATAACTTAAAAAATTTACTAGCCGACCCCTGCTCACCTGTTGGGCTATGGGTACAGCCTGGCTATGCTGGGCAGAGGCTGGAAGGATCTGGGGTGTCACTCCTTGATTAGCCCCTAGGTAGGGCTGCCCTGCTGCAGCAGACTGGGCAGGGGTGTACTGGCTTTGAGCTGGAGCAGTCTGTTGCTGTAGTATATTGAGGGCAGTGGGTGCATAGCTCTGAGAAGCAGCATCAGATTGACCTACAGCAGGGTAACTCTGCTGAGTGGGCATGACTGTGGGTTGGGATACCTGCTGGCTCTGTTGTGGAACTGGAGTCTGCATGGCATGCTGACTGTATTGTTGTTGTAGTAGTATTGGGGCATGTTGTTGAATAGACGACTGAAGACTCTGAGATTGGAGGGTAGGCTGTTGTGCCATTAGTTGTTGTTGTATGGCTTGCGCAGTTTGCTGGCTATGCTGGTCGAATAATTGAGGTTGAATATGAGCCTGCCCAGCTTGCTGCGTTTGTTGTATATTGGATTGAGCCATTTGCTGTAAAGGTTGTTGGTGCTGTTGTTGAATAGGTATCTGTTGGCTGTAATGTTCTGGTGTGGAGGAGTTCTGACCAAGCTGCTGACTAGGCAGCTTGACTGTGGCTTGGACTTGCTGGGGTGCCCTGGGAGCCAGGGTAGGGAGACACTGAGCAGCGGCCGCCAGTGTTGGGGCTACAGATGCAACAGGGTAGTTTGGTGTCGGCTGCTGTGTTGGCATCATGGCTGCTGCTGCAGTCTGCTGCTGAGTTGGAGCAGGGAACCCTGGTCCAGGCTGAGATTGCTGTTGAGTTGGAGCCACATAGGTCTGACAAGCTTGCTGAACTTGCATGGGAGCTAATGAAGAGCTTGCTGCTGTTGTTGTCTGCTGCTGTGGTTGAGTTGGTGCTTGGTAGCTCTGTGCAACTTGATGTGGCACAGTAGATGCTGAAAGACTCGCTGCAGCTTGGGTCTGTTGCAGACTTGGAGCTATGTAGCTGGCTGCAGTGACTGCATGCTGACTGTTGGCTGCACAGAGATTGGCTGGACCCAGAGCTGAAGCACTGGGTTGGCCAGCATGTGGAGCAGTGGGGTAGTTGTGTCCATGCTGGAGATACTGAGGAGAGGTGTGCAGGGCTGGGCTGGGCGAAGGAAGGCCTTGGAGAAAAGGTTGGTTCTGCTGCCCTGCAGGACTTGCCTAAGCAGACAGGAGAGAGATTTATGTCAGACCACATTAGACCCTTGTGTATTCCATTGGTCCAAGATACAATCGACAAAGATGTCAATATAATGAGGATGAAGGATAAAAAATAAGTTTGCAACATTTTTCTGAACAATGAGCAGGCGGTGACAGGTGTGCACTAAAATAGGGACACAAGGGAGCGAAGGGATGGGGGAGATTGGACAGCCACCACTCCTTCCACCAGAAGCCATCTGTCCATCAGATGAGTATCAAGGGAAGTGTACAAGCCGGGCCAGGGAGACAGACAGCTGTTGCATTGGGTAAGTGAAGCAGAAAGAGAAAATGTTAAGATCTGGGCTGGTACTAGAAGGGACTGGTTAAGGTTAGTCAACAGGGAATGTGGTCTGCTAGAGGTAGCCCTAGTGTCCCCAACAGGACCAGGCTTAGTCCACTGATTCTTAAGAAGACAGTCAGCTCTGGAGGCCTATGCAGGCAGCAAGATGCAGACAGATCAAACCAGCTCCATGCAGAACAGTGTTGCACCTCCTACAAGCTGGGAGAAATCAGTTATACAGCTGTTGGCCCCAGACAGAAACTAGAGGGACTTGTCTGCAGTGTGACCTACCACTCCCAAAGCCCTGGTGACTTGCTGCTCTCCAGAACAGTAACTGGCCCTGCGGTCCAGGTAGGGCTTGTACTCCCCAACCAGATTGCCACTCAGGGGGTGACTCTTCAGGCTGTTGTCTCCATAGCTGCAGGCAGGCCTGTGGGCAGCTGGAGGCCAGAGCAGGGGGGGTTGGTTGGGCGTGCCATTAGAAGGAGCGGTTTTGCGGCTGATTATGTTGAACAAGGACTTCTGTAGCAGCAAGAAGTCTGAGCAGTCATTTGAACCTTTCAGCCCTCCAGAACCCAAAGTGGTCATTTTTCCACCAGAGGAGTGGTGGTGTCTAAGAGCACACCCGCAGTAGTGTGTTGGCATGACAGAAGGGTGGCAGTGGCCCCCTACTCGTGACCTCAGAACCAACAAAGAGAGGCAGGCCTGGCACATGTGGCTTCTATGCAAAGCATGATGGTGATGATGATGTTGAGAGTTTAGACTGAGAAGACTGCTGAGGTCAGAGTGTCTGCGTCCACCTAGCACAGGCAGTGCTGGCTTCCCACGGGTGGCCTCCGATGATGGCTCCATGCAAGTGTCGCTATGGCGACGAGGCTCTGAGGGTGAGAGCTCAGGGGAGACTTGCAGCACAGGCAAAGCACTCTGGGAGGGGAACCCATCCTCAGCCTCAGAGTGGAGCTCAGTGGGGCTGAGCGCTAACTGATTCTCTGATGCTGTGGGGATGGGACTGATTGATCTTTTGTTCTGGGATTGGACAAAGGCATGGATTTGAGCAATGTGACTGGCCCTATGAGTGTCAATAACAGGGGCACTTCCTCTCCGTGCTGCAGCTCCCATCTGAGCTCTGAACTCTGGGCTTAGGGCTGCCTGCCAGACTTCACCCTTCTCACAGGAGTGAGGTCGCTCTGTGGCCAAACAGGGACCACTGCTCTGGCACTGATCAAAGAGCAAACCAAAAGCAAAAACACGTTACTCAATGGCACACAACATACAAACATAAACACAGAAAAAAAACATAACTACAGGATGAAATGAAGATGAATAGGAGGATTGTGAACAAATTTCACTGAGTGTTTGCATGCTTGTAAGGACATGTGTCAGTGCACATGTGAACCTATGTAAAATACATGTTTATGTTAATGAGGACTGATCTGCACATGTGCAATATGTGTACATGTATGGTAATGATCCTGTGTGTGCACATTATTTATATCTGTGTGTAGATGCAGCACTTGAGTGCTGGGTTCTGTAATAATGTAATGTTAATAAATCTTAATGTACACGGGCCACTTGGGTGTGTGTGCTGCTCCCGGTACAGACCTGCTGTGTTGCCATGGTGATGGGCTCCAGCAGAGACTGGTAGAGGACACTCTGCTGGCTGCTGTGGGAGTCTGAGTACACAGTGGAACCCATGCCACTGTCAAATGTGCTGTCTGCTGCAGAGAAACAGGGGGGTACTTATCATACACACAAGACAACAAAGACACAAACAAGGTTAAAGATCAACATCCATGTGTCCCTAAGTGCAAGGGAATGTCTTACATGTCACTGAGGTGGCACTGGCTGGTAAGTTACACAGCCTGTTGTGCTGGTCTACCTCTGGCTCCTCTGGTTCCAGCAGAGGGGGCTGTCCTACATGCGTAGCCACAGTGGAAGTGCCCTGAGCTGGGGTGGTCTGGACCCCGAGTCCCCCTTCACTCTGGTCCATAGGAACTGCGGCAGACACAGTTCTTTCTCTTCTCCATTTGATCAGTGCCACACGGTCCCTAATCGACTTTCCCACCGTCTTTGCATCACTCTCATGGAAGAAGCCAGACTCCACCTGACAAAGAAAAAGGAAGAGCATGATTTCCAGGATATTTTTAGTTTTGAGCACATGAGAGGAGAGGGAGCATTAAAGGTAGAGTGTGACAGTGTGAGGGAGAAAGAGAGCAAGAAAAAGAAGGAATAGAAAATCTATTTTAGGGCTATCAGAGGAGCAGGGAACTATTCCCTCTGTCAGCAGCTTGGTTCGCAACAAGCTGGCTAGGCTTCCTCTGGTAATGACGATGCATATGAAGACTGGATGCATAGCAGATGCCAAAGAATAACACAAAATACACACAACAAAAAACATAACATAAAGCCAATTATTGTGAATTTATCAGCACAAGATTATGGTGCTTATGGTAAAGAGGTTATTACTGTGCATATTGAGACTAACAGTGCTAAGATAAAATGTGTTCATTCACTATGCACAGAATGCATATGTAAAATATACACAGCATAAAATACAACCTAAATGAGAAACCAAAGTAATGAGGCATTGTTAGCACAAGAACCAGAGTGCATGACCGGAGACAGGAGACCCATCTATGAAGATAAACTGAATCTCCCAGGTTGCCTGTCCGTTGGGAAATGTGTCATCAGAGTAGAAGAGGGGTTATTCGACATGGGGGCATGCTGACCATGCAATCCCATTGAGCTGTTGGTCAACATGTCTGCTCTCATCCCCAAGGCAATCGTTACAGGGAGGCCTTACATTTGTTCGCAGCTTTACTGCCTGGTAAAGGCCAAGACAGCACAAACAAATGGGGAGAGAGAGCATGTGGGGAGGGAAAGGGAGAGAGCAGGTCGATTTTATACAAACAATTAAGTTGTAGCCTATAAAGAAGAACTAACACAGCTAGTTGACTAGCTAGCTCCCATGGCACACTGTTCAAAACATCACTGTAAAAAGATGCCCACCGACCATCTCTGACTGCACCCCCAATCAGAGCAGTCTGAAGGAGCTGAAAGCAGGTTATCTCACTCTGTAGGACAAATCAATTGGTTGAGTATCACTAAATACTGCTATGCTTTCACAATGGTAGGGAGAGCTTGGACAAGTGACAGAAGGGATAAATACACTTCACACCTCTGAAAATCTTTCACTCCTTTATTCTCCTACACAAAGTGCAGACACCTAAATAGGTGCTCCTGTGTCCTGATACAATAGATGGGCCTAAACTTAATCTGTATGCAAGCAACTCTCTGGATTTTTAAAAGAAATAAATAGTTTGCATGGGGTCATTTTGAACACTCCTGGCAGGAGGAAAGTCATCCTTCCTGTTTTATTCTAGCTTCGTCTTACCCAAAGTTTGAACTCTTAAAGATTTCTGCTAACGTGCAGCAATCTCATTTTCTCAAAGAAGCAAGTGTTTAAAGCCTTTAAGGCCATCTAAGAAGAAAGAACCATCAGTGTTAGATAAGTCATATAAAGGGCTTGAGGTCTGTATTTTTGTGGGCCCAGATAGGTCGGCATCTTCTAGACCAGGCCTTTATCACAGGGCTTGAGAATGCCTTATCTGATAATAGTCATTGGAGAAAAACATGCAAACGAGGAAAAAATAAATAAAACTGCAATCATGAGATTCCTGGAAGTGCGCAGTTATCACTGGCAATCAGCATGTGGGCGCATTCCCCAATGATGAGATTTGGGCAGTGTTGTCAGTTGGCTCACGCTATCGCTATGCCAGGAAGACTCCACACAGATCTTTGATAAACGGTTTACCTAGCATGGCTTAAACTAAGATTTCAATTGTTGAACCTAAAATTATGTGTATGCCCAAACGTCTATCCATCTGTGGACCTGATCTATCCATGTATCCATCAATTCTTCTAACTATACCTTTAATCATTCACTCACCATCTCTTGTGCCACACCCTCAGGGACCTCCTTCTCCAGGTCAAACGTGAACTCAATGGCTCCACTCTCCTTGTACTTTCCCTTTAGCTTTTTGGGGTCCTCCACCCACAGCTTGAGGGCTATTGAGGCCTTTTTCCCATCATCCTCTTCAGCTAGCTCCACTCTCACACCTGTGTCCTCAGCAAAGAAGGCATGGTTCAACAGGTCCTTGATAGAGTACCTAAGGGAAAGAACAGATCAAACTCATTTTTGCAGATAGCCTTAGTATTAGTGTGGTTTGCTGTCGTTTGATCTTTTGATACTGAAGGGACATCTTGTCCTCCATCTGATCCAATAATTTCATCATACAGGGATGTAAAACAAAGAGCCCGGGAAAGCACCAATTTTCTTGATGTTTCAGCCCTGCAGAGCCATTAAAAAAAAGGCAAACTCCTTACCTATGAATACACCTCTATGATTACTACCTTTTCCTGCCAGGGCAAAAGCACACAGTGAACTCAATCATCTTTCAGTAAGAAAAAAAAGGCTGTTTTTAAAGGGCTATTTTCCCTGTTTAAACCAACTCATTATTACGTGGAGGACACCCTGCAGATATGGAGGGAGATTGCTTTGGTGCCGACAGTTGGGCTCTCAGCAGCACAGCATTGAAGCGGGGGTGAATGAGACAAGGCATGAAGGATGAGAGGGCACCTTGTGGGGCCTACAGGCTGGACACTGGACAGTGATGGGGACAGTCACTCACCGCTCTTCTTTCTTTTGGCAGATACACTCTCCAATAATCTCCTTTATTTCAGGATCCATGACCTTGTTGTAGCTAGCTGGCTTCACCCCCTGAGGAAAGGGAAATGAAAACACAATGAGAAAATACTGTGTGGTTGAGGAAGTAATGACAAGGGAAAAACAAAAGAAAGGATGGTGGTAAATCATGCCTGGAATATTGCTCAAAATATAGTGGGCTTCTTGGTAGAACTAACTTTTCTTAGCTCAGCGCTGTGACATTCCAAACTCTTTACGAAGTTGTTGTTTTTTTTTTAGCTAAAACATTGTGCTCAGTTATTCCCTCCATGGTGGTGCATTTCCAGTGGTGTTAACATAACAGATGTCAGATCATGATTTTTTTATTTTTTATTTTTTAAATAGACACTTTCTTCACCCAAGGAATAAAAATAAGGTTCCTATGGACCGATGCATTCCTACCAACTGTGATAGGCTAAATGCTGCATGTACTCAGGGAGCAGTATACAGCTACCAGGGTTTCTCTTTGATCAATCTCCTATTAATACACTGCAGTGGTCCCTCCAGAGCACTCGGATATGCATACAGTAACAACAGAGAGTACAGTATCCAGAGACAGCTGCTTTGATGCATACTGGCCAGCCATATGGGGAAGAGTGCTTCTCTTCTTTAACAACAGGTGTAAGAGTCACCTCTCAGATTGCAACCCTGCCATGTCTCAAGAGTGGAAAATCAATGTCAAAGTATATCATGACTTTAGACACCCCCTAATCTAAAGACAGTTTGCAGTATGCTTAGCTGAAAAAAGTCCTACCTAGCTGAAATAAACAAAACAAATCTTTTACTCTAACAAGCTGCATTTCCACAATTAAAAACTAGCCAGACTACTATGTGATGACATGTGATCAAGCAACATCATAGGAATGCTAAATGACTAAATTTAGTCATGTAGTATTTAAAAAAAAATCTTAATATGCCCTGTGTTACAGGCTAACCAAGCTTTCCTTGAATTATTGAAAAATGTATGCATGCATGCACACACGAGTCACAAGACGTACATCACATTTCCCCTGCACACATTGTGGCAGTCATATGGGCCTAATACCTTTACACTCATACTCATGACCACTACCACTAATAACTAAGTAATATAAAGTTATTAGTATTCTCAAGAGAGTTGTTATTGTACAATTAATGCAGGCCATAATATTGTCACACAGCTGATCAGATCAGAAGTGCTTTTATTAAAATGTTTGTTTTGGAATAGAATTCTTAAAATGTACACCATTGCCAATCTATACCCATTTTGGAAATATGTCATTTCCTCAAGTTAATTATTCAATATGTCAAAAATCTAGAGGATCCAGTTGGTTATCAGTTTGTCAACCAGGGAGTTAAAGCAAAAATCCACCCTAAAACACTTCAACTCTTAAAAAAGCTACTGGCGATGTACCTTTTATTTCTGGGTCCATTTTGTTGTTTGCCGGTGTATTTTTCATATTCCCGTCATTAATTGGCGTAGACGTGACATCACGTCAAGATATTTCCAGCGCAGCTACAATGGAGTTTAATGGGAGAAAAATTTAACGATCTAAAACATCTACGGTAAACGTCAGGTTTTGGTGTCAGTCACACATGTTCAAAGAACAAGGGATTCTTTCTAGACTCACCATTGTTCAACGACTAAGAAGAGGAAGAGAGACCAATTTATCCACCAACACTAGCCTCAATAGCCTACAATGCAGTGACAAGAGATATTACATTTTGCATAAGGGGCACGACTCTCCCTTTTATCTGAAACAGCTAGCGATACCGCAATTGGTCTAGCCACATTCATGTAAAACCCAAAGCTGATGCTGCAGTCACATCATGTGACAGTTACCGTAAATCCGTGCTTCCCACTAGTAAAAAAAACGTAAATCAATGTAAATCAACCTCCTAGTGGTAATTCCAAATAGGAAATTTGGGAACTTTCAAAGGTTCCGATATGTTCCGATGTTTGTCAAACATGCTGCCATGAATCTAAGTCCACACTCCAAGGTAGTAATTATAATAATTACTAGTTATATTCACACTAGTACACTTCTGCACAATCGACTTTTTATGATTAACTAGAAATACTTGCCGTTTGGTAGACAAAGCAACTTCTTGTTGTGAGATGTTGCTATGGAGCTAGCTAGCAATAGCCAAGGCTAACCGAAGTAGAAGGCAGGTTGAGGGAAAGTGGGTACAAGGTAAATGACAAAACCTAAATCACAAAATAACACCTGGAATGCATTGAACGTCACAAATTGATGATGTACACTCAGTGGCCACTTTATTAGGTACACCTTTGTAGTACTGCGTAGGACCCCCTTTGCCCCCAGAACAGCCTGAATTATTTGTGGCATGAATTCAACAAGGTGCTGTAAACATTCCTTAGCGATTCTGGTCCATGTGGAGAGATCTGGTGACTGTGGATGCCATTGGAGTACACTGAATGACACCTGTTTGTGGAACCAGCTTATGTTAAATTATGTGTGCTTTGTGTTATCCTGATGGAAGTAGCCATTAGAAGATCGGTAGAATGTGGCCATAAAGGCATGCACATGGTCAGCAACAATACTCCGGTAGGCTGTGGTATTTAAGATCTGAGATCAGATCTCAGATCTGGACCTGTTGGTCCCCGGGGCACCAACACATAGGGCTGCCCACTGCTCCTGGCTGCCCCTGGAGGGGCAGTGCAAAAACAGGATGGGTTAAATGCAGAGGACAAATTTCTACAGCCACCGTCCCTGCATGCATTTGGCGGCTACCACCTCCTGCATGCTGTGAGTGTGTCAAGTGTGGATTAATAAAGTGTGTTCTTCTTCTTCTTAAACAATGCTCAATTGATATTAAGGGGCCTAATGGGTGCCAAGAAACATTCCCTGCACCATTGCACCATTACACCACCACCAGCCTGAACCGTTGACACAAGGCAGGATGGATCCATGGATTCTGACCCTACCATCTGCACATTGCAGCAGAAATCAAGATTTGTCAGACCAGGTGACGTATTTGCAATATTCAACTGTCTATTTTTGGTGAGCCTGTGTAGACTCAGTTTCCCTCTTAGAAGACTGGAGCAGAACCCGGTGTGGTCTTCTGCTGCTGTAGCCCATCCACTTCAAGGTTTGACTTGTTGTGCGTTCAGAGATGCTTTTCTGCATACCACTGTTGTAACACGTGGTTAAGAGTTACTGTCGTCTTCCCCTTCTGGCCATTCTCCTCTGACCGCTCTCATTAACAAGGCATTTTCGCCCACAGAACTGCTGCTCACTGAAGGTTTTTTATTTTTTTGCACCATTCTCTGTAAACTCTAGACTGTTGTGCGTGAAAATCCCAGGAGATCAGCAGTTTCTGAGATACTCAAACCACCCTATCTGGCACCAGCAATCATTCCACGGTCGAAGTCACTTAGATCACATTTCTTCCCCATTCTGAGGTTTGGTCTGAACAACAACTGAACTTCTTGACCAAGTCTGCATGCATTTAGTTGCTGCCACATGATTGGCCGATTAGATATTTGCATTAAGGAGTAGGTGTACCGAATAGGCCACTGAGTGTATATAACACTAAGTATCAGAGGGTGGAATTTTCCTTTACGTTACCCACCTCAAGTTATAAGTTAATACTACTGTCCTTCTAAGTGTCAGAATAAGCTTAACTTTTATGCCATCATTCACTTCGTAAGAGTAGGTGTAATTTTTTCCTAAATAGTAGACATCTCATTTTGGAACGAAACTTTTCATTTGTACAGAAGCTGGACTCACACTAGTGACTTTGCGGTAGATCTGAGCAGCATTCTGACACTCCGAGTAAGGGTATTCTGAGGTGGCCATCTCTAGCATACACATCCCAAAGGCGTAGACGTCCACAGCCTCATCATAGTGCTCCTCATACATCTCTGGAGCCATGAACTCTGGGGTGCCTACAGAGAGAGGGGCCGAAAAGGCATGTCATTTCTTCAAACTCGTAAGGTCCATAAAATTGCCAGGCTACATTTTGAATTGCATCATCGGTACAGTCTCCTACCTATGACACTCTTGGCGAAGGAAGCCCTCTTGAGTGTTGCCAGTCCTAGATCCCCTATCTTGACTGACCCTGTGGGTCCAGTGATAAAGATGTTATCACATTTGAGGTCCCTGTGGATGATGGGAGGGGTCCTGGTGTGGAGAAAATGGAGGCCCTTCAAGATCTGTCTGCACCAGCTCCTTAGTACCTTGGGCTTCATCACTTTGAAACGCTTTAGATAGCTGCAGGGAGGACAAACACACAAATTACCTGAAAAGCATAAGAGTTAAACAATATATTCTCAGAAAAAAACTAACTAACTAAATTAAGTTTCTTTGTTTTTGAGGCATGATTAGGTGATATAAGCTATAAAGTTATGTTGCAAGTTACATCAACTTCTGTGCAAAAATCTTTTTTTCAATAATGAGTTGTTGCACTTTTTAATGTTTTCTTTGCACTGATGTAGTTGTGTGAATGTGTCATTGATATTTCTCAGAGACTTGTATGGACAATGTTGTGTCTGTCATCTTCATCACCAAAGACGCACGTTTTCAGTGTTCCAGACGTCATGAGCTCCGTTACCAAAACGATGCACTTCTTCCCTTTGACGAGGTGACTCCCAGAAGTCATAGAAGCGAACAATGTTGGGATGCTGCAGGCCCTTCAGCATCTCCGCCTCCTCCTTGAAGCGCTGACGTTCCAATTTTGACAGTTTCCGATCCTAGGGGAAAAGAGGGGGAGGGGGAGGAAAGGGGGAGACAGAAGAGGATTCAGAGATAATAAATATTAAGCACTTAATAGTATTGAGAGATACTTGTAATGGCACATTTGCTTTTCAAGAACTACCAGATGGAAGACGCCTTCAACACCTTAATTTTGTTTATTTGTGTGAGAGTAAGTGAGCGAGCAAGAGATATTAATGTCCATCTTTAAGCCATATACTCATCTCTAACTGGATCATATGTAATATCACAGCTGATGACAGCCAACAGTGTGTGCACCTGTGAAGAATCCAGGGCAGTGGCTTCCTCAAGCAATAACAAGAGTCAGCCTAGATATCATGCATGTGTGCCTGAGTAATTCAAAAGTGTGGTACCAGTCAGATATAATTTCTCACTAGTTTTGCACAGCATCAATTTATCCAGAATCACTGAGGCTGTGACTGAATAGCATGGCCCTATGTAATGAGAGATGGAGGGGTGACAACCACGGCGGTCCCAAGGGAAGCACAAGCTCACGCGTCACCGCCGGCATACCCACCACACACACACACTGCAGCAAAAAGGTTACAGTTCATCGATCGAGCTCAGTCTTTCTCCGTCACGTTCACTTGCTTGTTCGCTTCTTCGCCCACTCCCCTCTGCTGTCTTCCCCCTCCCCCATATATCTGAAATTCTTCTTCCTCTCTGCACCTCTCGCACCAACCACTCCCTTCTCCATACCCCCCCCCCAATACCCCCCTCCCCCCGACACACACAGAGATTTCTTTAGTAACTGAATCCCTTCCTCTCAATCCCTTTCTCTCCATCTCTCTATAACGCTGACTTTGAAGAACACCCTGCTCTAGGTAGTGCCAATGTTTTCCCTTTTTAAAACTCCAACAGCAAACACTTACATAATACACACAAAGATACACTTGAATCCACAGCAGTAACCATGGTGCGGAAGCATGGCCCCACCCCTCACAAAGACGGAGGGCATAAATGATGGAATGTAACGAAGACAACCTAGTGAGATCTAATCCATTTAATTATTCAACCACAGTGATCCCCCTGTGAGAGGGAAACAGTGAAACACGGCGTATATAAAAGTACGTCTAAATGGCCTGATTATCAACAATAAATAAAAATGTGCTGTGAGATGTTGCGGCGTGACGTGGAATGATATGGTGATAAAAGCATGCCGTGTGTGTGTGTGTGTGTGTGTGGCATATCAGGTTCTGTGTGTCAGTGTGTGTGGGGGGTGGGGAATTTTACTGCACTCTTCTGAAGTCCTATGAATAATTCAGTTCTGCAGAGAGCCCATTCTACCGAGCCAAGCTTAGCTACAGAGGGCTGGGGCGGGGGCGGGCCAAGTTGGGCTGGGTTATCCCCAAGTGCACTTTGCTGCACAGGAGCAGCACCAGGACTGAAGTTTACCTGGGAGGCAGGTTTCAAAAATGGAGAGTGAGGAAAGTTGAGACCGTTGTGAATTTGAGCACCTTAGGATCCCTCCATTTAGTTGATAATCACCTCTTCTCTCTACATTACCCCTTTTCCTCCCCCTCCCCCCGCATCCTACGTCTCATCTTTCAGGAATTCTGCTTTTCCTAAATAACCCACCTACCCCCCGCCGGAGGGTGATCCCCAAGTCCCAATCATACCACCCCACCCCCTTCTCACTTTGCTCTCCTACTTCGGATTTCCCTTTAGTAGGCATGGGGGGCTCCTGCATAATTCAGGTGCCACATGTAGGCTCAGAGGTGTTGTGCACAGTGTGGCAAGATACAGACAGACACGCATGCAATCCATCTCCAGAGACAGACAGACACACACCAATATCATGCCAAAAAGGATATTACAGAAATATCAATACATCTGGCTCTTTTACTGCCTCGTAGCTATTGTGATGGATGTGAGCGTTCACAAGTATGACTCATTATTCTGTTACGTTTAAATTGCCGACAGTGCTGTAAACAACTCATGGAATGTGTGTGCGCATGTTTCCAGAACCTTATCAAGCATGTGCTGTTCACTTGGCTAGAGAAAAGGCACAGCTGGCCACACAGGAGTGCAGAGTCACCCAGGCAAGATTAAACACACACAGAACTGCCACACCGAGCAGCAGGCACAGGAAACTGGATTGTGACATTAGCAGGAAGAAATCCATAAAGCTGTGCTCCACTCTGCTGCCACCCACTGCATTTGTGTGCTGAACTCTATTAGTGCAACTGTTTGGGGAGCTCATAGGGCAACACAGACATGTTATCAGAATGATATAGTAGAACACTGGGTCTCTAGGACTCAGAGAGAAGCGAGACCAAATAAGTGACAGTAAAATATTAGTCCTGGGGACTCAGCAGGCTAAGGTATATTATCGCAAGATTGTGTGTCTAAATAAATATCTGGACAACTCAAATCTGTAGAGCATGGTACAAACAATGTCTCCGTTTGGGGTTTGATTCTCACTGGAGCCAGCTATGCTGCAGAATGTATGCACTCACTGTGTCCACCAAGTGGCATGTGTTATTGAATACAACTCCAAATAAAGTCTCTAAAAGTAGGCCAATGTCTATTGACACTTCAGCAGGCTAAGGTATATACTCGCAAGGTAGGTACTCACAAGATTGTGTGTCTAAATAAATATCTGGACAACTCAAATCTGTAGAGCATGGTACAAACAATGTCTCCGTTTGGGGTTTGATTCTCACTGGAGCCAGCTATGCTGCAGAATGTATGCACTCACTGTGTCCACCAAGTGGCATGTGTTACTGAATACAACTCCAAATAAAGTCTCTAAAGTAGGCCAATGTCTATTGACACTTAATCAACTTCAATTGTCTGTGTTGAACTTCTCAGTGGAGCACAGGAGGATAAAGCTAAGTGTCATGCTGTTGGTGAACTTTTGAGACAGGAATAGCTTATTTGGGTTATTGCAATAAGAGTACTACTTAAAGGAAAAGAACATCAGCTAATAGAGTTAAACAGGTCATCTGATGTAAGCTAGCCTATCCAATGTAGTCAGCAAGCAGTCAGAGGCACATCATTACCAGCCTATCCAAGTCTTGCCAGGGATTAGAGGACAACAGACACATTGAAACATGAGGCGGCGAACACTGTCAAATGGTACCTTGACAATGAGCATCCTTCATGTGAAATCCCTTCCAGGTTCCACCTCTCCAACACACATAGGCACCCTTAGACATGTAAACTCAATTTACATTATCTGATGTAACTTTTGTTATCTGGACTATTGCCATCTGTGAAACTAATTGAGCCCTACTAACCATATCAAATACCCAATTTCCATTACTAATCTGGAGCTGTGCTGATTGTGCCATAGCAATATTATTAAGCTTGATGGGAATAATCTATAGCTCACAAGCCCTCAAGCATAACCCATACTAATAAACACCCTTTTGTGTTTCAGTTTTAGCTGTGTTACACTTTGCGCCATGTTTCTAGTAACATTATTATAGAAGTCATGACACATGGTCATGAGCACTTTGTTTTGCAATAAGTTATTACAATCAGCTTTGATCCATTTGAGAATTGATTTCATTTGTAAAAGTCTTTTACTTACTTTGAGTGTCTACTCTTGGTAATCTGCTAATAGAATCATGCTGACACTAGAAGGGGGGGCTGAGGAGCTGAAGAATGTTGGGGAGGGCCAACTCTCTCATCTATTGAAGGGACATATACCCCACGATGTTCAGCTGATGTATACACACACACACACCAGTCTTTAACTTACTTCTATAGTTTCAAGTAGCCGCCGCCATTTCCGCTCCAATAGCAGAGTAGAGAGCCCAAGACATCAGGGCTATTACTTGACAAATCCTAAAATCATAATATTTTTTGAACAATGGCCCAATTAGGTCATTGAATGACCAACCAGTCACCTTCTTAATGGCACCAGGCCATTCCTATTGTCAGACCCTGTAAATTAAGTTACATCTAAAAGTAATATACCTACCTATCAGTGAATTTCCAACTGCCTAATCTAGACGAGCTCTTAATCCTCACAGACCACCACTGAATAGCTTGACAAGAGCAGCAAGAGCAACAGCTTTAGCATTATTTGTAATTATATCAGTTTTAGAAAAATCAATGGTCAACTTGGCCTTGCTCTCCAGCTTTGTGTTCCCAATTACCCCCCCCCCCCCCCATTACCTTCTGACGCTTGGTTAATAAGATTAGCAAAATTTGGGCTTAGTTCCGTTTAAAGTCTAAGAACAATAGTGTGACAGGGATTTCCAGTCAAATACATCTCGTCAACAACCTCTACTCCAAAACCTGGACAGCTAAACCCAGGGTCCTCAGAATGTCACAACATTTGGCTTAGGAGATTTAGGCCGAGTGTAATGATTTGACCTCAGGAAGTAAAAACAGATTATAACATGCCTCTGTTGAAATCATAAAGATAATTAAAGGCTACGTTATGCTCACCATGCACACATTGCCCATGATACGGTGCTCTAATTCCCTGTCCATGTTGAAACCACATGAAACTTAGGCCCCAGTACAATGTGATCCCCGTAGGGAAATTCTCTTTTCACCTGCCAGCTTCCAGGGAGGTCAAAGTGCAGGATCAGCTACAGAATAGTGCCCCTGGAGCTGGTTAGGGTTCAGTGACTTGCTCAAGGGCACTTCAACTGGGCGGACGTTTGCTACCACAGGGCATTAACCCAGGTTGTCTGGTTGAAGGACAGTGTCTTCACGTGGCCAACCTAGAAAAACCCTGTACCCATCCCCAATAACAGATCAGTATTGCAGCATTTACACTGAGGCTGTAACAATGGCTGGTGCAGGACAAGCCATGAGCCAGCAGACTGCTTCCAGCTGAATTGTGTCCCATCAGTCATGGACTGCAGGAGGTACTGGCCAGCAGCTGTGCCAGTCAGCCTGTTATCTCTATTTCAGTGTTATAGCTCTGTTATGTAGCCACTCTAAAGCCAAGCTATGCTGTAACTGGCATATAGACATCCAAGGTGGCACAGTGGAATATTTAAGATGAGGGAAAGCTGGTGAGACTGCACCACTGAAAGGCCAAGAGCTGAGCAGTGTGACTGTTCAAATGTGCACGAATTATGTAGCCTTGATGAGGAGAAGCCTGAAACATATCGGTTTCGCGGGATTTAGTACTATTGGTACTTAGTTCCAGGAACTTTGACCTTTCCCACCGGGGAACTAGCCCCGAAAAGGTTCCCGTTAGTTAAGTAAATTGTAGAATTCCCATAAAGAAGTTTCAATTTCCACAAAGACGTTTCACTTTTGTTTTCACAACAGGAGGCTCTGTCGGTTCAAGTGCTGTGCTACTGGTCTAGCTCACAAGGGGATATCCCTGCGGTGTTTACAAGCAACAGTGAGTGAACGCTGGCGAGATTAGTCGCGACAGAGAACATAACGAGATGCGCACCTCAGGCGCAGCGTTAGAGATCGATTTATATACATTTCTATACACTGACCAACTTTTTATTTTGTGGCGGATCGACACCACATCTGCTTGAACTTCCTCCGTGTTTGCCGCGTTGAAATTGGCACGGTTATTGTAGGGGGTAAATAAATACATAAATTACATATGAAACCAAACCCGACACTTTGGTACAATCGGAAAGCAACCTCAAACTTTTTTTTGCTGAGAAACTTCCTGTTGAGAAAAGTACCCAAAAGATTCAGGTCCTGCAGTCGGAAAACACCTATTAGGCACACCAACACATCACTCCAAAATGACAAGAGACAAAGAAACGGTAACGGTAACATTTAGACAATACTGTTACACCAGAGCTATATTAAGCCATTACAAGCCTATGACTAAACCCCTGTGTTCTGATGGTTGGGAGTTAGCTAAGAAAGAGGAGGTGGAAGAGATAAGGAGAAGCTATAAGGGGGGAGAGGTGTCACAGAGGCAACCATACCCGGACACACTCGGTTAAAGGAATAAAAATATTTCCATTCATCCCTATCTGGCCCATGGCGAAAGGCACTTATGCTTGATGGTTAAGCTTGTGCTCCTGGGTGGATGTGACCGGGGGTTGTGCAGCCTAGATTAGGGCACACAAACCTCTTACAAATCCCTTTCCTGTCACAGACTAAATGCGTAGGCTGACGAACAAACAATGCCTTTGACACATGGAGACAAGGCAAAGAAAATTTGTGATTAAAGGCTTTCCTCCTTTTTCGAAGTCTAATGCTGCTCATGTAATGGCCCTGACAACTACTGGGACATATTGTGTGTGTGTGTGTGTGTGTGTGTGTGTGTGTGTGTGTGTGTGTGTGTGTGTGTGTGTGTGTATATATGAGTGTGAGAGAGAGAGTGAGAGTGAGAGATTCCAAGGTGTTCTAGTGTCTGGTGAGGGAGTGAAGAGAAGAAAAACACCTTCATATTTCCATCAGATCCAGGACAGACAGCTCCTCTGCCAATCTCTCTCTAATGCAGGGGCTTAGTCTACTCTCAGTCCAGTGAGTGTAGATTAGACCAGAGAGGTGGGAAAGCCAAGGCCCAAATTACTCTGATCCCGTCTAAAGATCAGCACTCTAGGAGGCCCCCGTGGGCGACATCTTGGACCTTTCAAGTTATCTAATCTAATGAGTTTATAACCGTCTGTGTTTACTTCACAAATCTCATTAGTCACACAATCAACAATGAGGTTTGACTGGACTATTTCAAAGCATTGTCGTTAACAAGGGTTTGTGTGATTAACTGAGGATTGGCTGGGATGGGACATCCGGCTTATTGTTGCTGTTGACTCCCAGTGGCCAGCTCAGGTTCTGTCTATAAACAGGCCCAAAGTCCACAGTGGAGTAACACCAACACAAACCAAGCTATCAGCCAACTAATGGCTGACCCAATATGAGGCCCAGCTACGTCCTGGCCCACCCAGAAAGAATAAGACACCTTCTTCTTAGCTTAACTGTAACCACACCTGCTCCACAGTAGATGAGGGGGCAGCATTATTTTTGTGTCCAGCCAAACCTGAGGAAGGACAGCTGGTAGAGACATCCCACACAAGCACACGCACACGCTTAATAACACACAGCTACTCAAGCCCATTGTAAAACCCATCGTGTAGCCAACAGAGTTAGCTGGGAATAGCTGTGGTGCTATGATACCCAGGGTGAACAATTCACCCATCTGCTCTGGACTTGAGACAAATGTTCACAATGTCCATGTAAATGGATAAAACCTAATGAAGCCAGTGTGGACTGGTACAAACCAGAAATTGAGTGTGTGGAGGGTGGGCAGTCTGAGGCATGTGACTCCAGAGACACCAGATCACTGATGCTGAGGTCTGGAACTGAGACAAGCCAGAGTTGTGTGGTGTGCTGGAGACATCCTAAGTTGAACTGGCCAGCCTGGCCACTCTCACTCTATCAGCCGCTGCAGTGAGGGGGCCCAGAGCCAGGGAGACGGCCTCGATTCAGCCTAACACCCTTGCCCAGACTAAACACCACAGGCAACCCACACAAACACATACATACCAGAAACACCAATCTGGATATGCTACAGTTGCGAGAAAAATCTATGAACCCTTTTGCATTACCTGCATTCTGGCATAAATGGCATAAAAATATTGTTCAAGCATAATACACCTACTCATACAAGCACTCTGCATTAATTGATTTTGTTTTTAAACCTGGATTCTGCAAAATAGATTACAACAGGGATTATTTGCCTTGCTCACGGGCTCTGGAAGGGTATTAAATGAGGGAGCAATTTTGTCACCAGTGAGGCCAATATCTGATCTGACCATCTGATCTACCAACCTTCTACTCATAAGCTTACTTCCCTAACCACTTCAACTACCGTGTGTGTGTGTGTGTGTGTGTGTGTGTGCGTGCGTGTTCCCTGTGGGCTCTACTAAACATAAGGGTAGATAGTGTTTAAATTTTAGATCTTGCTGAAGACTAGATTAGATTCTACCTAGGCCCAGGCATTAATTGAGATACTAAGTTAAGTATTCACAAATTTACATTTATATACTACTTTCTATCAGGAGGTGGCTGTCCCTACCCCTACTACCTAAATTTCAAATGATGAAAATACTAAAAACATTTCATCTACTCCAATAGACATTTTGGGAGAGTAAAAGGAATTCCCAAAAATAGTACATGAAATTCGGCTATACTTGGAAGTAGGTGTGTGTGCCTTAGATATAGTGTAACAAATGTATGGTCAGTTGGATAATGGCGGCCACATTGTCAGAGGAAACATGCATGCCAGGTCATAGCTCTTCTGTGAGCCATGTTTTGACAAGCTAGACAGGATTTGGTTTTGCATTCAACTACACTGTTAAGATGGCTTTTCTTCACTATATGCAGCTACCCCTGGGAGGAAGTGGTGGGAGGTGGAGAAAGCGGGCATATTCTCAGGTGCACAGATATGCTAATGTAGCACTTTTCTTTGCCTGGTATTCTGAGCTTCTGTGTGGCTCAATCACTGTCACTCATATTAGTCTTATGCTTCACTCGGATTAGCCTTTGCCCGACCTACAAACGGTGCAAAAAATGACGACATGACACTTTAGTAAGCTTACTTAAACTTTTCCTTTCTCTCTTTGGGCTAAATGTATAAAACCTACACAACCTTTCAGTAAACCAGTAACCTGCCTTAAGCCTAGATCCCATTAACTAGGCATCTTCTGGTGCTCCAACAGTCTGTCCTTCCTCCTTCAGGGCAGAGTGACAGAGATGTGCCATGCGTAGCGATAGGGCCACTGATGAGGCCTTGTTAGTTATAGCCACTTGGTCTGCCTGGCCTTGCTTCTGTGGGCTTCTTAATGCCCAATGGCGTGGAACCAATGACACACTTGGATATCTCCTACATCGTTTTCCTTTTCCAGTCTCATCGATCAAAGACAGATTCTTGTTGTTAGCTACACACAATACAAAAAGAGACAACCCCATAGGATTCACAAAAAAACCCACACAATTAACAAATCCTACCTATAACTTGGCTCAATTTGATCCACCATTATGGCAAAGGAGAACCAATAAGACCATTAGCCAATGAGGAGTAAAGTGCCATATTTCTGTGGATCAAGACAAGACTGTCCAGATCCTCCAACCCACTCAGAGACAGCTTCATTTTACTGCCATGGCGTCATCACCAGCTCTGCATTCAAAAGCTCAAAACCAGATTTAATCTACAGAACAGCAAGCTCATTGCCAAATACCACAGTGCAGTCTGCACAAAGTCAGAAGTGAACTCTGTCTGAAAGTGTGTATACAGCGATCAACACACAGATAAAATCTTTACACAGAGCCAAAAGTACCAGTACCGGTTTCCAAAGTTTAAAAATGAAACTTCAACGAACAATGATAGGAGGTAAACTGGAAAAGTGTTTCCTCTTGAAAGACAATGAAAAAGTCACAAAAGGCATCTCTCTCTCAGATTAACATCGCTCCCTGAGCCAGGGCCATCTGTGTGATGCCAGCGGCCTGTTCACAGAAAGAGATGTGGGGGAGATGAGAGGGAGGGAGGGAGGGAGAGAAAGAGAGCGAACACGGGACCAGATTAAAATTTCCAGGCAAAAAAGCCATGTGACCACTCGAGGGAGAGAAACAGTGGAAAATCACAGTTATATCTCTTTCCCTCTGCCTTCCACAAAAGCTTCCCGGTCCACTGCACCTCAGTTCACTGAGCAAAACAAAGATGGCCCCATCCACATGCACCACTGAAGAGGAAGCATGCATAATATGGGCATAATTCCCTACTGTCCCGATTGCCAGCATCAGCTCAGCTAATACTCACATCATGCATGGTGTCAGAGAGCTCTGGTGTGGTGGTGGGGAGGACAGTGCATCTTCTTGTCTGGGACCACCAGCCTGTGCAGTGACTGCTTAAGAGGCCACCAGGGAATTCCCGTCCAGTAGAGCTACCACTACTCTAGCATGACACACAACACTAAGCATGCTGATGAATCTCACTGGGGCTACAAACTGATACTCTCATTTAGGAAATCAATGAAATATCTCACTCGCTGTACGTTGATAAACAGACCGCTGGCCAAGCATAATATACCTGCTTAGATTTACGATGTGTGCCCAGTTTACATTGTCACACTTCATGCAGCACCTGTATTTATAAATAAACATAAAACATAAATATCACAATAAAACATATATATCATCCAATTTGATGACATATAAATCATCAAATTATTAATTATAAATCATCCAATTTGAAGAGTTCTTGTCTGACCCAACTCAATTTCATTGCTACATTAGTCTGTTGTATATTCAATGTCTGGCCAATCAACTATCGAGACTCCTCAGCTCATTTGTGGTATGGTCAATAAACGTGAGAACACAAGTAATTGTGATCCACTGATGAAGGCCCCATGTGAGACCTGATCGACTCGGCCAAATAAAGTCTCAATCAATGGTTCTGCTCAGTAAACTGATGTAACACATTGATCAGGTCAGCACAGTATTTTGTTTACCCAACAGTTGTAAGAGTATCAGCTCAAAGCTACAACACAACGACAAGATTAAGAATATGATTGAGAAAATAAAGTTTTATGTTCTATTATTCTATTATTAAATCTATTATTGACTGTCCACTAAGGAGACTTTTCAAGCATCACTGGGGAAGAATAAAATAAATGGCTTTTTGTCATATTCCATCATCCGCTGTGTCCAGTTGTGGTTCAGTCAGAAAGCCGAAGGAAATATTGCATTCCTCAAATCCCCTGTCAGCCTGCATGACATCATCATCCAAGTGAAGTCATCCTGTGTCTCTTAGTGCTATCTTGACACAACAGCATAGTCACTCCTAGTCAACAGCACACCTTTAAAGACGTGTCATTGTCTTGTGATGCGACTGTCATACATAACTGGAACAGCTCCTTTCAACACATCAGGTCGCGTACATTCTTTTACCCCTTAGGTCTCTAGGCTACTGACCCGCCGTGTTTTCAGTACCCTAGGCAAGGTATCCATTGAGGCCGCAGAGCCGCCACACTGTTCCCAGCAGGCTACAGTGCACTTCAGCTGCTTCCTGTCTGCTTACCTCCTGTCACACAGAGGGAGGGAGGCAAGGAGCAGCACAGCTCACAACTTGCAGACACACTGCTGGGATACAGCACACACAAGCATCTCATGTACCGTCCAGTACAATTGTCCATATACACAGTGCCATCACATTATCAACAGGGCAAATGATTGGAGTTAGGGGAAAGGGCATTTGAATTGTGAGAACTAAAGTCTAAGAGTTTTAATCTGAATGGTGAAAGAGAATAAAGGGTCACACTAATGGTATTCCATCTATGAGGGGGGCCAGTCATGCTTACTGTAGTCCTCTTAAACCTCCTGGGAGAGAGAGGGGGGGGGGGGGGGGGGGGGGGGGGGGGGGAGATAATCCCTGCTGCCGTCTATGACGGACGGAAATAATTAGTTAATACCTTTGCACAGTCTAAGCTGGTGATTTTCCTGTCTCTGTAATGCAAGACACAATAGACTCTCCTTGTGCACTTGCAAAACTGCTGAGTTCTACTACAATGCTAGCAGGCGTCTCCACGTCAGTGTCTAAATCTGGTCAATCACCTTTCTAATGTAAACCATTTAACATTTAGTGGGAACCCATTTGCAACTTAGAGGATTCCCTCATGGGAGTCCGGCTGATTGACAGCTCCCTGTAGACATCAACATTACACTGTCATGATGTGTGAACCCTCATTGACAGAGAGAGGAGCAAGGAGAGAGTGCTTTCTCTGTGAGCACGGCATCATCCCACTAATAGACAGCACTCAGTGAGAATCAACCCATTTCTCTTCTATCACAGAGAAGAGAGAAGACTTTGAGTAAGATTTGGTAAAATATTAATATCCCAAATTACTAGATTTGTAAGTGGGTGCATAATTCTTTGGTTAATACTACATTTCAATGCTCATCTGAGGGACATTCAATGGATGGGAGAAAATGTATTTTCCACTCCTTGATGTATCGACTCCGCCATCAACTGGGGTAATGTCACTTGGTAACATCCAAAGTTCAATAGTGGAGGAAAAAAGGTTAACAAGTATTTCTGTCAGCTTTTTGTCACGTTTTTTAAAACATTTTTTTTTAAAAAGGTCAGATGCCCCTGCACCCTTGTCCGTCTAGCCAGTGATGCCTGTCTCACACAAGTGGATGAGGGGAAAAAAAGGCATGTGCGTGCATCGTGATTACTAGCAACAGCTGGTTGAGAGCCCCGGCCTTGCAAGATTACGTTCTGCCTGGGTGTGACAGAACGTAACATGATGAACACCTGTTACAGCATTAGAGATCGATTTAGATCAATTCTATACGTTAACCAACTTTTTATTTTATGACGGCCATGCCAATGTTGTGGCAGTGCACCGCAGATGAGCCTATGTATGGGAAACACTGACCTCTTTTCGAACCTATGGCAGCAAGTGTGGCTGTTGAATGCGTCTTGCCTATACTAAAAACGAACACTATGCTTACGTGTCACGGAAACCGGGTTGCAAATCAGGTGAACAGTTTAGTACTGTACCTGTAGCTCACACCAGGCAACCTCCACCCAGGTCTCAGTATCCAGGCCCTTGTAGACAGTCTTGAAGGAACCTCTCCCGAGCTCAATATCAAACTTGAGGAACCTTCCTCCTGGGGATGTGGAGACTGCTTTCATCTCAGCCTCCTCCTCGTTGTCCTCGCTGGCTGCTTTGACAGCAGTTCTACCGCCATCGTTGCATGTAACATTTAATGCATCTCCACCTTTCTCCTTCTCCTCATCAGCACTGGCACTCTCTGTCGCACTGTCTTTATGCCCACCTTGACTTTCAGTGCTAGAACCCTCTTGTATCCTGGAGTTCGTCCCCCGTGTCCTGTCAACTATTGTCCGCAGGTTTATATTTAGGATCTTACTCCTGTTATCACATTCAGGCGCTTCAAATGCCTGTTCATCCGAGTCTGAGAACCACAGACTTCTTCTGATGAATCTCTGATGCACAATCCGCTGGTAATTGGAGGCAGGGTACGCACTAGGGTCACTCCCACTTCTCACTAATGTGGAGGAGTCCATGCTATTGACATTTCCATCACCGGTGGTCTCATACATATTTATGTTGATTTCACATTGAGAATCAGGTACAGGTGGATATTTAAGTCCTTGGGGGGCCTCAGAGTTTGAATCGTCCCCCGGCTCCATGGTGATTTAAAAAGTTCAAGTCACTTGGGTTTCCAGGTGCTGTCTGCCATGGCTATATTTCCCAACACGGAGATTTAAAGCTGAATACCTGCAGCGCCCACTCGGTGACGCAGTTTGCCAGCAAAGGCCCGTATCAACGCTGGGATAGATGACACAGACGAGGTTCCATCCGATCAGAAGAGCTGAAAAAGGAATGTAGCGAGTTAGAGACACACAGCTCAACGATTCTAGGTTTGCAGGGTACTGACATTTTTTTGTATAACGTTCAAGTTATGAGTGTCGGTTGTTGTGGACTGCAAATTAGTTCCTGTTGTCATTAAAAGCAAGTGGTTGAAAAGACAAACTCAGGAGTTAAACGAAAAGATTGTTAGCTTACAGAAGCCACCATCAGTACGAGCCAGGTGCATGAAAACTGGCATGCTAGCTCGCACATTATTAGCCAATTTAAAACTAACGTTAGCTACTAACGGTCACCATTCAGCTATTAGCATTTAAACATGAACGTTATAGCTATATTGAACTGCATAGGGGAAGGGGACACGACTTACCCACGTAAATGCGAGGAAACACAGCCAAGCCGCCTGGCTAAACTAACGTCAGCACAGGCTGCTAGTAGGAAAACCTCGCTAACGTTAGCTGACAGTCCACGACAAAAGGTGGACTTTTAAACGCACTAATTCATATCCCCATTTTCACGGACAATATCCAGGGCCGATATCCAACTTCAGGCTCAATTCGCTCTCTGTTAACTACATGCACACCGCATGGCGACAAAAATGTAAACGAATGCGTTATTTATCTCCTCCCAAGTCCTCGCATCCCTCTCTCCTCGGTGTGATAAATAGCGAGGACGATGCCGAGTCTCTTCAGTATTTCTTCGCAGCTGCTGTATATGAAGCGTGTAGTTGGCGACCAGTCGGTTTCGAGTCGATTAAGAAATGAGGGGATTCCGTTTCTCTGTTGCACCCTGTTGCGTGTTAATTTACACGGACAACTGTTTGGCTCGTTACCGTCTCTTCACGCTAGGTTAATATGCCGGTGATGCCCGCTTGGGTCCACGCCCCTGCCGCGGTACCGACTGGAGGACCACCCAATCAAACAGCACGTTGGGATACCAGGACCCCATGCTGTGCTGTGCAACAAGGGCTACAAGATATTTAGCCTGAAAAGACAAAAATCAGTCTAGAATCTTTTTCACTGAACAGCAAAGCAGCCAGAAAGCGGTCAAAAGGCTTAAAATCCACGTAGTCGTTTTTAAAATGTGTCTCACGCCCTCCGCAGCCTCATCCAATCACATCTCACTCTCGCTCGCTCTCGCTCTCCTCACCCCCCCCCCCCCCTCCCCCCTCTCTCTCTTTCTCTGTCTCTCACTCAAACAGAGTTCAGCACTGTCCAGCGGATGAATGTTTTCTAATATTATTAGAAGTAGTATTCAACTAATAATAGAACAACTGTTTTTCTACCATTTCAAGTAGGCTATGGTGTTGCATGCACGTGCTGTCCCCACTTCCCAAAGCGCCTTCTAGACTTTGCGAGTCTAATTTCTCAGAGCTATAATTTAAGAGGAAATGATGAGCAGCAGCGCCAGCGGAGGAAGTGGGACAGAGGTAAGACATTTGAGGACCATTCTTCATAAGGGATCGAAATCAATCCCGTCATTTTCAATACTATTGTATAGTACTGTACAGTCGTACAGTTCTTGTAGCACCACACGGGTAATGCCGTTCGCTTTTGAGATGCAACTTCCAGCAATTTGTTCGGACATGTGTTTAGAAATATGTTTCAAAATACAGGCAACAAAATTGGTGAAAATGGGTTTTATACTTAGATGAATATATCTTACATACTAATACCTCGACTGGAAATAGGTTGTCTTGCTTTGCGCTGTGTTGACAGCATATATCTGATTCTGCAAGTGTATCAAAAATATAGTTTGGCCACTCAAAATATAATTCGACAAATATTTGGCCAAATTAGAAATTTTGAAACCTTTCTTTCAACATATCTGAAGTGTAGGCCTATGTGAAATCTCTTTATTTATATTTTTTAAACATTTTTGAATATGGAATAGATTGCAAGGGAGTGTTGCAGGTGGCACAAATAAATTTGAGTTAGGAGAATATTTTGATGCCACTACATCTTCTGCCTATTCTTTGTGACCATTTTAGATGTGTTCAGGTAGATGTACCTGCAGTCGAGAATAGGGAAAAGAGAGTGATATATAGAGATAATATAGAGATTGAAATCCTATGTGCTATGACACAGGCTTCTGAATTTTCATGCTGCATGATATGGCTGATCATGCATAATGAATGTGGAAAATAATGTATGAATTCAGGAAAACACAAACTGGGCTAAATTGCATTTCCTCAAAGGAACAAGTGAATAAAAAATGTTCAGATTATGTCTTCTGCAGGCATGCCTACATGGTTGGATCGGGTGACAGTCTGGTTCTGTTGAGGAGTAAAGTATTCTTGGCACCTGAGTGACCTTATGAATAATGAATGCCTCCTTTGTTTCCAATTCACTGGCCAAAACACACACACACACACACACGTTATCATAATACCATCCCACTTTCTTCCGCAACACTTTGCATTGTTGAGGCCCAACTGTTGATAGAGTGTGTAGTCTGTTTTATAAGGTATAAAGTCGCCGTTTCCCAGGTTATTACAATATATTTCAGAGCTGCATCCAATCAGAAGTGCATCCAATAACAGTTTACAGGGCAATGGAATGGGCTCCACTGTGCCATCACTACAGCCACTCTCCTAATAGTTCCATTTAATTTCAGGGAGGTGTGTGTGTGTGTGTGTGTGTGTGTGTGTGTGTGTGTGTGTGTGTGTGTGTGTGTGTGTGTGTGTGTGTGTGTGTGTGTGTGTGTGTGTGTGTGTGTGTGTGTGTGTGTTTGAGAGAGAGAGAGAGCTTGGCAGCCAGAGATATTACCCTGTGGCTGTCAGAACTCAGCCAACAGATGCAGAATGGAATATCCTTACGCTCGATAAAATGAGCAATTGGTGTCATTTACAATGTGTCTCCTAGCAGTGTGAGTCAATACCATAGGAATCAATCCATGGGTGTTTTGTGGAGAGCATACTATATGCAGACTTTCCACAGGATTACAATTCCCGCGTTGGCATACTCCTGAGATTCCCTCGTCTTTTTGCCGTTGTTTCTTTCTTCTTGTCTGATTATCACTCGGTTTTACACTGCAACTTTGTCTGGAATGAGCATGTGTTTCATTCTCATGGTGTGATACAGCGCGCTCCGTGAAAAGCCATGTTTGCTTTGCAGCGTGTAATGCTGTAAAACTAAAAGCCCTACAGAGAATCATGGAAATTAGATTTACAGTTGAGTCGATCCTCCACTGGAAGAGGGCCAGAGTTTGAGGTGAGCGAGAGAAGGAGGCTGCTGATGGGACATGATGGATGAATAGCAAAGAAGTGCTGATGTATAAAGAAAGGAAAAAAAAAGAAAGACCGAAGGGAAACACACCCATGCAGTTGCAGAGGCAAGTTCATTTGCTTCATCATCGTACACTGAAAAAAAACAGGGGCCTGTTCAAGGAACTAAATAATACACGCAGGATCCCACCATGCCTTGATGTCTTGCATTGTTGCTGTAAAGAGTTTTCTACTTGACGTGAATCATGGCATACTCCCACAGAAACAACATAATTAACACAGTATTTTGGTTGGGTAACTATGGCCAACTGTAATAAATGAACATGCTATGATGATATAGGAAATGCTTTGGACTCGGTGAACAAAGTATTTGATGAGGACAAGATGTTGAATGGGTTAATTTCTCTTAATTAAAAGATCAGCCAAATATCCAGCTGGCTTTAGAATATGTGATGAAAAAGTGCCGATGTGCTTAAATCCCGACCTAGCAACAGACCTTTAGCACACCAGGCGTCTCTGCCTGTAGCAGTGCTTGGCAGTGTGTTGTAGATCAAATCAGGTGGTCTACTGTGCTGCCACTGGCTGCGGGGCAGTCGTTATGACAGTTATTAATGATGGGATTGGTGCTGTACACTACTGTGGCACAGCTCCATTCACACCTGAGTGAAAAGGGTGGCAGGTTGTGATGGAGGAAAAGGAGAATAGAGTCTGACGCAGACACCACATGACTTTCTCTGAACGTCTATCACTCACCCACGTAGGAAGGAACTAGTCTGTTTGGTTGATTGTATCAGATGACTCTTCGAATGACATCTGAAATCATCCCTAATCTGATTCTGGGGGTATCAGGATAGTGTCAGATATTTTTACATCTTTTTTCGATCCCACAATTAAAGCCTGAAATGCAGAAGTGAAAGTCAATACAGACACACACACACACTCACACGCACACTCACACACACACACACACACTCACACGCACACTCACACACACACACACACACACACACACAGTCCTGCTCTCTCTCTCTCTCTCTTCAGTGTGTCCCAAGAGTGTATTTCAGATAAGGAATGCACTTTGAATAATTCATCACAAAAATAAGCATTGGAAACTAGGACCAGTAGAGAGCAATTGACTTAATGAGAACCTTTGGTTTTAGGCTGGGCAAAATAACAATGGATCTGCGGCGGCTGGGTGATTGACAAATATGCTGCTTCTCAAAAGGGGGAAAACAAAAGTCAGCGCACATATGCAACCATGGGCTGTGTTCCATGTTTTTCAATCGTAAGTGTCATTCAAATGAAAGCTGTGATCAGACGCATCCTGTAATTTGGGTTTTTCAAGTGTGTAGCACATTTTTGACAGTGTTCTCTACTGCAGCCTATATCTGCTGTCCTTCTGAAGTGCTCAACATGGCCTCTTCTGCTGTGATGAATTAGTTGTGATCCTAGGTTGTAAACTCAAGGACAAATCCTTGCACTGACTAAAAGCTCGGACTAACTTATCATAAAGGAGTATTGGAAAGTCAATAGAGAGCACTATTTTTATCAGCGATTGTAGAGAAAATTCACATGCTTCTGTTTCAGGACATACTGAGTGCACTTTTAAGGATAGACCACCTGTGATCCCCCAACAACCATTATCTCACTAAGGTCTGTTGACAAGAGAATAAAGGGCTGTCTTTGTAAAGCCGGCATTCAGTGTTTGAGAGCAGAATGGGTGACCCTGACACATCATGACAGTGTACCATTTGTGGCATTTGGCACAAGTCACTGTCACAAGGCCACCATAGCACATCACATTGCTTTTCTCACAGAATGTAGGGAAACATGTTTTGAAGAGTCGTTTATTCCTTGTCACGAGTTGTTTTGTGTGGCCTTGTAGCTCTGACTGAAAGGGATTTGGAGAACGCTCAGGAAGACCTTTTATTGGAGGGCTGTTGGGTGTCGTATGTAGCACATTTTCTCGGTTGCCTCTGCAATTTTCACACGAGGCTGCACCAAATAATAACATCTAAAATGGAAGTAGCCCTGCCAAACGAGGAACTTGAGCAGCGGCACATGAAAATACACATCCTTATTAAGAGAATTAAACATGGCTTGTCAGGTAGTTTACCTCAGAGGATTGAAACAGCTCATCAAAATAATTACTGCACCCAGGCTACTAACAACCCCCCCACCCTCCCTGACACACACACACACACACACACTTACCCTCCTACATCAACTGTGCCAGCCGATTGTTGTGTATCTCCCAAGGGCATAGTAATTCAGCTGTGCCCTGGAGCAAATTAGAGGGTACTACTCTTTTTTTCCTCTCCAATAACACAACATCTCTCCACTGTGTTTCCGCCCGCCTTGTCTCTATTCCTGGAGCGGGGGGAAGATGGTCCACACCGGCTCTGTGGTTCAGTTCATCTCTGATACTTTAAAAGCCTGTTCTCCGCAGCTGCAGGGGGTGAAGTGAGGGAAAAGGGGAAGGCTGCAATGTTGAGGAAGAGACTCGCAACGTGGCTGATCATTTGATGTGAGATGAGAGTGAGATGAGAGTGTGCAAGTCTTCACAGATGGTCCTCGGGTGTAATCCGGGCATCGTTTTAATCAACAGGTCGAGATGGGCATTCATTCAGCAGCAGCGGTTTCCATTAAGAAGTACTTTCACGATTTTAAAGCAGAGTATTTTTTATTTATCAACAAACACATCCATGTTGACCCAGTACATGTTCCCTTGAAGGTACAGAGTTCACTGGGGCAGAGTGGATGTGAGAAAAACAGATAACATCATCATCATCACTCGTAACAGAATCAACATTTAAAGAAAATGATGGATTTACCTAGCACAAGTACCCTGTGGTAGTATTACTTTATTCACTTGTAGGCTGTAGAGTCTTCTTGAAAACTAAGATTTATTTTCTTGACGAGTCACGAGTCAGTTGTTGGTCACCAACAAAAGGGATGTAGCCTAACACATTGATTTCTAGTTTGTGTCAGTACCCAAAGTTTGGTCACAGGAAGTTTAAACTTGAGTGCATGCAATTTTAATACAATTTTGCTAATATGTTTACATCCTAAAGGTACATTTTGCTAGACAAGTCAGGAACAAAGTCAGTCAGTAGCCTGCAACATTTGTTATTTACAAAATGTGTGTTTTCAGAGAAAGGCTTAGTTTCATAGAAAGTTTCCCACCAGGTCATGATCTAACGGTCACAGTATCACTCACCACCAGTGTGTTTATAAACACAAGGTGAAGAGAGTTCAGCTCAGGCGGACAGGAACGTGATCATGAGCTCATAGCTCACTGATATCTGCACTTAGCATAGGAAGAGGAAGTGTGCATTTGAGACAGGACTTAATGGAAAGCCGTCCACACGACACATGGGTATCCATGTTCACCACGTCTTAATGGGACTGTTAGTGTGTCGGTATCTCTTTGCCCTACTAATGGGTCTGCTTTCAAAGGTCACTCTTCCGTAATGTGTTGTACTAATTAGTCCAGTATGATAACCATATCCTCACTATTAATGCACAGGAAAGGCAATATTACTGCTAGCCCCACCGACAGAACCGTACTTCCATTCATTAAGACTTTCAAGCATTATCTCATAGCCGTAAATTGTATCTCATCACTAGTTAGTTTCTGTCCCCTCGTGTCTTTGTCCCTAGGCCCCTCATCCAGATGGCTGGCCCGACCACCCAGCCCCTCTGAATATGAACCACTATGCCAATAAGAAGAGCGCAGCTGAGAGCATGCTGGACGTGGCTCTGCTAATGGCCAACGCCTGCCAGCTGAAGGCAGTGCTGGACCAGGGGCCAGGCTTCTTCTTCTACGCCCCTATGATCACCCTAATCAGCATCTCCCTCTGTCTGCAGGTTACTGTGGGGGTCCTACTTATCTTCATAGGTGAGGAATCAACGCTGCCCTAGCCTTTTTTTTTTCATATACCAGTGGTGCCTTTGTTTGTTGTCTGGCTTTGTCCTCTCTCAACCTTCATTTGCCCTTTGTGTCTCATCTTCTTCACCTTCTCCCTCAGAGAGACTGTAGTCCTATTATGTACCTCACCACTGCCAAGTCCACTATCTCCTGCCAAACAACCCCTTACCTCCTGGACCCTAGCTGTAACCATAGCAACCAGGCCTGCCACCAGGCCAGAGTTCACTGGGTTTTTAGTGCTGCTGTCAGCACATGGGAGATGAGGGAGGCTAGTCTGTGTGTTTGCTGTGTGTGTGTGTGTGTGTGTGTGTGTGTGTGTGTGTGTGTGTGTGTGTGTGTGTGTGTGTGTATTAGAGTAGGACATCTTTACCTGAAAGCAGCATCTTTGGTTCATAGAACAGGTCCTTCAAACCAGGGAGATGAGCTTGGATGATAAATGTCATGTAGGTTAGACTGTAATTAATTTTCCTCTGACAGACTGGACATTAGGTCAGTGATCTGTTAGGGGTTTAATTCATCTCGGCTCCAACAGGAGTATCTGGAGGAATGTCTTAATCTTGTCAGCATCCTCTCCGTATTTGAAAAGTGACTATCTATAAAGTATCTATATATCCAGTAGTCCCATGGCCATTATCACATATCTGCTCAGATAGACTGCAGTAAAGGTTTAGAGCAAACCAAAGAATGATGAATGAAGAATGATTATGTGTTCAGTATTTACAGCCACTCCCCCAAGTAATGTTTGGTTGAGTCTCTCTGTGTATCTCAACATGACATGGGTTGTCTTGAAAGATGTCATTGGTGATTATTAGTTACATTCAAACTACGCCTCTTAACAGGATCATGTGTCAGAGATCATGTATGAGCATGTGAGAGTCATCACGTGCTCACACTCGCCCACTTTGAACCTCAGCCTCCCCCGTATCCTCTCCCCCCCCCCTCATCCCCCAACAGCGCCTCTTGTCTCCCTGCATATTCAACACGTCTCCTTCTCGTCTCCTTCTCTGCTCACTTCATACCTCCTCTCTCATTCTCTCTCCGCTCAGATATTCTGATCCCTGCTGCCCTCTCTCCCCCGTGTCCTCCCCTTCCTCTCCCCCGTGGATCTGGCGCTGTCACTATGTAATGGAGCCAGTGGTGCATGCTGTCAGTGGCCTACATAACTCCCCCACATTAAACACACACACACACACACACACACACACACAAACACACACACACACACACACACACACACACACACACACACACACACACACACACAAACACACACACACACACACACACACACACACACACACACACACACACTCACACCAGCCAGGCACATAGACGAAGGTCCTTACACCTTTTAACCTCTGTTGATCTGCCACAAATACACACACACACACACACACACACACACACACACACACACACACACACACACACACACACCACTGTATACACCCCTCCATCACATCACAGGATAACTGCGATTCATAGATGGCTTTTGATCTGAGTCTCTTTCAATCCTCTATTTTTCATTATTCTTAAGGCAGTTCCTATGATGTTGATGATGATATGGATTTCTTGTTATGTCGACTTGAAATCAGGATTTTCGGTTGTGTTATATGTCATATATGATCTTGCCTTTAACAATTCTGTATTGTTCTTGCTGTACGCTTTGAGTCAGATGCTACTTGTCTGTAAAGTGTCACCAAGTTATCAATTTTCTTGTCTGAAAAGAACAAAGAAATTATTTTTCTGCCAGTCTTACAGTATTAAATCCACAATGGACACAGTAGATTAAGGATTCAGACTGACGGGGATGTCGCCCAGACATGTGATGGAGTTTGGGTGTATTGGTGATATCTATCTGCAGTGAAAACCCCAATAATAGTATGTGCCTTTAACCTCATCACACACGAACATCTGATTCTCTGGGTGTTTGTGTGTTCGATCAGGTACATTTGAGATCGAGGCACCCAGAATAACGTATTTACAGATTTATGGTTCACAGTAAATCAGTGTGTCGTGATGGGCTGGCGCAAGTCCCAGAATAGTGTAGCCGTGAATGTTGATACGTGATTAGACTTTCAGTGAGCGTGCGGTGTTTTCCTGGTTTTGTTCCTAGTGCGATGGAACCTGAATGACGAGCAGAAGCATTGGAGGCTGAACATTATGGAAACCCTGGCCACAGGCATGGCCTTTATCATAGTGGTAGTCAATGTCTTCATCACAGCTTTTGGAGTCCAGGGGGGCAGTGACTGACCAGGAAGTCCAAAACACACTCCGGTATTCTCCCCATCTTTATTTATTTAGTCATCACATTAATTCTTTATTCTTTCTCATACTCCCTTTCTCCAACTTTCTCTCTCCCTCTCTCTACAGGTGTTTTTTCTCCTGCCATACCATATTTTGCTCCTATAGACATTCATCTAGTCAGCATGTTTTTAGTCCCCTAATCTCCTGACCTTCCCAGTCCCCTACCTGACCCACAAACACACTGACCTCTCCAGGCCCCCGGAGAAAATTCCACCGGAAAACAACTCTCACAAAATCCAACTACTGTTCATTTACCAGAACAGCATTGTCCTGCACCATTTCACGGCAGGGATGGAGAGAACCAGAGAGAGAGAAACAGGGGTAGTGAGGGGTCTGGTAGGTAAACAACACGCCATTTGTTCCGAGTGGACAAACAGGAAAGTGGAGACAACAACAGTCAGGGACGTGTGACCTCACACTGTCTGTCTCCTTCCCTGCCCCTGAGTAACCCCTAGCATTGGCCAGACAGAAATGCACACCCACGCACACCCCCACACTGACACAGGTACACACACACATGCATTTGCGCACACAAACGGCTGGACAGGTATCAATTTTTAATTGCATTCATGAGGCGAAAGCAAGACGTCATGGGTCCTTTCCAGACAGCTTGAACCAGGAGGTTGGACAGGTCTGCTGAGCACATGTATGGAGAGCAGGGTGTGCCTCATCTGACTCAAAAGTCAGTCAGACCCAGTTCCACAGGTTTAACCCCTAGCAACATATCAGTGCCCAACCGCAAACGGCATGCCTAACATTCAATTATAACAATGTTTGGTTGTGCTCTGTCTCTCCGCTATGAGAAGAGCTATGTCTGTGGTTCTCCTGACCAGCAGTTGGTGAGTCAGAGAATCAACACAGCACATAACCAAGCACAACTGCTTGTTAAAATGGAGGCCTTAATTAGACAGTGTTTCAGCACTGTCACTGAAACCTCAATTAGAGCCCAATCATCTAACCCTCTTTTTATACACTTCAATTGTTTAAGACAGCAATATAAGAACAATTTAAGCATTGTCTGTTTATCTGTCCGTATAATTGTTTCTCTTCTAAATGCGTGATGCATGTCGGAGGTCCAAAACTATAATTTCCTCGACATTATCTTGACAAAGCACCTTTCAGATGACGAACTAACGTCACAATTCTATCCTTTTCCTCCTCCACAACTATCATTGGTAACCGTGGAAACAGCCAGACGGGCCAAGAACCAGATTGATGACACACACACACACACAGCTCCACTCAGGGATGATCCGTGGACTGGTATACACATGATGTATGTCTATATGGCTCCCACATCCCTGGCTCTGTCTCTGTTGCAGCATCCCCGAACGAAGTGCAGCAAACTGGCTCTGTAGGGGTCCAGCAGCAGAGGATGATCAGCAAGCAGTGTCATGTCTTGAAGTAGGACTGTTAGCAGCTCTCTCTTGGGAATGTGGATGGATGCTGGCATTCCACCAGTGAACAGTCACCACAGCGACACATCCAGCCCCCCTGTCTCACCTCCCCAACCCTCCTCTCTCACCCCTTCTCTCATCTATCTCCCTCTCTTTACAGAGAGCAGATATGGTAATGTACTGCTCAGTGCGGCAAAGCTCCTGCATGGACAGATGAGATCTACCTCAGAACTACACCGCAAATGTCGTAGTGGTGCGAGAAATACATGAAATGTCTCCAAGTGAGTATGAAATGCCCTCCACTTTGGGTACTAGTGGAGCCTGCTATTTCTTGATCTGTCAAATAAAGCTTTTAACATAATGGTTTTACTTTGTAGCTTTTAGAGGTTTTGCCCTCTCGCTTTTAATTAAGTTGCCTTTACTCATTCAATCTGTTTTATTGTCATTATTAATGAATGAGGGTATTCTGTTGCTCCTAGTTGTCAATGGCATAGCACAACAGCACATTTTCCATCATCCTTGTTTCCCATTGTGGCTTACTGATTGGGAGAACAGTGCCCCCTACTGGATTTATTGATGCTATTCAACCACTAAATGTTTTATCATCCTTTCCATTTTATGTCCTCAGTACAAGCACACAGCTTGCAGACTAAACAGTGCCAGACACACCCCAGAAATAGACTAACTAACCCACCACAGCTGGTGGATGTGGTTTTATACTTTATTGATGTCCCATGCAAAGTTAATATTAAAGAAGTATGGATTCCCCTTTTGTTACAAGAATATATAAATATGGAGAAACTACCTTTATACAGAACTGAGGAGAACTTGAAGTTAGTTGTCTTTATAAGCATTTCTCGGTATATCTAATAGATAATAGATCTAATAGATCTAATAAAGAAAAATAAGGTCCAGGTCCAGATGATGTCCAAAAACTGGTAAGTTTATTAAGTTTCTGGTAATTGTGAATGGATAACTGTGCTTCATGAAACACAATTCAAGTATGATCAATAGCTGAACATCAGCATAGTGCAACGCAGTCAATAGCTTTTCAACAATCTGCTGATCACAGCTTCAGAAGGCATTAAAAGTGGATGAGCTGGTGAAAATAGCCGTTGTGTGTTTAATTGATTGGCATACCAGTAAACTGTATAGTGGGACTGACTAAAGTGTGTATATACTGTCAGTGGTGCTGCCAAGTTCAGGTTAGTTAGTTAGATTTCATTCAAAGTGAGATCCATTCCACACGTACTCTGCTTTGTCAAAAGTATGTTCATTCCACTGTGAGTGAGATGATTAGCTCACACAATTAATCCAACCAAGACTCATAGACTAAGATACAAAGGTGGCACATTGTGCAATCTTTTCTCCTAAAAAGTGATGTCAGTTCAAATAGGACTCCATGACACTCCCACAACACACCATGTTATAGAAATGGGTCCAGTCATTCGTATTTTATCGTTTGATTGATATCTCAGGGATTAAGAAACAAGTATTAGTATTAGTATTTACAAACATGTACAATTTCATAAAATAGTACCTTATAGCTCTGCTAGTATAAGAGTTTGGCACAGCAAAGTGGCATAGTTTGTATCTTGTCCTTCCTCCGCATTTATGTTGTATGGCCTCATTTTTTCTTGGTTCCAACCTCAGCGTAGGAAATGAAAACGTCTTTTGCCCCACTACCCAGTCCTGCTGCATAGTGAAAAAATGCACTAGTCCCTCTCAGTGCGTCACTCTCTGTGGGTAACGAGATGAGGAAGGGAATGAGTTTAAAGTGATATGGCGATCGTTGCTGAGAGACAAGGACATGTGGATGAGAGCAGAAAAATGTTGAAGTGAAAGGGCCTATGAAACTTCAAAATATCAACGTACATTCTAGGGAAAGGTGTAAATACAAAAGGGATAGTACCTTGAAAATACACAATAAAACCAAAGCTGTGATGCCTTGTACACCGATGTTCTGAAGTTGTTTCATAGGCCCTTTCACTTTAACATTTTCTCCTGAAAGAACAGTGTAGATTGAATATACAAACACTCCACTATTATTTTGTATGACTCACCTCCATAATAGTAGAGTATTGCAAGGCCAACTGCAAAGCTGAAACAGCTCAGGAAGAACATGGGTCCTTCAGGAAGATAGGGAGAGAAAAAGAGAGTGAGAGGTCTCATCAATTATCAGGCCAGTAAAACTTATGAACATTCGATCAGCAGGAAGTGGTCTGTATCTTCCTAACACAGTATATGGATTACACAAATTCTCCTGATATGAACGACCAAAGAGGATCCAGGAAGGTATTGCCACTTCAGGTTATGAACTGATTACATTGATATGAGACAACTCCATCTAATGGGATATTGTCAAGAATACAAACATGATCAAAGAGAGTACTACTTTCTCACAGCTTAAAACACAAAGAGTAACAAGCTCTCTCGGGACTGAAAAAGTCTCATCTCATGACTGGAAGTGAGTGCTTCATTAGCCCCGTGCATCACAGATGACCCAATTCCCTGTCTGACATCACCTCTGACCCACTGGAGGCACCCCTGACTGTTCAAAGGAATGCGGGTCAGAGGAAGCGGTTTCGGACGGGGGTCACACGTGCGCTCAACTGACCCACAAAGCCAGAGCGCTGGATGTAATGGGACGATGAATGGCAGTGCAGTGCAGTGCAGAGCGGTGGGGCCCACATTGTGATGCCAGGGGTTACGAGGTTCAACAGACAACTAGGTTTGGTAAAGAACAAAGCTCGGTTGGGCTTAAGAGGCTTATTTGAGGCTGCAGATGGATTAGTGAGGGGTGCAGAGGAATCCCACGCACAAAAACACTATAAAACCAGTTTACTTGAAAACCATCTTTTTAGTAGTCAGTAGTTTAGTAGTGTAACAGATTAGTTACACCAGCACTAGGCTAGGAGACGTGTACGCAATATAACTTTAGATCCAGCACATCGAATGTTCTAGCCAGCAGTGGTGTGAGCTGTAGATTTGATTTACCCCTGTCGTTAAGCACATATCTCTCTTGGCGGATCGCCACAGTGTTAGTCCGTTTTGGGTCTGCCGTCTCTAGAACAGAGAGTGAAAATAGTTAGTGGTTAACACCCACACATAAAATAACAGCCTGTGTATGATAAAATCCACCACTTGAACTCCTGCGTCTTTATCCACGCAGCACATTGTCTTCTCTCTGTATCTTAAATAGGATAAGCCTACGCAGTGGCAGTAAGGCCAGACAGGGAATCTGCATAGCGGGGTGGGGGGGGGGGGGGTGAACCATTACGGGCCACGGTAGAGGTTTCTAGTCTGATCTGCCTAATGTGCCTCACTTTGTTTACATGTTGGATAAACTGGATACCTCAATTTGGAAAACATGACAGACAGACAGCGTGAACCAAACACAGAGAAACATACAGACAGACGCACTTTGGGTGAAGATGACCGTTATTGAGGTAATGTGTCAGTGTAATTACTGTAATAACATCATGCACAGGAGGAATTTTAGAGAATAAAAAACAGGTTTCTGAACCCAAAACCCACAAGATGGCGTGTTTGGACAATTGTCTTCAAGGCTAGCAGTTTGTAAAGTAGCACCCTTTGGCGGTCTCAGAAAGTTGCCAGCAGAATGAATACTTCATCTGTCATTTCATTTACTAGAAGCTAGGACGTGGCATGTATACAAAAGTCTGTCTCATCATAGATTTCACCTCCCCCACTGATATCTCTCCCCCACTGACAGTTGTGCAGTTCTGCATTAAATCTCAGCCTAATGCATATCTAGTTGGCAGCATGGGAGTCCTCCTCCTGCCAACTAGATATGCATATGCTCTGAGCACTGTTGTACCTCTGTGTTTGACTCTGCTGGGCAGGCTGAAGTAGACGTCCTCAGCGTGGATGTGAAGTCCTCTGTAGAATTCGTGACACGCCTCCTCGCCCTTCGCCTGCAGGTGCTTCAGCAGCTCAGCCAATCGCACCTCGGTGGGAACGTTCAGATTCCTGAACTGCAGGGAAACACATGCCGTACTGGATCACTACAACGCACTCCTGTTCAGAGTCTAAATTCAGATCAGGAGACGGAAGTCTAACGACAGGACGACTGTCCAGACAGGATGGTTATCAATGTATATCTAGCTTTATCTTGAATCATTCACCCTGTGGGCTTCCTTGTCATTGAGTATCTGGGGGTGGATCCTGTTGAGCTGCAGGACCAGTCCATCAACCAGCTCAGTGTCCAGCCTCCGGTCTGAGCACAGGAACTGGGCGTCCCTCTGGAGCTGCTCATGGTAACCATCAATGTCTGGCCAAGGAAGATAGAAATGACAGCACCAAAGAAGACGCAACATGGACATAGTTAAATACAATACACTATACACTACACACACACCTACATGTCTTATATTGAGGGAAATAGTGATCAAGATATTTAGAAGTTGCATATGCTATAGTGTTGAAGCCAGGTCAGAGGGTCACTAGAAACAGGTTATGTCCCTTTACAATTACAACATATGACAAAACTAATTGGAGGCCTGCAGCGTTTGTGTTTAGTCTTAAGTAGTTTATTCATTCTTGGTAAGCTGGGCTTGACATCAGCTTTGCTCTGAAAATAAATGTCTCAGAGGTTTATTGTCTCCTTTTAGAAAGATGAATACAGTTGCTGCAAATACATTTCCATTTTAACAAGTAATTTAACCTCAGATTCTGTCTAGAAATCGTTTTTTAAACAACTCAAACATCCTGCCAGTTGGGTGAGATTGTTTAGAATACTTGAATGAGGCAGATCACTCCAGCAACATCAGGAAAATAAAAATAAAATTCAATTCAACTGATTTTCATTGAAGACTACTAGATTAAAAGACTTGCTGAAAAGGATATTTTTTACAGTGTTGAGTGTATTAAAAAAAGGAAGAGAAAGACTGTCTGACACAACGCCATATAATGTAAATAGACTTGGATATCAAATTGCTCGTGCTTTATTTATAAATAGTGCACGCGGAGACTACCTGCTATTTCAAGTCTTGTTGAGGTAACGCCCAAGTAAACTTTGAATTTCCTAAATTTAGAAAATAACTAGGAATAAACTCAATACAATCGTACAATAATTACAAAGGGCATGCAACAGGTAGCGGCGCACTGTAGTGACCATCACCACTTCATGTGTCCTCTAGACGTCCCGCGGTAGGATTACTGTAAACTTTCCAAAACAAGCCAAGACATCAAATCCTTTATTCACAAACCTGCCATGCTGACAAACTGCACGTGTTCTTCGCCCCTTTTCGACCGACGGCCTCTCCAATCGTTCAAACTTCCTGCTCTCCCCGGTGTGACCGTCTCTTGTCCCGTTGACATCAGCACGCTTGGACACAGACGCCGCCCTGCGTCCAGTCCCATGGACGCTTTCCCCCCAAGCAGCTTTTAGTCTGACCCCGTAGACAGTGAAGGGACTGGCGGTGAGAGGCAGATTAGCAGGACCAGCAGGGGGGCAGGAGACCTACCGCTGCAAAGACTGAAACACTGCAGTGCCATTTATGTATATCTATCTATCTGTCTATCTATCTATATTTATCATTTTATTACACTCCTTTCCGCTATCGTGTGCTAATGACTGATTAACTTGATCAATTAGGCCTGTTATAATAATAATAGTTATTATAACAATATAGTTATTATAATATATATAATAAATAATAATAATAATAATTAGTATATTATATAACAATAATGATAACAATAATAATAATACGAATAGTAATAATAATAGTTATTATAATATATATTATAAATAATAGTTATTATTATTATTATTATTATTATTATTATATAACAATAATAATAACAATAATAATAATGATAATAATAATAATCATCATCATCATCGTATGAATAATCGAGACCAGTTTTGTCGTCATATTCTCAGTAAATAAAGGAAATGTAGGCCTAATACAATTCCCCTCTCAACACAGTCTACCATAACACTTGTATGTGGAAATTCCTACAGTATAAACTACATCATTTACACAACGCATTCAAATACTATATGTGTGTTACTGGCCTTACTGGGACATTTAAAACACAGACTTTTGTAAGTTTTGTAAGTCTATTGTATTCTATTATTCTATGTAGTCTATTCTATTGTACTATTGTACTATTCTATTGTACTATTGTAAGTCGCTTTGGATAAAAGCGTCTGCTAAATGACTGTAATGTAATGTAATGTAAAACACAGACGTCTTCTCATTCCAATATAATCTGTGACTCATCATCAACAGATTAAATCATTTATTTACATTCTTTAAAATGATATTTACATATTTGCCAATAGCCTCCCTCATGTGATAGTGAGTTAAGGCCTGTTTCCTGAAAGTGCAATGGCTCCCCTTTTCAGACAGAGGGCAGTGTTGCCCTTAGAATTTACAAAAGGCACGTTAAGTCCATCTGATCAGCATGCACTAACAGCCTTCAAACAATACTGCAAACATTCACATCTCTAAAACACCAGGAATATTCAGCTAGTACCTCCTGGAGTCCTCGTTGATACAGAATTCCTACTGTAATACAGATTTGGTCATGGGGTCTATTCTCTAGTTCAGAATAGTGAACAGGTTTGACTGACGGTCAGTTCATTCACCCTCCTCTGAGGTGTGTCCTCACACTGATATAATCCGTATGGAGCATTCCTTGGCAGAGTTTATATTTATCCTGTAGGACTCATCTGCGGCTGATTGGTTCGCCAATGACAAGCTGCTGTCCTGTCCTCCATACTGCCACACCGCGGAGCTCTGGGCCTGGCCTGAGTTCTGGGGTTGACAGGAGGTCCAAGAGGGTCCGGGGTACTGAGGCGGGGCAGAGCCGGTGCACTGGAGGGGGACATAATTCTGAAGTGGGCCAGAGTTTTGGTCACATCTTGAGTTTTGGGGTAGGAGAGGCTGGTCATAGTCACATCCAGGAAGAGGAACGGCTAGAGGAGCAGGGCCGAAGCTGCAGGGTGAAGGAGGGGCAGTCAGCGGGTAATGCTGATGACACCTGTGGAGGAAAAGACAGAGAGGCAGAAGTTATTTAATGTTCCTGCCGGTTATTCTGTCTTTGGGGAGGTTATTTTTTTTTGAGCAGTTCAGCAAAGTTGACCCCATTTCTCACCTGCAGCTTCTCTTGTCACACAGGGCAGGGTCATGTTCCTTCCACAGTGACAGGGCCTTCTCCTGGGTGTTGTTGTTGTTGTTCCTGCCCTTGTGACTGTAGCGGGACCGTCTGTCCTCCGGCTGCTCGATCTGCTCCCCTTCCCGGTGCCACAGATCTGTCTCCCTGGCAACACAAACGATTAAATCAACAGATCGGTCTGGAAATTCTGCCTTTCTGTTCATCTGGGTCCTTTACTACTCACTCACCTCTCCTGCTTTTTTCTTTTGTCCTCTTTGACACAGTCATTAACACAGCAGGAGATGAAGGCCATGGACAGGAGGAGGATGATGGCGGAGCTCACTATGGATGCTACCACAGCCACGCGGAAGCCGAGGTCCTCATAGCGAGAGAGGGCTGGGGTGAGAGAGAGGAAGATAGATGATCACACAACGTACACTGCCTTTTTGCCCAGGCTTTATAAATAATAAAGTTTGCCGTTTCCATTTTTGAAATGTATGTCAAGTCATTTTGCAACAAAACACACTCCCCAGCTCATCATATAAAAGACATAAGACATAATATGAATTTAATTTTCAATTTCTCCCAAATTTCACATCAGGCAGGTTCTGCCCTCCTAAAATGATTGACACTGAAGTAATTAAAAGCGTGCTAAATGTTTAAGACTCAGTAACCAGAGGAATAACTGTTTCCTCTCAACCTGCTTTAACATTAATATTCTCCTTTAATGAGATTTATCCTCAAGCAGCACATTGCTTCTTTTCTGATGTATTCCACCATAATGGAGAACAGAAACTTGTGCAAGCCAAATACTGTCTACAGTAAGTTTACATCTTTATGTGACATTGCCCGCGGCCACAGTGCCCATCACATAATCTTTAATATATATTCTGCCTCTTCAGAGTAACGAGAAGACAGACAGTTTAAGGAATGTTTTGCAGTCTCTGCAATTTTCCCAGTGAATTCATTTTGATCGTTTACCGCCCGCAACACCCCACCCACCCACCCATTTTGATATAAGGTATATGAACGATGGTTCAAGAAGATAATATGCATCTGGATGACAGCAATGCAATCCTGCTATGACTGCCATTGTTTCTATTTTCAGCCTGTAGTGGGTGTACATGCTGTATGTACCCTGTAGTCTTTTTGAAGGATTCAGTGTCTCTTACTACTTACGTTTACAATAGGTCTCCCCAACCCACTGGGTGCTGTTGTTGCCCATGACACACATCATATCGCCCCCTACCAGCTTGTGTTTGGCAGGGCACTGCAGGGAGATGACTGTGCCCACATTGGTGCCATTGCCCTGGATGATCCTCTGGGTGCCCAGGGCTGGCAGGGGCACGGGCATGCACTGACTCTGGGACCCTAAAAGAAACAATTGATGGTGAGTTGGTGACGATGTGAGCCAGAGAATGTGCTGGTAATCCTGTACTTATTACAGGGAACCAACCAAAAGAGTTGTGATTGACTATTATTATTATTAAATGAATTTATTTATTACAGTCATTTAGCAGACGCTTTTATCCAAAGCGACTTACAATTAGTGCATTCAACATAGGTAGGCAAGAAAACTACTAGTCACCAGAAATCATAAGTGCATTTCCTTCCTAAACAAGCAACTAAGAGCAGAACTAGTGTTAAGGTAAGAGTGCAATAAGTTAGCAACCTACTTATCTTAAACAAATGAGACAAATAAGAGAATCGAATAAACAAGAGCTAAGACAAATAAGTGTATCCAATAAACAAGAGCCAATAAACAAGAGCTCAGACACATAATTGACAACAAATAGGCAAGGCTAAGAGGAAGGGTCAGGGTAGTGTTTCTTGAAGAGGAAGGGTCAGGGTAGTGTTTCCTGAAGAGGAAGGGTCAGGGTAGTGTTTCTTGAAGAGGAAGGATCAGGGTAGAGTTTCCTGAAGAGGAAGGGTCAGGGTAGTGTTTCTTGAAGAGGAAGGGTCAGGGTAGTGTTTCCTGAAGAGGAAGGGTCAGGGTAGTGTTTCTTGAAGAGGAAGGGTCAGGGTAGAGTTTCCTGAAGAGGAAGGGTCAGGGTAGAGTTTCCTGAAGAGGAAGGGTCAGGGTAGTGTTTCCTGAAGAGGAAGGGTCAGGGTAGTGTTTCTTGAAGAGGAAGGGTCAGGGTAGTGTTTCCTGAAGAGGAAGGGTCAGGGTAGTGTTTCCTGAAGAGGAAGGGTCAGGGTAGTGTTTCTTGAAGAGGAAGGGTCAGGGTAGTGTTTCCTGAAGAGGAAGGGTCAGGGTAGTGTTTCTTGAAGAGGAAGGGTCAGGGTAGTGTTTCCTGAAGAGGAAGGGTCAGGGTAGTGTTTCCTGAAGAGGAAGGGTCAGGGTAGTGTTTCCTGAAGAGGAAGGGTCAGGGTAGTGTTTCTTGAAGAGGAAGGGTCAGGGTAGTGTTTCCTGAAGAGGAAGGGTCAGGGTAGTGTTTCCTGAAGAGGAAGGGTCAGGGTAGTGTTTCTTGAAGAGGAAGGGTCAGGGTAGTGTTTCCTGAAGAGGAAGGGTCAGGGTAGTGTTTCCTGAAGAGGAAGGGTCAGGGTAGTGTTTCCTGAAGAGGAAGGGTCAGGGTCATCATTTATTATTTTTCACATGTTGGGCACTGTGAAGCCCTTAGGGACTGTAACGGTGATTAAGGGCTATACAAATAAATGTGATTTGATTTGATTTGATTAGTGTTTCCTGAAGAGGTGGGTTTTCAGCCTGCGGCGAAAGATGGGCAGCGACTCTGCTGTCCTGACATCAGTGGGGAGTTCATTCCACCACTGTGGGGCCAGGACAGAGAAGAGCCATGACCGTGTAGATCGGCCGCAGGGACCTCTGAGCGACGGGGCAACCCGTCGCCTCGAGGCAGCAGAGCGAAGTGGTCGGGCGGGGGTGTAAGGCTTGACCATATAGCCTGGAGGTAAGAAGGAGCTGTTCCTTTCACTCCCCTATAGGCTTGCACCAGGGTCTTGAACTGGATGCGAGCTACTACAGGGATCCAGTGTAGAGAATGGAGAAGGGTAGTTGTATGGGAGCAACTAAGAGCATAACTAGTGTTAAGGTAATAGTGCAAGTTAGCAACCTACTTTTTCTTAAACAAATGAGACAAATAAGTGTATCAAATAAACAAGAGCCAATAAACAAGAGCTAAGACAAATAAGTGACAAATAATGTAGTATCAGCAAATACTAGAAGAAGTTAGAGGTGCATTCATTACCAAATGTAATTCATATAGGTCTTTTCAAAAGAAATGTAATGTCACGGAGAAGAACATACAACTCAATGTGCAGAAATGGCACAACAACATTCAGGGTGAACAGTATGAACAACAAACAAGTATGGAGCACTGCGGCTGAAATTCAGTGCAGAATGGGACAATCATTCCACCGCTATCAGCGCTGAACCCCTGTAGGGGCTGCACAACACTGCAGGACAAAACACAAGCCCCTCTGTAACAGCCCTGTGCTTTGCTGCATCCAGCGCTGACAGTATCGAAGCAGGAAATGTGATAAATCATTAAGCAAAAGGCCCGCAAGGCTGGTGGAAACACACCATCTGGAGCCACGTTAAATAACTAGTTATCATATAGCACATTGCAGTAGGCGAGGTCTCTCAGTATAGGCTACACCAGCGGTCTGGCACGATGAACTGTGGGCCAAGTTATAACGTAGGACTATCACTTCATAATGACACAAGCTGTTGGAATGTAAATAAACACTGACATCAGTTTGGTGATTTCCAGCAAGAGAACAGGGGACAGGCGAAAATCTGAGTCACTCTGTTTGCTGAAGGAAACTAGCTTCTTGTTTTCGCTGAAAAAACAACAGACTTGTGACGTGTGAGACATTTTGCACCATTGCTCTTTGCCACTCTTTAAGGACGGAAAACATTCAAGGCTGTGAGATGGGAAGTGCACTATCTAGTAGAATATGTAGTGCACTGTCGCCACCACAAGAGGCCCCCTGTCCTTACAGCATGGTAAATCACACCAGGCGACAGATTGGATGCAGAAAAGTTCTTGTTTTCAATGAGAGAGAGAGAGAGAGATGGAGAGAGAGATAGAGAACGAGAGAGAGAGAGAAAGAGAAAGAGAATGCTACTGACTGAGATTAAGTGAAGCAGACTCACATAACCCTTCTTCTTCCGAATGACAGAGCGCTCCACCATTCTGTGTGTGTGAATTATTGGCTTCTGATCAAAGAGCTCTGAACACAGAACAGAAACTGGGCCTGGTTGAACTGGAAATAAATAGACCACTCAAGGCCATCAGCAGTAGCCCACCACATTCAAATGTATGTAACACAAGGACACAATCCCTTGCAGACAAGCCGAGAGCATCCTTTTATGTAACTTGTGTTGTGTGTGTGTGTGTGTGTGTGTGTGTGTGTGTGTGTGTGTGTGGTGTTTGTATGTAAGGCCAGCTGTGCATTGGCCTGAACTTTTTCTGTGAAATTAAGAGCCATGCCATGCTGAAAGCCACCCATGTCTCCTCCCTTTTCACTTCCTCTTCCTGTGGTAAAGCATTAGAGCACATACTGAAAAGTATTTTCAAACTGATAAGATTCAAATCTGTAAGAAAGGTGCGGATGAAGTTCATCCAATTTTCAGGCAGATATCCCCTGATCTGACTGCAGCCCTCTAAAAGAACCAAATGTAGGCCTACAGACTTGTTGTAAAAATGTACTGGATCATTATGAAGGCAATTTATCATCGTTACATTTCTCACTATCTGTCAAACTAGTTTACACCCAACAATAGGACAAACAAAAATCGACTAATGGCTGACCTGCACCCACTTCACCCTTATGAATAAGAACTCTTGTCATCCTATGACACTTTTTGTGAAGAATACAAAGTATAGACAAATCACAGCAAAACAAATCCCTGAGCGGAATATTACAGTCATACCTCAAGATATCTATATACCACTATGTAGGCGACGACAGGGTGACTATAAACTCACAGACACTCTATAAGTCTCTATAAGAATATTATAGTGATTTTTCCTTAAAGATATTTTTAATTAATTAATTAATTAATCAATTAATCAAAAAAGAGTCTTATTACCTGCACCCAAAATACGTTAGTGTAAAATCCTACAGTGGGTATAGGTAGGTTATATTAAGAAGGCGAAGGGTGCAAATGAAAAAATCCCCACCCCACACCCACACAACCTATCAGGCACCGTTTGGTCTTTTCGGCTGAATTACCTGCGTTATTCTGGGCACGGCTTTCTTTTTCGGTGGGAAAATCAATTCTGGACACATCTGCTACTGAAGCTGTTGCCGTTGACATGGTTGGTGACAGACAGACAGCCCCTCAGTCCGCTCCTCCTGGACGTGCGTAAAGACTGCGTAACGGTGCTCCTCTGCGCCCGGTACCGGGTAAACAGATCGGGATTCCGTCGCTGGAGTGGTGCGCGAGTTTCTTCGTGCAATTGTATTCGGCTTTCTCCCTCCCGTTGAACGGCTTGTCATCCACAGAGTCCTCCCACAATGCTTCCTCCCCGCATCATTCACTCGCTCTAATGCCCGTTTGGGACAGCGCGCAGCACTAGAGCGCAAGCGGATGAACGCTCAGCCTGACGAGGTGAGACGGACCGATCGGTCGAGACCTTGTCGACCAAAGCATTGATTTGTGGATTACCTCAAGTCAGGTCAAGTTGGATGTCAGAGCTGCGCTTTGTGAGCAAGACAGTGAAGACAGGGAGACTTCCTCTTTCAGCCTGTCAGTAAACTTGTGAAGTGTTCGACGTATCGACGTATATTTTGATTGTGGTTTACCATCTGCAGATATGCTACATTTTGCAAACAGCTTGTATACCCCCCTGCACGTAAACACAGCCTAGTTCATGAAACATGTTTCATGTCTGGAACAAATGCCACATGTCTCGCACTTCAACTTTTTACCCCCCTTTGACACTGCATACTATAAAAACCTGTCGTGCTCGACTGTCTGGGTCTGTATTGTTTCACCCTTGTTGCAACAAGCTTATTAAATAATCACAACTCTGATATTTTGAAAGCCTCTTTATTCTCAGATTTCCACCACACGTTCAGACCAGGAGGGGTTAATCTGTTGACGCCACTGCGCACCTATACCCACTCCTGACTGGTCAACCCACATGCATAGAGTAACTGCCAGTCTCAAGTTTAAAGTGGTTTAGTGAGAGCCTTCTGCTCACTGATGGGCACTGATTAGTTCACACTTTGGGTGGATGCTCAACAGTCCCCTCTAGAGATCTGAATTAGAAGCTATAATCATTTTAATCATTCTGGTAATATAAAATGTGCTCAGCATAGCAGTACAGGAAACATAGTGGAGGGGAGGAGAGTCTTAGAGGGGGAGGGGAGAGGGAGCGAGAGAGAGAGAAAGAGAGGTTGCTAGGTACTTCATCTTTTAGCTGAGAATATCGGTGTGAGTGACAGTGACATTACAACTTGTTCAGGGATGTTTACATATCAGGGCTTCAGTAAATCAGCAGGAACAGGAAGTCTTGTTTTCATTTAAACTTGTCTTAAACTAATCCCACTAGGCACTCACCTATTTATAATAATCACCTATTTTCCCTAAATAAAGGAGTTAACTTATCCACTATCCTTCTGATCCCTTAATGAAAAGGCAGTGACCTTCCCACTTATCTGCCTGTGTCTTTCTTGATAGTGTTCTTTTGTCACAATTAGCTTTACGGTAACTAATTGGGGGCTGGATGGTATGAATCATTTAACTGTATTGTTCTGCTCTGCTGACAGGTTTCTTAATAGAACAACCATTCAGCCAAGACCAAAGTACTCACAGCACAGAGAGCCTGAAACAGCTTGAAGGAGCACTCGAGTAACCATGCATGGTTGCAATATGGAAACGTAATGATGATGGTAGAGAATTACTTCTGAAACAAAACCATGGTAAAGGTGTCATAAGGAAAAGATAGCTTTTACTTGGAGAAAATCACAGGCATACATACACGCACAGCCCCTACACACACACACACACACACACACACACACACACACACACACACACACACACACACACACACACACACACACACACACACACACACACATCCTGCTTTTTCATCCTTTGCATCAAAAAGCCCTTTGCTCCTGTTCAAATTCCACATCAGTCCCATGTCATTGAGAATTCCAGGCATGCATGAGACTGTTTCTGCTTTGGGTGATAAGTGAGCCTCCACTCTGGCACAGCCCTGTTCACCTGAACAACCACCTCAGAGCACTGGGAGCCTCTGTTCAGACAGCACTTTGCCTCATCACTCATGAATGTATTAGCATTGCTGATGAATGCTGTGGATGCTCAGGACTACGGCTTAAGTTGTTATTTCTAGGAATATATTGTTTAATACACCGTCTATGTTGTGGAGTAGCATGGCTCTCTATCAGAGGGCTCATCAATAATCAATGCTGAGGTATGTATTATGTTAGCCTGGACCGATGCTGCTTGTCTGTCTTGCCCTGAAGCCCTGCCTGTAGCCCAGGGGGGAAACCTCACACAGCAGCAGTGGAGTCCCTGTGAAGTTAGAGTTCAGCCCACAGTATCTTTGTTGATTATAGTATTGGGGTGAATACAATACGCTGTTATGGTATGAGAGTCTGCATCTGTCATTTCCTTTCTTATGAGAGTGGCGCACACACACGCACACACACACACACGCACACACACACACACAGAACAGACCAATTTCCACCTCTCTATTGAACTCTTTGTTAAACGTCACCACCTGATAACTGTTCAACAACAGTTCTTCTCCTGTGTATTTATGTAGTTCAAAAGTCTTTTACATGACAGACGGCCGGGAGAGGGAGGGAGAGACAAAGCGGGAATGAGAGCATTTTGGGAAATTAGTTTGGTCAAAGCTTTCAAGTTTTTTTTTCCTGATTGGTTGCTACAGCAACAGTCAATGTGTTCTGGCATAGTCTCAGTAGGTACAATTTAGGCTCTCAGTGCTTTCCAGTTTCCACTCAGTATGCTCTGTGCTTTGTTCAGTCCAGCAGCTAACCAGGAAGTTAATTAGCTCCGGTACGATCAGTAATGCTTCTTTTACTGTATTAAAAAGGGATCAAAGCAGATAGTGATTACCTTTACTGACCAAGAGGCATCATCACCAAAATAATCTATCAATATCCACACAAAGAAAGGGGACAAGCAAGAGTAAGGCAAAAAAAAATGAGAAGCAAAGAGGAAAAGCAGAGAAAGACAGTGAAAGACTTATTTAAGCAGAGGCAGAAGGAACAGACTTTCAGCCGGTTGAGATTATATTATTAATCTAATCTGACAAGAGAGACAGAGAGAGAGACGTGAGGCAGGTGAGAGCGGTCACCTCAGCGTGTCCGCCCTGCCCCTGACACAGTGTGACACGGTGACTCTGCTGGGGGGGGAATCGCTCCATCACAGAGGTAATTAAGTAGAGCAGGAGGGGCACCATCTCACACTGCCAACAGTCCCATCAACACTCGCACACTAACTAGGCCACATATGGCTGGAGGTCTGGGTGGAGGAGACTGAAGGTGCCCTCTCTTTCCTGTCCCAGGTTGCTTCCCAAAACGATAAAATAGTGATCCGATGAGACAAATACAAGTGCTCGTCCAGCCGAATCCATTCATCCAGAGCTTTCTTCATAGAATATAAACTGTTTCGTTCCATGACTGGTGGTATGAAAGTACAGCACACTATCGGTCACTGTTGAGTATGAGTCATTGTAAAATAGAGTTAGAATAGAGTTTTTGAAATATGTGTTTTTTTTCAAAAGGGACTTGAAGATATTACAGAAACTACTTGAGTTTAACTTCACAGTCAAATTGAGGATGTAGTGTGTCTGTCTCAATACTGAGAGTTGCATATGGTAGACTACTCCCATCAAAGAGAAAAGCACTGACACACACACACACACACACACACACACACACACACACACACACACACACACACACACACACACACACACACACACACACACACACACACACACACACACACACACACACACACACACACACACACACACACACACACACACACACACACACACACACACACACACACACACACACACACAATAGATGGCTCTTTATTGTCCCCGAGGGGAAATTGCAGTTATGCAGCAGTACAAAGCAAGAGAGAGGCACACATCACTAAACAATAAACAGGTTTGGATAAAGGTTGTATAAAAACAATCCCCAAAATAGAAATACTGTAATAGCTTAGTGCAATACAGTTGCACAATTTTGCACAATTTGAGAAGGATGAGGAGATGGGGACAGGGCCAATATGAGTAATGAGACTTCAAGAGGAAATTGAGTTGATCAAGCATTTCTACACCGCATTACTAAGACAGCAGAGAGGATGAGGGAGAGTATTATTGTGAAGAAATTGAGTTGAGAGTTGAGTTGAGACATTTTTTGTGAGGGACTTGTGTTGTAAGGCGAGTGGAATTACCTCTTTACATTAAAACTAAATATCCACAAGCTTATATTCCATTATATTCCCACTGCGCTGATAGGCTGGTTTGCATCACCTTGCATGAACCTTGAGTTACACATTTAAGAGGGAGAAAATTAAATCTTTACACACAGATGTAGAGACAGGAAGAAAGGGAGAGAAAGCTTCTGGTAAATACCTCGATCAGCATTGTGCCATGGCTGCGACTCGTCCCTAAAGCACTTGGACACAGGGCGCCAATGTGTTTCAAGCGGTGCCAATACGACTGGTGCAGTAGAGGACGCTTCCCACTGGGTTATTGACAGAGAGCTCCCAGCAGGGCGGCCTGGAGCCGGCTGATGACAGCAGGGGAGAAGAGAGGCTGTGAGGACAGGAATGGAAACACTGAAAGAGACAGGAGAGAAAACGGGGGAGAAGTGATGAGGTAGTTAGTGAATGGAAGAGGTGAGGAAGAGGGCAACGACAGGGGGGCAAAGGGTGACAGAGATGTGTGTGGGATAAAATGTTGTTAATTCATGGTTAATATGAAAAGCTGCAAAATTGAGTTTCCTAGAGGAGTGAGGCGTCAGAGGCCAGGTAATGACTTTGATATCAGAGGGGAAGAAAATCAGCTTTTCATATCAGGCCTGCTATGGTCTGGTGGCTCCGCTGCGAGGTGCCTGTTATCTCGGGTCTGTCTAGCAGCTCCGTGTAGGTTCACCATCCTCCGCTCACAGGATAAAAAGTGTAAGCTAGACCTCATTCTGGCGAAAGCTGGAAAAGCTGAGGAAATTTGAAGCACTTTTAGAAGGGAAAGCTTCAGATACACCCAACTGCGCACAGTATACACGTCTAAGCTCTCTCTCTCTCTCTCTCTCTCTCTCTCTCTCACACACACACACACACCGATCTGAATGCAATACTGATTGTGTCAACATCTCAGTTTGTGACTTGCTGGGTAACTGATTGAATAGTGACTGGATGCATTTGTTTATCATTGGATAAACAGTTTCTTTTCTGGGCTGTGCGTGTGTGTGTGTGTGTGTGTGTGTGTGTGTGTGTGTGTGTGTGTGTGTGTGTGTGTACAGTGATTTCGTTCTGCAGCATCTCGCCCATTCTTTTTCTTTGCTTTTGCCAAATGAATCATCCTGTGATGAGGTACGCATTTCTGTTACTCCAAAACGACCCTTTTCTCTTCCCGTTTTTCTCTCAATGAGCTTTAGCTGTTACCCTGTCGTCGTTCCGTGTCATTTCACGATGTTCCACACACACGCTGATGAGATGTTGGATAGTCAGTCAGGTCTGGCGTTTGACAAATATCGCTTGTTCAATGGCCCGGAGTAGACGGTGCTCAGTAATGGATGGTGTTTTCGTCATTAGACGTGCTCATTTATGCTGCAACCCAATTGAATTGTGCGTGAGTGAGTTTGCACGCATCGACGTGTCTGTCAGGGTTAAAACAGGTGTGCAGCGCGGGCGGATAAATGAGATATCAGGTCTACTTAGAAATGCATTGAGAGGTGCACTAATGTTGCATGAAGTTTTGTCTTGGCAGGGAAAGTCACGGGCACTTTCTCTCTCTCTCTCTAGATCAGGGAACCATAGATAATATAGTTCTTCTCTGTCCATTCTGATCATTCGCTTAAATAGACCTCACATCATCATCATCAAATTCAGCTTAACGATTTCTAATTACCACATAATGACAGGATGACCAAGCCTTCTCTAGTGGCTTTGAATCTGAATGAGTTTTTGTCCCCCTTCTCCTCAGTCTGTGAATGTGTTGGGGGGGGGGGAAGTGAATGGTGTTGGCCGTGCTAATACATCAATTCATCATCATCTCGTAAATGTCTGATGTCTTTCATTGGATCCATAGATTCTACGATTAAACGTCAGACACATGGTGGAGGCTACAGCGTGGTGTGACCTGTTTAGATCCTGCTAAGACAATCAAAAGAACAGTGGTTGAGTAGATCCGCCGCAACCATGTTCAGCTTTCTGCTACAAGAGAGTGATTTGCTTTTCAGTTTGTGAAAACAACCTGCATTATCCGCATCCTTTTGTTGAGATTTCCTGTAACATGGGGGTGTTTGACAGCAACACAGCAAGCAGATATAACTAGTGCAGAGCTAACCCTCACCACACACACTAAGCAGAAACAACAGCATGAAAACGAGAGAACGCTGTTGCAACCACTTCCCGTACAGGAATGGAGAAGTGTCTGTTGTTGCCTCACCAAAATAATGCAAAGCTAAAGTTTCAGCACTTGTGTGAGCAGGTGTGTGTGGGTGTTGCGTCAGTTGAAGCTGAAGTGTGTGTGTGTGTGTGTATGTATGAATGCATACATTTTTAGCACGAGTGGATCCTGGTAGTATTAAAGCCATGCTCTACCAATTGGACCAAATGGACCAGTCTTCGCTGAGTACCACTGATTTGATGTGTTGCTTTGTGAGGAGAGGAGAGGAGAGGAGAGGAGCAGAGAGGAGAGGAGAGGAGCAGAGAGGAGAGGAGAGGAGAGGAGGAAGAGGAGAGGAGAGGAGAGGAGAGGAGAGAGGAGAAGAGAGGAGAGGAGGAAAGAGGAGAGTTAGTGTAAAAGGCAGGTGGTAATTTGCTTTTCCCATCTTCTCCAAATAGGTGGGTCAGCAGGGGTGTGTTTCGGGGAGTTTGAGAAAGCAAAATGCAAATGTTTGTGGGTCACACACACACACACACACACACACACACACACACAGCTGGTAAGAGGCTTACGCTCCAGTGGCATACGACAGCTTTCCCATTAAACCCATTCTCCTCAGCTGCTGGAGAGGAGAACAGGTCTTACAGAATGCTGGCCGCAACCTGAAAACCTAAACAAATATTATCTTCATTTGAAATTTCGCCTTTCTTCTGCCTCACCTACAACTGTTCTCTATTAACTTCCTGGCAATAATAATGGCTCCATTCAACCAACCTTGTCTTTTGTGTTCATTCGTAGAGCTTGATGAATAGAGCTATTAAGGCAAGCCTTGAGGCCCTCTGATAGAGGGCAGTCCAACACATGTTAGAGTCCCACAGCAACCTTGGTGGAACCAATTGTGCACAGGCAGAGGCAGAGGCAGGCACACACACACACACACACACACACACACACACACACACACACACACTGAAGCACAGGAAACAAGAGAAGGGTGTGAGACAGAGGAGCGAAAACCTCGACAGAACCCTTGCACAACAAGAAAAATATGCTTTCACAAACAATTAGGAAAAGGCAAAGCTGCTTCTTTGCCACGTACTCTGAGTTGTCAACCCTCTGATCTTCCACTTCTACTGCTGAGGGAGAGAAAGGCTGCTCAAAACCTGCCGTGACAAAAAAAACCAACCCAAAAAACAGTCAAAGCTTAGTTGCAAAAACACAGAGAGTGAGTTTTCTTGGAGAGGACTCTGGAGAGATGATGAGCGCTTATCTCAGCATGGTCTCTGTCCTGAAGCAGACACAAAACCCACCCTGCTCCACTCTGCTCTAGCTGTACAGTATGTAAAACTATGACAGAAGGGAAACAGTCAGCAGTTTGCTCTCTATCTCTGCACCACAGCTTTCTAATTCATCATCCTGACATTTTCTGTTGAATTGCTAAATAAAAAAAGCCACGGTTCACACCACCTATCAATAGCTGCCCCGTGTCCTTTTTTTTTGTTTTGCAAAATGCACATCAATAAGTATATGCCCACAGGCTGAGTGCAAACAGGCAGTGTGAAAGTGCGATGACTACAGAGGCAGGGGATGAAACCGAATGAAGTCAAGATGTTAAACTGGGCCCGAGGCAGCTGCAACAGTGCGTCTACACCCATCCCACGCCTCATTCTTGTGTCTGCACATATCTGAGAGTTGAAATCAGCCGTCGTTTAATCCAACCCCTACAGTATGTCTCTCCCATGCTGTGATAAAGCATCCAATCATAACTAACATTTTCTCTCAACATTTGATCACCAGCGTAACCCAACGCCTGAGACTGAAGAGCGTGAACGCCTTCTCATGTATTGTCATTTTGAACCGCTCTGACTTTGAGCACGGTCACTTTATGGTGCAGAACACCATAAAAGACATTATATTCCCCGTGGCTCTGGGATCATTATCTTCTCACTCCAGATTGAGACGTCAATAATGACACCGCCATTAAACGCTCTGCCGCTATTGCTTTCTATGTTGAGCAGCTTATGTTAAGTCACCAGAGGACAGGGAGTTGCGGCGCAGTCCTCACGGTGACAGCTGACTATATTGCAGCTGAGACAGAGCAGGCAAGACAACGTGTGTTCATCAAGAGGCTCGCTGTGCTCTGAGGTCTTGTCGATACAAGCTTTTCTGTACCCGCAGTTGCTATGGATCTTTCTCGTTCAGCATTTTCAATCCATGCAAAAAATGCTTTAAAAAAAACAAACAGCAAGGTGGAAAAAGCTGAAACCAAACTACCTCTAAAATGATCTGGAGAAGAATTAAATGTGCATTATTTTTCCAGTTTGTGCTCATTGCCATTATAAGAGTTTAGTGGAATGAAGGCCTCACAAATGAATCATCAACGCTCAAATACTAAAACTTTATCTTTAAATTAAAAAAAAGAGTAAGTAAAATGGAGTAAAAATAAAGCAGACACCTAAAGCTAAACGGAAATAAAAATTGGAATAGAAAATGACAACAATGAATGGAAATAATAAAACTGCATTGAGCCTCGGAACAAGACACATACATACAAACCTAGAAGCAGACACGCATGCAGACACACACACACACACACACACACACACATATACAAAACGGCCCATAATCCTCTTGCGTCCCATCAAGATATTAAATCAAAAAAATCTGCTGGCATTTCATATGGTATTTGGTGTTTGATACCAATAAAAGATCAGTGGATGGATGTTTATATCTCTTGAGTGTTTGTGGATTGGTTTTTCACTTGCACTTAGAGCAAGCATAACATTTTGTGTATGTGTGTGTGTTTTTTATGAAAGTGTAACAGAAAGAGAGAGAGGGGGGAGGAGGAGGAGGAGGAGGGGGATTCAGCAGAAACAGAAACTCACATGACAACTGAATATCTTCTCAGACGGTGCGGCACTGAATGAACCGCATGTCTATTTATTGTTGATATGCTTGACTGCTTTTCCACTGTGCACAATCCAGGTTAACACACGCAATACTGACTCTGCTGACTTACAGTACAACAAGAATGAATTTTGGGGGGCGAAAAAAGGGGGGGGGGGGGGGGGGAGAGGGGGGGAGAAGGGGGACTTGGCAAGGTTTCCGAGCGTGGTACATAAATATGAGTGAGTTTACATGCACATAGAGATCCAATGATGAGTTTGCTACTTTGCTTGAAAGCGGGTGCTGATGGGAGCAGGGTGTAGGGGGGGGGGATGGGGGGCAAGGCAGAAAAGTCTTTACAGTACTTTGTGTCCGTCACATCAGCAATGGGAATGAAGCAGGTGAATAGCTGGTACGCTGGAGGAGAGAGAACCGAGAGAGATCTACAGGGAAAGGATTTATTTAGCATGTGTACAAATGGGAGATATTGAGGGAGTGAACCTGCAGGGGCAGAAATGAGGCCACAAAAATCCCATTCTGGCTGCACGCTCTCAAAATAACAATGGAGAGAATTCGTGGATCAAACCAGTGACCGACTCAGATCAGAGGTCGCAGAGCCCAGAGACAACGAAGGGGGGAAAGGCATCACGATCAGCGTGTTGAATATGGGACAAGGGGGGTTTGGGAGGAGCTTCTGTTAAGTCGGGGGCTGATAGTGGGAGCATCAGGTGGCCAGCCACAAGCGTACACGTCTCTGTGTCTTTTTAAGTTAAAATGTCTTCTTTTCTTTGTTTCCTTACAACACACTATAGTATACATACTGTACAATACCCGCCGAGCTGCCACCGTGTCCCGCGCAGCGATGGAGAGAGTTGAGAAGTGGCGCAGGGTTTTTACACTAACATTCAATACTGAATAAACACAAGGGGGGGGGGGGGGCAACACGCACGCACGCACGCACACAGACACACACACACACACACACACACACACACACACGCACACACACACACACACACATGCACGCACGAAAGGAAAGACAGACACACAGGAGTTAATGCTTCACAACACAGTCGCATAAATGTACAAGGAACTTCATCTTTAAAAAAAAAAATCATACAGGAACCATCTTAAAATGCCTTCTTCAGCTATATTACAAATAAAACATGAGAGTTTCTCATTGTTCCTCTCAGACCATGGACATCACTGAGAGAAATAAAATATCCTAATGAAACGTAACCACACATAAAGTGGCGGTGGTGGCATGGTGGCACAGGTCTTCTGTTTGAGTTGGCGAGAGGCATAGAGAGAGAGAGAGATGGGAGAGAGAGAGAGAGAGAGAGAGAGAGAGAGAGAGAGAGAGAGAGAGAGAGAGAGAGAGAGAGAGAGAGAGAGAGAGAGAGAGAGAGAGATGTGTGGTCATGAGGACAGGAGTGGCATAGGAAGGAATGAGTGGTCCTTTTAAAAAGGAAAAAACAAAAAGTGCCAAGGTAAAATGAATTCAAGTAATGTGTGCTCTGTACACAGGAGAGGGTGGCAGGGGGAGAGAGAGTCCTGTGGCCTCAACATGGCCGCTCTATTGGCTCTTCCTGTGCTCCGTCAGGCTGGCCGGCGCGTCTGCGGGCGTTTCCCCCGCGGGCAGCTCTGGAGAGAAGCTCCACCCACTTGGCCTGCAGCTCTGCGTCCTGGGCGCCGAAGAGCAAAGCTTGCTGGGTGTGACTCAGCCGGAACGCGTGTCTGACCTCTGGCTTTTCGGTCGCCGACGGCGATACCGCAGTCACCTCGAACCCTGGCAGAGGCACCGCCCGCGCCCCCTTGGAGTCCTAGAGAGACGAGTAAAACTAGCCAATCAGAGCAAGTCAGGAAGTCAACAATTCGGCATTGGGTCTACTTCACCAGATGCATGCTACTACAAATGCATGATGCATTACTGTTGACTAAGCAATCTTTCGTGGACAGGTTTCATCATTTGAATGCACATCTGTATCCGTGACAACTCCTCTCACCAGATGCAGGACGGGATCTATTCCACTAGGCATGTCCTCGTCTCTCCCTTCCCCCCTCTTTCCCTTTGCTATCCGTGTAATCAGGAAACACTCATCCAACTCTCATTAATCCTAATCTTTGGAATGGCAGCTTTCTGCAGTGGGATTGGGATATTAGTATTGGAAATGACACGGGCCGAGGCTTTACAGATGGACTTCCCTCTGTGCCATCCACACTGAATGGCTGACAGAGAATTACAAGCCTCCAATGAAAGGCTTTTCCAAACAGGACTGCTTTGGGAATCTTGTTAAGCAGCCATGTCAACCACTATTTATTTATCCAAATCTCCTTGGGAGTTTCTGAGCAGATTTTAATTGCGCCATACATCGCTCCAACATTTCAAGGAACGAAATCCAAAGAGCACTTCATCTGGTCGGTGCACGCTAAAGCCCTGTCAGGCGGCTGAGTAGTGTCACCGACAGCAGCTATACCTGAGCTCAGATTCAGGACAACCAAATCCTCCTGGCCCAAATCTACAGAGCACAGACAGTGCACAGACAACCTGGCACACTCAGGATTGGATAGATGTGTGACGTGTACACACTACCGATGCACCCGGAGGCGACCGTATCGTACAGACATCCTGTTTGCAAAGACAGGAAGCAGACGGGACATACAGAATGGCCTGACAGTCAAGCACCTCATGTTCATTTATTCTCACAATCCTTATTTTATATCCTTATTTTATACAGAATCGTAAAACAGATGGTAACAAGCACACACACATTCAGAGTGTTTGCCGGTGTTTAACCCTTACCTGTCCACTGCTCTGCAAGTAGAGCACCAGCGGCTCGGTCTTGGTGACGGCCACCCACATTTTGGTCCAGCTCTTGCCCTTCTCCTGCAGCTGGAGGTGGCCACACAGCAGGCAGTTCTCCCCCGTCAAGGACGTCTGTCTCTAAAGAGGCACCATAAAAACACACAGTATACGCAGTCAGTACAACCTACATCTAACAGTGTATCTAACCGTTTCAGATACTGACTGCATGACTTTTAAATCCCCTGAATTGTGCAAATCCATCGGTATCACATTCTCAGGATTTAGATTTGACGAGCAAATGACAGCATGGATCCTCCACGGTGCGCCGTTACGTAACAGCCTCTAACTGGAGAATGTAGGACAAAGTGAGATTTGTGCGTGGGCACAGGTGTTCCTGCCCCCGCTGCCCCTCGCCTGATACGGCCTACTGCGCCCCCACGTGGCGACTGGTGTTACTGCGGACAGCCATTTTACTGTGATCCTGTTGAGGTGCGCTAGGTAAGGAGTTGGCTGACTGGATAGAGAGAATTATATTCACACCGAGTGAAGCACAATCATCAGAATCATGAGACGGTGTCACGTGCGTATGAATCAAATCAAAGACGGATGTGGAAAATACAGCAGTCAGCTTTTCAGTGTGACGGGAGTAGGAAGTACAGCTACAAGCCTGAAGCACCCAGACTGTCGAGTCAGCGGAGAAGGCCGGCCCTCCCTAAGCCCCTACCTAAGATCTCTTTATCATATTTGTCATCACGTAGGGATTACTTGATCTTTCCAGGTGTACTATTTATATGTGTAAGTATGGTGTGTGTGTGTGTGTCTGTGCACCATCCAAATAGAAAGGGGTACACTGTTGAATTTGGACAATACAGTGACTCTTGGATTGAATAAAGACACTGTACTGGACTTATTAAGGCCGCAATTATGTGCTTCTTCCTGTGTCGTCTGTGGCCAGCAGCACAGGCTGCTGAACACTGGCTGACATTGACTGCTGGTACACTGGGAGACGTGGAGCCCATCGTCTGGCATGAATCCAGCCAGCAAACTGAGCTACTGTGTACACTCAGTGTGTGTGTGTGTGTGTGTGTGTGTGTGTGTGTGCGCGTGCGTGTGTTCACGTTTGTGTCCGAAAGTGTCTCACCTCAGGGGCAGCTTTTCTTTTCTGTTCAGTAACACCTATTAGAGTCTCCAGACTGAGGCTGGCTTCGAAACACTCTGGGCACACTCGACTCGTCTTGTTGTCCAAGGTCTTTGAACACTTTGCACAGATGGCCTGCAGAAGGACGGCGAGAAAGAGAGAGAGAGAGAGTTGAAAAACCTCACAGACGTTCATAGTTAATTGTCCAAAAGAATTTTTCCACTCCTGCCCTGACTTCTCTCCATCCCCTCTCCATCCCGCCCTCCTCCATCTGTGCTCACCGCTCCACAGGACTTGCAGTGGTGTTTGCGCTTCGTGAAGTTGAAGCTCTCGTTGCAGCCTTTACACGTCTGCTTCTCTTTCTCCTTCTTCCTGGAACTCTTCTGGAAAAGAAAGGCAGGGGTGGTGCGTCAAGGGTCTGTTCAGTTCCAGCACAAGCCTAACTGAAAGGGAAACGTCTGCGGACTTGTCTTGCTTTTTCCTCTGTATGTCTACATTACCCCTCCTCACGCCTCTGAACACAACTAAAATGGATCAGATGGAGGTGTTGATAGCAGTACAGGCTGCCAGGTTGTTATTGCAGATGCAATGTGGGATGAAGTGTGAAATTCATCTCCTGATTGTGCCATGTTTCCACAGACAGACAGACAGACAGAACTGGCTGTGCTCAGCTACAGATAACGGGAGAGCATTTGAAGCATTGAGGACAAACTATTCTCCTTTTTTACAGACCAGTGGAGAGGATAGATTCATTACCACAAACACAACCAGGTTGAGATCAATGTACCATAGCCTTGTTCTCACTGAGCGGCCAATGTTACAATACCTGGTGATACCACTGGCACAGCAAAGCACACATAAAGGGCACCACACTCCAGTCTTGCCCAGAGAGTGTGTTAATGTGTTCATAATAACATTGTCGACACTTTATGGCTCCTTTACACATTAGCTTGTCAGTAAAAAAGGTTTTAGATTTCTATATTATAGCGTCAATATTAATAAGATTGTTTTCAACTTACCCTTTCGTGTAGTCGTTCCCCATCTGAGTCGATGGACGTGTTACTCCAGGGACCCTGAGGAGAAGAACCAACACGCTAAACACCAGCAGCTATTCAACCTGCAGTTTGACATCTCTACCACTAGGTGTCAGGCAGGACCCACTGAATCTGCTCCTCTGGCTTATGTCAAGTTTGGCCAGGGTCCAACTCCAGCCAGCCCAAAGTGGGTCAGAGGAGATCCATAAGAGTTGTGTATACACGGTGTGTTGGGCTTCCCCTATTAGGTCATGAAGGAAGTCTGGGAAGCTCAAGACTCACAGACGCGATACGTGTGACCGTCACCGCTGGAAAGAAAGAGCTTCTTTATGCACGTTTTGTGCGTATCATACTACCACATCCATAGATGGTGAGTACTTCGGACAGACAAAGACCAGACTGTGACACACTCTACTGGTGTACCGCTAGCCTCCCGTGATCCGCATTCATTGTGTAGGATGGCCTATTGATTGTCTGATCAATGAACAGGGTGACTGACCGGTGAGTCGGGCTGGTGGTCATCCTCACGGGAGAAGGAGCTGTTGAAGGCTTTATTGAACGTTTCACTGTTCTGTTTGTGCCTCTCAATAGTGGCTAGGATCACCTGAGAGAGAGAAGGGGTGACAGGGAGGGAGGATGGAGAGATCAGGAGGAAAGAGAAGGAAAAGAGAAGGGAGTTGATTAGAGATTTCAGCATTTGAACACATTTTTTTTCTTTTCGTGCTCGTAAGGAAACCAATGAATCTCAGGAAGTAGAAACAGAGGAAACCAGCTAATTGAGTGGCTCCCATTAACACCTCTTGATGTATCAGTGTGTGATCTCACACCGTGACAGAATCCTGAAGGGTTTTAAAGCGAATGAAGCGCGACAGAAAAGAGAAAGGGAGGGAGAAAGCAGCCTTCCCTTTCCCCGTCTGAATGGGGAACAAAGAAAGCATCTGTGGCACGCCGTCGTCTGGCCTGTCCACGCTACAGAGGAATGACAACAGCAATGACATCACATCTCTAACAGCATCATGGTCCTGCTGCCACAGCCCGGAGGCCTGTGTCAGAGTCCAGACTCAGGCGGGTTGTTGCGTAGAAAGCTTTCCTTCTGGCTCCAAAACCTCTTGAGATTAAATTCCACTGTCCTCCAGCTTTCTGAATGCTCTCTATTCACTTCAGACTCTTTGCCTAATAAAACTATTTCAGCCCCTCTCACACTGAACACACGAAACCCCGTCTCCGCAGTGTGCCCGCCCCTCCTCTAGCCCATGAAGAATTTTAATCAGCTTTACTCAGCTATAATGGGCTAAATGAGCAATAATGAGAGGCTTTATGAGAGAATATAATTCCCAAACACACACAATGAGTGTGGGGAAGGAAGAACTGTGGAGGCACGATTCGCAAAATGCTCCGTGTGTGTGCATGAGAGAGAGAGTTAGAAAGAGTGTGTGTGTGTGTGTGTGTGTGTGTGTGTGTGTGTAAGCATGTGTGTGATCCTTGCCTGAATCCAATCGTCCTTCTCCTCTGCTGTCCTGTAAAACAAGGTCATTCGGTTAGAGAAGTAGCCTCCTTTTGAATCGCAATGAACTTATTTCCATTTTACACAGTAAATTTTTTTTTTACATTCCACCTCCATGGAGCACAGTGCAAAAAGGTCTTTACCTGGCCTGCAGCTCCAGCGAGCGCTGCTTGCCGATGATGACGAACGTGTGAGGAAGGTTCTGCTTGGCATTCTCCTGCACCTGAAGACGTCAAGAACCGGGAGAAAGTTAATCTACACCCTCGGGGGACAAACGCATATGAGACATACGAGGATGAGAAGTGTATCCCGCACCTCCATGCCAGCGATGTCGAGCCTCTCTCGGACGCTGAATTTCTGCCCCATCAGTCTGAGTTTAGGCACACAGTATAGCACCATGTTGTTGAACTAGAGCAGAAGCAGAGGGAGACCACAAATGAAAAACAACATCCTCCAGCACTCTCGTTTCATTGTGTTATTTTTAACGTTTTGGTATCTCACCAAGTAGAGGTATCGGTCTTGTGCTGTCCCGTTTTTAGCCGACATCTTCTTGATGTGTCCCTCTTTGATGAGCTCGTTGGCTGGGTTGACTATGTCTTCTTCTCCCCCTAGCCTCTCATAAACCTCCAGCAGCTTGTGCATCTTCTCCTGCAAACGTTAAGCAGCAGGAGCAACGGGATGAACACAGCCGAGGCAGATAAGACGAGGCACTCAAGAATGTGTGAGAAGATAGATGAAGCTCTAAGCCACACTCCGCCAGAGGGGGTTATATCAGCTTAGCTGGAAAACTCTCATTCAAGGAGTTGTCAGGTAGAAAGCAGCTATAATATTTCTGTATTGATTGATACAAACTTTTATGGGATCTAGAGTTTCAACATTGTTTGAAGGATGTAAGAAATTAGAGTGCCCAGACAGAGGAAGGAGGATGAGTGTTAGAAAGACAGTCAGCCTTCCGGAGGCTGTGAAACCCGAGGCAGGAAACAGCAACTTCCTGTCTGTACCAATTCAACCTGTTCCCTCCCACTATCACCCGCAACGCTGCTGCCTGACAGTAAAGTATCAGCAACTCTCTGATTGAGCAACAAATTGGTTGGTTATTATAACGTTGATGCCAATTAGACAGTAGGAGACTGTGAGAGTGAGGGTAAGAGAGAGATGACAGATGGGCTGCGGGGACAGAGGGTAGCGTTGAGCAAATTCTCACCATTTTCCTGATTGCTGCATTGGAGTGATTAGCTGCAGTAGAGATTAGCTCCAGTGCCTCTGTAATACAATACAAACAAACACACACACGCACACACGCACGCACACACACACACACGCACACGCACACACACCAGCATGTTAGCATTAAATCCAGTGTTAACAAGAAGATCTGATGTTTGAAGTGTAGCTGGCCTGCGTATCATCACACACACACACATAGTTGACAACTATAAATCTTTCTCTCTCTCACATAAATACACACACACACACACACACACACACACACACACACACACACTCTTGCTGTGATACATGCACGCTAGAAAGGAACATTAAGTGTCAGGGCCGTCACACCAGTCACGTCAAGCTAATTTTACACGATCAAACACTGAACACACACACTCTTTACATTAAACACACTCTGTGCATTAACCCAGCTTTCAGCCAGTAGAGAGCCTAGTACTAATGTGTCTGTGCACCTTAGTCAGCCATCTTAATCACGGCCTACATAAACAGTAGAGACATGTAGCCAGGGGGAAACGAGGCCAAATCACTCTGTGATGAACTACGGTTCAACAGGAGTGGCTGAGAGAAGCACTAGACTCCAAACAAAAGAGGGAATAAAAGTTGTCCAGTTTAGGGGACATGCGGTTCCTGGGATGACACATAGGGGTGTAAAGTGTAATTGTAGGCATACAGAGTGAGGCCCCGACATGCACAGGGGGTTTCCTGCTTTGTACGATCTTGGGTGGGCTGCCTAAATGTAATTTTGAGCCGCTTAAGGAAAATTTGGAAATTGAATTGAAAATGACATTGAAATAAAAGCCTATTCAAGAAGGGAACAAGAGGGGATTGTGGGATGGTTTACATTGGTTTGCGAAGTGCCATAAATCCAGAGAGCCAAAGTGAAATGTGTATAGACAAAGTTGTGTTATGGCTAACAAGACGGGTACTTTTTACGGGGAGGGATCTTTCTAGCTGGTAGACTCTCCTGGTTGTGTTGTAGCAAGCTGACCCAGCTGGAACACAACAGCTCAACATCACTTTTATTACAATTACTTTGATTTTTAACATGATTTCTCTGCACCAGTTTTAGTATTGGTTAACCCGCATGCTGTAGGCAGGCTCACTTGGAAAGTAAACCAATTAACCCTTTGTTAAGCCCCTCCCTCATAGGTAGCTTAACCAATCCCAGCCTAGCAACCGTTAGCCTCTGACAAACACTGTTCTGCTCTAGAGACTCATGTGTGTTTCAATTGGACAGAGAGTATATCTGGGTAGTTTTTGTGAGTTTTAAAGTGATGTGCCTGTTCTGGTCTGTTCATCCATGGAAAAATGAATCCAATTTGATCTAAAAGCTCCCTCAGGAATCCCTCAGCTAGGACAGTGTTATGTAAGTCTAAGGGGTATGGGTGTCAAGTTGGCCAGTGGGGGCTCACTTAGGCACCACCTGAGCCAGGAAAAACCCTGATGTAATGTAGTCTGTCTCTACCATACAGTAGATGAAACTCACACAAAGACATATGAACAATGCAGCATGAGGCTGAAATGTACTATTGCTTAAATACCTTTTAGTAGCATCTATATATAGGCAAGTGTAAGTGGAGGGGTGAGTGAGAATGGGGGAAGTAATGAGAGGTGACACAGTTGAAGTAAGACAGGAAGACAGGAAATGATAATTATAGAGATTGCTTGGTAAGAGTTATGATAAAACAAGCTGTCCTGATTGAGCAGTGTGTTCAAATCTGAGGTGTTAATGGCTCACTCTCTGTGTCCTTTCGGTCGAGCGCATCATCGGGCAATTTCTTCAGGTAGTCTTTGAGCAACAACTCGTAGCGTGGGATCCTCTGGACGGGCTCCAACATGTGGTGCTGCAACGTCAGGTTCCCGCACACATCCTGTTTCTGTTGGGTCACACACAAAGACGGACGTGAACACATTCACAGCAAAAACACAGATGTCTTCTGTGAAGCAATGTGGCCCCACACACACACACACACACACACACACACACACACACACACACACACACACACACACACACACACACAAACACACACCTACCTGTATATTCTGGACCACACTCTTGAACTGTGAGGAGCGCTGTGTCCAGGTGTTGACCAGGTCCATGGCTCGGTCAAAGTTCTTCACATATTCTCCATACATCTTCATGAAGGGAGCCAATTTCTGGAGGATGTCTCCAATACGAGGGTTGGAGTCCCTGCAGCACACAACAGACAAACGGATGAAGAATCTGGGGCTGGACTCACAAAAACTTCTTCTTCTGTGGTATTTTTTTGGAAACTTTAAGATTATTGTTCTTATTTTGCTTCTGAAGAAAATACGTACGTACAAATGTGATTCTTGAAAGCAAATTTCTCACATTTGTTCTTAAATTCTTTTAAAGTTTATGCTGTTAACATTGTCTTCTTAAAGGTCGCGCGAGTAGATTTACCTTTTCAAACCAACAAAGGTTACGTTGCTGTAACTAGCAGACGAGCAGAGTGATTTAACGTCGGCCTTTTATGTTTGTTTACATCGCAGTTGCTAGGTAGGAACCATCTGAGAAGTTCACATGGAAGAAACCAAGAGAGGTTTGTGGGAGATGAGACTCATTTCTCCTGGGTGTCATCTTAAGAACAGGATCTGTCTGAGGAACACTTCGGCCCAGCATGCTTTTTAAGTCTGTCAATGTGCATGTCTGTGTGTGATAGTTACATAGTATAAAAGAGTCTTAATATTTAAACTGATATATTTCAATGAATTCAAGGACGCAGTATGAGGGTGCCTTTATGTGGCAGGTGACTTTCCTCAACACGGCTCTCCAGAGGAGTCATTATGCACCATGGATGGCTGACGTTGGCACAATAACACACACTGGCAGTAAATTTCCTGCTCACAGTGAAAAAAGGCAGATAATGCCCCCATTCTGCAAGTCTCTCTCGCTCTCTCTCTCTCTCTCTCTCTCACACACACACACACACACACACAAAAATCAAACCCACCCAGCCAACACAACACCCACCAAAAGCCTGACAATGACGCCCCCCACTGCCAGCCAGCTGTCTAAGGTTTACAGCCAACACCAACGGACCACGTGACCACGACAGAGTCAGACCTCTTCTACAGCCACATCACACTGACACCATTTGACCAACAAATTACAGAACTACCGACGGAAAGCCTGTGATTTTTACACGAAGGCCAATTCTGCTCACCATTCTCCAGTGATACGTGTCTTGAGCTCGGGGAGCAGGAACTTGTCATGGAAGCAGTAGATGGAAGAGATGTTGGAGAAGATCCCTGTAATGACGTCCTGAGGGATTCCAGCCTCTGTCAGCTTAGTGCAAAATACCTACAAAGAGCAAGACACACAGCAGGATATATAAGCATTGCAGACATAATGCAACTGTTTCCCAAAACCCAAAATTTGACTTGCAATCGAAAGATACACAGGTTTACGTAGAAACAGAAAGCTTCCTGGTCGTATCTCCACCTTTTTTTATGTAACTGGCAGCTGACGATTACGATCACGGTCATGATCCTGCAATAAACCAACCCATTGATAATGCTCTTGAAATGTCCTGTAAATATGTTTTCAGTTTTGTAATCATTGACGTGATGTGTCATAACATTGCTTCATCCATCACTTCCATAACCTTTCAACTCAATGCCACGCACAAACAGGCAGTATTGTTACTATGGAAACCAGTTCCGTGTGAGGGCGTTGTGACAAAAACAGGAAGTAGCGTTGAGGTTTCTGTGGCCTCAATAGCAAATAAACCATAGCTATTCTGTGATAGGGCAATTTGGGTACATCTCTTCTATCACATGAACTGAAAGAGGAAGATTCAACCTCAGGTGGTAAGTTCTCAATACAAACCATAGTAAAGAAAAGAAATAGGTCTACTGAAAACATTGTGGCCACTGATAAAAATGAAAAAAGAGCAGAACAGATCAGAGTACAGGAGGAGGTCATGGCTTGTAAAGGAGTAAGACAGTAAGGGAGTAGGAGCTCAGGGTCTGGAGGATGACCAAAGAGTATTACAGGAAGTGGGATTCAGGAGATAAAACACTGAGCTTGCATGGAAGTGAATTCCCTGGTAGCAATACATCCTCCATGGCTAACCTGCTCCATTCACCTCTAGTCTGAATTAATTGGAGGCTACACCAATCAATTTGGCAATATTGATCATTTGAAATAACTCAAAGCATATAAATGACCACATCATAAAGAAGGGACAGCATGTCTGTTAACTGATTTTGGTAGAAATGAAAAAGTGACACTGGTTTGACTCCAGGTCGTGTTTGGTATTGTGTGAAATTTGAAGCTCAGACTTGTACAGGTGGGCGTCTTCAACAAACTGAAACATCCTGAAATTCTCTCCTGATTATCAGCCTAGCTAAAAATCACTTGACACTGTCTTTAATCCAGGCTGTACACATAAGTGCTTAGGGAACACTGTGAGGGCATGAGACTGCAATGACACACACACAGACACACACACACACAAAGTGCACACAAATATGGGCACATTTATAGATGTAAGCACAAATAACTTGACTTGATGAGGTGACAAAATGAGCTGTAAAAGAAAACAAACACATACCCAGCACACAGGCACACACACACTCACACACACACACACTCACACACACACACACACACACACACACACACTCACACACACTCACACACTTCCTCACATGACCATGCCCATACTGAGTAATCCAGCCAACAGAGGAAGGGTTGTTGTCCAGTGGATCACAGTGCTAGTCTTAATCCAGCTCACAATCACTAAAACCACTGGCACAATTAGGAGATGGAGATTTGGGCCACATGCACCCAAACAAACTGTCACACACTTGCACCCAATGTGGCAGAGAGCGGAGGCCTGTGCTCACACAGTGGCACAAGGTTACCTGTTCGAGGAGGTTGAGTCTCTTGACGTAGGCCTCTTCAGTGTGGAGGAGCTCTCTGGCGATGTTCAGGAGCTTCTGAGCCTCTGAGCACTGAGGGGAACAGACACATGTCGGAAAGACTATTTAGAGACACGATAACAAGAAGAGAAACAACACAAGTTTCATTATGTCACTACAGAAAACAAAGTACTACATTTTCCATTTGATTCCAATGGATTTTTGACATTTAGCTGCAGGACGGAAGGACAGGGTGGACTGAGTTTTCCACCTAATAGCATCTACCGCTGAGGACTGATTGATGGAGATAAGGTTGAAAAATGGTGGAGTCCTTTTAAGTGAAGCAAACAGTGTTTTATTATTGACCATATCACTTTTGGTAAATCGAACTAGGCCAAACCTACATAATGACAATGTCTGTAGACGCAGCAGATTCAGCAGATGCTGCAGATTAAACCAACATTTACAATGTTCTATATTAGTCACTGGTTCAGTTCAGTGATGCTAACTTCTGAAACAGGTGGGGTTACACGCTGATGTAGTGAAACTGAAGATGTGCCTGTTCCTTCTTTATGAAGTGGAGTGGTTTTTTCTTCCAGAGCTACAGTAGGATTAACATTACGGATGATGTTACTGGAGAGTGCACGCATTCCAGATCTGACACTGACGCTGCACAGACTTCTGGGACAGAGGACAACTAGCCTATTGCCACAATGTGGGTTTCACAACAGCTGTCTGGTTCATACACACACACACACACACACACACACACACACACACACACACACACTATAAATATGTCTGGAAATCTAGCAAAAGCACATTTTGCCTCGTCTTGTCAAGAGGGTGCTATGGAAAGTCAGCAAAACCTTTTCTGTCTCTTATCCTCTTTGCAATGTGCATCGGCAAAAAACCACATCCTCTGTGATAATGTTTTCATTACACAGCTATCAACATGTCAGCTGTAGTGTCACAGAGATCCAAGCCCCACACTGCACACACACACACACACACACACACACACACACACACACACACACACACACACACACACACACACACACACACACACACACACACACACACACACACACACACACACACACACACACACACCCTTCCTCTGGGCGGCAGCGTTGGGATCAGGAAACGTTGGGAAGCGGAGATACCTTTCCCAGAAGGCTATGGGCGTGGGGGGGGGGGGGGGGGGGGGTGGGGTGTCATCAGGGTCTGCATTTATGTACATGTGTGAAAGGGTTTTGACGCAGGGTGTGTTTCGCCTCAGTACTGCAATGCTCAGGCGAAAGAAACACTGCTGACAACCTTGATGACTGTGCTATGCACTTCTGTGTGACTGATAACCAAAACTCTCCTCTGAGTTTCAGTTGTCTCACAAGGTCTCTGACTGTCTGAGTCTTTAAAATCCTCACTCTCTCCTCGTTTAACATCATTTTAACAACATTTCTCATCATTTCAGTCTCTCTTTATTTGTTAGGGCAGTATATTTTTAGACTTTACACCGATGCTTTCAGACCAGTAACTCTGGGCCTCTACTAAGGGAAAAGGCTGACAGCTCCTGCAGGCCACTAGAACAGTATGCTCACTGTTTGAGGTGTCAGTGTTGTTTACAATCAATGGTCAAACTCAAGGACAGGAGAAAGCTGAAACTTTAGCTTCGCTGTGGGCAGATTTCTGCCTCGGTGCTCTTTCATCTAGAAGCCACCACACGCTCTTGTTACAGCTCTGGGCAGGTATGTATCCCTTTATATAAAAGCAGAGCTGCTTTTAGGCACAAGTCAGTCACCAAACTGAAGTTTCACGCTGAAGTATTCTTTGAATATGTTCAACCAGACTGAGATAATAATAGACTCAGGCAACTTTTTCCACTACATGAAAGGCAGTCTGACTGTCTGAGATGAATCTTTTGAAACTCACAGCCGTTTCTGAAAATTAAAACTGAACATGAAGAAAAGTGAAAGTAATGACAACAGGGGGAGAGGAAGAGGGAAGTGGGAGGCGTCCAGAGAGACCTGAGAGACACAAATGACCACCTCAGAGGTATGAGGTTTTTATATAGCAGGGCCATAAGAGATGGTTTCTGTTATGGTTTATGGTTATAACTTGATGAGGCTGTAGCGTGCGTAGGTACTCACTCTGAGCGCCTCCGAGTGTGTATCCGTCTTGTCCGCTCCCTCAATCTCCCCGCTGCTCCCCTCGTCTAAGTCGCTGTCCTCGTCCTGCGTCGAGTCACGCTTGTTGCCCAGCGTAACGCAGCAGGACACGCTCTCCGTTTCGGTGACGCTGTCGTAGCGGTCCTCCTCGTCGATGGCGTCCTCGTTAGGGAACACCTCTCCCTCCGCGGCGCACGACGGGCTGTCGATGCCGCTGTCCCGGTTGGGAATCTTCCCGTTCCCGTTCTGCTCCGAGGAGTCCGGATTGTCCTGGAGCTCGTGGGAGGAGGAGCCCTCCTCCCGCTCCACGCCGTCCAGGCAACCGACGCTGTGCGCGATGTCGACCTCTGGACAGCAGTCGTCCAGCGGGGCGTCGTCCGAGCCGTCGATGTGCACCGAGGCCATGTGACAGGACAGTTCCATCGCATCGTCAGTCCGCTCAGAGGAGCCGAGTGCAAGTCTGTCCGCGGGGGACGATTCCCCAGCGTCCTTTGCTGCTGCCGTGAACCCCGTTAGGTCCTGGTCGCAAGACGTGGCATCAGATGCGGCATCCATTCTCAGACACAGGTGCAGCTGGGTCCTCGGGACAACCCCCAGGATAGGGACCCTGGGAGAAAATGAACACACACTTACTGTAATGCAGGAAGGAAGAGAACTGTATGATACTGATTACTGCTGGTAAATGTGCATTATCAGCCACAGCGAAATGAAGAATATACTGGAAACAAAACACACAAGGTTGGTTTCTTAGGTTGGATCCTTAAACCTCAAAACACAACCAGACCCCTCACACCTCCATACTGGGCGGGAAGTGTGACAACAAACACAAGTAGCAAGTTCTCAGTGCAACACAAGCCTCTAAACTGACTGACATGATGAATGCACTGCTAAAGCAAGCATGTGCACCTGTCATACCTCTACCTATCGAACCTGCACACACACACACACACACACACACACACACACACACACACACACACACACACACACACACACACACACACACACACACACACACACACACACACACACACACACACACACACACACACACACACACACACACACACACACCTGAACCATTGCACAACAAAAAAAATGAGTCCAATGAGCCAGCTGAGCAAGATGATTGGTGGATTTTCCTACCTTGAGTTCTCAAACCTCTCGATGAGCAGCCCCACTTTCTGGGCCTCTCTCTGAGGCGGCGTGCCCAGGCCAGGAGGGGTCGGACTGGGCTTTGGTTTAGGCGGAGGAGGGGGAGCCGGCAGTGGCCTGGAGGGTGCCGGGGGGATCCTCTTAGGTTTCTTGTCCTGTCCGAGGGCCAGCAGGTGTGAAGGTTTAGGGGGCACTACAGATGCAGGAGCCCAGGTGAGGCAGGAGAAAGAGAGCAGGAGAGAGGGATGAGATCAGAAATAATCAAGTAACCCGTATGAGTCCAAGTGAGAAAGCCTCCATTTCTGTGTCCAAGTGTGATTCTGCCCGTTTCCTGACAAAACCACAAGAAAAAAAAAAAGAAGGTAATCCAAACAGGTAGTCCAAGATTGAAATATAACAGATATCATATAGTAAAGTGGTGTGCGCAGCCGGACTGACGCCGAGCTTCAGTTGCCTGACAACTTCCTTGTTTCAGAACAGGATGCTAACATGAGTGTGTGCGTCAAAGTCACTGTGGTTACAAAGTTAGATTAAAAAAAAACAACTGCACAGACAGAAATGACAGAGCTGCAGTACTGCGTGCCCACACACCGAGAGCAACACGTTCATTCAATTCTGTATGAGGTTTTGCAAAATCATGTTATTTATCTTTTTTTAACTCTGATGGCTGAAATGAGGAAGCAAACAGAAATATTACAACTCTCTGTGTTAAGTTGGGCACTTCCCCTGCTTGTGTGTGTGTGTGTGTGTGTGTGTGTGTCTGTCATCAGCCCATGGATTGTTAAAAATCCATTTACTTATTTATCTAGGTTGTTTTAAAGTCCCCAGTAAGCCTGCAACAGCACTGAGCCAGAGAAAGAGAAAGTGTGTGTATGTGTGTGTGTGAAGGTGAAGCATAAGAGTTATACAGTGTAACACATTATCCACATGAGCTTTATGATCTTGCTGAAACCTGGTGGAAACCTGAAGTCAAGATCCCTACCAGGTGGTCAGACCTACAGGTATGGGTCTCTTATCAGTATCAGGTCTAATGTGTAAAGCTCTGATACATTTGGTCCCAAAACATAAAACACACGTTGGTCATTTTGAGGATCGCTGAATTGATGCCCGCGTGTAAATCACTTGGGAGCCACTGGCCTGCTTTGCCACACCGGTCCTTGCTGAGGTGACCTACTGAGCAGGGCCAGTGAGCTGACACGTGTTATAAAGGAGTGCTTCTCAGAGCAGAATAAATGACTGACAGCTCAGCCGTGGGGTTTGATCTCGCAATCACAGTGACAATGTCAGAACCGTCGACAGAAACTGGCAAAGGGGGATTTTTAAAATTTTTTTTATTTTTACCTTGAGGTTTCTGTGCGGTTGGCAATCTGGGTGAGGTGGCGGGCTGGGGGCGGGGCTTGACGGCAGGCCTGTCGTGACATGGTCTGGGGGGAGGACCTTTCTTCACGAGCCGCGGGGAACACAGGTAGTCCACTGATCCACACTGGTACTGCAGAGAGGAGGGGGGGAGGTCTGGGGAGGAGAGGAAGAAAGGAAGAGAATATCAGGTATTGATTCAGAGCGTATAAGAAACATTTATAGAGTTTTTATGAGCCGGGCTGCTTCAAAGAATCATCTAAACATTACGAGAACCGCCCGACCCAATCCCACCTGAGCGGTGCAAAGATAGTCGGTGAACGACCTTGACCTCAGTGTGTGTTTCAGGATGTTGTCCTGAGACCGAGAGCGGGGGGGAACCAGAGAGGAGAAGAGAACGCCAGCAGCATCGATCCTGATACCAGGCCAGTGTGGGCTGGGGTAGAAGGAAAGGCTCCCACTGCAGAGAGTGGTCTCCAGCTTTCTGATAGACCTAGCTATATCTGATACAGCTAATACTGTCTGTGGATGATATGTGTGTGTGTGTGTGTGTGTGAAAATGCATCTGGCTTAATAATGTGGATCGTATGCGTCGTGTATTTGGAACTCATTTTGATCGGTCTGACCTTCGGTGTCTTGGGAAGGTCTTGGGTTGTGTTTAGTCTGAGATCGATAGCCGCAGGAGCGCTGCAGCCCACTTAGACAACTGCACACAGATACAATCTGGGAGTGAGGCCCCTAACTGTTACATTATGAATGTGTCAGGGGCCTTATAGTGAGCTGTGGAGAACAGATACTTCATAGTCAAAGGGGAAAGAAATCCATTGTTTGCAGCAATAACAATACTGCGTGTTTGTTTGTGTGTGTGTGTCTATTTGTGTATTCTTGCGTGTTCTATATTTGTAGATGTGAACTGCTGTTTTGTGTGTCGTGTCTCCTCCCGGTGCGTGTTTTGCATTGTTATCTGATGTGTCCGTCCATTAGAGCAGATGGATCGCCCTCAGTAGGTTATGATAACAGCTATGTAAACTACAGCCACACAGCTCTGTTCCTGCAGGCTTCTGGACTGGCTCTGTTCAACCCCGACCTTATCTCAACTGGATTACAGCCCAAAATTGCACGGAGCACCCCCCCCCCCCCCCCACACACACACACACACAGGAGCCCTAGCACATCTAATTTGGTGTTTTTCAGCTGTGCTCCAGGCAGCTGAAGAGGAGCGAGTTCTCTCAGTAATGAGTGCTGCTACGCTGTCTGCCCCATGTGGCACCACCACAGGCTCTCCCACTGTCTCTCCACCACGGAGGGATGAGAGCAGGGAGGGGGGGGGGGGGGGGGGAGTAAAAAAAGAGGAGACGGTATATTGAGATGAAAAAAATGTGAAATCGTTTTTTTTTTTTTTTCAGTGGTTCACAAATCATCCAATTCATTAAAAGCATTTGTGTTTATGTGTAAATTGTGTTAATTCTGGATATTCCTGCAAAGAAAATTGTCACTTGGACTATTCCCATATTTGGTACCCAGCAGCAGACATTTATAACACCATAAATCAGAGATGACTACTGAGTTGAGTCAGAGGAAAAGCTTAACCTATGTCCTTCAGCCATGACTAACGAAGAACTCTTTGACCCAAGACAGGGGGGGGGTCAGTCTTGGGAAAAACAAACAGTACAAGCACAAGTGGTGGAAGACAGAGGCATAGGGGCCCGGTGCCTATGGAAACTCAGTGTCGTCATGGTTACCTGAGAGCAAAACCTGGACCCACAGATCACACACACAGCCTGACAGTAAACAGGAACTTGACGACACAGCAGAGAGAAAGAAGCTCACTCTCTCTCTCTCTCTCTCTCCCTCTAATTCAAATCTCACAATCTGATGACTTCAGGATAAACCGACTACACATAATGCAGCAACGTACAGCGAGACACATGCAAAAAATAAGCTCTTATCATTCATTACAACACACAACCCGCTCACTGAAAACTTCCTGGTCAAAAGGGCTGCGGGTACAAAGGGTATAGCTTTGTTTTTTTATTGTATTGGTTTTTTTTTTTGCCAAAATGATCAAAGGTATAAAATAAAAGAAGGAATATCCCTCTGCTTTATATTTATCTAGACGTATACGGGTTAAGAAAGAGCTTGTTACGCCACATTACCTCCTCAGCGACGGTTCCGTGTCTCACATATCCAAAGTCCAGGGAACAAAACGAATGGAAAAATCCAACACAACTCAGTCAATATCGAAACAAATCCTGCCCTCCCAGTCTGCCAATGTACTCGTGTGCATGTGAGACTGGCCTTTGTGCCAGCTCCCCGCATGCACACACACACACACACACACACATACACACACACACACACACACACACACACATACACACCCTGGAAACGTCTTTAAAGCTCAGTTCTGGACAATGCCCACACACACACACTCACCTATCCGTCACCAGGTGTGTTCTAGGGAACTGCACCTGCCAAACCTGATCTATGTACCTGCCCCCGGGGCCGAGGTGACGTGCGCGTGAGTTTGTGTGTTATGCAGACCAGAAATCACAACACACTGGTTGCAGCACAGTTCCCAGATTATCCCGTCATAGCAGAAGGGTTTATAGCAAAACAAAAAAAACAGCAATAGCAATGGCAAACAACACAGAAAACGACAACGCCATGCTTGTAAAAAAAAGAACAATAAGCAAAAACCCTTTGAGTCAGTCACCTAATTGATTTGGTCCCAGAGGGAGCAGGAAGATGAGATTAATATTGCGTAATTATGAGAGTGGTTTTATGAAAACACACACAGGAGAACACTGACCTGGCTTCATTCATCTCCTCTCCTCGGTTCCAATCACAATGAGGGATGGATAAATTAGATGTGAAGTACGTGCGAGGACATTATCACCGCTGCACCCTGGGAGCCGCGGGTTACCATGACAACCGCTATTCCAGCCACTCTTGGCGGCTTAGGCGCAAGTGACTTTAGTTTATCCATTTCGTGGCTGCGGTGTCAAGAGCTCTTCTGTCCCTCGGACCAGAACAAACGCACAGGGGACGATTTGGGCGCTAACCTGAAAGACTGCATTACTGTGCATTAGTGTAAACACAGTGAGAGGCTGTACGTGTACCTGAGTATTCTTTCAGGTATTTCACAGTGAGGAATTGGAAGCAGAAAGACTCTCTCTCTCTCTGTCAGTGTGTATGAAAAGCATGTGGTTATGCCAAATCTCGGGTGACGCTGTAACACCGTCACTAGAGAAACAGCTATGAAATGTCTGACGTCACCACTTGGCAATAATGTGTCTTCGTGCGGGTGCTCTTCCCTCCTGCAGCGAGAGCCTTTCAACATTTAAGATATGCCATGAAAACAATATTCTACACACACTCAAACACACACACACGCATGAACCCAGCCAACTGTCAGCCGCTGTCAAGCCCTGAAGCGACCCCTCGCAGTCGTTTATTACCCATCATCCCTCGGGTACAATCTCGCGGCCCAGTGCTGTCTGGGAGACAGATCGCTCCGATTCAGCCAGTCAGCCAGGACTCCCCCCAAACACCCCTGGTGAGGCTGAGCTGACAACCCCACTCCCATCACTCCTCCTCCCCCCATCACTCCCTAGAAATCTCCCCCGATCTCTCTTGGTGCAGCACCTCAGTCCACATACTGCTGCCAAATTTGCCCAGTGCCTGTACAGTACCTGTTCTCTCACTCTCACTCCGTCTGTGTCCATGTCTCCCCTAACCGTATTGATCTGGTTTCCCTGGTCTGTTGCCACTGAACGACTCAGAGTCAGACAGAGGCAGTCTCTCATCTAATGGCTCTTTGATTTATAATGGCCATCGAGCTGCAGAGCCACTTCGGAGCCACACAGGCATCTATTGTAACTTGACGGGGGTCGAAACCGACAGACCTGCCAACAGATACACACACACACACACACACACACACACAGAATGAGCACGGGTTTCCTCTAATGGAGACAAGGAAAACAGAGCGATTCAGGAGGAGAAGGACCGGAGAGAGCAAAAAGGTGGTGGAGGAGATGGAGAGAGGTCGACCACCGGCATCAGTTTACACCTTGTCATCTACCCCTCCGTCCCTTAATCTCTCATTTGAGTAGCAGGAGACGGCGGTGTGCGTCGTGACCTCGATCTGCCTTTCATACATGCCCCCAATGGTTAAAACCTCTGTAATCACACTCTGAGATTAGAAAGGGGACCTCTGCGCTGCATCACAAAAAAAAACCAGAGACAGAGGTAAGCACATCTAGGTCTCGGCACTTGAAACCACAGTAAACTGAGAAAGCGATATTGTTCAATACAGCAAATACCGGGGGGCAGGCAGGCCTCATATAAAAGACAATAACATCTTTCTAATAGAGTCTATATTGGAGATAATCTTCACCGCTGTATGTGATATGACTGAAATATTGGGCTACTAGGGCACATCTCTCCACGGGCGGTTCGTTCGGGTGCAGCAGCTCATTACAGGACGCAGGAGAGAGGAAATATTTAGTCTCTGTGCAACAACAGCTGCTCTGGGATCTGCAACAGATCCCCAGTCTCTGACGATCAGCAGATTTCTCTCACAGACTAATAAGGCTCCAACTCCCAGGTTACCACAGGGCTTATCAACGCACACACAAGCACCCGCACCCACACACACCCACACACACCCACACACAAGGATCAACAGCTATCCAATCACGTCCAGTAGCATCTGGCCCTGGATTACAATTCTACAGTCGTCCATTTCCCATCACGCTCCATCATCGTTACCAGTCCCGCTCCCTTCAAACATAAACAAACAACCGCCTCTGCCTCCTGCCGAGAGTATTTGCTGTGTTGTCTAGGAACGAGCAGAGCCTGAGGTTTCACCGGTATCATGGCCTCTCAGGGGCTGGGGGGGGGCGAGTCATCTTGTCAGGCCTGTCCTCTCCCCCTAAATCAGGTCACTGGGCACAGCAGGCACACTGACATGTCTCCTACACTAAGTGGGAGGATTTCACCAGCTCTCACATATGAGGACCATGAGATTTTGGGGGGGGGTAAGACAGGGGAGAGACTGAGAGGTTGGAAAGAGAACGAGAGAAGGAAGCAGGAGGTTTGAAAAGTGATATCCCACTCTCAAACCAATGTCATAATGGAAATGGGTGAAGGGGAAAAAGTTAAACGACAGCGGAGAGGCTTTACTAGACAGTGAGGAGCATGAGTGAGGCGAGAGTGAGGCGAGAGTGAGGCGAGAGTGAGGCGAGAGTGTGGAAAAGCACGGCGGTGATGTGTCGCACTAACGGCCCCTCAGCATGCACACAGTCGTGTCGGCTATGTGGGACACACAGCCGGGCTAAAAATAGGCCCGTCTGCTTTCTGTCCCTCTAATGATACACTGTCACTGTCAACAAGCAGAGCAAGTAAAACACAGGAAAAAAAAAAGGGTCCTGACGGGTTAATATGAGAGAGGCGTCGCCCCGGTGGACTCCCGGGCTAAATGAAGCAGCGCTAGAAAGGCTCTCCGGTTCGCCGTGTCCTGAGAGATCCAGAGAACAGGGCATCGCCATGGCAACAGAGCTGATTGCTAATATAGTAGGTGGGTCACGGAGACGGACGATAAAAGGGACTACTTTTACTTTTGCCTTTTTACCGAGCGCAACTCTGTCGGAGTCGGACATGAGCCGTCTAGTCCTCGTCTCCTTAACACCTCCACATGGGGGGGCAGGGAGACGCCAACAAGCACTCAACCACACACACATTCGTGAACGTGCACATGGTCTTTCCGAGGAACAGGAGAGGAGTAGGAGGTCAAGTATGAAACATCTTGTTTTCTTCCAGTATGACTCGAGAAGTCACAGGAGGACACTCAGAGCTGACAGTAACTCCAACAAACTGACGCTCGGACAAGAAAAGAGATGATGAATAGATGATTCAAATTCCATATTCACCCTCAACCCTGTGACTCCGTGGCATGACTGCACACAGGCCCTCTAATTCACAGCCTCTCCCCCCACCCCACCACCACCCTCCACCCGTACAAGAGTACTTTTATGAGGCACGGTGCAGTGAAGTATGGCCCTGCTCGTCTGGGTGCAGTGCAGTACAGTAGCCCAGGGCCTTACTGTAAAGGAGGCGGCTACACATTGACAATTAGGGCAAACGCGCAGACGGGAAAACAAGGGGGTTTTTACGGCTGCCCGACTGCCCTAGAAACTACCCAGGCCCGCCCCGGCAGCCATCAATGGAGGCTTTCACGGTTGAAAATGTTAAAACTCAACCGAACAATGAGTTCAGCGGTGAGGAGGAGAGTCCGTCGTGTCCTCTCAGGCCATTTGACACCGAAGGGTTACAGCCGACAAACACCAACACACCTTCAGCACCGAGGGAGATTTCCTACAGTTGGAAACGCTGGAAAAAACCAGTCCATCTCTTTCCATTCTCACTGGGGGGGGGGGGGGGGGGGGGGGTGTCCTACCAAACATAGGCCTGCTCCATGACTCACCAGCACCCATCGCTCCTCTGTCCTCAGACGCTCCTACGATAAGGCGGATTATTAAGAGTGACCGGCCTGGCTAACGGTCTCCGACGTGTGAACGCATTTTACCATATATAGATTGGTCGGATTAACCAATCATGAGGGTGGACAGCACCAGTTACTGACCAAGTGACGGCATCATTGATTAATTGTTGACTGATTGATTGTTTCCACATCAGAGGATAATGAGCACATCAAGCCTCCATGAGCTAACCATACACACACACACACACACACACACACACACACACACACACACACACACTGTTCCGCTGCTAAGCCGGGGTGCCTAAGTGTTCAGAAATTCATCTGCAGCAGAGACCACGAAATTACTTTGACACTTTACTCATGTCAACATTGTTAACATTACACTCTGACGCTAACGTTTCACAGCGCTCTCCAAAGTGTTCCACTGCAACCGCAGAATAACAGTCTGCCGCGACCAAAAACACACCGCGCGCCCCAAATCATTCCACTTCCCAAATAAAACACAACCCCACACTTAGAGAACATTTCACAGACAACCTAAAGGCGCAATTACACCTCTGGAAAAAGCCAACATCTCTCTCTCTCTCCCCCCCCCCCCGACAGAACAACAGAAGGAAGTGGAGGATCCAGAGCGAGTCCACGATGTCCAGGGTTTCCATTGTACATGACACGTGTTTGTGGGGGAGGGTGTGTTTTTAAAATGAAAGGAAAATGGGAGGATTAGAGGGAGGAGAGGTTTCCAGTAGGAAGATATACAGTGTGTGTGTGTGTGTGTGTGTGTGTGTGTGTGTGTGTGTGTGTGTTTATGTGTCTTCCTCTCAGACTCATTACCACATGTTCACCTCAACTTACAAACTACATTTCAGGCAGGATGGACGTTAGCGTGTGGAGGGGAGCGTCCGCCGGCCTGCTGACAGTCTAAGTGTCCCAGGGGGGAGGATGGCCATTGCAATCCAGGTCGGTCCAGTCTGGTCGGTCTAGTCCAGAAGGGTAGAGCGGGGATGGGTTCATGGAAGAGAGGGTGAGGACAGGGGGGCAAATGAGACCCCTCCTCCCCTCTCTCAGATCTCCTGTGCTGATACACACTGGACTCTTCCCAACATACACACACAGACAAAAAGGTCACTGTACACTCAACACTGACATGTCGTTTTTTTTCTCTTTAATTTGACGTCAGCGTCATTTTCAAAATGTCACTTGGCTCCAAAACGGCAGCGTCAGCAACGGGGAGCTTTCCAGCCAAGGAGGATCTGAGCTGCCCCTGTTGGCCCGTCCAAAGTGCTTGATGGTTCATGGTTGCAATTTCTCGGATGACTCACTCGACTTGGACGACGCAGCAACTGAAAATATGTTTAAATGCCAACCGAGGAGAGGCCTAAATTAACATTGTGTATAGGAAGAGCCCTGAATGGAAACTCAAATTGCTGAAAGCTTCTATTCAAGCTGAGGTTTGTGGTTGACAGAATTAGCTGAGAGATGAGAGCAAACAGCTAACGAATACCTAGAGTGCACGCACGCACACGCCCACACACACTCACACACACACACTCACACACACATGATGTTATAGAAGCCAGGTGTAGCCTAGACAGACTAATAAAGGCTCCTATTTCCTCTCTAATGGCTCCAGTATTTCCCCCTATAGCGCCACGCTGCAGTGCTGCGAGCCACGCTGCACACCCACAGGAGACGGTGAGGCTGCTGAGACCAGTTTACTGTACACTTGATCAAATGTAGGAAACTGGCCTGGCCTAGCTGGACCCTTAACGGGGAACCCTGACACATCGCTGCACGCGGGTCTGCGGGGCTATCGACGCTAAAGAGATTAGACGATGCGGCGTAACGTGATTGTGCTGTAATTCAGCCGACCCTTCAGATAACACACGTCCTCCATTTGGGAATGAAATCTACAGCTGTCACATCGCATGCCAGCAAAGCAACTCACGCGGTACATGTTGCGGATCTATGCTATACATAGCCAGCCTGTCACGCTATGGATTGCTTCACACTGGGTTGACCACTGTGTATCATAAACCCCCCCCCCCCAACTCGTGGACGTGATTACAGTAAAAACCCACAGACCCAGGTGGAGCTGTTCGGGCAACCGCCTCCTTCAACGGCTGTCATCTCGTCTTTCGCCCCCCTGTTGAATTTCTATAGGAGGCAGAGAGAGAGACGGAGAGCTGCAATCATGCCATTTTTCCCTCCGAGATCTCCTGGGATCACCTTACCGACGCCTGCGGCAGGCGAGCTCTCTGCCCACCTGTCATCTGTCACCTGTGTCACCTACAACAGCCTGCCTCCAAAGGGGGTCTGCAGGGCAACGCGAGGGATTATGGAACAGGGCCCAATTAGGGGGGGGGGGGGGGGATGCTGCTATGGCTGCTGCTGAGTGTCTATTGGTCATTGTCAAACATCCACCGGTGACACGTGAGGTATTAGCCCCTGGGCAAACTAGGGCAATGTGAGACACTACTACTGTATGGAGGTTAGATGACTTGCTGTTCATACGAGTGCTGCACACCCCCAGTCAGCTGGAGCTCAGTGAACGCCTTCTGCAAGACGTCGCCAAAATTGCTTGACAAAAACACTACAAAGTAATCACAGTTTTCTTGTTGCTACTCCTTGCTGCTTCTACTTGAACTGCTCTTATCTACATCCCTTTTTTAATTGGTGAGAAACATCAGTCGAGCTTCCTTTGCACCGCTTCGTGTAATACAAAACTGGAAGAAGATCACCTAGCAGAGCATACTGGACTGAAATTCACCATTTATGGTTGTTCCCCAGTTGGTACAAGCAGCTCCATGTGTGTGCAGGTACTGACTGACTTTCCGCTTTAAAAGTAGACATTAAAGTTCCCCCCCGATGTGAATACGGCAGGGCAGGATTCTCAAGTCAAACATCCCCTAAGCAAAAGTGTATATTCAAGCCCTCTACTGTCTGTTAGTCTCATACACACACACACACACACACACACACACACACACACACACACACAGCAGCCCTGCAGCAGAATTTCATTAAATATCTTGTTACAGGCCTCTGGAAGCCATCCCTCATCCTCTCCGGAGCAGTAGGACGCACTGAGAGAGAACTACAAAGACACGGCTCCGGCATTAACATCGAAACCTCGTGTCTCCTCCGGGCTTTTGAAGCGAGCGGCGGGTTTTAAAATGGGAGAACGAGAGAACGAGAGGCAAATGGCCTCTCCTACCGAAGGAGGCTCGGGCTAAGAGGTTTTTAAACGTTACTACCGACTCTGACTTTTGGGGGGGGCGGGAGGTTTGTGAATGTGTGTTTGTGTGCGATTTTTCTTTTTTTTCCATTCCTGCTCCGATGCTGAAGTGACTTACAAAGACAACACACATGCTCCACCGGAGACAAGAGAGCCCCTAACACTTTCCGACTGACTGCCTGGCCCTATGGCGCGGCGAAGGACACACGCATGCAGGCGTACGCATGCGAAGACGCGAGGACACACAATGACAACTGACAAAACAAAACTGCCCCAACTGGAGTATGTAAGGGAAAGTTCACCGAGAACTGGAAGTGGGACGGGTACCGTGTCACAAGATGATACCGAGCACACATATAAACACACTCTTCCTGTTTGGAAAGAGGCAGAAAAACAACGCTGATCCATCAGCATCTAAAATCACTTGACATTTCTTTTTCTGCTGATTCCTATAATTACAATGCCAACGCCACAGGAAATGCCATCGCCAGGCCTAAAGAGGAGGACCACAGGTGCCCTGGGTAGAGAGGAAGCTGTGGGTATAATTACCAGGGTGATGGAGTGTACTAATCAGGGTGACTGTTTAACCTGGAATTTGTGTGTGTGTGTGTGTGTGTTGTATGTGGTGATATGATACAATTGGTCAGCGTCACCATGAGTTTGGTCTCCCTTTTTTAAGGAATGGAGAGAAAACCACCAGGGTGTCGTTGATGTGTCTATGTTACAGAGGAACAACATAACAAACTTCATCAGCATCGGGGTTATTAGGATATCGTACCATTCTTGAAGAGGTTAAAGTGCTTTCTGAGATGAAGGAGGCGGGAATCTGCGCTCCAGAGCGTCCAATAAAAGGTTCAAACGTTCATCTGGTGATCGGGGGAGGCCGTGGGAGTAATCTGACTCCCGGTGTTCATGAAACTACTGTAGGATCTGTTCATCAGTGTGTACGGGGATCACTGTCATCTTGGAATATCGGACCATCATGTGGGAACATTGTTTGCACCGCAGGGTACCCCGGGTCCTTGGCCAGTATACGACCCCGCAGAGCAATCATCGGACCTAATGACTCCCATGAGATGGCTGCCCGTGCTGCTACAGGTCCACCACTATATTTAACACTTGGCAACAGCCACTGTGGACTGAAGGCATCCTCTGGCTCCCTCCGAATGTAAACCTGTTCAGATGTAGGAAAAAGGGCGAAAGACTACTCATCAAAACCGCAGCACTCTTTTCCATTGCTCAAGGGTCCTGGTTTTTTGCTCTTCATGTGGGTTGTGTGTCTTTGTGCGCTGGCTTCGGATGCAAATGGTTTTTGAACGGCAGCCATGTCGTAAATACCAGCTTTGTGAAGCACACGATGTGCTGGTTTTGTTCACTGTGTCACAGAGGTGTTGATTCAATTCTGCGGTAATTTCTGAGGCCTTGGGCGCCAACTCCTTGTTAGTTGAAAACTCAAAAAATAAAAGTGATTTTCAGACATCAGACATTGTCAGACATCGTTTAAAGCTAACACATACTGCTAATTGGCATTCAACTTAAAACAACTTGCCTGTGTAGATTTATAACTTGTGTTTTTTTTCAGTTGGTGTTTATTTTGTCCACTCCCTGTATATGTGATCTTATCCTGCTTCATCGAGATTTGACCACAGATGTGAAAACTCAGAGGTCATACTTTAATTGCACTGAAAAAAATACAACTGATGGACATGATTACGTTGCTATGAGGAGCCTGTTGCTATGAGGAGCCTGTTTCTACACTAATACTACTGCCATCCTAAGAGGATCAGACAGCTCTGACCCAGTGAAGCCAGTGGTGGTCCACAGCTGAAGTACAACAGCAGATACACAGTACAGTATATATATATATATATATATATATATGTGTCAGCCGGCCCCGGTGGCTGCTTGGCTCAGCACCATCCCATTGATCTGGGTCAAAAGGTCGTTGATTAGACTCTCGGCAATGCCACAGTGTCTGCCACACACTCAGCCTCAGCTCGGCTCACACAGCTGCTGCCGGTCGTCATGGAAACACTCAGACTCCCTGCTCCTTAAGACAACCCCCTACTCAGCTAAATTATAGTCTGCCAAAAACCCCAGAGAGACCGAACGCAAACACTAACATACCGGTGGTGAATAACTGTGCAATCGGTCCGTGTTCGGCCTCAAATCACGTTCGGGGTCGCTGTCGCGCAGTCGTGTAATGACATCACCCAGCTTGTCGTGGTCACTGATGTGTCACTTCAATTCAATTCAGTGCGACCTCGACCTCAGCCACTCCAGCGGGCTATTACTGACCTGAAGTTGTAACATTGTCAAAAGAAAATGTGTGTATGCACGCTGGTTTATTGGAAAGACAGCACAGTTCACCGCTCACTTCGTTAGGCAAAGGACGTGAGTAGGAATGTGCAGGACCGATGCAGCGCAAACAAGCAGTTCCCACACATCACTTGCTCATGGAGCCAGAGGGCTCAGCTCTCACTCCTAATTACCGACTGTAGTAGAAATGAAAGAGAAAAACAAACCAGAGATAGAATCAGGGAAGCAAACGAGAGGCGTACGCTCTCCCACTCAGAAATTCCCTGAAATAACACTGCAGGGAAGAATCAAGGCAGCAGAAAATTGCCCCCAATGTACGTTGCTCAATAAAACATGCAGACGGGCATGTATATTTCAGAAGTGCAGTGAGAATTAGCCCACATTCAGCAGACAGGGCCGACCGCACACACCCAAACACAACCCGGAGGTTCGGAGGAAAAAAACACACGCACATGAACATGTATAAGACAGGCAGCAGCACCTGCTACACACACACACTCCTACACACACACAAATAAACCAAACGCCTAACTGCCCAACTGTTAGCGCACGGCTCGAGCGTGCACGTATTTGCAAGTCACAGCTTACATTCACATATCACATACAGACACTCGCTCGTAAACTCATTCTGCAGAGAGACAGTTGAGAGCAGGAAACGCTAGTAGTAACTCACCAAGCTAAGCCCGGTCTGCCATCTGCCTTCGGTGTTTTTTCTCTCTCTCTCTCTCTCCCCGTCTGAAATCTCTGCGGCGCCCTTGTACCTCCCCGCGTGACACAGACGTAAACGCAAAAAAAAAAAAAAAAGGGGGGCAGAGTCGGGTCTAGTCCGGCGCCGAGCCACGAGGAGGCTGCCTGGGAAACCTGGATGCTTCGGTCCAGCCTGCTACTGCTCCTGCTCTCTCTGACTGACTCACTCTGACCACCACGCTCTCTCTCTCTCTCTCTCTCTCTCCTCCTCCTTCTCCTCCTGTCCACCTCCCCCCTCTCTCTTTCTCTGCAAACGCACTGTCCCGGCCTTTCCCCCCCCCCACCACCACCCACCAAAAAAAAAAACTGTGCTCCTGTCCAGCGCTCTCTCTCTCCCCCCTGTCCTGATCCCCGCACCATTCAGAGCAGCGGACTGAACAATGCCTCCGCCGCCGCCGCTCTGAAAGGAGCCCAGGAGCAGTTCTCAGCCGGCAATAATGCCTCCCAACCGTCACCATGGAAACTAATGACGGGCCCGGGCGGGTAAAGGGAGGGAAAAGGAGGGGAGATGGAGAGGGAGGGAGGGGGGAGAGTAAGTGAGAGAGAGAGAGAGAGGAAAGGAGTGGTTGAATGAAAGATGGGGGAAGTGTGTGTGTGTGTGTGAGTATGAGTGGGTGTGCGAGTGTGTGCGTGGGTGGTTGTTGGCAACCGTGTGTGTGTGTGTGTGTGTGTGTGTGTGTGTGTGTGTGTGTGTGTTAATGTGAGGGTATGTGTGAATAGGAAGGGGGGGGAGGTTTTGGAGTGAATGCGTTAGGTGTTGGTCGGTTGGGTAGAAAGGTGGATGGTTTCAAGCGTGTTCGTCCACTAAAAATAGTTTTGTATTCGCGATGTGTAAATAATGGATGCTGCCTGTTACCCCCCCGAGGGGAGCCACCTCACCTCCACCTCCACCTCCACCTCCACCACCACCACCACCACCACCACCACCACCCGTCTCCGGGGGGTACATCCGTGTCTCTGCGTGACTCACCCCCCCAGGACGCGGGGATCACACAAGCTGCCGTGATGACGTGCCCAAGCTGCTCCATCCCTCTTCGTATGCACATACTAATTATACCTCCTTACCTCCCCCCCCCGCCCGCCACCCCACCTCAGTTCCTCCCTCCTTCCCTCCCTCAATGGTCGGGGTGACATCGCCCTGAAAGACAGGGGTGACATCGCCTGACACCCGCTCCGAAACCCCACAGACGAATGCCCACGGATAACCATGGAAACACCGCTGGAATAATCCCGGGCTCCTAAATCATAACAGGAGCTTCAAAGCTGGGTGTGAGGAGGGGAGCGGAAGAGAGGGAGAATGGAGGGGGGGGGGGGGGGGGGGGAGGGAGATGGTGTGTTTGGATTTAGGAAATGTAGGGGCTTTAAAATGGGGAGGCTAGTTAAGAGTGGCTGAGAGTGGGTTAAAATGGGCCCTGATTGATCCTCTTGTCCTCTAGTTGAAGCTGTAGCAGAGAGTATCCCCCCCCCCTCTACTCCAGCAGCTCTCATCTCTCAGCTCTCAGCTCCGGTGCCTCCTCTCCACCAACTGATTGAAATTTTCAACACAGTGAATTATGTATCACACTGGACCAGGGGTGGGGGGGAACAGGTGCCGCTCTCCACGGCAATAAAAAGGTGGCCGCTCAACCTCAGCAGACCTACTGAGGTGAAATAATCGTAAGGGAAGACGAGATCGGAACGCCGGCCCGGGAGAGAGTCCAAATAAGGGGGGGGGGCGTCCATGAGGGATAAGGACAGGGCCTTGTCTCTGAGGGTTATCTAATGAGGCATGGTGCCCGTGCCCCCTCTTTACACCAAGGGGAGGAATGTGAACTCTGTGGGACTGGGAGGAATGCTGAACTTCTCACCGTCCTGCTACCTCCCGTTCAGCTTGTGTAAGACGGAGATCGCAGCTCCGGGTAGAATTTGGCTGGAAAGAGGCAAACTGCACAACTTCTGATTTCAATGTAATATCCTGGAATATGAGAGATAGAGGCAGACTGACCCACGGCACCAGGCTGGCACACTTCTTCCTACATATCGCGACTCTCATTAATTGCAGAGTGCATTTATTTCTTTCCATCTGTGCAGAAAGAAATATTCTCCGTCTCTGTCACACTCAAGCCCAGTGGAATATCGAGGGCTGCACCAGTTTAAATCTTCTGTGCTGCACCCGATCGCTCCACTGACCTAAGGAGAGCATCTGTCTCACATCTGCCTGACAGGATAACCATGCACACACACACACACACACACACACACACACACACACACACACACTAATCTGATAACACCAGACATTGAACTCACATAAAGTAGATACACGGATAGTTACAAACACAGATGAAAAGCAGCACTCGTCACTTCGTTTCTCATGTGAGGAAGGATGCTTGTCCTTTTTCCTGCAACATCAAAGGTCAGCCAAAGCGACAGGGCCAACAAATACGTCCGTGTGTGTCCGTCTGTCAATGGATACTACTGTCCAGAAACACATGAACCCACAGTTGAGCACCCCGAAGTCTCTCACTCCTCCACAGGCGCAGAAACACGAGCAACAAACCCCATCCACCACATATGCAAAGCACTGCAACGCTATTTGAAACGGCTGCCACAGTTCTGTCAACTGGCCTTCGAAACGACTGTCAGCGCCTGAGTTTGATGTACACAAGCGAGCACACACACACACACACACACACGCGCACACACACACACACACACACACTTCTTCTTTCTCTATCTGGCCCTGGCCTCGTGCGACTGCAGGCTCACGGAGGACTTAGCCCAGTTAGAGTGCGAGGGGACCTGATACAGAAAACTTGACAGATAAATAAGTAAATGGATTTTTTTTTTTAAATAGCTCAAATCAAATCGATGGGCTGACACCACGCATGGCACACTTGCTTTTGCTGGCTCCGCACGCACCCGGCTGCGGATGTGAGTCGGAAGAAGGACACTGGGCTGTTGTCATGGAGACCACTCACATTCCACAGCGTGTTGACCCAACTCCAGGATTTTTCCAAAAAGCCCTTGAACAGAAAGGCAACAGAGGCATGCATATAGACAAACCCACACACTCGCACACACACACACAAGTTAACACACACACACACACACACACACACACACACACACAAACGCATTTGCTGGGAGAATGCATAATGTTTCCCATTCACACATCTCTGAAGGCCTTGGCGTGCCGGGGAGACACAACAAGCAAGCCAAACCTCTGCAGGAGACAGAGGTCGAGGAAGGACACGGTTATCGCTTCCACGACGCGAAGCTACTGACACACATTCATGGACCCGTGGACCCGCCTCCCCCGAGGGGAACTACACACTCAGCGATTCAATACGGAGATCAATTGAAGCTTTCAGGGGGGAAATAAGGTCAGAATTCATTTATGAATGAAGGCAGGTGATCTTAAGTGTCAGTCTCGTGTCTTTGAATGAAAGTGTCTTTAATGGCCAGTCATTCAAAGTCGCTACTCTAATAGTGTCACTGACAGACACCTTTAATGAACTCCTCAAACATCCAGAGTTGTTTTAAATGACTCTAATATGCCCACTTCCACCCTCCCCCTTATATGACTCAAAGATTCTCTTTAAAGAACAGCCATTAATATTTCACCCGGAGGAGAAACCCTTTAATTCATTATTAATATTAAACCCGATGTGCTGGAGAGGTCTCATCTGAATAACAAAGAGGCTGGAGCCGAGCATAATCCATGTACCCGTGTGCTCCCTGACAGAGGCAGACCCACTAGAGCTGCTGTCCCACTCTGTTAGTAAGTAGGCCGGGTGGGGGGGGTGGTGGTGGTGAGATCTGGGAGATGTATTTCTACACGGGGCCTCATGCTGTCTGAGGGTGCCTGGCCCTGGGGCAAGGTGGAGATGATGGGTACGGGGAGAAGAGGGGGGAGAAAAAAAGAGAGAAGACAGTTACTAGGCAGTTAGAGATACTAAGAAGAAGATGATGGCAAAAGATCACAAAGAAAAGAGAGGAGACACACTGTTCGCTCTATGTGGCCATTCTGCATTTCCATGGAACAGATAGTTGTAGTCTGACCACTGTTTATAGTTGATAGGCAAACAACTTTGGTGCTGTGGGCCTGCTGGGTTCTCAGACTGGGTTGAAGGCTGACGTCTTCTTTGGCTCGATTCACTACGTCTTCACTTCACAACAGACGAAACTCAGTGGGATTATTTAGACAAGCAATCTTGAGATTCTTCTGTTGTAATGTTTTTCATCATGCTACTGTGCGTCTGTTAAACCAGAAGGACAGGTTTTACAATTTAGCAGCAGTCAGCGTTTTATTAACGTCCTCTATGAGCTCTGGTGCAGACGAACAGGGAATCTAGAGGACAGTGAGGCAGCACTAGAAATAGCACACAATACAAGGGACATGTTGAAATCAGATCAAAGTCTTTTGTTTTCTGTGTAAATCAAAAAATGTATTGCACAATGCCAAAGAAGTCGTATTTCCATGCAGCTCTTTTTGTGGTTTGGCAGACTATCTCGATGGAGGAACACAATCAATCTGCATTGCTTTTTCTGCAGCACTCCGTGGGGATTGACTGGATGAAAAGTGCAATATTGTGTTTCTTGAGGATTATTCTATGCCGCTCTAAGAGGTGTGATTCGGTTTCAAGTGCTACATTGTTTCTCTACTATCTCTACTGAGGTGTGATATTATTTGTACTGTGGTGCTTTGATTGGAGAGTGTTTATGTCCCTGAGTATGGTCCTGAAAGGTGTGATGGAAGAGAACATTTCTGTGGTGTTTTGTAACTATTAAAGGTGTGATTGTGTGTGTGTGTGTGCGCGTGTGTGTGTGTGTGTGTGTGTGTCCACAGTGGGGCTTGGTCATCTGATGAGCTGCGGGCTCATCTCTCCCTACAGCGCCCAGATGGCCTGTGATTATACACAGCTCAATAGAGATTACTATGGAGAGGGAGAGCGAGGGAGTAGAAACAGGAAAAACAAGTTGGAATAAAATGTTTGGGGAATAAAATGTTTGGGAAAATAAATGGTGGAATGAGGTATTACCTCATATGAGGGATGTGTAGAAAAAGGAGCCAAAGAAATTGAGAGTGATGCTGCAGTAGGGCTAGCAGCACTGCCTACTCACAACTCCCCTTGGACAAAGACAAACAAATCTGCTTCACTATACATCATCTCAACCTTGTGTTGAGGTTGCAGAACACCTGCACATCAGCATTGGCTTGGGGCTCGTGTGTTGCGTCATGTTTAGGAGCAAAAGGCATGCCGGGAGCAGCAGGTGATGGATGGTCGTAGGTCTATGTGTGTGTGTGTGTGTGTGTGCGTGTGTGTGTATGTGCTGAGTCTGGTGGGAATGTCTCTAGCCAGGAATACACACGAGGGCATTTGTCACCGCCAGCTAGGTGACATGATGGATCACACACCAGCAAGTAAAGCACACCCAATAGAGCTGTGTGAAAAATTATCAACGCTTCACCGAAACAGCACCGTTTAACTTATAATGTGTACATTGGGAGCTTCGTCTAGAGGGAGAATCAAAACAATCTGTTAAATATGTTCTGATATATATATATATATGGTATCATGTGTATGGTATATGGTATTTACGGAACATGGTATATGTCAGGTGAATGCTTATTTATAGCAACAAATATTACTGATCAGGTAGAAAGTCCTTTAATATTTACCTAGACTAAAAACTGACGGTTGCTGTGGCGATGACATCATGCTCGTGATTTGAATAAAAAATCTAGAAAACAGAGAGAGCAACGGAAGAATGCAAAACATCCAGCGCTTGTGTGTGTGTGTGTGTGTGTGTGTGTGTGTGTGTGTGTGTGAAAGAGGGAACAAACTCATAACTCACAGCGCTCAGAAGCCACATACACTGAAACCGAGAGAGAAGCACTCCGGTCGTATCCCTGCCCCTGGATAAGGCCCAACAATGACGCAATCTTTCGTCCAGTATCATTCAGAGATGCTACTTACTGTAATAAGGCCGGTTGTGGTTAAGAGCGCTTTACCTACGAGTGTATTGCTGGCATGCAGTTCCGGCTGCCTGATCGATGAGAGCAGGAGGACGTGTGTGTGTCTAGCTTTGTTTTGTGTTTATTACTTTCCAAATGGAATCAGACGTGGAAGCGGAGTCGTGCGGTGTGTGTGTGTGTGTGTGTGTGTGTGTGTGTGTGTGTGTGTCCTACCTTAATGAAACCCATCCAAGAGCAGAGCAGCGATAGAGAGCAGTTTAACAAGGTACACGCGCTCCATATTTCAGACATATTTTTTGCAGGAAATTAATTACAACAATTTATCTTCAGGCATGTAGAGCAGTGGATGGAGAGTGAGCGTTTCAGGCAATCTCACACACACATGCACACACACACACACACACACACACACACACACACACACACACACACACACACACACACACACACACACACACACACACACACACACACACACACACACACACACACACACACACACACACACACACACACACACACACACTCCCAAACAGCTGCCGAGTTGCCTGAGGCGGTTTGTTGTTTTATTACATTTTGACCTTTCAGGATCGTTGTTAATCTAATGAAGTGCTTGTTAGTGAATTCGGGTCTGAACAGAAAATGCTGAACGCCTGAAATAACTGTTAGAGGAAGCGAAATCCACAGGGATGCCGGAGGAACAGGATCCATCTGTGTGGATGTAGCTCTCATCTCCTCGTTAGCGCTCGGGGGGTGTTACGACCGCCCTGTGATGAGAGCTGCGGCTGGGGAGCGAGGGATGCTGGGACAGGGTGGTGTGGCGTGGCGTGGCGTGGCGTGGTGGTCAGCGAAGCCTGCTGCTGAGCGCTTCAAATCCCCGGGTGACACTTCGAAAACAAAGGGAGGATCTAGGCGACGCGTCTGTCGTGGTGGAAATACTCGACTGGGTTTTTTAAAACGCAAGTCATCTTACAGCGTTGTTTTTCCCCCGCAGTCATGACACCGTTAAGGCAGAGGCAGGATCTGACTCCCCTAAAAGGCTATCTGGTTTCACACAGAGAGAGAGAGACACGGAGCTGTACCGCATGATAAATGGCTGACGGGCAGCGCTGACTATAATAGGAGAAGGGAGAGGAGACAGGGGAGAGTCGTCTGCTGTTGCCAGGGTGACCTTCAGTGTGAAGCACCTTGATGTCAACCAGAACGAGAGGAGCTCGGCTCTGGATCCACTCAACGCCCGGAGGAGGCCGGTCGGCTGAGCGCAAAGAGCAATCTGACTGCTTCAGCGACGATGACCCGAGCTGCCCACGACGCTCACACAACAACAACAACACTCAATATTCTTCAGTTTTCTCACATCGGTGCTTTTCAATGTAAGATAGAGAATCTAATGGGATTGATGAGAAACGTCACACCAATACAAACTAGTTAACACTGCAACTGTCACTATTCATTACTGATTATTAGTTAAGATTCAACGTAATGAAAGGTCAGTCTAGTGTCTCTAACTCCTACAACTATTTCATGGTGGCATCAGGAACTTTGCTAGGCTGACATAATAGTGCCATCTAGTGGTGCAGTAACAGTAGTACACTCAGCATCAAGTGCAGTACTCTGATTTATGCAAACCTGATGGGTAAGAAGATCACTGTATTTGACATTTGTAGATCATATCCAAACATCAATAGCAGTGTGTGTGTGTGTGTGTGTGTGTGTGTGTGTGTGTGTGTGTGTGTGTGTTGAGCTGAGGTTTAGAGTGACAGGGTGACTCTCGAAGCGCCTGAATCCGGAGCAGATGCACCTGAAGTCAGTAACACAGAACCAGGACACCGAGACACCACGACACTCAATACCCAACACTAACTCAACTTCAGCAATTCAGCCATTCTATTAGCAACGAAGATTGTTGAATGATGACCATAAAGTGCATTTCTACAGTACAGACAGACACACCACAGGCTACAAACAATGCAACTTTTACAGTCTGGCAGTGCCTCGCTGTAAATGAAAGGCCTGTTCAAACAGTCGAGCCATTTAAGAGGGAGAGAACTGGTGACAGGCTAGGACTGGTGGTGGGGAAGACAGCGGAGGAGAATAGACCGAGGAGAAGTGTTGGGTTTCCTGCTGACTGACGGGGCCCGAGGCAAGCGAGCGTAGCCCACCGTGAAGTGTGAAGTGTTTAGCTAAAGAAATGTGAAAAATGTTAAGCGGGGCATAAAAGTGTTGGGTTTCAGTAGCAAATCTATTCCTCTGTTCAGCCCCATCCAGCAATAATAATATACAGTGTTAAAGGGAGAGAGAGAGGGAGAGGGAGAGACAACGGCATAATGACAACAGGAGTGGAGCGAAGTGGTGTGTGTGTGTGTGTGTGTGTGTGTGTGTGTGTGTGTGTGTGTGTGTGTGTGTGTGGAGGGGGGGCACCCAGGAGAGCGAGCATGGAGAATTCAACACAGACCGCCTTTGTTGACTGCAATCGGCCAGACTGAGACTACATTTACAACATGGTTTATGTGCTACATCAGGTGAGCAAATGGTAGGATGTGTGATTAGAGAGAGAAAAAGAGAGAGAGGAGAGGGAGAGAGAGAGAGAGAGAGAGGAAAAGGGGGAGAGACACTACACGGTACTGAGAGATCCTGCAACAGGCCTTGAAGTGAAGCTAGGCTAGTTTCTATTGTTGTCAGTGAAGCTGTTATCCAGTAGTATAGGATGTTGTGTTCACCATCTAAAACCTAAAAGGTCATAACAACACAGGTGCTTCCTGGACCAGCCCTGGTCATCCTCACTCCCCGCCCCTCTCTCTCTCTCTCTCTCTCTCTCTCTCTCTCCCTTCCCCTCCCCTCTCCTCCCTCCCTGCCTCCCTCCATTCCAAATCCCCCTGCCTCACCCCAGTGTGTGCAGGAAGCCCCGATTCCAGAGAGCCTGCTCTTCTGATGATCAGAGAGGAAAAACACAATGCCTTCAGTGTGCTAGAAAGGAGCTCAACTCGTAAAATGCGCGCACACACACACACACACACACACACACACACACACACACACACACAAGCACACACACACACACACACACAGGGAGAGAAATAGAATGGAACATGCTTTTACTATTAAGGTTTTTTTTTCTCTTTCCATATGACTTTCCCAGGAAAATCCCCCTCATCAGGGTAGGTCCAATCCAGACAGACAGCAGACTGCAGAAGAGACACAGACACAGACAGACAAGAGACACAGACAGAGACACAGACAGAGAAGCACGGAGAGACTGACCTCTTCCTTCCCGTCCTAAACAACTGGGACGCAGATGAAGATTTCAGAGTGTGAAGGGCTGCAGGACAAGGCCGTTTCTCAGCCCATTAGAGTCCCGGGGAAGAGATTTATCAGACGTCTCAGAGCAGGATTTGCTGATTTCAGACGTTTTATTTCCTCCAAAAATAATAATGAAAGGTCTGACCGTGGGGAGTGGATTGATGACCCTCAATAAGCACTCCCATCTCTCAGCAGCTTGGGAAGCACTACTACTCCACATCTACAGCTAGACCGGCATCTGGCTTGAATACAGCGTGATCTATCTAGTCTCCGAGGTAATAACTGAACATTTCACACGTCGGCCCTTCGTTGGGTGACACTGAGTCGGGTACGAGTCTGTCCGTTTCTGGAAGGTCTCAACAGTTGGTACCATTTAGGAAAACTAGGTCACTTCCGCCTTCTGTGTGTGTGTGTGTGTGTGTGTGTGTGTGTGTGTGTGTCCCAGCCAGTCCCCTTCCATAAGCCAAGACCTCCAGTATAAACATATTGTGCAGGGAGGACTGCTACTCTGAACAGAAACATCCTAACACCAAACAGCTACTTGACTATCTTTCTCACGCTCCACCTCCACCACTTTTTTTTTATTCCTCTGTAATGAGACTCCTCGACGCAGCTTCGCGGTCGTTCCTCTCATCATTTTTAACGCACGTGATTCAGTTTTCATTTCACTGCATTTGTTATTGTATACCTTGGACGGCCTTGGCCTGTAACACTTGAGACGGCTTTATTGCAGGCGCCAAAGCAGACTACCGTTGAAAGACGAGGCTCGGTTTACAGCAGATTCAAATGCCTCCTGTCTGCTGCATCATCTCTGCTGCAGGGCTGCCCAAGGATAATCCAGCCAATACTCTTTATTGATTAGTAATTCTGGACTCTAAAATCATGATATACAATTATAAATGTTTAATGTTCTTAAATACATACACACATACCTAAGCAGCATGCCTGTCAATCACACATG